>CM069157.1:17671693-18886693 GCA_035221665.1 Okamejei kenojei
GAACTAAAAGTTAATTTCATATTCTGCAGGCAGATACCCACCTATGAAATCTTACCTGTAACACTAAGTTCTGTGAATTTATTTTTCATCTGTGGGGAAAGCATAACCCTATCTCACTTGCAGTTTATGCATACAAAAGGGTAGATCTTGGTCTGTTCATTACAATTTGCCTAGATTTTGGCGCTCGATTAATCACATTGACATAATGGTTTTGTTAAGCAGTGTGTGTCTTTGTAATGCACTGTGAATTGATCCAGGTCATACTGAATTACAGGAAGAGTACCCAACAAAAATTATTAAGAATTTATTGAAAACAGAATTTCAGTTTGTGCACCAATATGGTGTTATTTTAATGGGTGCATTATATGAGAGGAAGGAGAAATAAAATAAATACGAGCATAGATATTTAAAGAGCAAATATAAACATTTATTTTAAGGGGACATGAACAAGTATTTAACAATGTAAAAAAGAACCATTAATATACCATGAAATGAATGTATTTATTGTACATTGTATGTAGAATTTCAAAGTCAGTTTATATTATGCAATTACATTTATGGTGATGATACCCAATTGAACTATGAATTTCATTTCCACACGCGCTTAGACAGCTACTTAAAATCGGATCTGAGGCTTGAATTGCATCTGTAAACACAAAATTCATAAAATGTAAACTGTGTGTTTAACTATTTTAATTTATGCCCACAGTGTTTTCCAGGAATAGATTCAGATGACTATTGTAAATGATTTGAGTTTGTTTCATGGATGTATGATGTGTTTTAAAACAACTCAGTTATTGTTTTGTGAATCTGGGTGTCCTTTATTCTACATAATATCCTTGACAAGTCATCTTTTACATGTAGAAGTTTCTATCTATAAGTCCCCTCTATCCAAGTATTATTCATTACTGCTCATCCAGGTGGGTATCTCATTTCTAGCCCTAAAAACACAAATCCAACTATTCAAACCCAGTTTTATTAACATGCTTCCATGTTAGTTGTTTTTCGGACGTCTGTCCTTAGATTTGACTTAAATTAGCTGGATGGAAAATCGTAGAATCAGTCATGTATATAGTAAGAAGCGGGCAATGTGACCCATCCTACCCTACCAGGCAAAAATATTCCTATGTCAAAGAGCATGCTCTGTGGTCTTGTATATATGCCTTTTGTGGTCATCTAGGTACTTTTTAAAAAAATAACATGGAGTTTCTGTTTTACCATCTGTTTTCTCTGGATGTACACTTTATTTCTAAATTCCCCTCTGTTTAATTAACTCAATTCTACATCCTGTAGTTCTTCCCCTCTATTCCTTAATTCTACATTCTGTAGTTATTGACCTCTCTGCAAAAGAGAAACGGATTCTTCTTGCTCACGTTGCCTAGACTGCCCAATTTTATCTACTGTCACGTGGAGAGAAGACTTTGACATGATATCTGCTACAATAGTGCTTCCTTTGTGTTGATGTTTAGAACTTATTTCTTCCATTAGCAATTTCTAGAAATTTGATGCTGGAGATTTTAAATAGTAAACAGCTGGGAGATCAGTGGTTTGATGATTTGCTTCTATCAGAGAATTATTATTATCAGTGTGCATGCCTGTCCATTTACACTGTGTATATGCAACAATGATGGAAACCAATAGCAGCGTTCTCAGTAAATGGAATGAAAACTGCTGACATTTATATAATTTAAAAAAATGAAGCACCCTGGAAATATTGAAACACTGAACTGCCCCATCTCCTCAAAAAAGAATTTGACATACTTATTTGTATATTGTACAGTGCAATTAAATACTTACACTGCAAATTGAAAATCTTTTCCCGCCATGATATAATCCTGAATGGAAGGATTGTGATGTTTTGATTACAGCTCTGCTTTGGGTAACATGACACATTTCAGGAATCGCAAGTATAGCACTCGAATATTTTTTAAATTGAGAAGGAGTTGAAGTATGCATAATTTGATGCAAAACTGCAGGATGTTAATAAAATGTTAAAATGGGATTACAGCATATTTCATGTATCAAGTCTATTTATAGTACTTAACAGTTGCCAAGTAGTTTTGTTAATTAGTTTCAATGTGTGTGTTATGTGTTAATTCTTGTCCCTTAAAATAAAATGTTATATTAACAGCAGGTTCTGCAAATTTTAGTTTCCCCTATAGGGGAGAACGCCTTCATCAAATATTTACTCTTCTAATAACCTAATTCAACTACTTTTCCATCTCTCATGTTTTAGACATAGCATCTTAAATTTTATCCTGGTTAAATACGTAGATAATGTATACTTAAGTTTAAAAAAATTACATTGCAAACTTCAGCTGAGATCAGTATTGAATATTATTTGAGAGGTAAGGAGTACAGTGCACAAACTATATTATCATCAATCAAATATCTGCAGCAAATGGAAACTAAAGCAAATGAATGCTTGGATTATTTGGGAAAACAATGCAGAAACATTTCAGTACTTATGGAAGGAGACAGTACTTATGCCAGAGACTTGGGTTTGCACCAAGTGCTCCGGTTTCCTCCCACATCCCAAAGACATACGGTTTGCCTCTCTAAAATTGCCCATAATGTCTGTAGGGAATGGATGAGAAAGTGAAATAACATTGAACTAGTGTGAACGGGTGATCAATGGTTGATATGGACCCTGTTTTCCAATGGGCCTGTTTCCTTGTTGTATCTTTAAACTAACATTAAGAAGCTTTTAGTATTAAAATATATCCTAAATATAAATTTAGTCCAAAGAAATGTAAATGTTTTTGTTTCAAAGATTTTGGCTATGTTTTTAAAAAGAAATACCGAATTACCACAACATTGAAAATGCTGATTTTTATGGACGTTTTTACCCTCATTCTAATTAAACATTTGGGTTACAATGAACAACAGACAAAGCAGTTATGGGTACTCATTTTCTTGTGTGTGGAATTTTCCAAATAAAGTACACTTAAAAGCTGCTTTAACAAATCAGGTCAAAATCTGATAACAGACTTGTTTTAAATTTAATCTATTTTTGCTAGATTCATATGACTTTATTACTTTTTGTTTTGAGTTGTAGGCTGACTTTTCCATGTACAGTGAAAACTGAACTGGTCATTGTCAGAGTTTAATCATTTATTTCTGGAAACTGGGTACCTCTAGCAGAGTTTATAGGCTGGTTTATTTAAATTGTCTCTTTTAATAATATCCAAACTTTAAATATTATTCGAATACACTTTGGAGAATTCCCAAAAAAACACCACATAAGTAATGTATTTAAATTTAAAGTAATAATACAAACGTTCTTAAAAGCTTATTTATTTGAATTGCATATAAGAAATGCTGAAAATTCAATTCAAATCTGTTTTTTCAATATTAATCTTTCTCCAAAATAGAAATTTCTTTTTCAGAAATAAATACTCAGTTAAGATGAATCTATACACGTCCTATTGGAAATAAATACTGGAAATAAATTTTGACAATTCAAGCTATTATTGGGGACAATCATTTTGCGACTTGTGTAGAGCTTGTAAATGTTCTTTCCTGAGGAAAAAAAAATCCAGATTAATTTATTATCTGGCCCCAATGCCTGACGGGTTGGGACAAAATAATTTCACTGATGGAAATGAACAAAATGTTTTACATTTTTTAGTGAGGCTGCGGGTTTCTTGGTTGGATGTGTATAAACCATCCTTTTAGTTTAAAATTTATTGAATATGATCTTAAAGTGACATGAATATTACTGGAAGTTTTTCTTGTTAGATTATCAATTCTTGTGACTGATAATATTCAAAGATGTTCTTAACTAATTATATTTTTAAAATAAAATGGCAAGAAAAAAAAGTAGAGTTTCTAGGTAAACTTGTAAACTTGATGAATTAAAACATTTATTTTTCTGTTGAAAGCCACCTCAGTCAGTCATTTAGTTTTGAGGTTAATGATTTAAGTACACATCCATGTAGACTTAGTTTAAATAATTAGCCAGTTGGATTGTGGATATCTATGTCTTCCTGCACAGTTCTCTTTTGTATATTCAAAATTAATTACTTTAGCAGAAATGCTTAATTTTAAAAAAAACTAAGCAATGTGCTCAATAAATTTGATTGTCAGCTTGATGGAAAATGTAATTTCAAAAGTTTTTTTCACATTCACATTTATTTGGAAGGTGCTATATTGGAAATTCTGAATTAACCAAAATATTTATTGGTTGTTTAGAGATTGATTTAGTTGCAAATGCAATGTCATCATTGAAGTTGCATTTCCATTAAGGAAATTTGCTTTTTTTTTTGGTTACCTTTCTCGTCTTTTCTCCTCCCACCACCTCTCCCTCCCTTCATTCCTTATCATTAACAAGTTTGGCTAAAATAGTTTTGGTCCCTTCACCTCAGCTATTTTTATAGTGTGTAAATAGTTGAGGCCGCAGCACTGACCCTAGTAGAACCCCACCAGTTGCACCTTGTCAATCTGAAAATGACCTATATATACAAATAAATGTACATTCACTGTTCTATCCAGAGCTGCTACCTTTTATGGCATCTTGTTGAAGGCCTTTTTAGAAAACCACCAAATGAACCGTCTACTACCACTTTATTCATTCAGCTTGTGACTTCAAATACATTGGTCTAGCAATGTTCATTTCACAAAGAACCATTGAATACTAATTGTATTTTCTAAATATCCTATGGCTCCTCTTTAATAATAAACCCCAACACTATCTGAGGCAGCATAGTCTAATACCATATAATTTCCTGCACTGCCTCTTTATGAATTTCAAGTCACCTAGTATTATCTGGGGGAATTTTGCAAGATATATCCATATTTTTTACAGCCACAAAATAAGAATAGCCCACAAGAAGCCGTTGAGCTTGCCCTGCAATTCAATATTATCACCATTGATACAGCACTTAAGGTATGGTCACACCCACATCCTGTGATGTTGCATCAAAAGTCCCTATTTTTTAAACCATATTCCTTGCAATAAAGGCCAATACTCCATTAGGCTGCCTGATTATTTGTAATTCTTTAGCACCACAACATTTTGTATCCCTTAGCACCACAACATTTTGTAGCACTGCAAAATGTTGCATTTTGGAGCACCTCAGTAAACATAATTTTATAGTCTCACTGTTTAAATCATTTTGCTATTTTTTCCTTCCAAATTGTGTAGCCTCATTGTTCCACATTATAGTCCATCTGTCAACTTCGTACCCATTCACTTTATTCATCTGGATCCTTTTGCAGGCTCTTTGTGTCCTACTCTCAACTTGCTAGGAGTAGGACACTTGCAAGGAGTATGGTACAATAAATACATCTGACCAGAGAATACTTGGTATCTTCATCCAAGTCATCACCGAAGATCAAGTGCTCAGCATTGATTTTTGCGGCATCCCAATGAGACATTAGGCAAACTGGCCCTTAGTTTCCTGCTTTCTCTGCCTCCTTTCCTTAATATTAGAGTTAGTCATTTGGTTTTAAGGGTTTAGGTAGGAGAAAATCAAATCAATCACTACCTTTAAAAGCTTTGAATATAGGCCATCGGGGTCATAGGCTTTGTCAGTCTTCTATGATCCTGAAATTATACTTAAAATCATAAAAGGAGAGAGGAAAAATAAATTTGGTGGAGGGAAATAATTTTAAAGTTAAGTCAAGAGAGTTTATTGTCATGTGTCCCAGATAGGACAATGAAATTCTTGCTTGCTTTAGCACAACAGAATATTGTAGACATAAATACAGATCAGATTAGTGTGTCTATATACCATAGAATATATATACACACATAAATAAGTTGGTTATTGACTGAATTGTTTTTAATCAGTAATGATTGATGCTAAATTTTGATGGTAAATACTGTGCGCTATTTAACTCATTTTCTAACGTGTAAAAAGTTTAATCATCAAAAGTTTGTCACTGACTCAACGATCCTTGTGGAGCCAAAAGTATAAAAGCAGGCTGCTAGTGATGGACGAACGTGAACTACAGCGCCACCTCTGTTCTGTAACAGAATGGATCATCGGGCGGACACCGTAGAACATGCGTCTGTGAATGGGAAGATAAAGATCCCAGAGACTGCAGATGCTGCAATGTAGGGGAAAACCTCTGGTGGGACAGCGCTTCGAGCACTGGGAGGCAAAGCCGGCTCCACCTGCCAAGCGTTCCCCACCGCTCGTTGGTCCACCTATCACCCACTAACCCCTCCAAATCTCCCTCCACGCCCGCGATCTTCCCCTTCCTCTGTGTAAGAAAGAACTGCAGATGCTGGTTTACATCGAAAGAAGACACAAAATGCTGGAGTAACTCAGCGGGTGAGGCAGCATCTCTGGAGAGAAGGAATGGGCGACGTTTTGGGTCGAGACGTCACCCATTCCTTCTCTCCAGAGATGCTGCCTCACCCGCTTAGTTACTCCAGCATTTTGTGTCTACCTTCCCCTGTCTTGACTGTTTCGCTGCTCAACCTGCTGAGTTCCTCCAGCTGTTTGTTTCTTTTAGGCACAAGGAACCACAGATGCTAGTTTACTAAAAAAAAACACCAAAAATAACTTACTCGTAGTCTCGGTAGAGGCCGAGTCGGGAAGCTCCAACGACGCAGAAGATTCAACCAGCCCCGACCCAGGGTCCGATCGCTCGGCTCGGGGTAGCTGACATCTCCGGCTCGGGGTACTGATCGCCTCGATGCAGAGGGCCCAAATCCCGCCGGCTACGGGAGTCAAGATCGTCCCGTCAACGGAGGGCTCGAGGCCCCCGACCGCGGGAGAACAAAGGGAAAGGACTTGAAGTTTATTTCGCCTTCCATCACAGTGAGGAATGTGGAGTCTCTGTGGTGGATGTTCATGTTAAAATGTAGTTTGTGTGTTCTGTTGCTTTTTATTTGTATGACTGACTTGGCAAATGAAATTCCTCGTATGTTGCAAAACATACTTGGCAAATAAAGTACTATTCTGATTCTATTCTGATTCAGTAGGTCAGAGAGTATCTCTGGAGGATATGGATAAGTGACATTTTAGGTTGTAATCCTTCAATCTAATTATAGTAGGAGGGAGAGAGCTGGCAAAGGAATATGGGTGGGACAAAGCCTCACAAGTGAGAGGTGGGTGCATATGAGGGATTTTTCATTGGCAGATATGTGGACAAAAGGCTGAAAAAAAGCAGAGAAGATGAGTGAAATGTGAAGCCGGAGGAAGCGATACAGGTGAAATGGACGGGGCTGTTGGGGGGTTTAGAGGAAAGTATAGTGAGAGAAATGGATGCACAGGGAAGAGATCAGGGTGGGAAGGGGGGGAGGGAATTTTATAATCCAAGTTGGAGGTCAACGTTCATACTGTCAGCTTGTAATCTATCCAGGTGCAATATAAGGTTCTGTTCTAGTTTGCATGTGGCCTTACTCTGACAATGGAGGAGGCCCAGAACACAAAGGTTGGTATGGGAAGGCAAGTTAAAATGACTCGCAACCAGTAGATCCATCAGGCCTAGGTGGACTGAGCGCATTTGCTCAGCGTATAGGTGGCCTAGTCTAGCTTTTGCTTGATCTAGCAAATGTACGGGAGGCACCTTCAGGAGCACCAAATGCAGTAGAAGAGGTTAGAGATGCATGTGAACTTCTGTCTCACCTGAAAGGGCTGTTGGGGTACCAGGATGGATGTGAGGCAGAGACGTGTTTCATCTGCGGTTGCATCGGAATGTTCCTGGGGTTGGGAGCTTTGGGTTGGAAGGGATGAGTGCACCAATAAGTTTCAGAGAGACCACTCGTCCCCCTTCTACCTATATCCATTACTCTGTCTTTACATTTCACTACCTTTCTAATGTCCCCAACAATCCTCTCAAACCTTTACAGCTATACCATGCAGTCCGAACCTCCTAGATTTGAGACCTTTGAACTATCTTTCATTTTACTTTATTTGACCTCAATGTTATGTTATGTATATGTATGTGTGTATGTATGTATATGTTATGTATTATGTTATGTATATGTTACACTAAATGCTCTACCATATATCTGTGCACTATGGATAGCTTGATTGCAGTCATATACTGTATAGTCTTTTAACTGGACAGCACACAATCAAAAGCTTTTCACTACCTTAGAGCAGGTGACAATAATAAACTAAACTAAGCTTTCTGTCTTGTCATCTCTAGCCTTGTACACCCATCTGCCAATCAACCCCTTCAGCTGTATCCATCTATCACTTAATGACCTACAATTGGTCTGAGACTAGCATTAAATAAATAGACACAAAATGCTGGAGTGATTTAGTGGGTCAGGCAGCATCCCTGGATAAAAGGAATAGGTGACAATTCAAGTTCAGTCCTTCAGACCTCTCAATCTGTAAAAGGGTATCAACCCTAAAAGCCATCTATTCCTTTTCTCCAGAGATGCAGCCTAACCCACTGAGTTGCTCCAGCATGTTGTGTCTATATTCGGTGTAAACCAGCATCTGCAGCTCCTTCATGCACATTTGATTTATCACTTGCCAGGTTTTGTCTTGCTTCCACCTCTTTTCCAGCCTTACCCCACCCCCACAATCAATCTGAAGAAGGGCCCTGATCCAAAATTATCCACAATGCACAGAAATATGGTGGAGCATGTAACATTGAGGTCCGATAAATTCTAACGAAAGATAGTTTAAAGGTCCCCAATGATGTAGATGGAAGGTTACGACTGCTTGTTCGTGTTCTTCGGAGATGCTGCCCCGCCTCCTGAGTTACTCCAGCACTTTATTGTGTTTTCACTGTAAGACAGCATCTGCAGTTCCCCGTGTCAACGCGTTACGCCAGCTGGTGTTTGGCGCAAGCGTACAAACGACAGCCGTACGCCGGGTGGGCGGGTCCACGCCGGCGTGAAGGGGCGTGACTAGTGTGGGTCGGTGTGCGCACGCGCGGCGGGAGGGCGCTCCGGGCCACAGATCTTTGCTGCAGACGAGGTGAGAGTGGCGCGCGGTAAGTTGGTCTCGCGCCGCGACCGTTAGCTCTGTGCACCGCCGTTCGCTAGTCTGTGAACGAACGTGAGGTGTTTTATGAAGGGAAGTATGTGTTTTCAGTACTCGGCTGTTCGAATACCGAGAGCCGCAGGTTGGTGAGTCCACGGCCGGTGGGGAAGCCTCTCTGGGTCGTCGTTGCCGCCGCGCCCGTCCGTTCTGCACGGTGCTGATTAACCCGAAAAGATGCCACACGGCATGCTCATGCTGGAGTAACTCAGCGGGACAGCCATCGTCTCTGGAAAACATGGCTAGGTGACGTGTCTCCCGCTCTGCCGAAGGGTCTCGACACGAAACGCCACCTATCCATGTTGTCCAGAGATGTTGCCCGACCTGTTGAGTTACTCCAACGCTTCGTGTCTCCTCGGTGCGCGGCCACACCTGGGCTGGTTCCTGGCCACGTATGTGGTCCTGCGCATTGTAGGTTGCTTCTGGCGAGTTGATGTTCACAAAGAGCTCATTTATTCTGCATCTCACAGTGGCCTGGCGCCGGTGTCTGGAAACCCCAGTCAGTTGCATCTCAGTTTTGTGGAGATCTTTGTTTAAAGAAACTCTCCAAGGGTTTATACTCAGGAAATGACTTATGAATCTAGATTTCGCAACATCGCTTGCGAAGGCGAATAAGGGGCTCTTTGACCCACAGACCTCAATCGTTGAGAATAGCTGACAACGTGAGTAGGAAGGAACTGCAGTTGCTGGTCTAAACCGAAGATAGACACAAAATGCTGGAGTAACTCAGCAGGTCAGACAGCATCTCTGGATTGAAGGAATGGGTGACGTTTTGGGTAGAGACCCTTCTTCAGACTGCAGACTCCACAATAATCCTCAACACCAATGCCCTGTAATGATGTGTTTGTTTTCAGACTCCTACTATACTCCCTATACACTCACAACCCTACGGCCAAGTTTGGCTCTAACAATGACGAGATGGAATACAGGTTGGAGATAGAGAACTTAGTAACATTGTATCAGGTCAATAATCTTTCCCTCAATATCAGCAAGATGAAGGAGCTAATTATCACCCAAGAGCTCAATAGCCCCAAAGAGCATCAATGATGCCAGCGTGGCATGGGTGAGAGCTTCAAGTTCCTTGCCATAAATATTACCAATGTTCTGACGTAGACCAACTACACTGAAATGACAGCCAAGGAGGCATAATGCCAATATTTCCTCAGGAGACTGAGGAAATTTGGCAGTTCAGCAATGATTCTTTCAAACCTTTACAAATGCACCATAGAAAGCATATTGTTGGTTTGCGTTACAGCCAGGTTTGGGAATGGCTCCGCTTATTTGGAGCATTGGGTGTAGTTCTGGTTGCCCCATTACAAAGGATGTGGAGATTTTGGAAAGGGTAACCAGAATTATTCCTGGATTAGAGGGTATTAGCTACAGAGAGAGGTTGGACAGACAGATTATTTTCTCTGGAAAGCCAAAGGTTGTGGGGAGACACGATTAAAGTATATAAAATATTGAGAGGCATAGATAGGGAGGTCAGAATTTTTTTCCCAGAATGGAGAAATCAAATAATAGGTTGCAGTTGAAGGTGAGAGGGACAAAGTTAAATGACACACAAAGCTGAAGTAACTCAGCGGGACAGGCAGCATCTCTGGAGAGAAGAAATGGGTGATGTTTTGGGTCGAGACCCTTCTTCAGACTGGTATGGGATAAGAGATATAGGCAGTGATGTGGAGAGATGAATGAAAAATATACAAAAAAGAGAGGATCATCAAGAAAAGGCCATTGTTAGCTGTTTGTAGGTTGAAAATGAGAAGCTAGTGCGACTTGGGTGGGGGAGGGATAGAGAGAAGGAATGCCAGGGCTACTTGAAGTGAGAGAAATCAATTTTCATACCACTGGGCTGTAAGTTACACAAGCGAAATATGAGATGCTGTTCCTCCAATTTACGTTTAGCCTCACTCTGACAATGGAGAAGACCAAGGTCAGAAAGGTCTGTGTTGGAATGGGAAGGAGAATTAAAGTGGCCAGCAACCGGGAGATCAGGTGAGTTAAGGCGAGCTAAGCGAAGGTGATCAGTGAAACGATCACCCATTCTGCGTTTGGTCTCGCCGATGTATAAGAGTCCACATCTTGAACAACGGATACACCAGAGGTTGGAGGAGGTGCAAGTGAACCTCTGCCTAAACAGAAAGGACTGTCGGGGTCAAGGGAGGAGGTAAAGGGACAGGTGTTGCATCTTCTGTGGTTGCTGGGGAAAATACCTGGGGAGGGTGTGGTTTATGTGGGAAGGGATGTGTTGACCAGGGCTATGCAGAGGGAACTGTCTCTGCGGAAATAATTAGTAGTATTCCACTGGAGCCAAGTTGCTGCAACATGTCACCTTTTGAATATCGATATTCCCATCAGCATGGTTGTGATCATTTTTAAACTTACCATTTCAATTGCAAGGTTAGCGGGAAGGAATGTCATTGTCAGCCCATCACTATGTCACAATGACAAACGACCTGCTGAAAAGATCCACGTCAGATAGAAATTGTGCAATTCCAAATTGTCAATCTATTGTTTGAAGTGCTTCCTTTAAGCAGTTAATGCTTTGCCCTTTGGTCATTTTTGATTATGAATATGAGCAATATAAAGCATTATGTTTTCATCAGTTAGGGCATTGTATGTAAAGTCAGTACGTCAAGCTGCAGCGTTAGTTTTGTTTTGTTTGTGTTTGGAGTATTGTGTGCAGTTCTTGTCATCCTATTGCAGGAAGGATATGGAGATTTTGGAGAGGGGGCGGAAGAGTTTTACCGGGATGCTGTGTAGATTACAGGGTATTAGCTGTAAGGAGATGTTGGACAAATTTGTATTGTTTTCTCTGGAGTGTTGGACCAGCCTCCGCATCCAACACATTATCCTCTGACATTTTGATCACCTACAGGTTCCCATCACTAATCACATCTTCCCATATCTACCCTTTTGAATTGGATTTCATTTGGAAGGTTTCCTTTAGTTGCAGGTTTCCCACTTACATTTACAATAGGGATCTCTGCCAAGGTGGCTTGTTTACCTCAGTTCAAGCAGAAACCTCTGTTTGAAAGCTTCAAATTTAAAAGACATTTGGACAGGTACATGAATTTGAAATGTTTATAGGCATATGGGCCAAACATGGCAGATGGGACTAGCGTAGATGAGGCATCTTGATTAGCAAGACACGTTGGGCTGAAGCACCTGTTTCCATGCTGTATGACTAAAACTACAAGGCTATCCATTTTATTCCATTAAGTGACTGGATCTAATTACTATATTTATATTTAAGATTATTTTAATGATTAAATAACATACTTTTACTCGCCCAACCCTGCAGTCTGTGTACAGCTGCGACACTAAATATCACGTTAGCCAGTGTTTCGAGCCACAAGGTAGCAGTTCTATGGGTTGTACACTGTCATCTTTGTTTCTTAATTTAAAATAATTTGTTGTAATTAGAGATTAAAATGGGTGTGCTATTGCATGAATTTTTTGCTATTGAAAACACTAACATTAGTAATTAATAAACACTAATCATTGATCTCTTCGTTCATGTAGAAAATGGCATCGGAGACTATTCTGGTGACGGGTGGAGCTGGTTACATCGGTAGCCACAGTGTGATTGAGCTGGTTAAAGCAGGATACAATCCTGTTGTGGTAGACAATTTCCACAATGCAATTCGAGGTAAAAGTGGTTTTGTGTTTCTTTGTACGTTGCGTGTTTTTGCATTTGTGCAAAGAGTCTCCCAATACTCAGAATATGTTCAATTATCATGGGCCTGCATTGTTAAATCTCTGATCTGTAGTGAGCTATTTAATTTAATTTGGAAAATCAGTGTAATTGGACATGGGGTGAGCAGAAGAAAATGTAGAGATAGATGTGAGTATGGTTGAATTTTCCACAGTAGATTCCTAGTGATTGAAGGGTCATTGACCTGAAACATTAACTGAATTTCTCATGTCACAGGTGCGTCCTGACCTCCTGGGTATTTACATCATTTTCTGTTTATATTTTAAAACTGCTGAGCAACCTTTTGATAACTTTATTTGGAGTCAAACTTTCAGCCACATTGAGAGTTTTCCATTATGTTGCTGATTTGTGCCGTGTATGTGGTGAAATTACTTTGGAGTGTTGAAAATTGAATTAGCATTGCAGGATATTAAGCCTCTGATCTAATCTTGCAGCCAGTGTTTAAATGGATAGTCCATTTGCATTTAAGATCAATGATGACTCCTCAGAATGTTAATAATGGGAAACTTAGCAATAGTAATTCCATTAAATGCCCAGTAGTTAGGCTCCCCCCTGATGGAGTTGGTAAATGCCTCGTGCTTTACTGCCATGAACACTAGCCACGTACAGTGCCCTCCATAATGTTTGGGACAAAGACCCATCATTTATTTATTTGCCTCTGTACACCACAATTTGAGATTTGTCACAGGAAAAAAAATCACATGTGGCTAAAGTGTACATTGTCAGATTTTAATAAAGGACATTTTAAAACATTTTGGTTTCACCATGTAGAAATTACAGCAGTATTATACATAGTCCCCCCATTTCGGGGCACCATAACGTTTGGGACACAGCAATGTCATGTAAATGAAAGTAGTCATGTTTAGTGGTTTGTTGCATATCCTTTGCATGCAAGGACTGCTTGATGTCCGCGATTCATAGACATCACCAGTTGTTGTGTGTCTGCTCTGCCAGGCCTGTATTGCAGCCATCTTTAGCTTATGCTTTTTTGGAGGGCTAGTCCCCTTCAGTTTTCTCTTCAGCATATAAAAGGCATGCTCAATTGGGTTCAGATCGGGTGATTGACTTTGCCACTCAAGAATTGACAATTTTTTAGCTTAGAAAAACTCCTTTGTTGCTTTAGCAGTATGTTTGGGATCATTGTCTTTTTGTACAATGAACTGCCGGCCAATGAGTTTTGAGGCATTTGTTTGAACCTTTGCAGATAGGATGTGTCTATAGACTTCACAATTCATTATGCTACTACCATCAGCAGTTGTATCAGCAATGAAGATAAGTGAGCCAGTACATTCAGCAGCCATACATGCCCAGGCCATAGTAGGCCCCCAAGTGCTTTATTTAAAAAAAAAAAAGTAGTCCACAGAACTGTCTTCACAATGCTTAAGTGTGATGTAATATTAGAGCATTTTCATTCATTACTAAAAGTCGAAGGTAGACAAAACTTTCTGAAAATTATGGTGGTGTGTATGCAAGGGCACTATATGATTTTTTTTTTTTTTTAATTAAATGAAACAAAATTTTCACAAACTGGACAACAATTTTTGGGATTGCCATAATGTGGACAAGACATTAGATGAATGTAATTGGCTCGTTTACCTGTTTATTTTTAAATGCAGGCAAAGATGGAGTTCCTGAAAGCATCCGGCGTGTGCGCGAGATCACAGGGACAGAGATAATCTTCAGAGAAATCGACCTGCTTGATGAAATTGCTCTACGTAATCTCTTCAAAGAGGTACTTAGCTAAAAACAAATACCTATAATAATCTTGTCCAATCTTTATCAATGTATTTTGTGAAATCCAAACACTGGATTATGAAGTAATATTTCACAATTGAGTGCTCCTTGGCCAAATATGGTCAGAAATTTGGACACGGAGATTTGTACAATTTTCCGTCTAACCAAAATCTATGGGCGGACCATGGCGATTTCTGTGTTCAATATTTATGGTATAATTGTGCCAGGGAAAACCCTTTATCTCAGGTTCAAAATTAAAACTTGCTGTTTAGTGTTGGACATAAATCATTCATTTATGATTAACACAATGGGGGGCATTTATAGTATATTGATGACTATGAAGCTTTGTATAATCTTGAGGCTATGAATGGTGGTTTATAAATGGAAGGTATCTTATCCACGAAGCATTTAGCAGTAACACAATTCTGAAAAGTCAGAAGGTCATGAATTGCAGCAATACATTTTCTGAATTGATGAAATATTTTAGCACTGAGAATGCACAATGAGTACTTTAGTCTTGCATTTGAAAGCAGATTAACAATGCACAGTAAAGTCCTGTCCATTCTCTCAGCTACAAAGGTCGTAACCCAAAAATGTGCTTGTGATTCAGTCATAACAGGTGCAAATACTGGGCTGAAAATGCTGTATTTGTAAAGGCAAGTTGAAATAGTGGATGGATATTTCTTGCCCATACAATCCTATTAACAATTAGATGTTTCTTGGACGGGTTTATGCTGAAGAGTTCTCCAAATATTAATGCAACTGGACATAGTGCATTTTTAGTGATTAGATTTGCCATTCTTATTATCCAGTACAGTTTCTCAGCTGTGATCCATTTTGCGGGTTTGAAGGCTGTCGGTGAATCTGTCCAGAATCCTCTTCTTTATTATAAGGTCAACCTGACAGGAACAATTAAACTACTGGAGGTGAGTGTATCTATTTGGGAAGAAAGATGCTTCCATTAGAGAAATACAAATCTAATGTTCAGAGCTATGCTTTAATTGCATGTTGATGATGCAGCTGCCTGTTAATTTCAGTTTCAACAAGAAGCCTAGATTTTAAAGAGACAAGAAACTGCAGATGCTGGAATCCACAGTAAAACACAAGTGCCAGATTAACTCAGCGAGTGCGGCAGCATCTGTAGAGGGAATGGATAGATGAGATTTCAAAACGTCGCCCATTCATTAACTATTTCTGGGATTCCATCGATCTTCATAAGATTCTGCTTGGGTTGAAGCCTTCCAATATTGATGACACTATCATTAGGTGACACTTGTTACTTACATAATTGCTGGCATCTGATGCCTACATAACTATTCAGAACATAAATTTCTTCATCTTAAAGTTGAATCTTTGGAATTCTGCTCCCGAGAATGCTGCAGAGGCCGAGTCATTGGGTGTATTTGAGAGTGAGATCAATAGCTTTTTAGAAATGAAGGGAATTAGATGATATTTGGTTAGTGCGTGAAAGTGAGTTTCTCCAGTATTTTTGTCTACCTTCGATTTTCCAGCATCTGCAGTTCCTTTTTAAACAAACTAATAGTTCAGCCATTGAATGGTGACATAGGCACAAGGATCCAAATGACCAGTGCCTTTCATTTCTCAGGATGTTAGAATTCAAAATCAAAGTAATGCAGATGCTGGATGTCTGAAATAAAAACAGAAACTGGCAGCTCTTGTGGAAAGAGAAACAGTTAGCATTTCAGATCAAGACCTTAATCACGTGGGAAACATACAAATGAAACTGATTTGCTGCATAAGAGGCAGAGTACAAAGGGATATACAGTGCCCTCCATAATGTTTGGGACAAAGACTCATTTATTTATTACCCTCTGCACTGCACAATTTGAGATTTGGAATAGAAAAAATTACATGTGGTTAAAGTGCACATTGTCAGACTTTATTAAAGGCCAGTGTTTATTTGCCTCCTTAATGTAGGTATAAGAGAGCTCTCAGCACCTAGTCTTTCCTCCAGTCTTTCCATCACCTTTGGAGACTTTTACTGCTGTTTATCAACATGAGGACCAAAGTTGTGCCAATTAAAGTCAAATAAGCCATTATGAGACTGAGAAACAAGAATAAGACTGTTAGAGACATCAGCCAAATCTTAGGCTTACCAAAATCAACTGTTTGGAACATCATTAAGATGACAGAGCACTGGTGAGCTTACTAATCGCAAAGGGAGTGGCAGGCCAAGGAAGACCTCCACCACTGATGACAGAATTCTCTATAATAAACAAGAATCCCCAAACACCTGTCCGACAGATCAGAAACACTCTTGTCAGCTGTGGATTTGACAATGACCACTGTCCGCAGAAGACTTCATGAACAGAAATACAGAGGCTACACTGCAAGATGCAAACCACTGGTTGGCTACAAAAATAGGATGGTCAGGTTACAGTTTGCAAAGAAGTACTTAAAAGAGCAACCACAGTTCTGGAAAAAGGTCTTGTGGTCAGATGAGATGATGATTAACTGATATCAGAGTGGTAGCAAGAGCAAAGTATGGAGGAGAGAAGAAACTGCACAAGATCCAAAGCATACCAGCTCATCTGTGAAACACGGTGGTGGGGGTGTTATGGCCTGGGCATGTATGGCTGCTGAAGGTACTGGCACACTTATCTTCATTGATGATACAACTGCTGATGGTAGTAGTATAATGAATTCTGAAGTGTGTAGACACATCCTATCTGTTCAAGTTCAAACAAATGCCTCAAAACTCATCGACCGGCAGTTCATTCCACAGCAACACAATGATGCCAAACAAATTGTCAATTCTTGAATGGCCAAGTCAATTACCTGTTCTGAACTGAATTGATATGCCTTTTATATGCTGAAGAGAAAACTGAAGGGGACTAGCCCCCAAAACAAGCATAAGCTAAAGATGGCTGCAATACAGGCCTGGCAGAGCTTCCCCAGCAAAGACACCCAGCAACTGGTGATGTCCATGAATCGCAAACCTCAAGCAGTCATTGCATGCAAAGGATATGCAACAAAATACTAAACTTGACTACTTTCATTTACATGACATTGCTGTGTCCCAAACATTATGGTGCCCTGAAATGGGGGGACTATGTTTAAACACTGCTGTAATTTCAATATGGTGAACCAAAAATGTATAAAAAGGGCCTTTATTAAAATCTGACAATGTGCACTTTAACCACATGTGATTTTTTTTTTCTATTACAAATATCAAATTGTGGAGTGCAGAGTCAAATAAATAAATGATGGGCCTTTGTCCCAAACATTATGGAGGGCACTATATATAACAATATATCTAGCAAATCCTTCTTCCTGATGCAGATGAGCTCCAGAATATCAACAAATCCCTCCCCTAACTCTCCAGCCTCCACGTCCTTCACGGAGGCTAAAGACTAGTGAATAAGAAAGGGTTTGTGCGCAGAAGAAAACAAAGTCTGAAATGCCAGAAGATGATGGTGGAATGAACATAAAAATGCTGGAATTGAGATACTCTATTTGAATGACTGATTATCTGAAATTGTTGAATTCTGTCTGGATTCCAGAAGGTGGCGATATGTCAGGACTGAGGTGGGTGCTATTCTTGAGTTTTGCTGGAATAATGCAGAAAGTCAAGGACGGGTGTGGGAGTGGAATGGAAATTAGAGTGCCAGTAACTGATGTCTGTTGCAAAATTGAATGGAGAAATTCTGCAAAGCAGACATCTAATCTCCATTTTGTCTCCCCGCTTTAGAGGGACCACAATGGGAAAATTGAAATATATTAAATTGAAAGAAGTTCAGTAAATTGCTGTTTCACCTGGAAGGTTCATAGGTTTTTAGTCAACAAGAAATGATTAGGTTAGAGAGCTTCTATGTTCCAAGAGCTATAGAAACCTCAAGTATATTTGAACAATGATCCACGTTGAAAGTACCAGGTATTAAGTTTCATTAATTTATTTGCTAAGTGGGGAATGGCGATTGTACGTGAGCTCAAACCTGTTCTTAGCCAGACTTCATACATAAGCACTCTTAAATTAAATTAAAGTCACTAGATTATGATGGAACTTCAGCTGATTATCATATTCTATCCCACCCTAGGCTAAGTGATTTAACTTAACCACCACCATGCTAGTTGGGCAAGATCTGGTATCAATTTGTGAGACTGCTCAAATATGAAGGCAAAGCAGAGCATTTAAAAATATATTATTACCAAGTTCACCACTACACTATAAAATACCAGAAAGATACCTTTTAATAATTAAGGTTTATTCAATTAAAATAAATAAAAAAAACAAATGTTAATTATAAATGTGCAACATATTTTGCATTATGATATCAGATCAGGTCTCTACATTATGTATTTGTCCAGCATCATGTTCATACTTTCAGATGATAATTATTTTAAAAAGTGAAGTATTTTAGTGATTTTTAAATCTCATAACTGTATTCATCATTTAAATCTCATAAAACTCTATATTTTAAAAGTGTGTTCTAAGATAAAAATGGTTTTACAGTACTTTAAAACATTGTACTTATAACAAAATGTCAATGCAGATACTGTGAGAATATTCAGTTCGATTGGACATATCTGTAGCAATTATTACACATGGGAAAACAACAAAAAGTTTTAAGGTGAAATTTGTTTACTTGTTGAAGAAAACATTTTGAGTTTGCTTAATGTGTTTTATTTTGGCATTTTAGACCATGAAAGAACATGGTGTCAAAGACATTGTATTCAGCAGTTCAGCAACTGTATATGGTGATCCTGCATACCTACCTATAGATGAGGCACATCCTGTTGGCAGTTGCACTAATGCATATGGAAAAACAAAATACTTTATAGAAGAAATGATCCGGGATGTCTGCTTTGCAGAAAAGGTAATGTTTCCAATTCTAAAAATGTATCGGTGAAAACTGTCACTTTACAAGCATAAGTGCATCTAAAACGTCAGGGCGCATTGTCTGTTGCAGCTTCAGCATTACTATTGGGAATTATTCCTGTGTAACATGGAAATCCTGGAGTGCAGTGTTTGTTGTGTCAACTTCTCTATTGTCTGTGTTCCTGATGGCTCCTTTGCTGCTGCACAGAACTCTGCATAAAGTTGTGAAGAGACCTGATTTGATTTGATTTGATTTTATTGCTTGTCATTCGAACCTCAGAGAGGCTCGAACGAAACTCCGTTTCTACAAGCCATACAAACAAACAAACAGAACAATTCATAGAAAAACATGCAAACAATTAAATTCACACAAACATCCATCACAGTGGATCTCCTCCTCACTGTGATGGAAGGCAAAGTTCTTCTCTCTCCCCCGCACCATCTCTCTCCCGATGTCGAAGCCCCAGGCGGGCGGTGTTAAGTCCCATGTCCATTGAGGCCGCGCCGGGCGATGTACGGCCCCGCTCCAGGCCCAAAGTCACAAAGTTGGAGCCCCCGGCGGGCGCTGGAATGTCCCGCAGCCATTAAAGCCGCGCCGGGCGATGTTCGGCCCCGCTCCGGGTCGTCCTAACCCCGCGACACGGGCTGGAGAAGTTGTGTTGTGGAGCCCCGGAGAGCGGCCTCCCACCTGGACCCGCGAGCTCCCGACACCCCAACAGTCCACCGTCAGCAATCTGGAGCCGGAGTCGGGCTGGAGCTGGAGCCGGAGCTGGAGCCCCGGAGTCGGGCCGGAGCTGGAGCCAGAGTCGGGCCGGAGCCCCCGGGCCGGAGCTGGAGCCGGAGTCGAGCCGGAGCTGGAGCCCCGGAGTCGGGCCGCAGCCGGAACTGGAGCCCGGAGTCGGGCCGCAGCGGCCACCCACCACCGCTCCCCACGCTCCGAGGCCGGCCAGCCCCACAACGGTAAGCTCTCAGCTCCGCGACTGGAGCCCCCAGGTCGTCCCGGTCGGAGGCCGCTCCACGGCACCAGGCCCCAACGACAACGGAGACCTGACAGGGAAAAAGTCAGGTCTCCCGTGCAGGGAAGAGATTAAAAATGTTTCCCCCTTCCCCCTCCCCCACCCCCCACATATACACAGTTAGAAAACAATACAAAAAACCCACAAACAACTACATTTAACTAGACAAAAAACAAAAAAAGACAGACAGGCCGTAGGGGCCGCTGCAACGTTAGTCGCGCTCGCCCACTAGATGTAGTTCTCTGACCTAGATCTCTGCTCTGCTACATCCAGTGCTGTTTCCCCCCAGCCTGTCGAAGTTGGTGAAACAACACTTCTCTATCATGGGTGGATGGATTTACTGGCTCCTGAGAAAGGTGGTAGATGAGAAGTGCGGCCGATGTCGGCAAGCCATGCGGCGAGCTGTGAGGAAGGTAACCAGCCTTGGGGAGGGCAGATTCTCTCCTGCAGAGCTCAACAGTTCAGCTCTGGGAAGGCAGAGTGGAGGAAAATACAGTTAAAATGAAAAGTAACTCGTCACGAACAGCATTGAGTGGGAAACAAAATTTGTATTAGTCTTTGCAGTTGTGCTCCCTGGGCTTCTGTAGCCAGTCTGTTAGCATTTTCAATGCATTCAGATAGGTACTTGGATAGGAAAGGAGTATAGAAATACGAGCCTAATGTGGTCAAATATTGTTATCATGGCCAGCATGGAAGAGTTGGGCTGAATGGCCTGTTTCTGTGCGATACAACTCAATGACTCTACATTGAACATGTTTAACAGTGAGAGACAAACTAGAAGTTAAATCTCATTATTTATTATTTCCATTGGGGTTCTCTCTCCTTTTTAAAGGTTAAATTACATAAACCATTCTTTAAGTGAGATTTATGTTTTTATTTACCTGTTGGATTTATTACGGTCTGTCAAAAGCAAGAAAAATTGAATCTGTAGCAACCTCTTCAAGAAAAAGCAGGGTAGTTTCCCCAGTAACGACTGTGATGAGTTACATAATTGCATTTATGGGGAGGATGTGCAGGAAAGAACTGCAGATGCTGGTTTAAATTGAAGCTAGACACAAAATGCTGGAGTAACTCGGCGGGACAGGCAGCATATCTGGAGAGAAAGAATGGGTGACGTTTCGGGTTGTGACCCTTCTTCAGACTGATGTCAGGCGGGTGGGCGGGACAGAGATAGAATGTAGTCTGAGACAGTAAGACAGGTGTGATAACTAGGGAGGGGATGGAGAGAGGGGGAAAGAAAGGGCTATTTGAAGTTAGAAGTCAATATTCATACCACTGGGGTTTAAGCTATCCAAGCAAAATATGAGGTGCTGTTCCTCCAATTTGCGTTGGGCCTCATTCTGACAATGGAGGGGGCTCAGAACAGATAAGTCAGTTTGGGAATGGGAGGGTGTTAAAGTGCTGAGCAACCGGGAGATCAGGTAGGTTCAGGCAGACTGAGTGGAGGCGTTCAGCGAAACGATTGCCGAACCTGAGTTTGGTTTTGCTGATGTACAGAAGTTGACACCTGGAACAGCAGATACAGTAGATGAGGTTGGAGGAGGTGAAAGTGAACCTCCGCCTCACCTGAAAAGACTGTCGGGGTCCTTGGATGGAGTTGAGGAGGGAGGTAAAGAGACAGGGGTTGCATCTCCTGCTATTGCAGGGGAAAATTCCTGGGGAGGGGTGGGAAGGGACGAGTTGACCAAGGATTTGAGGAGGGAACGTTCTCTGCAGAAAGGAGTGGAGATGGGAAGATGTGGCCAGCAGTGGGATCCCGTTGGAGGATTATATGCTGTATGCGACGGCTGATGGGGTGAAAGGTGAGGACAAGGGGGACTCTGACCTTGTTACGAATGGGGGGGGGGGGGGGGGGGGAGTAAGAGCGGAGCTGCAGAATATCGAGGAAACCCAAGTGGGAGCCTCATCTATAATAGAAGAGGGGAACCCCTGTTTCCTAAAGAATGTCATCTCTGATGCCATGGTATGGATAGCATCCTGGGTGCTGATGCGGCGTAGACAGAGGAATTGGGAGTAGGGGATAGAGTCTTTACAGGAAGCAGGGTGGGAAGAAGTGTAGTCTAGATAGTTATGGGAGTTCCATTTCTTAGCATCCCATTTTAGGCCTCCCATTCCTATTTACTGTGAAATAGTTTATAATTGGGTATCGTTTGTCTTTGTGTTAATTTGTGCTTAAGTAGAAAGTGAAAGGTTCTTTCCATCCGTTTTAGAAAAGTCGGAAACAAATATTGAGTTTTTAAAAATTAGTTTTTCACTTTGCACATAGTTTACAAGTAACTACAAAATATGGTTTATAAAGTTGATAAAAAATGTTATTTATTCAGGATTGGAATGCAGTTTTACTTCGATATTTCAATCCTATTGGGGCACATGAATCAGGAAAAATAGGCGAAGATCCTCAGGGTATTCCCAATAATCTGATGCCATACGTTTCACAGGTGGGTAAAGATTTTTTAATACAGTAAATAATGTTTTAACTCAAACCGAAAGCCTATTAATTATGACTTTCTAATTATAATACCATGTATAATTCTAATTCTTATCGTCAGCAAAATAATTTCTTAAAATTTAATGTTTTATGTGTTTTGGGGGTTGGAAATTTGAAATTTGTCACGCAAACCAGCTTTCCCAATGTCTTCTCGGACTCTGGATATACACCCCTGGATTTTATGCCTTCGGTTCTAGAATTCTTAACCATGTTATTTTGTTGACTTTGCTTTAAACCATTTGTCTTCATGTATCTTTCATTTACTTGGTGTGGATTTTGTTTCCGCCTAATTATTTTCCTGAGACATGCCTTTATACAATGCTGCATTCATATTTACAAGTAGTGGTTAATTTTGTTCTGAAGATGAATAAAGGTACAAATCAATATTATTGTATTTATATTTAAGCATTGAACCTGAATAATAGATTGATGCAACAAAAGATATTGCCACTTCACGCTGTGTAACCAATACTGCAATAACTAAACTATACATATCTCCAGGGCTCTTTGATCTAGCTACATGGGTGATGTGGTCATAAGTATTTAAGACCCAAAGCAATCTTATTTATTGACATCACCAAGATTTAGTTCATAGATCTGTCAAACATCTTGCATGGGTCAAAGCAATATTTTCAAAAAGAAAACGGTAACATTGTTTGTACAAGCTGTAGTTGAGAGCAGTTTTGGATGGTCTAGTTAGTAAATGAATACTAACGGCATGAATCTGGAAGAGTGTTCTGAATGAATATTTTTGGTTTGAATGGCAGGCATGAAAATGAAAGTTTCTCACTGAAATAGAAAATGTTAAGAGGATTCTTCAAAGTAACAAAAGATTGTTTCCATTATTTGGTTAATTGCCCAGTCATACATCTTTGGTATTAAAATGTTCCACATTTCTCTGGAAACCCTCCCCCCTCTCAGTTATGGTTTGCCTTACCACAAAGTGACTTTTGAACTGCGGACTACAACATGTTTCCAAGGACAATTGGATAAGCATTTTAAGTAGAATATAAACACAAATGGAGCAACAATGGGAATCTGGGATTTGGGTAGATAGCTCTAGTTAGAATTCACACCAGTGTAAATAGAGGGCGGAATGTCTTCTGAGATGATTTTCGTGACCTGCTGGAAGTCTGCAAATGAAATGTACCTATTTTTGATGTTCAAAAATGTAGAAAAGCACTAAACGCCCATTAAAATCTTTTATTGTATTCCTGTTCCCCATACTATCAAAAAAGATCAGCTTGAGCCATTGATACCGCTCCCTGTATTTATTTCAAAGTTATCTTGTGAAATTGAAGTATTTTGTGCCTCTAAATGAACTAAATTCACAATGTGATTCAGTAACCAAAGAAATATCTTTGGTTAGGTCCTGCACTACCTCTTCTGCCAGGGGAGCAATAATGTTAATTAAAGACACCAAGTGCTGGAGTAACTCAACGGGCCAGGCAGCATGTCTAGAGAACATAAAGAGGTTGCATTTTGGGTTGGGTCCTTGTTTTTGGTGAATATAACCAGTGGAATATCTGCAGCTAATTTTGTCTTGAGTCAATTGCGGGGGTCAGATCCTATTCAATCTTGCTTCATGAAGACTACTTTTGTTTCACTCCAGCACATTTAATGATGTGTAGAATGTTTCATAGGCACATAGTTCAGCTTTAATTTAAGTAGGAAAAGCTAAAGTTTCAGTCGTGACTATTACATTTCTTACTTCTAAATGATTGACTTCCTTCGTAGGTTGCTATTGGACGTCGGGAGTGCCTGAGTATTTTTGGGAATGACTATGAAACGTGTGATGGCACAGGTGAGATCTTGTAGACTATTGCTCAGTTATTTGCTAGTCAGAATTGAAGCAGAGATTATGAATTGGAAATTATGCTGGAATCTTGAGCATGAAACAAACCATTGGAAAAACTCAGTGGATCAGGCAATATCTATGGAGAAATAAACAGGTAGTATTTTTGGTTAGCTCAATACTGCATAATGATCCTGACCCAAAATGTTCATTAACCTTTCCCTCCATGATGCTGCCTGACCCCCTGAGTTCTTCCATCAATTTGTTTCTTGTCCAAACTGTTGTAAGCACAGCAAATGTTAAAGACCAATAGTTACAGAAATGCATTTATTTTGATTTTGAAGATTTGTCATCTTTATTTACGATGAAATGGCTATTTATAATTAGGTATTGTCTTTGTGTTAGTTTGTTCCCTTCATTTTTACAGGAGTTAGAAACAAACTGGGGCAGGGAAAAAATGACCAAATTAAAAATATTTATAGCGTTTCACTACGAGGAGGATTGACTTTGGATGCAAGTGCTTTTCTTGCATTTGGTACCTCCAGTGTTTTTTCTTTTGATAATTAACAGGAGTTTCAGGATCACAATTGTGCTTGTTTAGTTTTCTAATCATCTGGTAAATGAGGAAATGTTGGTCTTGTGACCAGGAAATCTTGAGCCAGTATATTTGATGACGAGATTTGATGATGTATGTAGCAGTTATTACTTGCATGGAAGTGGTTTCTTTAGTAAGAACAGATAGTGTACTTGACCAAAGACAAAGTCATGAATGTAAATAGGGCAAGCTATAAAGGGGTTTGGTCTCCTGATATTTGTAGTGGGACATATAACTTACAAAAGTGAACAAATGAGTGTGCAAAAAAAATGGTTAAACTGTCATAAGAAACCTTGTGTTTTGCGTGAAAAGTTGTTCAAGCTGTGCATTGTAGAAATTATGGTTAATTTGAAGAATGAATATTGGCTGAGTGCTCAAAGGAGGGACTAGGGTAATATTTCCTGGTTTTAGACTGAACTGAAAAACAGCGTAATTGCCCAGTTTTTGTGCTGTGAATGTCTGTGTTTTACTTTGCTGATAAATACTATGTGCATTCAAGTTACATTTCTTTCTGTACATTTGAATGCAACCGCATTGTCAAACAGTGGTAATTTTGTTTCAGGGCCGATTCTGTGAATTATACTTTGAAAATGAGCAATGAAAATCAAGTAATGCCCTCTGCACCCTGGCGTGCACCTATTTCTCCCATCACCCTATGTCATCCTGCTCTAATCTCCCATTTCCAAGTCCCTAATTTCCTACTCACCTTGTCCCGTTCCACATAAATGCCTCTGGCTTTACATGTTACTACTTCCCTTATCTGACACACTTTTCTCCTTTTTCCCTCTAATCTTGTCACTTACTCCACCCATCTGTTAATCACACTCCACTCGTCTGTATCCACCAATCACTTGCCTCTCCCTCACTTGTCAATTCCAGCTTTCTACCCCTTACTACAATCACTGAAGAAAGGACTGACCTAAAACGTCACCTGTCCATTCCTTCCACAGATGCTGCCTGACCTGCTAAGTTCCTTCTGCACTTTGTGTCTTTTGGAAAATGAACCACCTGTTGTTTTGGATCTGAATCTGCATAATTTCAGGCAAATAAGTGCTTTGTCTTGCCATTTAGGTGTCAGGGATTACATTCATGTTGTGGATCTTGCAAAGGGACATATTGCTGCATTGAAGAAACTTAAAGAGAAATGCAACTGCAAGGTTTGTTATTGAAAGCTGCACCCTGGGCAGTTTAACTCTGTTTACTCTTAGACTGTTGGACAATTTCTGCAGCAGTCTTTCACATTCTACATCTTTTTCACTTCCTTCTACTCTTGCTTTAGACTTGGTTTTGACTAATTTGCACTCACAATAACTAACTTTTTAATTCTGCACAGGTATACAATCTTGGTACTGGAACTGGTTATTCGGTTCTACAGATGGTGAAAGCAATGGAAAAAGCTTCTGGGAGAGAGGTATTTACCATATTAAAGATATCTGAATCAGTAAAGCTTCTACAATATCACCTCTCATCTTTGCTGAAAGTAAAATTAATTGATCAGCATGTGAATCATTGATAGGAAGATTTTGTTTGCCAATCTTTTGCAGATTAAATATCAGATAGTTCCACGGAGAGGGGGAGATATTGCTTCCTGTTATGCCAATCCAGGTCTCGCAGAGAAGGAACTTGGATGGAAGGCAGAGTTTGGAACTGATAAGATGTGTAAGTATTCAGTGTCATAAAATCTTGGAAGATTATTGTGACTATATTTTATAAATGTAAATTTATAAATTGAAAACGCATCTTAAATTATTTAATTTGGCTGGTAGCTGACCATTATTGTTCTAGTTTCACTGTTGTAAATTTATTTGTCTGAACAATTACTGTGCTGGGGTTGGGTACTACAACAGATCATAAAAACAATGTTATTTTTATTTTAGGCCAAGATTTGTGGAATTGGCAAACCCAGAATCCTTGTGGTTTCAGCAAAAAAAGCAGCACCTGATGCAAAATCCAACAATTGTTTGTAACAGAAGAATTGTAAAACTTAAATGAAGGTCTTTTTGTAGTAGTAGTCCATCAGTGATGAAATACAGATTCAAAACTCTGAAATTCCTTTTCGTAAACTAAGGGTGGAGAGGGATAAAAGTAGTTGTGCAGAGCTAGTACTCTGTACTTTTTAAGGATGACATAAAAGGAAAACAAATTCAGACCACAGAATGTTCAATATAGAGAATTTAAAATGTACCATAATACCTCATGTTGATAAACTCTGCCAGGCAGTTAAAGTGCAATGAAATTAAGTGTCTGATTTGTTTTGTCACGGTATGTTTTGTGCTTTCGTTTTTGAATAATGTAGAACATCATGATTAAATCTTTAGTCTTGTAATTATAAAGTCTCATTGAATTATATGAAAACTACTAAAGAATTGTATACAGCACGTATTGTGGGAAAGGCCGCAAGCTGCATTTTAAGCTTTTGTACTTTAGAACAACTCCTTAGCAATAATTTCATTTTACAATAAACTAAATGTTGGGGTGTATGCTGGGTAAATGCTTTTTGATGTAAACGTGCATTTTTTGCACTTGTACAAACTTCTATAGTAGTTTGAGATGGCTCCAGGATCAAGACCAGAATCATGAGCTCACAAGAATTGGGAGTCGAGATTGAAAGAAGAAATGTATGATATGGTCAAGCTTGATGTGCATTTCCAATAATCCAATTTCATCTGGGCGGTCTAAGACTTGGATGGGGAGAGGGGACTGAAATCAAATACCCCATTGCCACCTTTTACTTTAAAATATTTTTATGGCAAACAATCTTGCACAAAAGTTGCTTTGTAGAGTGCGCAGCTTATGGCTTAAAGTTAAAGATCAAATTCCATCTGAAACACCAATGCAAAAAAAACTGCAGATGCACATGACAAATGAAGCATTGAAGGTGTTCTGAGAAGAATTGATCAACTTCATTATATGTTGCGATTGAACAAATCCAAATCATTTCATTTTATCGCAGTACTAAAGAATGCCGGTATGTTTGTTGAACTTGTTACTCACTGCTCTGACTTATGAAATTGGAGGAAATCGAAGACCTGTAGCAAGATTATCAACTTGACCCCCAGATTTTCAGGGTATAAGCATCCTTAGCAAGTCAGTGCTGAACTCCAAGACAAGTGGAATGTATTTCATCACCTCTAAACTTGAGCTTTGTGGATGGTGGAAAAACTTGAGTGCAAGGAGACAAGTTACTTCCTGCAGGATACTCTGCTCTTGTAACAACAGTACTTGTGCTGGTCCACATGAGTTTCTGGTCAACCATTCCTGTCTCGGTGATTGTTGAAAGATCACTACTAATGCCTCTACAATCCCTAAAGCTACCTCTTTCAGAACCCTGGGGTGTCGTCCATGTGGTCAAGGTGACATCCAACTTCGGATCTATCAGCTTCCCAAGCATCACCTCCTTAGTAATAGCAACTCCACTAACTGCTGCCCCATTACTTGAATTGCTGGTACGTTGCTAGTTGTCCTCTGCTGTGAAGACTGATGCAAAAAGCTTATTCATCAGCCAGTTCTTTATTCCCCATTGCTTCTTTTCCAGCATCATTTTCTAGCAGTCCAGTGTCCACCTGCCTCTCTTTTAGTCTATATATGTGAAGAAACTTTTGGTATCCTCTTTTGTATTATCAGCTAGCTTACCTTCATATTTCATCTTTTCTCTCTCTTGCCTTTTTAGTTGCTTTCCCAATCCTCTAGTTTCCCACTAATCTTTGCAATATTACATACTTCTCTTTCACTTTTATGCTGTTGTTGGCTTCCTTTGTCAGCATAGTCGCCTCATTCTCCCATTAGAAATTTTCCTCTTTGGGATGAAAAGATCCTGAGTCTTCTGAATGACTCGCAGAAACTCCTGCCATTGCTGCTCTACAGTCATTCCTACTAGGGTCCCCTACCAATCAACCTTTGCTAGCTACCCCCCACATCAATATTCAGAAAGCTTGATCCCATCCAGGACAAGGGAGGCAGCTTGATTGGAAACTCATCTACTACTAAATATTCACTTCCTCCGAGACAAGCATGTGTTGGCTGCAAACCTTTCACTTTTACCACTAAAAAAAGAACATGGGCAACAAGTACAGAGGAAAAAAATATCACCTAGACTGAGCATCCTCTGCAAATTCACATCATGCTGGAGTAACAACGTGAAAGGGCAGAATTTCTGGAAGACATGGGTAAGCGACGTTTCAATGCGATTTGAGACCTTTAAGAGTTTTGTTTCTATTCTTCCATTTCACTTTGAATTCTTTGATAATCACTGCTCTGAATTATAAAGCACGATAACATATTGAATATGAATATGAATAAGCAATGGACGAATTTCTACCATTCAAATGCTTGAAATTCATAAGATTAAAATTTAAACAACCTGGATATACAAGAGTAAATTTCTTTATTGACGCCCTGTCTGAAGAAGGGTTTCGACCTGAAGCAACCCGTTCCTTCTCTCCAAAGATCCTGCCTGTCCCGCTGAGTTACTCCAGCATTGTGTGTCTATCTTCAGTGTAAACCAGCAACTGCAGTTCCTTCCTACACACTGTATTTATGTACGTTTGCTTTAAATTTAAAGATACTTTAAATTTGTTTACGATTTTGTAGCCAATCCATCAACTTATTTTATCTTTCTCGATCAAAACACACATTGCTGGAAGAACTCAACAGGTCAGGCCACATTTTGCGAGGCATTTCAGGAAGGGATCCTCCTTTTGATGGATTTCTCTTTCTTGCCTTTACAAGATTCTGTCCATCATTCTTGTGCAAACCAGGGCATCGGAGATGTCCTCATTCTTCAGGGAACCGGGGTTCCCCTCTTCTACTATAGATGAGGCTCTCGCTAGGATCTCTTCTATACCCCGTAACTCTGCTCTCGCTCCCCATCTCCCCCCCCCCCCCACTCGTAACAAGGGCAGAGTCCCCCTTGTCCTCACCTTCCACCCTACCAGCTGTCAATACAATAAATAATCCTCCGACATTTTCGCCACCTCCAACGGGATCCCACATCTTCCCATCTCCTCCCTTGTCTGCTTTCCGCAAAGACCGCTCCCTCTAACTCCCCTGGCACTTTCCCTTGCAACAGCAGGAAATGTTGCACTTGTCGCTTTACCACCCCCCTTGACCCCATTCAGGGACCCAAGCAGTCTTTCCAGGTGCGGCAGAGGTTCACCTGCACCTCCTCCAACCTCATCTATTGCATCCACTGCTCAAGGTGTCAGCTGCTCTACATCGGTGAGATCAAACGTAGGCTTGCCGATCGTTTCACCCAACATCTCCGCTCGGTCGCAATAACAAACCTGATCTGACTGTGATTCAGCACTTCAACTCTCCCTCCCATTCCGAATCCGACCTTTCTGTCCTGGGCCTCCTCTGTGGCCAGTGAGGACCACCATAAATTGGAGGAGCAGCACCTCATATTTTGCTTGGGCAGTTTACACCCCAGCGATAGGAACATTGACGTCCATTTTCAGGTAGTCCCTGCTTTCTCCTCCCCTTCCCAGCTCTCCCTCAGCCAACTGGCTCCGCCCCTTCCTTCTTCCCCAACCCTCACATCAGTCTGAAGAAGGGTCTCGACCCGAAACGTCGCCTATTTCCTTCGCTCCATAGATGCTGCCTCACCCGCTGAGTTTCTCCAGCATTTCTGTCTACATTCTTGTACAAAGGTCATATACTCCAAATGTTTACATGAATTCAGGATAATGGCAGAAATCCAAAATAGTGGATATGATTAAGGGTTTGAGTATAAATGCGCTGAAATAATACTCAGTTACTTGGACTTTAAAAGAACAAAAGCAAGGAAGGTGAGAGGAACAGTTGATGGATATCTTTGTAACGATTCTTCATTTTAGCACATTACAGTAAAAGTGTTCAGAATTACAATTAAAACACAAAGTACTTGTGTTATAATTCCAGAATAAGTGCTCAACTAAGATAACTAAACCCAAAGTATTATATAACTATCTAATTAAATATACCAACTTACAATAAATGACTCCATGTGCAAAAAAACTGTTACCTACATATTAATTAGCTCTTAACAAAAAACTAATCCTGTAGATGTACATGTATATCATTGAGGTTATCAAGTGGGCACCTCCCTTCATTGGTGTTGTTCGGCCAGACACCACCCCGGGAAAGCTCAAAAGTTGGTTCTGGCGTCCGAGAACAACTTCCCTCAATACCTGCTCTCACCAACATCTACCAAATAAAAGAAACTGCAGCCAATTAGCTCACTCTAACAAATGCTAAACACCTGCATCCTATCCTCTACAAATCCTAGCCCAGCATTAAGCTTGTAACATCTTAATATCACCCTTGCCTAAGACCGGGATACAATTCCACAGATTACAATTACAAAGAAATACACATACTGCATGTCATATTTTTTCTAATTTAGCCAGGGGTCGATCTCGGAGCTCCAACCGTGGGTGCTTGCGGACTTACATCACAGAGCCCGGGTTCTTGGGTATATTTTGCATATCACTGTACCTTAATTGGTGCATGTGATGATAAAAGATCTTTGAAACCTTTGAAGTATACCGACCCTGAGAAAGGCTAGTCCTACATCCTGACAAAATATGCCTCAACATTGCCACCTCTGAGCACAAGGGACACGATGGGTCCCCATCTACCCTTTGTTTGAGGTTCTGAGGTGATGGCAGCGCATCAATAGCCCTTATAAAGAAACTCAAGACCTGCCTCCCATGTACCGCAGGTCCCTCCAGCTGAACCACTTTTCTACACTTCTGACGACATACCTGCTCTACAACCAATGTCCTCCTCTGTTGGACCAGCCTTACTCCACACTGGTTACCCTGTGCTGAGGCCGAAGCCTCCTTCCCCTTGCTGCACCCTACCAGCAATGTCTGTCTGCCTCAGAGCTGCTTGTGCTGCTTCTACTGCCTGCTTTGAGTTCCACTTCCTCCCTCCAGTTACACTTGGCACCAGATTACTAACTAAGGTATCCTTACTTCCTGATAATTGCAACTCTGACCTCACCTAAACACACTTAAACTCCTCTGTTAGGCTGCTTGACTATGGTAAATGGAGAATACCTTTCCCATACAAAACCACATTACAAAGACACCGTGGAACTCCTAACCATTTCCTAATATATGAACTAACCAATCTCTCTAAACTTTCCACCTTAGTAATTGCCACCTCATATACTGTCAATGGCCACGTCAATCTAGGGAACAGCCCATACTGCAAATACCACAACTTCAACTTGCCTGGAAGCCCTGACCTCTCAAGCCTTTTTAACCCGTCAGTAACATCCTTTCTAAGTTGCTGAACCTGTTCAGTGTCATCCGACTTGTAATACCACATACCCAAACTTTTAACTAGTTTCTCCATTATAGACGGGATTTCTTCTTCATCTGCACAGAACGTTTTCTATACTACCTTTCCTCTTGCCAAATCCAGCCCATTTAAGATTATATTATTTCTTCTCTAATAACCTTCTTGTACAAGCTGCGGTTGTGGTCACCAGGGTCAAGATTAGATATTTTCGAGCTTCAGAGGGGAAGTATTTGTATTAGTGACGTAGAATACAGGACACAAGATTGAGATGGACATTATGTACGCGTGAAGGGACTCAACGATAAGTTGTAGAAACAAGGAACTGCTGATGCTGGTTTACAACAAGAGACAAAATGCTGGAGTGCTGAAGTGCTCAGTCTGAAGAAGGGTCTCGACCAGAAACGTCACCCATTCGTTCTCCCCAGAGATGCTTCGTGTCCCGCTGAGTTACTGCAGCATGTTGTGTCCCATCTGCTGGAGTAACTCAGCGGGTTCGGTCTGAACAAGGGTCCCGACCGGAAATGTCACCTATCCACGTTCTTCAGTGGATATTTTTAAGGCAGATAGATACATTCTTGATTAGTACCGGTGTCAGAAGATATGGGGCGAAGGCAGGAGAATGGGGTTAGGAGGGAGAGATAGATCAGCCATGGTTGAATGGTGGAGTACACGATGGGCCGAATGGCCTGATTCTGCTCCTATCCCTCATGACCGTTTGCTGCCTGAGCCGCCCGATCGCTCCAGCGCTTTGTGACTCAACAACACGCTCTCTTAAGTAACTTGCCCAAGAGAGAAACTTTTAAAATGTACCTAAATACGGGGCCAATGTGCTGCTTTACCGATAACTTTTTAAAAACACACCTTTGCTACTTTAAGGCAACTTCAGTGGTGAATGAAATGACAGTTCTGGTGTTTCCTTGTGCGCATCATGTCACGGATCTGGGTTATGCAACACAATCAGATGGGAATAGTGAGCTGGCAACATTGGATGTGGAAGATAGACCAAAAAAAAGGGCGTAACACATATAAAAGTGGTTCCGGCACGGAAGGTACCGAAACGCAGTTTGATCTAACGCGAGGACGCGCCTTCTTCATCAAACCTCAAACCTCTGTAGCCCCAGCATTTGCAAGCCTTCCAAGGTCGGCTGTGCAATTTCGAGAGAGCGAAAGGTATCGCGGGGCCGTGAAAGTAGGTGAACTATCAGGACGAATTAATGCCAGACGCCACTGGAGAGGGGGGCCAGTGAATCCGAAACCAGCCGCGATCAGGTCAGTGCCGGTGGTGTCTCTGGACCCGGGTGGCTGTTGGCTTCCGCGGACCGTCACCGGGCTCCGATCACCCGGGACTTTCATCGGCAAGTGATTGTAAAAAGGATCTAGATTTGAAAAGACAGACATTAGGGTAAGTGTGTGTGCTGACACAAGTCAGACTGCTGCTCACTCGGTACCTGTTGCAAAGCTGGAGTTAGCCATTCGCTACGATTAATCGCGGTCGTGCATACATTGGATTGCTTCCTCTCTTTGAAAATTGATGTTACGGCTAGTAACAACTAGTTCCATATTATTCCGTGAAAACTAGATTAGAACCAAATAAGGGAAGCTGGAGCTAAGCAACAAAGGGAAGCAATGAATGCTGAGGGCAAACCTTCACAACCTGAATACGGACTTCCAGAAGGGTCTTGACAAAGTCGCAATACGTGGTGTAAAATGAATATTCAAAGCATGTACATGAAGTCAACAAAATATTAAACAATCTTGGTAAATGCTTGTGGGAAAGAGAATAGTGTGCTCCCCCCCCCCCCCCTCCCCTTCCCGGATCACAGTCATAAAGGACAGCCTGGCTGTTTTCACCCGTAAATAAACCCACTACATCCAATATGCGACTTTTTATGATCATGGGTGACAATCCATTTAACCTCGGTGCAAATTCAAATGAAGCTTCCTGCTCCCACCTTCTGCTGTCACTTTCAATGCTGCTACTACTGGGGTCTGGCCTCGGGTAACTCCATTCCCACCTGGGAAATGAAAAGTTTCCATCGACGGTGTCACTAATTCATCTCCCCCAACAAGATCAGGCTACCGATAATGGTTGATCAGACCGTGTGGCAGCCGCGCAGCACAATGCACTTGTTTCCGATCTCATTAATTCATAACAACGTCCCAATCAGCAATCTTTTTTTCTTCATTTGTCATAACTGATTCTTAATACTATTTATTACCAGTTCTGTTCCGTAACTGCACGGGATCTGGTCGTGTGTCCCCAAAGGCAATTTTTTTTTTTTGTAAAATATTTTTATTAGAAGTAAATACATATTAAGAAGAAACAATATAAAATCGAAAAAAAGAAAATATTATTCGTCGCATACATTCTTAATATTTTTAAAATTTACAGTCAATCTTATTTATACTTCTATATTTTTTTATTATTTTATAACAGTAGGGAATAAAGATAAGTAATAAAAAGAAAAAGAAATAAGAAAGAGATAAAAATCAATAAAATGAGTGGAGTATTAAGCAAGATATTCTTCATTGGAGATATATTCATGATCTATTGTATATAATTCTTCATCTATTCCTTCATTCAGGCCAGTCATGGCCACGAACCGGACCATCTTAACCCTTTAAATATTCAATAAATGGATACCATATTCCTCTGAATTGATCTAACCTGTCCATTAGGACAAGTCTTAATCGTTCCAGGTGAAGTGTCTCCGACATATCTGTAATCCACATTTTGATTGTGGGGGATATGGAACCTTTCCAAAATCTTAGTATTAATTTTTTACCAATTATTAAACTATAACCAATAAAAAATATTTGTTATGTTGTTAGTATCTGATCCGTTTCTAATATTTCCTAATATAATTAAATTTGAGTCTGGAATTAAATTTGCATTAACTACATTTGAGATTATCTTAAAAATTTCTGTCCAAAAATTAGTAATTTTTGTACATTTTGTGAATGAATGCGTTAGATTAGCTTCTAACTGTTGACATTTATCACATATAGCGGAAACATTTGAGAACATTCTGTTTAATTTGGATTTTGAGAAGTGTAATCTATGTATAACTTTAAATTGTATCAAGGAGTGTCTGGCATTTAATGAGCAATGGTATATATGTTGTAAACTTTCATTCCACACTTCTCTACTAATTGTTTGACCTAATTCGTTTTCCCATGCTTGTCTATATTTTTCTGTATTTGGTAAATCATTTTCCAGTAAGATATTATAAATATATGATATTAATTTTTCTGTATTCGGATGTTTATTTAGACATTCATCTAAAATTTCTGTCTTTCTATTCCTAAAATCTGGTGTATTTGATTTAATATAATCTCTAATTTCTAGATATCTAAAATATTCTTTGGAGTGTAATCCATAATTTTGTTGTAATTCCTGAAATGAAAGAAATAAACTTTCCCTGTAGAGATCACCCATCTTATTTATTCCACAGTTCTTCCATTTAAAAAAAAAACCTTTATCCATCAATGAAGGTTTAAAAGTAATGTTGTTTACAATTGGAAGAGCTAGTGGTATACTCTGTAATTTTAATGTTTTTTTTAATTGTTTCCAAATACGTATACCACTTTCTATTATTGGGTTTCCTCTATAAATTTTCTTATGTATTTTAGTGTTAGCAAATAAAATCGAGCTAATTTCGAAAGGTGAACAGTCTTCCTTTTCCATTTTTAACCAATTTGGTTGTTTATCTAGTTCTTCCAACCAGAAATTCATATTTTTTATATTAACTGCCCAATAATAAAACATAAAATTAGGCAATGCAAAACCTCCATTCATTTTTGATTTACATAGATGTTTTTTAATTATTCTATGGTTCTTATAATCCCAAATAAAATTGGTAACTATAGAGTCCACTTTCTTAAAAAAAAAATTTAGGAAGATATATCGGGATCATTTGAAACAAGTATAATAATTGTGGAAGAAAAATCATTTTTATCGCATTAATCTTACCTAGCATTGAAATAGGTAATGTTTTCCAATATAGGATATTCTTAAGTAGTTAATTCAATAAGGGTGGGAAATTAGATTTAAATAAAGAATCATATCTTTTTGTTACATAAATTCCAAGATATTTGATTTTTTCATTTGCTATCTTAAAAGGATATTGTTGTAATATATGTAAGTTATTTCCCATTATTGGCATAAGTTCACTTTTATTCCAATTAATTCTATATCCTGAAAACGAATCCAAATTGAGTTATTAAATCTAATAAGTTAGGAATACTAATTTCCGGCTTTGTGATATAAAGTAATACATCATCTGCATATAAAGAGATTTTATTTTCAGTTTCTTTAGTTTCATACCCGTATAGTTCACGATGCAATCTCACGGATTTTTCTAGTGGTTCTATTGCAAGTGCAAACAGTAGTGGAGATAAAGGGCAACCTTGTCTGCAGCCTCGGAATAAGTTAAATTTAGTTGTTAACATTTGGTTTATTAATATTCTAGCTGTTGGCTTGGTATATAGTAATTTAATCCATGTTATAAACTTCTCCCCCAACTGAAAAGATTCCATAACCGAAAATAAATAAGACCATTCAATCTGATCAAAAGCTTTCTCTGCGTCCAACGAAATAATTGATAAATCCTTATTAATGTTTCTTTTTGAGTATATAATATTAAATAATCTTCTCAGGTTGTTTGAGGAGTATCGTTTTGGTATAAATCCTGTTTTGATCTGAATGAATTAGTTTATTAATCACTGTATTTAGTCTTTGTGCTAGTATTTTTGTTAATATTTTTTGATCAGTATTTGAAAGAGATATAGTTCTATATAGACCCTGGATCATCCAGATTTTTTATCTAATTTAGGTATGAGCGTTATAATAGATTAATTTAATGTTTCTGGTAATTTCTGTTGTGCATAAATGTGTTCATATAGTGTCTTCAAACCGTGGAGCTATCATATCATAAAAATATTGTATAAAATTCTGATCCAATACCATCTGGTCCTGGAGTTTTACCATTTTTTAATGATCTAATAGCTTCTTCAATTTCTTTAGTAGTTATTTCAACGTTTAATAATTCTCTATCTTCTAAATCCAGTCCTTTTAGATTACAATTTTTTAAGAATGTTTCTACTCCTATTCGATTTTCTTTCGTTTTGGCTGAATATAAATTTTTATAATATTGCAAAAATCTCTCATTTATATCTTTAGTTTGTACTAGTAATTCCCCTATATCTGATTTAATCCTATAGATTAATTTTTCTCCTTCCAATTTTCGTAATTGACAAGCCAATAATTTATGTGTATTCGGTAATCTCGGCGTACCAGGGCCCCATCCCCGACCTCTACCTCCGTTACATCGATGACTGCTTTGGTGTCACCTCCTGCACCCACACACAACTGACTGACTTCATTCATTTCACCACCAACTTCCATCCGGCACTCAAATACACTTGGACCATTTCCGACATTTCCCTACCATTCCTTGACCTCACCATCTCTATTGCAGGTGATACACTCCTGACCGACATCCACTACAAACCCACTGACTCCCACAGCTACCTGGACTACTCTTCCTCCCACCCTGCTTCCTGTAAGGACTCCATCCCCTATTCCCAATTCCTTTGTCTACGCCGCATCTGCTCCCAGGATGAGGTGTTTCACACCAGGTCATCACAAATGGCCTCATTCTTCAGAGAACGGGGATTCCCCTCCACCCACTATTGATGAGGATCGCACCAGGGTCTCCTCCATACCCCGCAACACTGCCCTCTCTCCCCATTCCCCCCACTCGCAAACAGGGCAGAGTCCCCCTGGTCCTCACCTTTCACCCCACCAGCGGCAAATACAACAGATAGTCCTCCGCCAGTTTCGCCACCTCCAATGTGACCCTCCACCCGCCACATCTTCCCATCTCCCCCCTGTCTGCCTTCCGCAAAAGACCGCTCCCTCCGCGACTCCCTTGTCAATTCTTCCCTCCCCTCCCGCTCTACTCCTTCCCCGGGCACTTTCCCTTGCAACTGCAAGAAATGCAACACTTGTCCCTTCACCTCCCCCCTCCACTCCTTTCAGGGACCCAAGCAGTCCTTCCAGGTCCGACAGAGGTTCACCTGCACCTCCTCCAACCTCATCTACTGCATCCGCTGCTCCAGATGCCAGATGATCTATATCGGTGAGACCAAGCGGAGGCTTGGCGATCGTTTTCGCCGAAACACCTCCGCTCGGTCCGCAAAAACCAACCCGACCTCCCGGTCGCTCAGCACTTCAACTCCCCCTCCCATTCCATATCCGACCTCTCGGTCCTGGACCTCCTCCATGGCCAGAGTGAGCAACACCGCAAGCTGGAGGAACAGCACCTCATATTCCGCTTGGGGAGTCTGCATCCTTTGGGCTTGAACATTGAATTTTCTCAATTCTGTTAACCCCTGCTGTCTCCTCCCCTTCCCACCTCTCCCTCAGCCCTCGGGCCCTGGCATTCCCTCTATCTCTATCTCCCTCCCCCACCCTAGTCGCACTAGCTTCTCATTTTCACACCACAAACAGCTTACAATGGCTTGTTCCCTTTATCATCGATACTTTTTTGCATATCTTTCACTCATTGTTCTTTATCTCTCCACATCACCGTCTATATCTCTCGTTTCCCTGATCCCTGACCAGTCTGAAGAAGGGTCTCGACCCGAAACGTCGCCTATCTCCTTCGCTCCTTAGATGCTGCTGCACCCGCTGAGTTTCTCCAGCTTTTTGTGTAACCAATGTTCAAATCGTAATCATTCGTCTCGATGCACCGAGGCAGAACTGAATATAGGTTTGGAAAGTAAGGGATGACATTGTTAAGGACCCCCCCCCACAACCTCAAAGAACAATTATGCTAGAAATAATTTCGCCAACCATCTAAGATGTAAAGTATTAAAATTGAAAGGTACACTTTCAATGTTGAGTGACCTGTTTTAAGTTATGACAAGAACTCGGGGCTGTGTCTGTACAAAGGCAACGACATTTAGTTATTTGAATTAGATTATTTTTTTCTTCAAAATACTATCTAATTTAAATCGTTAAAGAAGGAACTGCAGATGCTGGAGAATCGAGGGTACACAAAAGGCTGGAGAAACTCAGCGGGTGCAGCAGCATCTAAGGAGCGAAGGAGATAGGCGACGTTTCGGGTCGAGACCCTTTTGTGTGCCATCTAATTTAAATCGGTGGTTTTCAAAGTTTTCTCGATATTATTTTTTCTCTAAACTAGAAGTTTCTTTTCCAGACGAATTAAAAACTAATCTGGGTTGTACCCACAGTGGCCTGTGAATACACTGGACTAAATGGGACATTCAAGCTATTATCGGGGACAATCATTTTGAGACTAATGTAGAGCTTGTAAATGTTAATTCCAAAGAGAAAATCTTCAGATTAATTATCAGGCCCCAATGTCTTTAGGACAGGGACACGATATTTCACTGATGGGGTTGGACAATTTCCAGCACGTTGTGTCATTTAGTGTGGCCCCGGTGCGCGGCCACTCGTGGCTCACCGGCTGACGGACCCCGCCCGGCCCCGCGCATTCATCCTGCATCTCCCAGCCCACTGGAAACAGTCAGTTTCATCTCAGTTTCGCGACGTGTGGATCTTGCTTTAATGAAACCCTCCAAATGTTGAAGATCAGGAAGTGATAAGAGAAGCTAGATGTGGCAACATCGTTTGGGAAGGGCGATACGCAATCGAAAAATACTTCAAGATTAACACTTGTGGGTTTGGGAAGGGCGCACAAGGTAATTACAAGGTGTGTTTCATCGGAGTCGGGTGTGTCAGATTTTTCCAACAGCGTTATTACAAGGCATGTGTCAGTCCATCATTAGTTTTTTTTTGTTTCATATTTTTATTAGAAGCATTGCATATTATCTAAGTTACAACAGCACTTCAAATACAAATCAGACTTATCACAAACGTTTGGACAGATATTACGGGATAATTTATATATGCTACTGTTTTTGATTTTTTTGGGGAAGGTAAGGGAGTGAAAAAAAAAGTAAAAGTATAAATCAATAATCAAGACGTTGTGATTGAATAATAATGATTATATAATTAAAAAGTAAAAAGTAAAAAAGAAAAGATAAACAAGAAAAGAAAAATTAAAAAACAAAACAAAACAATTATTATATAATTAAAAATTAAATAAAATAATCTTTACATTGAATGGAACAGTTTCATATAACAATATCTCTTGAGACATGTATACAGATCCCAGTCCATCATTATGTCAAAATGAAAAGGTCTTGATTTTAAAAGATCCAAGTTGGATTCAAATCGTACAAATCCAAATTGTGAATTAATTGCTTGAAATGTTGCCTTTCAACAATTAATGCTTTGCCCATTGCCCTTTTTCATTATATTAAAAAAAACAATGTTAAACATTATGCATGCACATTTTGACATTAAGGGTATTATTGAATCGATAATTAAAGCAGGCATATGCTTGGGGCATTGAGTACAAGCGTCAGTATATGTTGCAGCTTTATAAAACTATAGTTAGGCTACATTTGGAGTATTGTGTGCAGTTCTGGTCATCCCTTTACAAGAAAGATTTGGATGGTTTGGAGGCATTTGCTGAACTCTCTGTCTGCTCAAGAGAGAGTTCAGCAAATGCCTCCAAACCATCCAAATGAGACCAAAATTGCACACGATACTCAATCCCACCAAGGCTGTTGGGGAGGGAGATTGCAACCTTCACATGGTCCGCATGTTTCGACGAATACAATCAACCTGGTGTGCACAATCATATAAGATCAAATAGAGCAAGTTGTCCTACAACTTTAGGCTGTACACGCAAGAAGAAGAAGAAGACCAAGGCTGTATAGAATGTATTATGATATCTTCATTCTTGTATTCAGATCTATTGTCTAAGCTACTGTATCTGCTGCAAAGGACTGACAGGTTCCCTTGATCATCAACAGTTTCCATATGGGCTCTTGTACATCAGGGAAACCAAGTGTAGACTCAACGACTGTTTAGCTGAACACTTATGCTCGGACTGCCAAGGCCTGCTGGATCTCCCGGTTGCTAATGATTTTAACTCTCCTTCCCACACTAATCTTTCTGTCCTGGCCCACCTCCATTCCCATAGTGAGGCCGCATGCAAGTCAGAGGAACAGTCCCTCATATTATGATTGGGTAGCTTACAATGCAATGGTATGAATGTTGAATTTTCTTGTTTTAGGTAACTTCTACAAACACTCACCTTGCCCCCTTCCTCCACTAAAAGACGGTTAACCAGTACCATAACTTGCAAAAATATAACGCTCTTAGGATCACACCATCCCAAGCCAGGTACATCAGGGAACGTCCCTGTCCTGGTATTTTCTTGCTTCCAGTTCTCCCCATCCCCACCTTTATCGGTTTGGAGATGCTGCCTGACCCACTGAATTACTCCAGCGTTTTGCCTATCTTTGGTATAAGCCGGCATTTGCAGTTCTTTTTTATTACATACCAAGTTTCCATTCTCACCATTTAAAAATAACTCAACATTTTAAAATCTAAATCAATACAGTGCTCCATATGTCATGTTGTTACTCATTCACTGGCATAATTATCTTCTCTTTCAGAAGACTGGGGTGTAATTAATCAGGTTCTTGGAATTTATCTCCAGCTTTACGTCATACTGTTCAGCGAATGTCACCTCACCACTGCACTGATGTCCTCTTTGCTTTAGTGGCACCTCACCCCGTTTCCTTTTTGCCTACCTTTGTAAATGTCAAATATCCTGGAATATTTAGTTCCCAGTTTTTGTCGCCCAAAAGTCATGTTTCCATGGGCAAAAAAAAAGGAGAGCTGCTGATGGAACTCAGTGGGCCAGGCAGCATCTGTAGAGGGAATTGGACAGATTATATTTTGGGTTTTCATCTATGTAGCCATGTTTCCACAGTGAAATCTGACCTGCTTACTTGGTGTGTCATTAAACCTTTTGCCTTGTTGCAATGGTACAACTCCACCCTTCATTTTTGTCGGTGTACGTCTGCACATGACTTCCTTGCTGTTTGACTTTTCTCTGATGTCAACTTGCACAACTGGATATCATTTTGAGCTTGGGTTTCTGGTGCCACGAAGCAGCAGCTCCATGAGCCACCCCTGTGTTTCTTAATAATTTAAAATAATTGGTGTGCCCCTCTAAGCATTCAATTAATCATGAACCTTTTCATTCATGTAGAACATGGCATCGGAGATGATCTTGGTGACGGGTGGAGCTGGTTACATCGGAAGCCACTGTGTGATTGAGCTGGTTAAAGCAGGATACATTCCCGTAGCGATAGACAATTTCCACAATGCAATTCGAGGTAAAAAAAAAGTGTTTGCGTTTCTCTGAACGATATTTGTTTTGCTTTTGCCCAAGGAATCTCCTAATGGTCAGTACTGTATATTTTGTGCACTGGTTCTGTGATCATGGCCCTGCACCATTAGAACTTAGATCCGTAGTGAGCTAATTAATTTCATCGGTAAAATCTGCGAAATTGGGTTTGGGATGAGCAGAAGAAAATGTGGAGATAGAGGTGAGTGTGGTTGAACTACCCACTATAGATTCCTATGTAGCAACTGAAGGGTCATTGACCTGAACCATTAACACAGATGCAGTCTGACATGCTGAGCATTCCCAACATTTTCTGCTTTTACTTTTAAATCTCAGAGCAAGCTTTTGATAACATTAGTTGGTTTAGAATCATACTTGATTTTTTTTCATTATTCAGCTACATTGAAAGTATTCCATTTTGTTCCTGATTGTTGCTTGTGATGAACTTGCTTTGGAGGAATATTGGAAGGTTCCCATGATACCCAGCCGCTGATCTGCTCTTGCAGCCTTAGTATTTTGATGGCTACACAGGAGATACAAGGAACTGCAGATGTTGGAATCTTGCGTAGAACATGGTATGTTGGAGAAACTCAGCCGGATCAGGCAGCATCACTGGACGAGATGGATAGGTGACATTTTGGTATTCAGGTGGCTGGTCCAGTTGAATTTCAGATCAATGTTGACCGCTCAGGATATTGATAGTTGAGGACTTGGCAATAGTAATTCAATTATAGTTATTAATTACTATGATATAGTTGGGATCACGGAGACATGGCTCCAGGGTGACCAAGGCTGGGAGCTGTACTTCCGGGTATATTCAATATTCAGGAGGGATAGTCAGAAAGGAAAAGGAGGTGGGGTAGCGTTGCTGGTTAGAGAGGAGATTAACGCAATAGAAAGGAAGGACATTAGCTTGGAGGATGTGGAATCGATATGGGTAGAGCTGCGAAACACTAAGGGGCAGAAAACGCTAGTGGGAGTTGTGTACAGGCCACCTAACAGTAGTAGTGGAGTTGGGGATGGCATCAAACATGAAATTAGAAATGCGTGCAACAAAGGTAAAACAGTTATAATGGGTGACTTCAATCTACATATAGATTGGGTGAATCAAATTGGCAGGGGTGCTGAGGAAGAGGATTTCTTGGAATGTATGCGGGATAGTTTTCTAAACCAACATGTGGAGGAACCAACGAGAGAGCAGGCTATTCTAGACTGGATATTGAGTAATGAGGAAGGGTTAGTTAGCAGTCTGTTGTGCATGGCCCCTTGGGCAAGAGTGACCATAATATGGTTGAGTTCTTCATTAGGATGGAGAGTGACATTGTTAATTCAGAAACAAGGGTTCTGAACTTAAAGAAAGGTAACTTTGAGGGTATGAGATGTGAATTGGCCAAGATAGACTGGCAAGTGATCCATAAAGGGTTGACGGTGGATATGCAATGGAAGGCATTTAAAGACTGCATGGATGAACTACAACAATTGTTCATCCCAGTTTGGCAAAAGAATAAATCAGAGAAGGTAGTGCAACCATGGATAACAAGGGAAATCAGGGATAGTATCAAAACTAAAGATGAAGCATACAAATTTGCCAGAAAAACAGCCTACCAGAGGACTGGGAGAAATTCAGAGTCCAGCAGAGGAGGACAAAGTGCTGAATTAGGAAAGGGAAAATAGATTATGAAGCTGGCATGGAACATAAAAACGGACTGCAAAACATTTTATAGATATGTGAAGAGAAAAACGTTAGTTAAAACAAATATAGGTCCTTTGCAGTCAGAAACTGGTGAATTGATCATGGGTAACAAGGACATGGCAGACCAGTTTAATAACTACTTTGGTTCTGTCTTCACTAAGGAAGACATAAATAATCTGCCGGAAATAGCAGGGGACTGGGGGTCAAATGAGATGGAGGAACTGAGTGAAATCCAGGTTAGCCGGGAAGTGGTGTTAGGTAAATTGAATGGATTAAAGGCCGATAAATCCCCAGGGCCAGATAGGCTGCATCCCAGAGTACTTAAGGAAGTAGCCCCAGAAATAGTGGATGCATTAGTGATAATTTTTCAAAACTCTTTAGATTCTGGAGTAGTTCATGAGGATTGGAGGGTAGCTAATGTAACTCCACTTTTTAAAAAGGGAGGGAGAGAGAAAACGGGGAATTGCAGACCAGTTAGTCTAACATCGGTAGTGGGGAAAATGCTAGAGTCAGTTATTAAAGATGCGATAGCAGCACATTTGGAAAGTGGTGAAATCATTGGACAAAGTCAGCATGGATTTATGAAAGGGAAATCATGTCTGACGAACCTTATAGAATTTTTCGAGGATGTAACTAGCAGAGTGGATAAGGGAGAACCTGTGGATGTATTATATCTGGACTTTCAGAAGGCTTTCGACAAGGTCCCACATAAGAGATTAGCATTCAAACTTAAAGCACACGGTATTGGGGGTTCAGTGTGGATGTGGATAGAGAACTGGCTGGGAGACAGGAAGCAACGAGTAGGAGTAAACAGGTCATTTTCAGAATGGCAGGCTGTGACTAGTGGGGTACCGCAAGGCTCAGTGCTGGGACCCCAGTTATTTACAATATATATTAATGATCTGGACGAGGGAATTGAATGCAACATCTCGAAGTTTGCGGATGACACGAAGCTGGGGGGCAGTGTTAGCTGTGAGGAGGATACTAGGAGGCTGCAAGGTGACTTGGATAGGTTGGGTGAGTGGGCAAATGCATGGCAGATGCAGTATAATGTGGATAAATGTGAGGTTATCCACTTTGGCGGCAAAATCAGGAGGGTAGACTATTATCTAAATGGTGGCCGATTAGGAAAAGGGGAGATGCAACAAGACCTGGGTGTCATGGTACACCAGTCATTGAAAGTAGACGTGCAGGTGCAGCAGGCTGTGAAGAAAGCAAATGGTATGTTGGCATTCATAGCAAAAGGATTTGAGTGCAAGAGCAGGGAGGTTCTACTGCAGTTGTACAGGGTCTTGGTGAGGCCACACCTGCAGTATTGCGTACAGTTTTGGTCTCCTAATCTGAGGAAAGACATTCTTGCCATAGAGGGAGTACAGAGAAGGTTCACCAGACTGATTCCTGGAATGGCAGGACTTCCATATGAAGAAAGACTGGATAGACTTAGTTTGTATTCGCTGGAATTTAGGAGATTGAGGGGGGACCTTATAGAGACTTACAAAATTCTTAAGGGGTTGGACAGGCTAGATGCAGGAAGATTGTTCCCGATGTTGGGGAACTCCAGAACAAGGGGTCACAGTTTAAGGATAAGGGGGAAGTCTTTTAGGACCGAGATGAGAAGATCATTTTTCACACAGAGAGTGGTGAGTCTGTGGAATTCTCTGCCACAGAAGGTAGTTGAGGCCAGATCATTGGCCATATTTAAGAGGGAGTTAGAGGGCTAAAGGGATTGGGGGGGGGGGGGGGGGGTATGGAAAGAAGGCAGGTACAGGATACTGAGTTGGATGATCAGCCATGATCATATTGAATGGCGGTGCAGGCTCGAAGGGCCGAATTGCCTGCTCCTGCACCTATTTTCTATGATTCTATGAATTAAATGCCAAGGGTAGGTGGTTAGACTCCCTCTTTTTGGAGCTAATAAATGCTTGGTGGTTTTGTGTCATGTATATTAGCCACTTATCAGCCCATGTCTGGTGTTGTCCAGATGAAGGCAAACATTAATTGGAATTGTGCTATCATCAGTGAGTACCCACACTTCTGAGTTTGTAATTAAAGGAAAGCCAATGGTGGAAGTAGCTGAAGACATGCTAAGGAACTCATGTTGTGGTGGAAGATTGCAACCTTCACGTGGCCCGCCCTGTTTCGACTAATGCGATCAACTTGACATGCACAAACGGAAGGTCAAATAGAAAAAGTTGTCCAACAAATTTAGGCTGTTGCACGCCATACGAAAGAAGAAGAAGAACTCATGTTGCAATATCCTGGGGCTAACATAATTGACTATCGCCATCTTCCCTTGTGCCTGGAACAGTTCCAATCACTTGGGTGTTATCCTCTTGATGACCATTGACTTCAGTTTCACCAGGGTTCCATGTTATCACATTAGGTCAATTGCTAACTTAATGATAAGTGCAGATACTCTCACCTCTCTCTGAAACTGAGCACTCTTGATTTACATTTTTTTTTTTTTTTAAAGAAGGAACTGCAGATGCTGGAGAATCGAGGGTACACAAAAAGCTGGAGAAACTCAGCGGGTGCAGCAGCATCTAAGGAGCGAAGGAGATAGGCGACGTTTCGGGTCGAGAAGGGTCTCGACCCGAAACGTCGCCTATCTCCTTCGCTCCTTAGATGCTGCTGCACCCGCTGAGTTTCTCCAGCTTTTTGTGTACTCTTGATTTACATTCTGATTAAGGACTAGAACCAAATTGTCCGGCAATTCCTAAAGTGAAAATTGGTTGAAAAGAAAATGTTTAGCAAATAATTCTCACCTGTTAATTACACTTCCTTCACTTTGTGAGTAGCATTAATTCTTTAGCAGCTTTGGAGCTAGCCCAAGAGTCAGGGGAAATGGAAATTATGGATCAGTGTCAGAGCACTCGTAAAACAACTGAATTATATTAGAAGCTGAGAAGTATAAAGAAATGATTAAAAAAATGGAGAGTAATTAACTGTCCTAATTAATTCTGTGAAAAGCATTGAGCTTTTTATTCCCTATAAAGTTCATACATATAAGTAGCAGTAGTGCCATTGATTCATTTGATTTAAGCACATATATTTTAGAAAGGAAAGGAAAACAACTCCCAGAAGAGTATGTTTACGTCATGCTCCTCTTAAGGTAACATAAGTGGCTCAATAGTCAGTGGAAAAATATATGTTGGGTAAGTGTGGTAGCAATAGTAAAAATCTTCTCTTTTGTTAACTTAACATGAAGGGGATAAAAGGTTGTTGTTAAAACAATCCTAAGGATGGATTCAAGTGGACGCAAAGATTTAAATACTGATTTTGCTCACTCTTTAGTTTTGTCGATTTTATTAATGAACACTAAATCAACACTAGAATTCCACAGATTAGATTTTCGCTAAAGCCATGTACAGTCTCACGAAGACTTATTTTTGTCTCAAGCCTTTTTGTTGTTAAGGGCCGGATACAATTTCCTTTCCTAATATATTCATGTACCTTTATTAATTTTCCATGTTTTATGAGCCAGGTCACCAATGTCCTTCTGTGTGCCATCTTTTACATTTACCTCTCAGTATACAAATAGTTTTTCTATCCGTTCTACCGATGTGAATGCGCTCACATTTTACACATTATACTTCATCTTCCACTTAAACTGTCTACATCCCTTTTCATAATCACAGCTCATTTTGTACAGTGGCAAACTTGGATCTTTGAGCTACTGAACAACTTGCCTTACAGTTTTATATCTCCTTTTCATTATAAAAATGACAAAAAAACTATTCAGGAAAGAATAATTTGTTTTGTTGCATATTTCACTGTATATTTCAAAGCACTTTAGACAATAGACAATAGGTGCAGGAGAGGCCATTCGGCCCTTCCAGCCAGCACCGCCATTCAATGTGATCATGGCTGATCATCCCCAATCAGTACCCCGTTCCTGCCTTCTCTCCATATCCCCTGACTCCTCTATCTTTAAGAGCCATATCTAGCTCTCTCTTGAAACTATCCAGAGAACCAGCCTCCACCGCCCTCTGATGCGGAAAATTCCACAGACTCACAACTCTCTGTGAGAAAAAGTGTTTTCTCATCTCCGTTCTAAATGGCTTACCCCTTATTCTTAAACTGTGGCCCCTGGTTCTGGACTCCCCCAACATCGGGAACATGTTTCCTGCCTCTGGCGTGTCCAAACCCTTAACAATCTGATATGTTTTAATAAGATATCCTCTCATCCTTCTGAATTGCAGAATCTACAAGCCCAGCCGCTGCATTCTCTCAGCATATGACAATCCCGCCATCCTGGGAATTAACCTTGTAAACCTACGCTGCACTCCCTCAATAACAAGAATGTCCTTCCTCAAATCAGGGGACCAAAACTGCACACAATACTCCAGGTGTGGTCTCACTAGGGCTCCTGTACAACTGTAGAAGGACCTCTTTGCTCCTATACTTGACTCCTCTGGTTATAAAGGCCAAAATGCCAATCGCTTTCTTCACTGCCTGCTGTACCTTCATGCTTACTTTCATAGAGTGATGAACAAGGACCCCAGATCCCGTTGTACTTCCCCTTTTCCTAACTTGACGCCATTTAGATAGTAATCTGCCTTCCTGTTTTTGATACCAAAGTGGATAACCTCACATTTAACCACATTAAATTCCATTTTCCATACATCTGCCCACTCCCCCAACCTGTCCAAGTCACCCTGCATGCTCATAGCATCCTCCTCACAGTTCACACTGCCACCCAGCTTTGCGTCATCTGCAAATTTGTTAATGTTACTTTGAATCCCTTCATCCAATAAAGCTCCTTTGAAATATAGTTACTGTTGTCATGTGGGAAATATTGGAAAAATAATATCCCAGAAACACCTGTGTGTAATGACCAAGTAACTGGTATTGATAACAATGGTTCAAGGGGAAATTGGGATATTTTAGAGCAAGGGTTCCCAGCCTGGGTTACATTTACCCCCAGGGAGTAAATTTGTTGATTCTGTATTTGTACTTTTTTTTTCATTAACTGAGACTGTGTTTTGTTCTTGTATACCGGTGTCCGTTCATCATTAGTTGTTCATAAATAAGTGAAATTACATTGTTATGTACTATTAAAGTTGCTAGGGACAAAAAAGGTTGGGAACCCCTGTTTTAGAGGGAAATCTGATGAAGCATCAGTTTATTTACTTGAAAAAAGTTCAATAGTACAGCATTGCCTCAGTTTAATATGGAAACTCAGCCTAAAAGATGCACTCAGGTATTTATACATACTTTCAGTAGTGCTGTCTTTGGAACTTTGGTAAAGATGTATTTGAAGGTAGAGGTACGGTAAATCTATGTGAGGGTTAGAGTTATGGACAATTGCCTTTGAGATTAGCAATAGTGTGACCCAGACACTAGATGAATGTGATTGGGATAGTTTACCTGTTTTTTCTAATCTAGGTTCGGATGGATTTCCTGAAAGCCTTCGGCGTGTGCGTGAGATTACAGGAACAGAGATAATCTTCCGAGAAGTTGATATGCTTGATAAATCTGCTCTACGTAATCTCTTCAAAGAGGTACTGAGCTCAAAACAAATAACCATAACCATCTTGTCAAATCTTTAACAAAGTATTTTGTGAGATCCAATTATGGAGTAACTTTTGGCATTTGTGCTCCTTGCCCAAATATGGTCAGATGTTTGTACAAGAGATGTGTACTGCTCACCAGCTAACCAAAAACTATGGACTGGCCATGGAGACTTCTCTTCTGATTTCTATACATTTGCTGTAATTTTGCCTCCAAAAACCTCTCAATGTCACGTTGAAATTCAAAACTTGTGCTGCTTAATATTGGGCATAAATCATTAATTTATGATTTTTACAACAGGGGTTACACTTAGTAATTAATTGACTGTGAAGCACATCTGAAAGCTACGAATGGTGATTTATAAATAGAAGATAGTTCATCCACAAAACATTTAGTAGTAATACAGTACCAATAAGTCAGAAGGTCATGAATTTCAGCAATGAATTTTCTGAATTTATGACATTTTTAGCGCAGAGAATGCAGTGAGTACCAGTGCTGTGCATTCTTCAGTCTTGGGTTTGAATGCAGATTAATATGATACAGTAATGTCCTGTAAACTCTGTCAGCTACAAATGTCATACATTAAAAACCTGCTTGTGATTAAGTCATTACTGGACTAAAAAGGCTTGTTTGTCTTTCAAGGCAATTTGACGGTTTTGATCCATCGCAAACTAATGAATATTTCTGATCTGTTGCTGTCCTATTCTGAATTAGAACGTTTCTTGGAGAGGTTAATGTTGAAGTTTTCCACCTATATTATTGCAAATGGATGTGGTACATTCCAGTGATTTGATTTGTTACATTTTTCCAGTTTAGTTTCTCAACTGTGATCCATTTTGCGGGTGTGAAGGCTGTCGGCGAATCTGTCCAGAAGCCTCTTCTTTATTACAAGGTCAATTTTGAAGGAACACTTAAACTACTGGAGGTGAGTATATCACTTTGCGAAGGAAAGAAAGTGAAATAAGAGTCTAATGTTCAGAGTTTGTTTTTTTTTGGTCATTCCTCAAGGATGAAGTGGCTGTCTGTGAAATTAGTTAATTCCAGTTTCAAGAAGAAGCTTTTGGATACTGTTCAGTTTGTGCAACTTCTTCCTGGATTTCACCAATTTTCGTTAGTTTCTGCTTGAGTTGAAGCTTTCTAACTCTGATAGCTGCAAGGGACAATGGATACATTAACTAAGTGGGTTAACTGTGGCAGATAGATCAGTGTGGAGCAGTGCAAGGACACCACTTTGGACATTTCTAAATGTGGTCAGCGTGTGCAGTTGTAGTAATCAACAAAACTAGTAGATGTATGAAAAACTTGTTAAAGGCCAGGGCAATATTGGGGGATACTATTCTTGGTTACGTTTGGCGATCCGAGCAGCACTGGAGCAAGGATGTGCTGAACCGATAAAGAGAGGTTAAACAAAGTGGACGTTTAGAAAAATGAGAGGTAATCTCATTGAAGCATACAAAATTCTTAGAGGCTGGACAGAATAGATTTTGAATTAATGTTTAACCTGGATGAGGTACCTGGAACTAAGCGTTTCAATCTCAGAATAAAGTTTGGCCATTCAGAACAGAAGAACTTTCTTCATTCTAAGGTTGATGAATCTTTGGAATTGTGTGCCCAAGAAAGCTACAATAGGCCGAGTTGTGTGGTGTATTCAGGACTGAGATTGCTCAATTCAGCTGTAAACTGATTGAATGGTGACATAGGCACAAGAGGCCAAATGTGTTTTCCCCTTCATTTCTTATATTCTTGTATTGACGTAAAAATTTAGAATTCAATATCAAATTAATGGAGATGCCGGAAGTCTGAAATAAAAACAGAAAATACTGGAAATATCTCAGCAAGACCGGCAGCATCTTATGAAAGAGTTAACATTTCAGTTCAATAACTTTCCATCACAAGTTGGAAATATTAAAAATGAAACAAGTTTAATGTTGTGGAGTAAGGGATAAAGAGAACAAATGGAAAGCCTGTGATGGGAGAATGGGTGAAATTCAGTCACTTTGAAATTCTGCAATGCAGACACCTATTTTGTTTGTTTCAGCCACTGAAAGCAGTATTAAATTGGAAGAAGTTCAATAAATTGCTGTTTCAACTGGAAGGATAGTTTGGATTTCTAGAAAATGGGAGAGGAGAAGAAATGTTCACACCTTTGTTCCAAGAAACCTCTATAGTATTTTACACCAATGGTGCTTGATGAGGACCTTGATTAGGTTTTGTTAATTTATTTGTATGTGAACCCAGACCTGATGATTTGAAGGTATTTTAAAATATTGTACTCAATGTTGGTGCCAGCAATGGCTGCCTCAGCAACAGTCTGTCTGTCCCTTCCTTCTTTTGTTGTTTGTTTGTATGTGTTAAATGTATGTCTTTTGTGTTCTTTCGCGTGTTTTATGGGGGGGAAAGGGGAAACTTTTTCTAATCTCTCACCTCGACGGAAATGCGATTTTTTTTTCTGTATCATATCTCCATCCGCACTGCGGCCTAACATCGAGGAGTTGGCAGCCTCTGCTGTAAATCAATTTGAGAGCTCCTCTGCGGGGAGCCTACGGGACTTTAACTTCACGGTGCTCGTGATCCCTTTGCCAGGGATCGACCTCTGAGCTCTACCACGGGAGTCTGCGGGACTTTAACATCATGGAGCTCGCCGTCTCTGGTCAAAGACCGACTTCGGGAGCTCCAAGCCGCAGGAGCATCGACCACCCCGTCGCGGGAGCTTTGATCGCCCCGACGCGGAGGCTTCGACTGCCGGCTGCGGGAGCTTCAATCGCCCGGACTGCGGATGGTTCAACAGCCCCGACCGTGTGAAAATAAAAGAGGAAGAAGATTGGACTTTATTGCCTTCCATCACAGTGAGGAACGTGGGGAATCTGCTGTGGTGGATGTTTATGTTAACTTTTATGTATTGTATGTCTTGTTGCTTTTTATTGTATGGCTGTATGGTAATTTCAAATTTCACTGTACGGTAATTGGTACATGACAATAAACTAACCTTGAAACCTTAAATTCTCAGTCCAGATACTCAGAATGTTCTACCTATTTTGGCTTTCTATAATAATTATTACAAATGGAGGATAAACCTAAAAGCCATAAGGTGAAATTTGATTGTATGTTTCAAAAACATTGAGTTTAATTATGTTTTATTTTGGTGCTTTAGATCATGAAAGAATATAACGTCAAAGACATTGTATTCAGCAGTTCAACAACTGTATATGGTGATCCTGTTTACCAACCTATAGATGAGGCACATCCTGTTGGTAATTGCTCAAATCCTTATGGAAGAAGCAAATACTTTGTTGAACAAATGATCAGGGATGTCTGTTCTGCAGACAAGGTAATTTTTCCCATTCTAAATATCGATCTGTGAAAGAATTATAAATGTACGTGTGTCAGGGGTTATTGGGAGGAATGGGGTTGAGAGGGTGCAGCAGTGAAATCAATCATATCTACTCATTGTCATTTTTAGCAACCTTTATCAAAAACCTTAAATATTATATATTTTAAACATTGGTGTTAAGATACCAATCTGTTAGTCATTAGCATTTTCAAATGGGAATTTGTGGTATATTTCTAATTAGGCAACATGTGCACATGGTGTACAAGCAACTATAATAATGAAATGTAATTTATAAAGATGTTTGATAAAATGTTATTTATTCAGGATTGGAATGCAGTGTTACTTCGATATTTCAATCCCATCGGGGCACATGAATCAGGAATAATCGGTGAGGATCCTCAGGGTATTCCCAACAATCTGATGCCATACGTTGCACAGGTAATTGCTCAATCCCAAATTTCCTCTCAAAATGCTCTTTATTTTCATAAAACATATTACTCATGACTTTCTAATTATAACTGGAAGTATAATTCATTGAATCTTTACTTCTAGTAAGTCAGAGCTCCGTTTCGTAACACGGGATGTTTTGTGTTTTTTGGGGTTGGAAATTTTTAATCATGAATTTATCTTAGTTGGGGCATCTTGGTCAGCATGGACACTATAGGCGGAAGGGCCCGTTTCTGTGCTGTTTGAGTGATGGTTAGTTTGGGTGAATAAATGTACAAATCAGAATTCTTTACCGTTGAATCTGAATAATGGATTGATATAACAACTAGATATTGCCACTTTACTCTGTGAAACCTGTGCAGCAATAACTTAAAGATTAAATGGTTGCAGAGTTCTTTGATCTAGCTGCATAGATACATTGGCGATGTGGGCATAAATACTTAAGATCCAAAAATCTTTTAATTTATCAACATCATCATGATTTAGTTCATAAATCTTTTAAAAATCTCAGGTCATCAAAGCAGTAGTTTTAGAAAGATAAAATGTGATTTTATAAATGTGTAACAGCAAAAGTTTTGAACATTATAGATGAGAGAAGTTTTGGATGGTCTAGTAGTAGATGAACACTAGGGTATGAATCTGGAACAGTGTCCTGAATGAGTGTTTCTGGTTTTGAATGGCAGGCATGAAAATTGAAGTTTCTCACTGAAACGGCAAATGTTGGGAGGATTTTTCAAAATCATTCAGGATTAACTGTGTCAGTAACAAAAGATTGTTTACACAGTTTGGTTACTTGTCCTGCCGTCCACTATACCCCTGGAGCCCCTCTTCCCCCTCACCCCCATCAAATAAAAACATGTACTTTAGTTAGAGTTTACATTGGTGTACACACAGAGGGCTGAATGTTTTCTGAGTTATAATTGCTGTAACTAACTGGGTCTGCAAATACATGTTTATTTCAAATGATACATAATGTGGAAAAGATGTAAATCCATTAACAGTCCTTCCATTGTATTCCTGTTTTTCATATTTCATAACGGGGAACTATTTACATACAGTAATATGATCAGTGTGTTTTGCAAGTCAACACCTTTGCAGTGGCTCCCTGTCCTCTCTCATATTGCCCCTCCCAGCATACGCAGAAGGGAGAGGATGTTGAGAGATTGGTGCACCATTGAGGCCAACCCTGACCTTCCCATCCACGCTGACTTGAACCATCTGCCCAACAAGTGCCTGAAGTCCCGCAAACCCTTCTGGTCTTCAGTCAAATCCCTGGAAGACTTTGACTCCAAGACTGAGTGGCGCAGAGCCTGGAAGGATGCCAACACCAACAGCGGAGAGGTCATCACAGACCCCACAGTGAAACCACCGGGTTTTGACCCCCATCGCAAGCAATGGCTAACCCTGAACAAAATCCGTTCCCACCATGCAAGAACAGCCCATCACCTGCATAAGTGGGGGATGATAGACAGCCCTGCTTGCGACTGCGGGCATCCAGACAGAACTATCCCACACATCGTGAATGACAGCTCACTGAGGCTTTTCCCTGCCATCCACCCAGTAACTGAAGCTGTCCTGGCCTGGATGTCTACCCTTGACCTACAACTTTAGGCTGTCCACGCCTTTACGCAAGAAGAAGAAGAACCGTGTGTTGCAACTTGCATAATATTTTCCAGTACAACTGGTTTATTCACTGTTCTTTTAAATTCATTCTTGGATGAGCTCCTTTTTTAGTGGAATGTTCCGACTGCGGTTCTGAGGTTGACAAATGTCAATAATTGCATATGAAATCATAAACTAGAAGCAAAACCTTGTCAGCTAGTTGTGAATGGTGAGATGCAGAATTTTATGAGGCATGTGCCAAAATGTCAGCAGCAGAGTACGACAGTGTTTAGTTTAGAGAAACAGCGCGGAAACAGGCCCCGCACATTAACACTACCCTACACACACTAGGGACAATTTTACATTTATACCAAGCCAATTAGCCTACAGACCTGTACGTCTTTGGAGAGTGGGAGGAAACCAAAGATCTCGGAGAACACCCGCGCAGGTCACGGGGAGAATGTAGAAACTCCATACAGACAAGTACCCGTGGTCAGGATTGAACTCTGGTCTCAATCCTGCCACATTTGCCTTGATTCAATTCCTTCCATATTTCCTCATCTCCAGAGCAAGAGCACTATCATTAGTTCACAATAGGAATGGATGAAAGGACAGCCTGAAAGGTACTTGGGTTTGCAAACTTATCGAACTAGGTGGGACATTGAGTGTGATGAGGATGTAAATGAGCAGGTTGAGTAGTTAGGTTGAAGATGGAATGAAATGTGTGAGGTTACAAAGAGTAAAATAAAATATTTTATGTATGAGAAGAAATGAGTTGATCGAAACAACTTAGTAAATTTACACTGAACCACACCCAAGGCACTTGCTCAACAAGTACAGATCTACAAAACTGTACTGCAGCTGTGTGTTCACCAACACCCTGTACAATTACAGCATGACCTGGCATTCCTATCCACTTATAATAAATGTTAACATACTATTTGTTTTTTTACCTTTTTTACTTTTGTGTTTCTTGTACCAACACTTATAGGTAACACATGTTTAGTGTTAACATTTATTATAAGTGGATAGGAATGCCAGGTCATGGAAGGCATGCTGTAATTGTACAGGGTGTTGGTGAACACACAGCTGCAGTACAGTTTTGTAGATCTGTACTTGTTGAGCAAGTGCCTTGGGTGTGGTTCTGTGTAAATTTACTAGGTTGTTTCGCAGGATGAGAGACCCGTACTTTGATGAAAGATTGAGTAAGATAGATTTTTTTTCTCTTGAATTTGAGTGAATGAGCTGATGTCATTGACGCATATAGGATACCAAAAGATTCGTCAAAGTAGATAATGAGATGCTGTTTCCTTTTTAGTACATCTTTGAACATTTTCAGCAGAAGAATTAGTTGGTTTTGATGCTCTGGGAATGTATCTACATGGGGAATGTGGACATTTAAACCAGCTGAAATCTACTTGAATAGCAAATCATGCTTGAGGGATTGTATGACTCACTCCTTCAAATGTTTTTACTGGAACTTGGCACTTTGGACGAAGTACACTATGACCTAGGACCCAGCACTGTCTTTTTTCCCCACTGCTGTATTGGTGGGTTCTGAGACGGTTGAGGCCAGTGTGTATCCCACAGAATCTGCCAGAGTGGGGCAGGAGATGCTTGACGGGGCATCTGTGTAGGTAAGTTGTGACGTAGTGCCTGCTTTCCACAGTTTACGCTGGGCCTTCCTGTGCTCCTGACGACTGCACTTTAGGTTCTCAATCCAGACAGAGAAAGGTGCCCCATTGTCTCCCTCAATTGAGTTAAATGTTTTACTGAGGACAAAAAAGATCACTGGAGTGGTTCAAACTGCTCCCTTTATTTATTTCAAGGTTATCTTGTGTAGAAGATAACATCTAGCATACCTCTAAATGAACCAAATTCACACTGCAATTTTGAAATAGTTCTGAACTCAATTGTGTTTTCATGAATCATATCAACTCTCTGCCAGGTGAACAGCCAGCTTGAAGTGACAGCTGATGGCATCTGCAGCTAGTTTTGTGTCTTGAATTGATTGCAGGGATCAGATCTCATTCATTCCCGCATCATGACAACTTTTGATTCACTCCAGCACATTTAATGACTTTTTGTAGAATGTTACTCAATGCTAATAGTTCAGCTCTAATCTGAGTAGGAAAAGCTTACGATTACAAGGCATGATTATTTCTAAATGAATGACTTCCTTCGTAGGTTGCTATTGGACGTCGGGAGTGCCTGAGTATTTTTGGGAATGACTATGAAACGTGTGATGGCACAGGTAAGATTGCACTATCTGGTAGACTAATGCTCAGTCATTTGCTAGCCGGAATTGAAGCACCAATCACTTGTTAGCCATCAGTCATGGTGGGTTCATGTCACTGAGGAGGTTTCTTATCCTGCCTCCTGCCTGCTTTCGAAAATCTGTGTATCAAAATATGTTGCAGGTGCTGGAATCCTGAGCAAAAACTAGTGTTGGAACTCGGTGAGCTGGCAGCATCTATGAAGTGAGTGGACAGATAATGTTTTGGGTCGGTACCTTTCCTTAGACAGGTCTCAAGAAGGATCCTGCCTAAAGTGTCATCCGTCCATTTCACTTCAAGATGCTGCCTGACCTGTTGAGTTCCTCCAGCATGTTTTGTTATTCTAAACGGGTGAAATATTAATGAACTGATGAGTTACACAATTGCATTTATGAGGATTTTGAATTGTATTTAATTTCTGTCGTTCCCATTTATTGTGAAATAGCCATTGATAATTGGGAATTGTTTGATTTTGTGTTAATTTGGGCTGTAGCAAAAAATAAATGGAGGTTTCTTCCCTCCATTCTCTAGAGAAGTCAGAAACAAATTGGGGACCTCAAAATATTATCTTTTACTTTTTTGAATAAAAGAGGAGGAGGAGGAGGAGGAGGAGGAGGATGAGGATTGCCTTTGGATGCGTACTTTTCCTGCATTACATGGTGAATCTGTGGAATTATTTGGAAGTCAGTGATATATTTAAGGCGGAGATAGATTCTTGATTAGCACACATATGGGGAGAAGGCAGGAAAATGGAGTTAGGAGGGAGAGATAGATCAGCCATGATTAAATGGCAGAGTAGACTTGAACGTCTTAATTCTACTATCACATGATCTTATGACCTTATTTGGTCTGTCTAGTGTTTTGGTTATGGATCTAGTGTTTTTGAGGGGATCTCATTAAAACCTATAGATAAAATCAGGTAATGAAAGGCTGAAATAGAGTGGACGTGGAAAGGATGTTTCCAGTAATGGGAGTGTATAGTACTAAGAGGGCACAGCCTCTGAATTAAAGGAAGCTTTTGGAATGGAGATGAGGAGGAATTCCTTTAGCCAAAGGGTGGTGCATTTGTGGAATTCATTAACACAGATGGCTGTGGAGGCCAAGACATCAGGTATTTTTAAAAAGGAGATTGATGAGTTCTTGGTTAGGAAGGGTCTCAAAGGTTAGAGAGAAGGCAAGAGAATGGGGTTGAGAGGGGAAAATAGATCAGCCATGATTGAATGGCAGAGTAGACTCAATGGGGTGAAATGCCTAATTCTACTACTATGTTTAATGGTCGTGTGGTTATTAGCTGGACTGCCTGGAGCTCTTGTGTCAACTTGAGTTGCTCTATGATGCTGGCATTAAAACCATCTACATTTAAATAAAAATAAACACACCATTGCAAATAAAGGTTTCTGGCATTAGTGGTTTTAAAATGTTGGTTTTGTGATATATGAAATCTTGAGCCAATATATTTGATAACCAGCAATTATTCATGTAGTAGTCATTGCTTGCATGGACGTGGTTTATTTGGTAAGATCAAAATGCAATACCTGATCATAGACAAGTTGATGAATGTAAATAGAGTAAGCTATAAAATGGTTTTGTCCCCTGGTTTTTATAATTAGAAATATAGCACATAAAACTGAACAAATTAGTGTGTAAAGTAATGGTTAAACTGTGATTTGAAAACTGTTTGCAGTTTTGAGTGAAATATTATACAAGCTATATTTCTGTGGTCGATTCCAAGAGTGAATCCTGCCTGAGATGCTACTTCAGTGCTCCGAGGAGGGTAATGGAGCCTGGATTTACATTGAACAGCAAAATAGTTGGGATAAATGCCAAATATTTGTCCTGTGAATGTCTGTGTTCAACTGTGCTAATGCATATTAAGTGCACTGCAGTTAAACATTGAGTGTAACCAGTGTCAGAAATGGCAGCAATTTTGTACCTGGACCAATCTTGTGAATTATAGTTGGAAAATGAGCAATACAATTCAAGTACCATCACCCAAGCCCTCTCTCTTTCCTGAGTCCCATCCACACCCTGGTGCACACACATTTCTCCTACTATCTCCCAGTCACACTGCTTATTTCCCTTCCTTCATACTTCATTCCATCTCTCATCAATGAGTCAATTTTTCCTTTTACTTCCCTTATATTCCCCCCCCCCCCACCTCCGCACACATCTCTCCCTTTCTCTCTGTCACCTTCCAATTATATCCCTCTGGCTTTACATTGTATTTATCTTCTCTCCTTATCCAACAACCGTGTCTAGTCTTTACTTCTAGTCTTTGTCTCTTACTCCATCCATCTGCCAATCAAACTATCCTCGCCTGTATCCACAATCCACAAAGCCAGGCTTTGATTTCCCCCCACCTCTTTTTCAATTTTCTATCTCCCCCCCCCCCCCCCCCCCCTACTACAATCAGTTTGGCATAGGTTCCCAGCCCAGAACATTGCCTGCCCATTCCCTCCACAGATGCTGTCTGACCCGCTGACCCATTGTTTTTTGTGGAAAATTAGCAAATTGCTTTTGTGAATCTGAATCAGTATGATTTCAGGCAAATACGTGCTTTGTCTTGCCGTTTAGGTGTCAGGGATTACATTCATGTTGTGGATCTTGCAAAGGGACATATTGCTGCATTGAAGAAACTTAAAGAGAAATGCAACTGCAAGGTTTGTTATTGAAAGCTGCACCCTGGGCAGTTTAACTCTGTTTACTCTTAGACTGTTGGACAATTCCTGCAGCAATCTTTCACATTCTACATCTTTCTCACTTCCTTCTACTGTTTTTAAAGTTCTTGGTTTTGACTAATTTGCACTCACAATGACTTAACTTTCTAATTCTGCACAGGCATACAATCTTGGTACTGGGACCGGTTATTCGGTTCTACAGATGGTGAAAGCAATGGAAAAAGCTTGTGGGAGAGAGGTATTTACCACATTAAAGATATCTGTGAATCAGTAAAGCTTCTACAGTATCACCTCTCATCTTGGCTGAGAGTTGAGCAAAATTAATTGAACGGCACATGAGTCAGGGATTGGGAGATGATATTTTGTTTGTCAATCTTTTGCAGATTAAATATAAGATAGCTCCACGGCGAGGAGGAGATATTGCTTCCTGTTATGCCCATCCAGGTCTCGCAGAGAAGGAACTTGGATGGAAGGCAGAGTTTGGAATTGATAAGATGTGTAAGCATTCAGAATAATAAAATCTTGGAAGATTACTGTGACTTTATATTAAATAATTCATTTAACCTGGTTGGTTGCTGACCATTGTTATTATTCCAGTTTCAGTGTTGTTACATTAATTTAATATTTTTTATTATTATAATAATAATTTAATAAATTCATTTAATTACTAATCTGAATAATACTGTGCTTGATGCTGCAATAGATCTTAAAAAAATGTTATTTTTATTTCAGGCGAAGATACATGGCATTGGCAGTACAAGAATCCTTGTGGGTTCAGCAAGAATGAAGCAGCTGATGTAAAACAAAACAGTTGTTTTTAAGGAACAATAACTTGTAAACCTTTTAATGAAGGGTCTTTTGTGGTGGAAGGGTCTTTTGTTAGTGAGCAGATCAGCAGCGATTAAATGCAGATTCAAAGCTCTGGTATTCCTATTTGTAAAATGATGTTAAAAATGCAAAGTAGTTGTGTAGAGCTAGTAGTCTAAGGATGAGGCAAAAGAGAACTAAATCAGAGCCCAGGATGCTCAATATAGAGACTTTAAAATTGATCATGCGAATGCACAAAATCTTTTACCCAGGGTAGAGAAATCAAGAAACAGAGGACATAGGTTTAAGGTGAGATGGACAAGATTTACTCAAAGGGTATATGGAGCAATCTGCCAGGGGAGCTAGTTAGCAGGGACTATAGCAGCACTTAAAAGACATTCGGACAGATACATTGTGTGACTCATGTTGATAAAAACTCCGCCGGGCAGTGAAAGTGCAATGGGAGTGAACATGAACGTGCACAGTATCTGATTTATTTTGTCAAGATATGTATTGTGCTTCCTAGTGGTTGAATAAAATAGAATTACATGATCAAATCTTTGGTCTTGGTAATTCTGAAGTCGGCAACTATTGAAGACTTATATGCAGCACATGGTGTATGTAGGTGAAGCTGCTGGTGAATTTTAAGCTTTTGTACTTTCGAGCAACTCCTTAGCTATAATTTCAATTACAATAAACTAAATTTTGGTATGTTGTGAAAATATGCTTTTTGATGTGAAAAAGATGTATTGTTTGTACCTGCACAAATTTCTATAGTGGTGTGAGGTGGGTCCAGGATTATGATCAGTGGTATCTGCTCACAAGTTGAAAGAAAAAAATGATCCTTTATGTGGGTTTGTCAAGCTTGACATGCACTTCTCATTATCCATACTCATGAGGGTGGTCCAAGAGTAGTATGGAGGTGAAATCTAACCAAATACCACCATTGATACCTTGCACTTTATAATATTTTATGACAAACAACCTTGCACATTTGCAAAAATGTTGTCAGCTGTTGCTTAGTTTTTGTGTGCAGCCCGGAAAGTTTGGAAAGCTTGGAAAGTTTAAAGATCAAATTCAATACAAGTGCAAAAAAACTGCAGGTGCGCATGTTAAATGAAGTGGTTTGAGCTGACCATTTGCCTGCTTGATCATCTTCCTCAGATGCTGCCTTGAACAAATTATAATGTCTTACTTTTATCACAGCGCTGTAGGAGTCTGGTATATTTGTGAACTTGCTAAATGCTGCAAACATTTTCTTAATTGTTAATTTCTCAAAGTGGGTTCACTGGTATTTAATCAGGTTTCCATAATGGAACATATTTAAGGTCATTATGTAGTATTATTTTAAACATCAGAAATTCACTAATTCCAAACAGCCCCATTCAGCCATGCTTAAGTCTGGTTACATTTTATTGAACATAATACAGAAAAATGAATAGTACACTTTTAATTCCTTTTAAATTCAATTGAATAAAACAATGATAGCTATGCATTTAAACCAGTCTCAAAATTCTATTTGTAACTCTTTACAAAATGCAAGGCCATGCAACAAAGCTTAGACTCTACATCTGTGGCAAATAAAATTCACAACATATTTGTCAGGGGGAAATTCAATTCCTTTAAGAGAGCATGGTCATATATCCCTGGCATTTAATGGTATTAATGTTGTCAAATTTTTCAATATCACTATTTTGGAGGTCACCATTTGGTACAAACTCACGTGGGCTGTTTTGCGAAATGGAAGGTACCAGATAAGGCCTGTTGTCGTGCCCTGCACTATGGGGTTTCTTTTTGAATGTATTTTAATGTTTCTTAATGGAAGTAGCCAACAATAATGATGCCAAGAAAATAACAGAATCTTTTGAAAGTGAGCCTTAAGTTTGGCCTCCTCAAGAACTGTGAAAGTTTAGTATGATTCACTCCAAAGATGTACAGGTTTGTAGGTTAATTGGCTTGGTGTATGTAAATTGTCCCTAGAATGTGCAGGGTAGTGTTCGTGTGCGTGGGTCGCTGGTCGGTGCACTCGGTAGGCCGAAGGGCTGCATCTCTGAATTAAACTAAAAAAAAAAAATTAGATTGTCAAATACCCAGCTGAGAATATGGTGATTTTTGATTATAATTATTTTCTTCCAAAGTCTGCAGGCCTAAATCATTCACGGGTTTTCCATGTGTTAATAGTAAAAAAAAACACCCTGAACTGCATGACGACAAACCTAGGCCAGCATCCTCACGCAAGCACCAGATTTAATTTTGCAGTCATGGTTACCTACAATGATCATGTTTTATTTAAGATATATAGTGAACCATGACATCAATATCTAATATCATTTATGTTATGTAAAAATCCAAAGTATGTTCCAGTTAATATAATGTAAAGATTTAAGTAAAATTTCATAAGCTCAGATGCAACTCACAAGCCCAAGGCAACATTCAGCTGTGGAGAGCAAGGATTGATGGGTTGCAGATTAGATTTTTAAATTAAAGCTGATGTGCATTCAATTAAACACATCCATAGAATTCATTTCACTTGTCAATGCAGAAATTGATGTTACCATTTGCTGTCTAGAATTAAGGTTATTTTTTCTACCCTATGTTCTCTGTTTAATGATTTTGTTCCTATCTATTCAAGAGCAAGCCAAAGAAATCCAGAGTTCCCTGAATTAAGAAATATAAGAATGTAAAGCAAAAAATGTTATGTATGACTTGTCGAGTTTTAAGTGCCAGCGAGAATCATGTGGATTATTCAAGGATGTGAGGGGAAGAGAAAATTAATATGAGGGGCAAAGAATGTGTATGAGAAGAGATTAACTGTCAACAGGAATGGAAATACAAAAATGTTCTATTGGTCTATAAAATGGGCGGCACAGCGGTGCAGCGCCAGAGATCCAGGTTCGATCCCAACTACGGGTGCTGTCTGCACGGAACTTGTACCTTCTACCCGTGAACGCATGGGTTTTCTCAGAGATCTTTGGTTTCCTCCCACACTCCTAATAAGACGTATAGGTTTGTAGGTGATTGGCTTGGTATAAATGTAAAATCGTCCCTAGTGTGTGTTAATATGCAGGGATCGCTGGTCAGTGGGGACTGGGTGGACCTAAGGGCCTGTTTCCATGCTGTATCTCTAACTAAACTAAATAACATAAAGGTGATGCATGGAGGCTTGGGCCCTGGAGGACAGAATTGGAACTTGCATGTGAGAAGAGAATTTGCCAGAGAGGAAAATAGGGAGTCGTAGTAATTGAGGAGATAGTCACGATACTAAACATTAAATTATTGGCAGGGAGGTACTGGAAAAGTTGGCAGAACTGGAAGTAGTGCCTGATGTGATGCCTCTTACAATTTTGAGGGAAGTGTGGGAGGAAACGGCAGGGGCACCGAGCATCATCTCAATGTTTCTTTGAAATAGAGGACTGGGTTTTTTTAAGTAGTGAAGTACAACAGCACAAGCTGGTGGTGGAAAATATTTTAAACACATTGATCTGGGACAGTATTAATAGTCACCTGGAGGAAAATGAGTAAAGCAATTAGGGCTGAGGGCAAATTAATGTGGTGTATGATGAGGGGAATGAGTTAATGTGATGGATAATAAGGGGAATGACTTGATATGGTGCTCACGGTCTTCCGGAGGGTCTTGACAAAGTCGCATCATCACATGGTGTAAAATGAATATTTAAAGCATGCACATGAAGTCAGCTAAACTACAGACAGTCTTGGTAAATGTGGATAGGAAGGTGAATAGCAGATCCCACACGATCACAGAGATAGAAAGCAGGTTGGCTGAACTCATCTGTTAATAAATAACATTACATATAATATTCAACGTTATGAATATACGTTGCTCCTGAGAATGAGAAGTTTCCACTGATGATTCCCTACCATTTCACCTCTCTCAACAACAATGAGCTGCTGATAATGCTTTTTATTAGTCTGTTGCACAGTGCACTTGTTTCTGATCTCATTAATTAATAAGAATTGCCCAATCATCAATCTCAGCCTTCATTCCTGGCTCCAATTTATTTTTTCATTTATTATTACTGTTTCTTAATCCTACCACCAATTCTGTTCCATAATTGCCCGAGATCTGGTCATGTCCCTGCAAAGGCAATTCTTATCAATTATCTTCTTGGAAAGACTTCAAAAAATTAACCTTCAGGTAATGCCTCGCGCAGAATTATAAAATCATTGTTAAAAGTTCTCAGCTATGATCTAATGACTTGATGCTTCCAATCTGGCAAGCATTTACTGTAAGTATTATTGAATCAATAAATAACTTATTAAATGTGATTTACAATGAATGACAACCTCAGATTGTTAACGGCAATGTTCTCAGGCTGTTTGGAGTGTGTAACCCAAAATACACAGGCAAAGCAGAGGAGAGCTTACACCAATGGCCACAGTGAGCAAGTTTTAATGATTCAGCACCATGCACCGAGGCAGAACTGAATCGAGATTTGAATCCAGGTTTGAAAAGTAAGGGAAACTGGTGTTGGGGAAAAATCTAAAATAACAATTGTGCCCAAATCATTCATGAGCCATTTGAGCTGGAAAGTGTTAAAATTGAATAGGCACATCAATTTCAATTTTGGTGCCCTATTTTGATAAATGATATTCTGACGAGAACTCAGTAGTATGCCTGTATGAAGCCTAAAGATACACAAATGAAATATACATCAAGAAAAAAGACTGACAATTATAATGGTAATTAAAAGATCTAAGGTTGCTTGCATATGACTTGGTTTCAATTCTTAGCTGGGGACTTGAAACACAGCAGTGAACTTCAGCGATTTGTTATCTCCAGTCAGACTTGTGGAAGCTGCTCTGCAATGAAGTTGCTCACTGCTGCCATTTCCTATGCAATGGAACAAGAAAGGTTCATTAATACTTTGAGTAATTCTATCGTCATGAAAGAAACCCTCATTTTGTTCCAAATTAGTTCTGCTGAAGTAAAAATTCCCCACAACCGCAGACACTGCAAGTTAATATTGCTCAGATATTACATTGTCACTTTAAAAGCCAAAATCCACCCCCACTCTTCTGGGGTGCAGAAAATGCCCTAACACCTCATTCTTTGGCAATGTAAGCAAATGTCTTTTGTTGCCATGTTACCATGCAAAATTGCAGACTTGCAATAATAGGTAATTTGCAAAAACAGTTATGAATACACCAAAGAAATGCAGCAACTCACCTCTTTACATGTGCAATGCTGCATTAAAAATGTTATGAACTTAATGTTTGTTGGATTGATGATTGTCTTTAACTTATGTGAAGTCATAACTCCAAATCTTAATGTTACCACAGGATCCATCTCACCATGGCACTGCAGGATGCTGATATCCTTGTTGACATTGCGACCTGCTGCCTACAAATACAAAAGGATTCAGAAATCCAACTGCAATAAATTTGACACACCCTCTCTTTAAATAATGTAAGGCAGCAACTCTACCGCTGCGCCACAGTGTTGCCCAAATTTTACTTCTATAACTAAATCGTTTTGAACTCCAGCAAAACAACAAGTACTTTGATAAAAAATCATGGTGAGGTGTGGTAGGTGGCTTCTGAGCATTTGCTTGCGTATGGAGTGAATAGGTTATGCCACTATAGGCACAAAGACAGGCTCATAAAATGTGTTGGCTTTCAACGCAAAAGGGCTTGGACTCTCCATCCCACTTTGCGTTGTAAACAGATTTGGCCTCTTCCATCACCTTTCCATATCTGGAAAGCACCAGGCAGGAGCGTAATGGAACATTTTTCCCTTGCCAGAATGAAGGCAGGTCCAAAACACAGAAAGACTTACTGGGAAAGTGTTTCTCACTTGATATGCTCCCCACCTACCAGACTGAAGCCACCATGTTACCAAGGCGGAACCATGGCCGCAACCACAAATACAGTAACGTCCACATTTATTTAAGAGCACCCTCCCAGGCCAACAAATAGGACAGTTATACAGGATTACTGCGAGAGAGAATCCATTTATACACAAGGAATAGCCACATAGAAAAAAAAAACAAATGTATGCAATAGGAGAAGAAGCTACAATGGAGAGCATCAGCTTTAAATTCATCCTCTCTAAAGTAGTTTATTCTTTAAAGCCCCCTTCCTTCCTGGAGGCACCTGTTGCCACATTTTGTTAAACACTCAAGTCTAGTGTATTTCCCAAATCACTGCTCTTTCTGCAGGGGTCTTCTCAGTGTGATACCTTGCCAGCCCTCCAAATCGAACCATCTTACTGTCAAAACGTTCCCACTTCCAGAATATCTGCACATAATAATAAATATCCGTTTACTAATCTCACAGGCAATTTCTAATAAAACCACCACATTATAAATCCATAAAGGAAGATCACCTGAAGACATACCTTACTGCTGCTCCATGCCGTAATACAATATTTAAAATGTTGAGGTACCTGTGGGAACGATTTGTGTAGAGGGAGCCAGCAACTCAGAGCCACAACGCCACCTAACTTGTGGTGACACGTCAAAGCAGTGTAGAGGGACAGTGCACCACCCTGCAATGCAATAGGAAGAGTTTTATTTCATTTTTACAAATATTTAGAAAAGATTCAGATTCTTAAAAAAGAAAAAGAAAAAGCAATTCTGAAGATTTCCTTGTGAAAATCCTCCGAGAATGATCCTGTGCGAAGGAATTCCATTTTTGATCTCATGTTCAATAATTGCTTTAACTAGGAAAAAATTAGCACAGTTATATATGATAGTAAACAAACCACATTTCCTTTGTCCCTCTCTGGCACAGACAGATATCTGGGTACAAATACATTCACATCTACTGCAGCAGATACAGTTTTATATTCTCCATTTTTCATTTGCAAGAACTAAATATTGCTATTACATTCTCTGCCATTCTCTGACCCTTGTTGGTTTCCTCTTCCTCTGCCATATTTATATACTGTCATTTGGAGTTCCCAGTGTGATCATTCTTGTGAATATGATACCCACTGTTTGAGACCCAAACCCAATTTCCTGATTCTTCCCCTTCCTTTCAGGTTGCTGGGCTTGCTGGCTTTCTTGATGTTTTACCCCTCCTCCATCCAAATCCATTAACGAGCCTCCGCTTTCTATCTATCCATTTTAACTTGATGTAACCCATGAGGTGCTGCCCTTTTCCAGTTTTGCCATTTCATGACATTACAATTGTGACACCAATTACTGCACTGTCAGTGACATTCATGCTCAGTGTGAGAAATGGATGCTAACCAGTCAAATCCCCTTCCTGTTTACACACTTTACAGTCTCCCTCCTTCTGGATTTCTCTCCCTGTTCATCTGGTCAAAACCTACACCTGTGCCTTTTTGAACTTGTAAACTCCCAACTTCTCCAATCAATTCTTGGTGATACAGTACTTGATCTATCATTTCTCCCAGTTTTTATTGGATTTTTCTTTGTATTATTGTAAAGTCATGAGAAATGTCTTTGTTAAAAGATGCAACTGCACATTTCAAGTGAGAAGCCCTTTGCTCATTCAGTCCCAACCAAAAGCGTTGAATGAATGAAAAGCAACAAAGGAGGCTTACTGCAGTCAGCAGCTTTCTTTATACCAGCTTCATCTTCTGTATCATCTGGATTTAATCCTGTCAAGTCAAACCTTTTAAACAAAAGACAATGGGATTTTCTCTGCAGTCAATGCACAATTGAGTAAAATAAAATAAATTAATGGTTTACCTCCATTTTCCAAAGCAAGGTTTTACATTAAGAATGGCATAACTCCCACCAATGCTGTTCTTGTGACCACAAGTTTGATTGATGAGATAATATTGATTGCCATACTTTTTATACTTAAGCTTGTTTTCTCTCTTTCTCTCTCTCTCTCTCTCTCTCTCTCTCTCACTTCCTCTCTTTCTCTCTTTCACACACACACAGCTTTGTATTTTCAATATATTTGCTTTGCAAATCTTCAACAATTGCAGAACCAATGATTATGTTTTGTAGAATCTTTTGAGTCATTAATCAAGTGTCCACGGGATACTTGTTTGAAACTGCTAAACCAGCATAGAGAAAGGCCACATTTGATTTGGCAAGTTCAGCAGTATTCTTGAAAGGCAAACAGTTACCATGCTTTAAAGAGGAGTCATTTCAGTGAATGAAGGCATAACTGCATGCAGTAGGTGGCAAAAATCTATGAATAGACTGAATATTAGAAAAGAAAACATAAAAAAGCTTGTCTGTAGAAACACATACTTCCTTAGAGCAGAAATTTAAATGCCAAAATAAATTAACAGACATAGAAGAGTGTCTGTTAATTTGATAATTTAATAAAATGATGAGAGCCAACAGAAAGTGATTGGCAAAAAGAAAGTACAAAACAGGCACAAATTCCAAGCAACCAAAATAACTCTTGGAAAAAAGACACAAAGTGCTGCAGTTACTCAACGGGTCAGGCAGCATTCCTGCAGAACCTGGTTAGGTGAGGTTTCGGGCACCAGTCTGAAAAGGATCCCACCCTGAAATGTCATCTGAAAAAAGATCCTGACCCAAAGGTCACCTATCACGTCAGAAGAAGGGTTAGTTAGGGTGAATGAAAAGAAACAATCAACAAAACCATGACAATATTTTTGAATGGGAGGTGTGTGCCACCTGGAATAAGGAAATGGTGGACAACTTGAATATCTGCTTTAGGGCATTATTTAACAGACTTGTGTGCCTGGCATCCTTCCAAAATATTATGGAAATGGCAGATGAGTTGAACAGGTACTTTGGATCCGTCTTCACTAAGGAGGACACAAACAATCTTCCTGATATAATAGTGGCCAGAGGATCTGGGGTGACGGAGGAACTGAAGGAAATCCACATTAGGCAGGAAATTGTGTTGGGTAAATCTGGAATGTGGTATATCTGGACTTCCAGAAGGCTTTCGACAAGGTCCCACATAAAAGATTAGTATACAAACTTAAAGCATACGGCATTAGGGGTTCAGTATTGATGTGGATAGAGAACTGGCTGGCAAACAGGAAGCAAAGAGTAGAAGTAAACGGGTCATTTTCACAATGGCAGGCAGTGACTAGTGGGGTACCGCAGGGCTCAGTGCTGGGACCCCAGCTATTTACGATATATATTAATGATCTGGATGAGGGAATTGAAGGCAATATCTCCAAGTTCGCGGATGACACGGAGCTGGGGGGCAGTGTTAGCTGTGAGGAGGATGCTAGGAGACTGCAAGGTGACTTGGATAGGCTGGGTGCGTGGGCAAATGTTTGGCAGATGCAGTATAATGTGGATAAATGTGAGGTTATCCACTTTGATGGGAAAAACAGGAAAGCAGACTATTATCTATATGGTGGCCGATTAGGAAAAGGGGAGATGCAGCGAGACCTGGGTGTCATGGTACACCAGTCATTGAAAGTAGGCGTGCAGGTGCAGCAGGCAGTGAAGAAAGCGAATGGTATGTTAACGTTCATAGCAAAAGGATTTGAGTATAGGAGCAGGGAGGTTCTACTTCAGTTGTACAGGGTCTTGGTGAGACCACACCTGGAGTATTGCGTACAGTTTTGGTCTCCAAATCTGAGGAAGGACATTATTGCCATAGAGGGAGTGCAGAGAAGGTTCACCAGACTGATTCCTGGGATGTCAGGACTGTCTTATGAAGAAAGACTGGATAGACTCGGTTTATACTCTCTAGAATTTAGGAGATTGAGAGGGGATCTTATAGAATCTTACAAAATTCTTAAGGGGTTGGACAGGCTAGTTGCAGGAAGATTGTTCCCGATGTTGGGGAAGTCCAGGACAAGGGTCACAGCTTAAGGATAAGGGGGAAATCCTTTAAGACCGAGATGAGGAAGACTTTTTTCACACAGAGAGTGGTGAGTCTCTGGAGCTCTCTGCCACAGAGGGTAATTGAGGCCAGTTCATTGGCTATATTTAAGAGGGAGTTAGATGTGGCCCTTGTGGCTAAGGGGATCAGAGGGTATGGAGAGAAGGCAGGTACGGGATACTGAGTTGGATGATCAGCCATGATCATATTGAATGGCGGTGCAGGCTCGAAGGGCCGAATGGCCTACTCCTGCACCTAATTTCTATGTTTCTATGTTTCTATGTTTCTAAACTGATGGGACTGAAGGCTGATAAATCCCCAGGGCCTGATGGTCTGCATCCCAGGGTACTTAATGAATTGGCTCTAGAAATCGTGGATGCATTGGTGATAATTTTCCAATGTTCTATAGACTCAGGATCAGTTCCTGTGGATTGGAGGGTACCAAATGTTATCCCACTTTTTAAGAAAGGCGAGAGAGAGAAAACAGTGAATTATAGACCAGTTAGCCTGACATCAGTGGGGGAGAAGATGCTGGAATCAATTATAAAAGATGAAATAGACGACCATTTGGATTGCAGTAACAGGATCGGTCCGAGTCAGCATGGATTTATGAAGGGGAAATCATGCTTGACTAATCTTCTGGAATTTTGTGAGGATGTAACTAGGAAAATGGACAAGGGAGAGTCAGTGGATGTAGTGTACCTGGACTTTCAGAAAGCATTTGATAAGGTCCCACATAGGAGATTAGTGGGCAAAATTAGGGCACATGGTATTGGGGGTAGAGTGCTGACATGGATAGAAAACTGGTTGACAGACAGGAAACAAAGAGTAGGGAGTAACGGGTCAATGCTGGAGTGACTAGTGGGGTACCGCAAGGCTCAGTACTGGGACCAAAGCTATTTACAATATACATCAAAAATTTGGATGAAGGAATTCAAGTAACATTAGCAAATTTGCAGATGACACAAGCTGAGTGGCAGTGTGAACTGTGAGGAGGATGCTGTGAGAATGCAGGGTGACTTGGACAGGTTGGGGGAGTGTGCAGATGCATGGCAGATGATGTTTAATATGGATAAATGTGGGGTTATCCACTTTGGCAGCAAAAACAGGAAGGCAGATTATTATCTAAAAGGCGTCAAGTTGGGAAAAGGGTTAAGTACAACGGGAACTGGGGGGTTCTTGTTCATCAGTCTATGAAAGTAGGCATGCAGGTACAGCAGGCAGTGAAGAAAGCGAATGGCATGTTGGCCTTTATATCAATAAGGAGTCGAGTCTGCTGAGAGAATGGAGCTGCTGCGCTTGTACACTCTGGAGTTTAGAAGGATGAGAGGGGATCTTATTGAAACATATAAGATTGTTAAGGGTTTGGACACGCTAGAGGCAGGAAACATGTTCCCGATGTTGGGGGAGTCCTGAACCAGGGGCCACAGTTTAAGAATAAGGGTAGGCCACTTAGAACGGAGACGAGGAATCATTTTTTCTCACAGAGAGTTGTGAGTCTGTGGTATTCTCTGCCTCAGAGGGCAGTGGAGGCCGGTTCTCTGGATACTTTCAAGAGAGAGCTAGATAAGGCTCTTAAAGGTAGCGGAGTCAGGGGATATGGGGAGAAGGCAGGAACGGGGTACTGATTGGGGATGATCAGCCATGATCACACTGAATGGCGGTGCTGGCTCGAAGGGCCGAATGGCCTACTCCTGCACCTATTGTCTATTATCACTGAAACAGGGACTAGAAGTCTCCAAAGTGAAAGTAAGCTCATTAACAATAAATGGTAATAATGGCAGTAAAGGAACAAATCCCTAGGGGCAGATGACGTCCATCCCAAGACGTACAGGAAGTTGGCATGGACGTTGCAGGTGCCCCAACGGTAATCATAAAAAATCATGAACTGTACATCTAGATGGAAAAGTGTCTTGCTCCACTACTTAACGCGAGAGGGGAAAGCTGCTGAAATCTGCTGGTTGGGGAATTTCTAACAGCTATAGTTAAAGATAAAGATTCATGTTTAACAGAATTGTGAACAGGTATTCTTCCGGTGGCTGATGGTGTCCAGCAAGAGAGCGCGTTAGCTTTTCAACTACTCATCACATTTGAAACAGGCGATGGCTACCACATATCTGAAGGACACATATCTGACGACAAAAAACTTACCACGATGGCATTGATGCAAAATTTTTCAATTGCACGGGCATCTTTGGTCTGAACAAAGAGAGAGAATTACATCCCATTCAGAAATATAGAAAGCTCTGCTTGACTTAATATTAATAAATGTTTCAATGCAGTTTGTGTCTCGTAAATGTTCAATTTCTATCAAATTATAAAGTGCTTTTGCATGTTCATGTTTTGTCTGGGGCAACATTTCAAAATCTGGCAGAATTCTGGAGCTGGATTTTGGATGTAAAAACACACAAAAAAATGTTTTTTTCAAAAATGTATACGACATCTCCCCACCATTCACACCCCATCAAAATAATAATGTAGCAGAGTTTATAGAACCGTAATTAAGTTACAAAATTATGGAGTGAGCTCTTTGCTCAATGCTGGAGCAAATGCAACATAAGGGAATGGCCCAACGATTAATCACATTTGTCAACAACAGGTTAAAAAAAGCATATGTTAAAACATCAATCGCCATTTGAACTTACGCATGAGGGCAGATATATTTGACGTAAGGAAGTCGGATGGAAGCCATTGATTCAGCCAATGCATGTCTGAGAACAAATTTCAGAGTGATGAGATCCATAATCTAATAGTTGCAAAACAGATTTTAATCAGTTATGGGGAATGTGATACTCAAGTTAAAACAGAAATAAGGAAGTGCAGATGCTGGAATCTTGAGTAAAACACAAAGTGCTGGAGCAGCTCAGCAAGCATCTGTGGAGGGAATGAACGGACGATGATTCTGGTTGTGATCCAGTGTATTGATCAGTCTTTACTCCCTGGCAATTTCAGCGGATTTAGAAAATACCCATAACACTCATTGAATCGTAGAGTTATACAGTCTGGAAACGGGCACTCTGGACCAACTGGTGCATGCTGACCAAGGGATTAACACTAATCCCTTTGACCTGAGTTTGACCCCTATCCCACACAACCTTCTACATCCATATTCCTGACTGAATGTCTTTTAAACATTATAATTGCACCAGCCTCTACATCTTCCTCTGGCAGCTTGCTCCATATAATCCACCCAGTCCTCTTTGTAAAGAAATTGCCCATTGGGTTCCCTTTAAAATGTTCCCCTCTTATTTTCTGAGCTCCAAGATCTGTATCTCCATCAGTAGCAGTGTTTCTGCCAAAGTTTATCGCAGTATTTAGAAGTCTGAGAAATGTCACCTGCCATTGTAGATTCCGTTTAGTATCAGAGGAATTGTACAAGACTGCAGTAAAATCCAGCATGTTTAGGATTTTGGTGCTGCCGAACATGTAGATTTTCGGACTATCGGATACTCAATGCTCCTTTGAATTCCCAATTTTTAAAGAGATGATACACAGTAACATTTCAGTGCGCCAGTAAGTTTTAATGTAGCCTGGGAACCAGCGAGTCGAAAATTGTAAACATCACCCGGTGAGCCACATGCAAAATCATCAGTTTCCAAATGGTTGAACATCAAATTATCAGTTTGAGTGTATTTTACATCGTGTGCAAGCATAGGTGAACAAAGAACTAACTAATGGTTGTTACTTTGTGAGATGTTAATTTGTTTTTCTTTAAACAATATAAATAATTGTAATTTATAATGATCAACAGTTTGAATAATCATCATTTTAACTGATTGAGAACAGTCATTCCTTACCCATTTAAAAAAAAAGCTTCTTGGGATATGGATATTGTTGAATGCCTGGAATTATTGCCCACTCATAATTGCCATGTAATTTATTTCAGAGCGTATCTAAGAGTTAACCATACTGGTGGGTCTTGGAGTCACATTTAGGCCAACACCAAGAAAGATCTTCTTCCCTCCTTCATGACATCAGTGAACCAAATAGGTTTTGTAGTCATCATTGCTGATGGGTAGACTTTTGAAAATAAAAACAAAACCCTATTTATTAACCAAATTTAAAATTTACAGCTTCCATGGTTGGGATTTGATCTCTGTATAGTTAACACTGGCACCTGGATTACTAATCCAGTAATTTAACTGTGTCACCATAAGAACAAATTGTAATGAAGAACAGATGTCCACTTCACATAGTAGAAAAATACAAATTAATTGATGATATATTTACTTCAAGATACCAGATCCACCAATCACTAAGTGGCACAGAATTTCTAAACAAGCTTAAAATTAGATACATTTACAGGATGAATGGAATGGCCCATTTGCATCCATCAATTTTTAATTACACAAAAACATTTTCAAATAGATAATAATTTTAGCATTTTTATTACATTCGGCTCCATTTTCCATGTGTGCATATAAATAATTTTGTCTTTAATATTTATTTTGCAGTTTAAAATAAGAAGTGGTACAGGAAATGTATGATGTTATTTTTGGCTTATATCAATGTAATGTACATTAGCTCAAATAAATAAAAAACAAACAAATAAATAGAAATTAAAAAATATATATTTTGCGATGCTGCTAAGCTCTGTTAGTTACTGTTGTCCGATTTTTCCCCCAAGATTGGACAATAAAACTCAAGCCAAATGTTGCTGTGCCAAAGACAGCACTGGATTCAAACGTGAATTATCAGAGGAGAATATTGAAAAGTTATAGACAGTATTTGAAGAAGTGCAAAAGGGGATAGGTGTAAGACGAGCTAAGCATACTTCAATCAGAATAATGGTTCTCCTTTAGGAATGTAAGAACTTTATAACAATAGTGTTAGCCTGGTTCTGGCGATTGAACAATTAAAAGTGGATTTAGTATTGTAGGACAAATCAGCTTTTGGAGACAGAGGTTAGATGATTTAAAAGAGGCCAGAGTGGAAGCAGGGTCACCAGAACAAATATCAGCACACGTGTCCTTTTCTAATTGAAAAGTTTAAGGAAGAAATTGGAAGGAGTAAAAATTTTGGAAGAGGGTGGAATTGACAGTAAAAAGTCATGATTGCACTTCCAAGTCTAGATGTTAGTCATGTAGAACAAATTGCCTCATTTTACCTTCTCTAGAGGAATCCATCTTCCTTCGGCTTAGTGTCTTTCATTGACAGCAACAAGGCTTTTATATTATGATGCAGTTATTCTTCTCACAAACTAAGAATTAGTACATCAGGCAAATGTATTGTAGTGCGACAAAGGAGTTGATTACATGCTTAGTGGAGCTACCCCATTATTTTGCCCATGTAACAGAATATTTACATGCAAGCTGTATTAGCAAGTGTCATCCATTCACCACATACCAACAAGATTCTGATCCTGTCTAAAACCTACCTCAAAAAACAAATTGATCATAACTGCACTATGTTTCTCTTCCACAGAGATGGAATGAAGTTACTGAAGACCAGGAATTGTATCTGGACCTTAAAGTTTGCTTGGGCCAATTTACTGATGGATAATAATGTTGGGTCAAAGAAATATTACACAAGATTGTAAATAGTTATGCAATAATTTACTGTATGCAATAAATTAGTATCGTAGGAAAGAAAATTTAAAAAAAAAAAATCCATTCAAGTGCATTCTTCTCATGGTAATATTTATTCACATTGCTTGTGGTGAAGAAAGTGAAGAAAGCTAATGGCATGTTGGCCTTCATAACGAGAAGATCTGAGTATAGCACTAAAGAGGTCCTTCTGCAGTTGTACAGGGCACTAGTGAGACCACATCTGGAGTATTGTGTGCAGTTTTGGTCTCCTAATTTGTGGAAAGACATCCTTGCTATTGAGGCAGTGCAGTGTGGGTTCACGAGGTTAATCCCTGGGATGGCGGGACTGTCATATGAAGAAAGATTGCAAAGAATGGGTTTGTATTCACTGCAATTTAGAAGGATGAGAGGGGATCTTATAGAAACATATAAAATTATAAAAGGATTGGAAAAGCTTGATGTAGGATAAATGTTCCCAATGATGGCAAAGTCCAGAACCAGGGGCCACAGTTTATGAATAAAGGGGGAGGCCATTTAAAACTGAGGTGAGAAAAAACCTTTTCACCCAGAGAGTTGTGAATTTGTGGAATTCTCTGCCACAGAAGGTAGTAGAGGCCAATTCACTGGATGAATTTAAAAGAGAGTTAGAGCTCTAGGGGCTAGCGGAATCACGGGTTATGAGAGAGAAGGCAGGTACGGGTTACTGATTGCGGATGATCAGTCATGGTCACAATGAATGGCGGTGCAGGCTCGAAGGGCCAAATGGCCTCCTCCTGCACCTATTTTCTATGTTTCTATGCTTCAATAGTGTATAGAACCTTTATGGAAAGCATCAGTGCAAATAATCCCGGCCATTCGGGACATTTTCCACCAGCGGTGCCTGTAGAAGGCACGCAGCATCATCAAGGACCACGGCCACCCAGCACGCAGACTGTTCTCCTTGTTACCGTCAGGCAGACGTTACAGGAGCATGGCTGCACTTAACCACCAGACATAAGAACAGTTTTTACCATCCGGCCATCAGGCTTCTGAACTCATAAACACATTTCACATCATTATTTGATTATTTTATTATTGTCTTTTTACCTTATCAATGTCATTTTTATCTTATTTTATCCTTGTAACACTATTGCTGAGGTGAACCGTTGTCTTGTCAAACACATTTCATTGTACTGTTGATCCTGTGTTAACCTACATATGGCAAATAAAACTGAAATGGAATTTCATTGGAAATATGAATAACACAAAAAGGAGTTCATTTATGTGAATAGATGTATACAACCGTTGGATAAAGAAAGTATGAGAATGATTACCAAACCTCAGTATGTTAAGGGGCTTCCCACTTGGGCGCCCTAATTGGCGAGTTTAGAAGAGTTTCGGAGAGTTTGAAAAAATGTCATGTTGAAGACATCCTTCGACCATGTAGAAGACCTCCATCGACCTCCTTCGACTATGTTGAAGACTAGCTACCACTAACTTTGGGAAAATTGGACACCGAATAGTGGAAAGTGAAGACGACCCCTTGGATCTCCTTCGACTATGATGAAGACTATCTACGACTACCCTCGATTACCTACAACTAACATGCCGACCTACTACGAGCTACTAGGACTAAACCTACGAGTAAAAAAAGTATCGATTTTTTCCATGGCGACCTTTTTTCACTTGTGGCTATTTTTCAACATGTTGAAAAATACGGCGTGACCTAGCTGAGGCCTCGAGTACACGGGGACTACTCTCGAGCATGAAGGAGAGTTACTACGACCTTGTGTCGACCATGCTGCGAGTATGAGTCGAGGGCAAACTCGCCAGAACTCGCGGATTAGGTCGCCCAAGTGGGACAGCCTCTTAAGGAACAAATGTTTTTCTTCGTAAGACAACAACATTCAGCAGATATGTCTTTAATATTTTAATTTATTGCAATTAGAATCTTCACCAAAAACAAACTCACCCACTGTCTCCAAGTCCGTGCAGGAAGATAACCTGTAAAATTCAAGTTGATACCCGTGTAATTGAGCCAAACAAAATCCAATATTTGCTTAAAATTGCTATAATGTTGGAAATGTTATCAAGGGATTCTAACAAACTATTTTAGAGAAGTGTCCCAAAACATAGATTCCAGTCAATGTCACCACAGTACAAATATCTGACAGAGCTGGAGAATATGGTCCTTACCACGGCTGTTTCCCATTGAGTCCCAGACACTGTTGCAGCTTCATCAAGCAGCGGCAATGACATGTTCTTAGCACACATACATCAGCTATGATACCTGCAGAGACGGAAGCAGGAATAAGCAAACACCACCTTAGTTATGGTTCCCAGCTAGCATTTAGAATACCAAGAATATTATTTTGAAAGAAAGCACTCAACCCAAGGGTACAGGGCCAGGGACACACAAATCAGGTAGCGTGTAATAGTTTCAGGTAAATGCTACGTTATCCACTGAGGGAGCTATTCTTCATATGGCTTGATGTTCAGTGCAGACATCGTGGTTCCTGTTTTGTACTGTTCTGCATTCTATGAATTATTGCATTTGGGTAATTTCTATAAATACAGTGCATTCAGAAAGTATTCAGACCACTTTTTTCACATTTTGTCACGTTACAGACTTATTTTAAAATAGATTAAATTCATTTTTTAAATCGTCAATCTACACACAATCCCCCAGATTGAAGATGCGAAAACAGGTATTTAGAAATTTTTGCAAAATAATTAAAAAGAAATAACTGAAATATCACAATTTACATAAGTATTCAGACCCTTTGCTATGACACTCAAAATTGCGCTTAGGTTCATCCTGTTTCCATTGATTATCCTTGAGATGTTTCTACAACTTGTAGTCCACCAGTGGTAAATTAAATTGGTTGGACATGATTTAGAAAGGCACACACCTGTCTATATAAGGTCCACAGTTGATAGTGCATGTCAGAGCAAAAACCAAGCCATGAAGACAAAGGAATTGTCTATAGACTTCCAAGACAGGATTGTGTTGAGACAAAGATCTGGATCCCGGAAAAACAATTTCTGCAGCATTGCAGGTCCCGAAGATCACAGTGGCCTCCGTCATTCTTAAATGTAAGAACATTGTAACCACCAGGACTCTTCATAGAGCTGGCCGCCCGGCCATACTGAGCTATCGGGGGAGAAGGGCCTTGATCAGGGAGGTGACCAAAAATCCGATGATCACTCTGACAAAGCTCCAGAGTTCCTCTGTGGAGATGGGAGAACCTTCCAGAAGGACAACTATATCTGCAGCACTCCACCAATCAGGCCTTTATGGTAGAGAAGCCACTCCTCAGTAAAACGGCACATGACAGCCCGCTTGGAGTTTGCCAAAAGGCATGAAAAACACGATTCTTTGGTCTGATGAAACCAAGATTGAACTCTTTGGCCTGAATGCCAAGCGTCACGTCTGGAGGAAACCAGGCACCGCTCATCACCTGGCCAATACCATACCTACGGTGATGCATGGTGGTGGCAGCATCATGCTGTGGGGATCTTTTTCAACGGCAGGAACTGGAAGACTAGTCAGGATTGACGGAGAGATGAACAGAGCAAAGTACAGAGAGATTCTTGATGAAAACCTGCTCCAGTGCGTTCTGGACCTCAGACTGGGGTAGAGGTTCACCTTCCAACAGGACAATGACCCTAAGCACACAGCCAAGACAACACAGGAGTGGCTTTGTGACAAGTCTGTGAATGTCCTTGAGTGGCCCAGCCAGAGCCCGGACTTGAACCCGATCAGACATCTATGGAGGGACCTGAAAATAGCTGTGCATCGACACTCCCCATCCAACCTGGCAGAGCTTGAGAGGATCTGCAGAGAAGAATGAGAGAAATTACCCAAATACAGGTGTGTCAAGCTTGTAGCGTCATACCCAGGACTTGAGGCTGTAATCGCTGCTAAAGGTGCCTCAACAAAGTACTGAGTAAAGGGTCGGAATATTTATGTAAAGGTGATATTTCAGTTATTTTTTAATTACCTTGCAAAAAATTCTAAACACCTGTTTTTGGTTTTTTTATTATGGGGTATTGTGTATAGATTGATGATTTAAAAAAAAGAATGTAATCAATTTTCGAATAAGGTTGCAACATAACAAAAAGTGCCATATTTAAGGTTTAGAGCCATAAACAGGAATCACTGATATCCAATGACCATGGACAATGGCACAAACGTGTGCAGGGCTTGAACTGCTCTCTGATATAAACATTTTTAAATAGAATTCAAGATTTATGGATGGTCAGATTAATGTATCTGATTGACATTAGTGGCAATTATCTACTTACTTTCAAATAACATCCCCTAGTTTTCCAGATAATGGGATCAGAAAAAATGAACCTGTTTATATTAACACAATGTTTGTGCATCATACGGATAATGCAGCGTATACAAAAAAAACCCAGCTCAGCATTAAACACAGAAGAGGCCATGGGTGAATTTGCAATAGTCCCAAGTGATACATCTGTCCATGGAAGTTAGTGTTTAAATTACCCACGTACTTCCTGAAATAAGCTTAGCATTCTACAAGCAAAAATATGACTTGCTTGGATCGAATAATTTTCTTGCTAAAATATCAAGAACTTCCAATGAAGAGTGCTGAGTAGCAAAATAGTTTAAACTACATTGCAGTGAAATCTTCATATAAAGCATTTGTCAATTGCAAAATTTGCCACATTTCACACATACATGAAAAACTCACCAGCAGCTCGTGTTTTTTCCTGCCCGACTTTTTTGTTATTTTTAGTGTGTCTAAATGTATGTTTTAATGTCTCTCGGTATGTTTTGATGTGTGGGGGGGAATAGGGGGAAACCATTTCCAGTCATTTACCTCGACAGAGTTGTGACTTTTTTCCATGACGCATCTTGCCTCCCCCCACCCCCCCCCCCCCCCTCGTGGCCTAACAACTGGATTGGTGCGGCTTCTCCAGACTGGGGACCAGCCCAGCTTCAAGCAACAGGCGTGGCGCGGCTTTATCATCGCGGAGCCTGGGAGCCTTTGCTGAGGATCGCCAGTGTTGGAGCTCCGACCGCGGGGCCTGTGGAGTTTAACATTGTGAAGCCGCGCGGCCGAATCAGGAACTCCAGAGTATGGTCCAATCCGTCCCGACGTAGGAGTTTCGATCATCCCGATGAGAGGGCCTGAACACCTGCAGCAGCGACTGCGGAGGGTTCAAGACCCCGACCACGGGTGAACAAAGGAGGAAGATGACTGAACTTTATTGCCTTCCATCATAGTGAAGAGTGCTGATTCCACTGTGGTGGATGTTTATGTTAAATTCTATTGTTTAGTGTGTTCTTTTTACATGTATGGTTTGCATGGTAACGCAATATCACTGTACCTTAATGGTTGCACGGGACAATAAATGTGAACTTGAACTTGACTCAGATGCACAATTGAGCTATAACTGCAGTACTCCATGAGAATAAATCCCCACGACACAAAAAATGAAATCAAAATTTCAGTGAGAAAAACTATACACATGGGCATTGCAATAGTAATGAACACTGCAGTAATGTACAGTAAACTAGTAATGTACACTGAAGTTTCCAAATCAGCTTGAGGGGTGGAATAAGAGACAGAGGGGAGGGGAAATGAGAGAGGTGGAGGCAGAAAGAAAGTGGATGGGCTCCAGGGAGAGAGATGGAGGCAGAGAAGCAAGACAAGGGAGAGAGGGGTGGGGGAGAAGCGGGCAAGATGTAGAGAGCGGATAGGAAGCATGTTGGGGGTTGCCAGGTTGGGGAGAGAGGGAGGTTGCCGGGTTGGGGAGAAGCAGGGACGGGTGGGGATTGCTGGGGAGGAGCAGAGATGGGGCCGGGAGGTCTGGCTAGGCAGAGAGGGTCTGGAGGCCGAGGTTCCACTTGGTTTACTTGCGACGGTGGACCAAGAGGTGCTGAGACACCGATTGACCTGCGGGAGCAGCTGCATCAAGGACATCGCCACTCACCCATCCACAGCAGCGAGAACACGCGCCTCCGATCAGCTGCCCGTCCGACTGGACAACGCCGGCGGGGAGCATCCCCATCCCCGCGGCGCCGGCAGCCACGCCCGGGGCTCCACCTCCTGGTCCTCGCCCCCGCCGCTGTGCAGCCACTGGGAATGTGCTCCTGATTTCCCCCGTGTATTTCCAGGCTGCACTGGAAAAAGAAAATCAGCCGTTCTAATGCAAATATAATTGCAAAGCTAATGCCATCTATACAGAGTGGGTGGGTTTCAGTGCGGCCGATTCTCATCTGCCACACCCGGGTCTGTAAGGCTCACAGTTGCGGGAAATAATTATTTTTTTCCTATGGTTTCCCCAATTCTTGTGAATAAACGTAGATATGCATTAGACAAGTTACTCAGCGAAAAATCCAGGTGTGGGTGAAGTTGGGGGTTGGGGAAAACAGTTAAAAGTGTAATGGAGACCAAGGTGCTGATTGTTGATGGAGAAGGGGGAAGCTGAGGATCCATGAACCTGTCATCATCCACAGGTGGAGACAGTCACCAACTTGAACTTCCTGTGCGTGCACATCTCTGAAGATCTGTCCTAGACCTCGCACACAGATGCAATCATTAAAAAATTCTATCAATCCCTTTACTTCCAAAGAAGATTAAGATTTGGTATGTGGACCAATACGCTCTTGAACGTCTATGGGTGTAGGGAGCACAGCTTTTTGACTACTTCAGCAGAAATTGAGGTTTCATGCTTAACCCAAGCAGTTTGAGAATATTAAATTTGGCTTAGGTCTACAGAGGGAAAAAAAATATCAGGAAAATATTTAATTACTAGATATCAGGTGAAGCCCAGAACTGTAGCAATCAAGTAAAAAAAAAAATCCTGTAAAAGTATGATAAACGATTTTTTGACATCCTCAAAGCCTTCAAAGATGCCACAAGGGAATTCTGGACCAAGGTACAGAGTCCAAGGATAACCATAACGTGTGCATTTTAACTTGAATCTTACTGTATAATGGGCTACAATTTGAAGTCAGGCAGTATTACTGGCAACAGGAAGACAAGCTCAAAGTATTCTATGCTTGCATTGAGCTGAGGACTGGTGGAAGGATATTATCTACCCAGTTCAGCCTTGGGTACACCTGCACCTATGATCACTGTTGCATATGTCAGATGAGCCTTCCCAAGCGTGACGGTGCTGAAGCAAAAGTCTTGCATGGAGTCGTCGGACATGTCCTGACAGACCAGGTGGTAGGAATATTTGTGGACAACTTTAACGTTTCCCCCACTCCGGAGGCTCCCGCTCTCTTTAAGAAGACCACTATTATCTTGGTACCAGAGAAAGGAAAGAATAGGGTACACAAAAAGCTGGAGAAACTCAGCGGGTGCAGCAGCATCTAAGGAGCGAAGGAGATAGGCGACGTTTCTTTCCTTTTGGAAGAAGGGTCTCGACCCGAAACGTCGCCTATCTCCTTCGCTCCTTAGATGCTGCTGCACCCGCTGAGTTTCTCCAGCTTCCTAGAGCCGAGAGTATGACTTGGAGAGCAGGAAAATAATTTTAAACCTGAAGGAAACAGGATTACAACACGTTGGGCCGAGAGACAGAAGGAAAGGGGAGGAAATCGCAGAATTTGGAGCCTGTGAAAACAACTGAACATGCAGAGAAAATTCTGGAAGAGAAAAAATTCCGTCTTTATTTTACACCATTGATGACAAATAACTGTTTTTCAGCATGACACGTTGCTTTGGAAGGGACCTCTCATTGATTTCATTCCATTTGCTTCCTCAGAACCATTGGTTCTCACTTCCTTCCACGCAAAGCAATTTTTGTAAATTCTGTGGGTTTTACAGAATTTTATTATCTATCACAATTCTGGCAGCATGGAAGATTTAACCCACCTCAGACTGGCTCTGATGAACATTACAATAGGATGCATATTAACAGACAGAAGGATTTATTTTCATTTCCTTGCTTTACATTCTGTTTCTTTGCAATATTGTATAACCTAGGGAGCACATTCACTCATTTGTGTGTTTGAAACAATTGTGGTGCAGCTATTTTAATAAAATAAAATGCATTTTGTTAAAAAAAAGTCAGTAGCCAACATTACCAAAACTATTCGCATTGTACACACTGTTGGCTGTTTAAGAAGCGACAGATCAGGTTCAATTAACAGGAGTCACATTTTAGTTTTTACTCAAAACCACAGTTGTACTGTCTCAAAGCCCAAATACAAAGAGTACAAAGAAAACTTCGAACCCAGTAAGTGTTTTCTGCAAATAAACATGAAACCAATTCATAGCACTTCATATTAACACCAGCTGCACAGTAAACTTCCATTCACCTGATTGATACTCAAAAGACATAGGAATTTGATTGCCTGGAGGTGATCCAATTCAATTGACTAAGGCATATAGGGGGGAAAAAAGCAAGCAAAAAGGAAAATAAAACCTGCTAGTAAGTTCTATAGACATACAGGTTGCTGAATCATTTCATTCATTGTCAATACACTTTTGGACAAATTGGTTTGCTGTGCATTATTGATACAAGAGTTAAAGATGTCGCTCTTTATATCCAACTCAACTTCTCTGATAGTTCACAGTCACTCTGGCATGCAACAAATATCTAATGGACACTACAAAATGGATGCCCCCACTAGATACTCTTGATAGTTCATCATGATGTTGAATCAAAATGTTCTCTTAGGTTTACAATTCTTCTTAAAGCTAATTTTATCTTTATAATTTACAAAAAATATATAGCTTTTAATGGTTGTTGCTGTGGGCCAAATCATTAAATTCAGAGCCAAGTATCATAACATTACTGTAATGAGTGGATTCTATTGGGAGGCACTTGGAAGGGGTTGCAGGGAGGAGAGGTTAAAAAAACAGGCAGGACACGATTCATGTTAAGATACCAAAATTAGATATCGTCATTTTATAGAAAATTATTTTTGACCAAGAATATCAACAACCAGCTACTTATACTTGAGTGCAAATAGATGTTTCAACATTTACAATCAAAAGCTTACTTAAATAGCAAATGTTATTAATCTTCTGTTCATTACACCTTTACAAAATTACATGGAGGTTCTATAGCGAGCTGTTCCACCAAATATCTACTGTATTCTCATATTCCAGAAGTACTGTGGTCTTGGTCTTTCCTTTTTCATGGTATGCTGAAGCTTCAAAGGACTGGTTTAAGCAATGAAGTGTGTAGGAGGAGTAAAGGTGTCAATTTTGTGATCCGCCGGATTGGCAGAGGCTTCATATGTACAAAGTGTCACTTCATGTCTGTAGCTCTGTGAAAAGAGTAAAATTATGCTAGAGAGTTAATGTTTCAGATCAGATAAGGACTTTGTTTTCATTTTATGCAAGGCAATGCTGCAATTACCCACAGAGCCTCTGGAACAAACGATACCATAAAAATTCACATTTTAGATTATCATTCAATGGAGAGGAATGTTTATTTCAGACAACAGAATCTATGCTCGGTTCTCACGCACCTCAGTTTAGCTAGTTGTTTGCCCTGAACTTATGTTTGAAGGATGACAACCCTAGAGGTTCCAGAGGCCACTGACACCTGTTGGAAATGTACCCAAATATAAAATGATATAACTTGAGAAGGTGGCCCCAAAACATAAAGTTGGAGATAATCTGGAAAATTAATAAATGTGTCCCAGCTAAATATATCCGGTATTTGGAATGGAATCATAATACTTATGGATGTAAATGTAAAGCATCTCTTATACTAGGATTACAAATGTCACATCATTCAAAAGTAGTACAGTGAAAATACCTTGATACTCATCTGGAAAGCAATTAAATTCCAGTGTCTCAGTGAAAATGCAGTTTTTTTTTTTCATCTCAGTCATATCACATTGGGATTATTTGCTGTAAAATAATACTCCAAACAGCGCAAATTCTTACCACTTCAACCGTCTAATTTCAATGCATGATTAGACTCACCTCTGACCACTCCCCTCGCAATCCTATATAATAAATTTTTGAAATCTCAGCACCAAAATTTTTGGCAATGTGAATTGAAAGATGATAGACACTGGAGAAACGCGCTACCCTAAAAAGAAAAGCAAAAATATCTTGAGTTATTAAAAAAAGGTAGAAGAGTATTTGACTAATTATTGGTATATATATATTAAGATACCACTTTCTTGAAATAATTCTATAGCCAATAGAATAACTTTATTTTTGAATGTAACTGGGTTGAAGTCCATTCACAGCACAGTCCATACAGAGCAGACATCATTGGGCTCTTCTGCATACGTCAAGTATTTTCAAACACTCGCATTGATATATTCTTGACTACCATTGATAGCAAACAAATAGCTGTAAATGTAGTTCTTGGACATCCAGGTTGACTATTGAGTACCAGGATCACTTATTTGGTTACATTAATCATTGGTGGCAACTACGGACTTGTTATCAGTTTATTAAATAGGATGCAATTTAATTTAAATATGCTAGATGTTCAGTTTTTTTTGTTGTTGATGTCACATCAGGATTGTGTCTCTGCTCTTAAGAAGTGATCATCTAAAATGGTCTGCACCCAAATTCCAAAGTTAAAAGAATAGGTATAATTAACCCACAATATTACACCTACCAAACAGATTTAAAAAAAAATTAGTTTGTTAAGAAGTTAACAGATTAGCTAAATACACACAATTCTGGAAACAGTTTGCTCGATCCTGTGTATCATGACACAGTTCTACGTTGGTACATTCTCTAGATATTTGGTTAGAAAGGGGTGAAATCTGATCCTTATTAGCAATCCTAAACACAGTAATTTTGAATCAGTACAGTGTTTTATTTAGAAACAAGTGCTTTACTTTCTTTTCAAAAATATCTTTTATAAAAAGAGGCTTCTGAAATTGTTGATCTGTTTCATATTGTACATGAAGATCAACTTATACATTATATGCTTCAGTAAAGCAAAAGTGAACCTACTTTGTGGTATATTCCAGCTCCCCTGTGATATCTCGGTTCAACTTGAATACTTGATCAGGTTCTCTGCCTGTGTCATCAAACGACATGTGTGGGATGTTCTTATAACTAATTAGAGATCAGAAGAAAATTAATTTGCATGTTTCACATTATTTAAATGACTCTTCTGTAGCATACATAAAGGGCAGATTCAATCCTTACTTTATTGCTTCTCTCTTATATATCTACAAATTGCCAGAAGAGATTCTCCTTTAATCTGAAATTTGGCTACGGTTCACAATAAAACTCTGCAGGTGTTTAAAACAAACCCCAACTCATGGACAATCTCAATGTCAAGGTTAGGTACAAAGCTACAGCACATTCAATGATCTCTCCAGTGAGAATTCCCATATTCAGTATTCACCCAATCCTATTCTGTGCTGCGATGAACCAATAAGCCCTCTCCACAAATCTTTTCCAACCGCCATGGTCAAGGTTCCAGAAGAAAATCCACCCTCACATTCTCAAGGTCCTAGGTTATTAAATTTGCTTTTTAACATCATGCAAAATCTAAGAACATACCTCTGTGAATCAGTTTGAGGACATTTCTCACAGCATATTAAACTAGGCAGAGTCAAAAATAAATAAAATAGACATGATCTGCTGACAGATTTAATATTTTCTTGTGGACCACAATCACAACCATCTCTACTCCTAACATTGAGGCTTTTAAATGAGGATATTGTGGAATACATCTTTCAAATATGGCTTGCACGTTTAGTTATTTTTTCTTCCATCTTTAAATCCACAGAACAGCCCAAGGTATTGGTCTGAAAATATATATTTATCTACCTGGACAGTTTAATAATTGTACAACATTTTAAAATGAAATAACATAACTAAAATATATTGTTTTTTAAACAAAATATGATCAGCTATTAAGGACACATTTACTACTTTCTGTTTAGCTTTCAAGGCCATGCACACAGTTCATTATGAACCATCTAATGATAGATTTAAAAAACAAGCATAAAAGGAACATCTGATCCAATATAAATTTGAAAAGCAATGCCATTGTTTTTTTATATTTTAATGTTAAACACCTTTAGAGAAAAGTAAAATATTCTGATGCTTACAGTCTCATTTCTGATGGATGGGTATCATCATCTTCTCCCATTACAATTATTCCTTTGAGCTTTACATTGCCTGTGAAACTAAATAAAAATGTATAATTATGAATTTTTGAATTCTGATTATGAATTTATGAATTATAATTACAAATTTATGAATTATAGTTAGGGATTTAGGAATTATAATTACGGATTTAGGAATTATAATTACGGATTTAGGAATTTATGCATTATAAGTACAAATTTATGAATTATAATTATGAATTTATGAATTATTGCTATGAATTTATGAATCATCATCATGAATTTTTGAATCATCATCATGAATTTTTGCATTATAATTATGAATTTATGCATTATAATTATGAATTTATGAATTATAAATCAGCATTATTTGGACCACTGTCTGTGTAGCTCACCCATGTATCTTTCAAACATGCATATTAAAAATAAACCTCAGATCTGACATTTTTAAAGACAGCACATGCTCAATCTAACGTACAGGGCCCTCCATAATGTTTGGGAACAAGACCCATCATTTCTTTATTTGCCTCTGTACTCCACAATTTGAGATCTGTAATAGAAAAAAAAAATCACATGTGGATAAAATGCACATTGTCAGATTTTAATAAAGGCCATTTATATACCTTTTGGTTTCAACATGTAGAAATTACAGCAGTGTTTATACATAGTAACCCCATTTCAGGTCACCATAATGTTTGGGACACAGCAATGTCATATATATGAAAGTAGTCATGTTTAGTATTTTGTTGCATATCCTTTGCATGCAATGACTGCTTGAAGTCTGCGATTCATGGAAATCACCAGTTGCTGGGTGTCTTCTCTGGTGATGCTCTGCCAGGCCTGTAATGCTTTAGCTTATGCTTGTTTTGAGAGCTAGTCCCCTTCATTTTTCTCTTCAGCATATAAAAGGCATGCTCAATTGGGTTTAGAATAGGGTGATTGACTTGGCCACTCAAGAACTGACCATTTTTTAGCTTTGTAAAACTCCTAAGTTGCTTTAGCAGTATGTTTGGGATCATTGTCTTGCTGTAGAATGAACCGCCGGCCAATGAGTTCTGAGGCATTTGTTTGAACTTGAGCAGATAGGATGAGTCTATACACTTCAGAATTCATTATGCTACTACCATCAGCAGTTGCATCATCTATGGAGATAAGTGAGCCAGTTCCTTCAGCAGCCATACAATACTATGCAGTACAGTACCGTTGTCATTTGAACCTCATTGAAGCTCAAACGTAATTTGGTTTCTGCAGTCGTACAAACAAGAAAAAGAACCAAGACACAACACAATTGACACAAACATCCATCACAGTGAATCTGCTCCTCATTCACTGTGATGGAGAAAGAAGTTTTATCTCTCCCCTGCACTCCCCATTCTCCTCCCGATGTCAAAGTCAAAGCCAAAGCCCCCGGCGGGCAATGGTAAATAAGTCCCGCGGCCATTCAGGCCACGCCGGGCGATGCAAGGCCACGCTCCTGGTCCTGATGTTGGAGCTCCCGGTGGGCACTAGCAAGTCCCGCGGCCATTAAAGCAGCGCCGAGCGATGTACGGCCCCGCTCCAGGTCATTTTCAACCCCACAACTCGGGCAGGAGAAGTTGCTGCCGCGGGAGCTCCGAAAAGCGGTCTCCCACCAGGGACCCACGAGCTCCTGGTGTTACCGTCCACCAGCCTGCAGCTGGAGCCTCCGAATCTCCTGGCAGAAGCAGCGCGCCACCACAGCTCTCCATGCTCCGAAGCCGGCCAGCCCCACGATGGCGAGTTGTCCGCAGCTCCGCGACTGGAGCCCCAGGTCGTTCCGGTTGGAGGTCGCTCCACGGTGCTAGGCACCGACGACAACGGAGACCCGACAGAGAAAAGGTTGGGTCCTCCGTACAGGGAAAAGATTTTAAAAGTTTCCCCCACCCCTCCCCACACATACTCAGCTAAAAAAAAAACACTATAACTACACTCAAACGAGACAACAAAAAAAAAGACAGACGGACTGCAAAGGCCGCGGCGACGCGAGTCGCGTAGCCCGCCCTTGTACATGTCCAGGCCATAACACCTCCACCACCGTGTTTCACAGATGAGGTGGTATGCTTTGGATCTTGGCAGTTCCTTCTCCCCTCCATATTTTGCTCTTGCCATCACTCTGATATAAGTTAACCTTTGTCTCATCTGTCCACAAGAGCATTTTCCAGTACTGTGGTTTCTCTTTTAAGTACTTCTTTGCAAACTGTAACCTGCACATCCTATTTTTGCAGCTAACCAGTGGTTTGCATCTTGCAGTGTATTTCTGTTCATGAAGTTTTCAGCAGACAGTGGTCATGGACAAATCCACACCTGACTCCTGAAGAGTGTTTCTGATCTGTCGGACAGGTGTTTGGGATTTTTTCTTTATTATAGAGAGAATTCTTCTGTCATCAGCTGTGGAGGTCTTTCTTGGCCTGCCAGTCCCTTTGCAATTAGTAAGCTCACCAGTGCTCTCTTTCTTCTTTATGATGTTCCAAACAGTTGATTTTGGTAAGCCTAAGGTTCGGCTGATGTCTCTAACAGTTTTATTCTTCTTTCTCAGTCTCATAATGGCATTCTTTGACTTTCATTGGCATAACTTTGGTTCCTCATGTTGATAAACAGCAATAAAAGTTTCCAAAGGTGATGGAAAGACTGGAGGAAAGACTAGACAATTACAAACACCTGTGAGGCCATGCATCCCAAACATTATGGTGCCCTGAAATGGGGGGACTATGTATAAACACAGCTGTAATTTCTACATGGTGAAACCAAAATGTATAAAAACCCTTTAATAAAATCTTACAAAGTGCACTTTAACCACATGTGATTTTTTTCTATTATAAATCTCAAATGGCGGAATACAGAAGCAAATAAATAAATGATGTGTCTTTGTCCCAAACATTATGGAGGGCACTGAATTTGAAGGTATGTGTTGACATCCTATCCATTATACTTCACTCCACCGTAGGAATTTCCTTCATGAATCAACCTTCAACAGTTTTCAATCTTCCCCAAACTTTCTCCCCCACCTTACTTGTCAGTTCAATTTTCCCTTTCATTTTCCCATTCTCCCGTCCTGCAATGCAAAATGTTTCAAGATGGCTTTTGACAGGAGAAAGACTCATATATGAAAAGAAATAAAATCATTATTTAAATTACTTTTTCTTTAAGATGAAATGGAAGTTCCATATATATTAAAAGTTATGACAAGAATTCAGAAAACAATGTATTTCTGCTATATCAGACTTGCAGAAAACTTACCATGTATGATATAATCATATCAACTAGTATCTATTTGGTAACATTCAAATCAATGCTCACCAAAAGATATTAAAAACAAAGTTTTTGTACTTTTTTAAATGAAAATATAATTGGAAGAGAGCAAGTTTTATGGTACTTACGGAATATTAAACAGCAACTCTTGTTCATCATCACTTTCTACGTACTGCAACAGAAAATATGCAAAATGCATTAAGCAATGAAAAGATTTACTTTCATTCAATTATGTTCACATGGTTTTGGTAACTGTTATATTTTTTTAGTCCTAATATTCTACAGATCGTTTCAATCAGTTGCAGCAATAATTACAAAATGCTGTGTAACAAGTACCATAAAGCTTCACATTCCAATCCATGATGTACACTATTTACAATAGACAATAGGTGCAGGAGTAGGTCATTTGGCCCTTCGAGCCAGCACCGCCATTCAATGCGATCATGATCATCCACAATCAGTACCCAGTTCCTGCCTTCTCCCCGCATCCCCTGACTCCTACTATCTTTATCCAATTCTCTCTTGAAAGCATCCAGAGAACCGGCCTCCATGGCCTTCTGAGACAGAGAATTCCACACTCACAATTCTCTGTGTGAAAATGATTTTTCCTCATCTCCGTTCTAAATGGCACATTCACACCTTAAAAATCACAACAGACTTATTTGAAATGTTAACTCTGCTTCCCTTTTACGCAGAAGGGGTCTGACCTGCTAAGTATGTATAGCACTTGCTGTTTTTACTTTAGATTATCAGCACCAGCAGTATTTTTGTTCTGCCACAACATTCTGCAATGAACATTCTGCTCAGCTCATCCTCGCCTTCATTTCTGAAGGCCCGGTCCCTATTAAAACCATCAATCTTTTTCCCCACTGGGCATACCTTTTCTTCATTGCATTGCCTTAAGAAACATAGAGTGGACAACCGATTTAGATTATTTGCTGAAAAGTACATCAAGGTGGCAAGAATAATTCCAGCTTAATTTTTCTAATGCAAACCGCTTTATTAGATCTACATCCTAGCTTCGCTCTGTGACCAGCTCATAGACTTATTTCAAACAGCTGCCTCGGTTATTACCTTTCTTCCTGTTTGTCAGCAGGACAAAAAGTCTAAATTTCCTCAACCCTAAATTTCCTTTTTCTCTCTCATCTTATGATCCAAATTCACTTTGTCTGTGAAACGCTGACTCTTTTGAACCTACTCCCAGAAGATTGCTGCTGTAGTTATTTGTTATTATTTATTCGTTTTTCACCATGTAATTAATGCTGGCATTTATTGTTCATCCAGTGTCATCCATGAGAATGGTTGTCAACGGATCCCATCAAATTGCAGCAGTACTGCTTGTGAAGGAATCTTCCCATTTTTGCCTCAGGAGTTCCAGGAATTAGATCTTCTGACAATTAAAGAACAGCAATACATTTCTATTTCAGGAATGTGGTGGAAATTTATAAATGGTGCTCCGATTTGCCTGATGCACTTAACCTTATTGATGGCAGTGGTCAAAGGTTGGTCAATGCCATCACTATAACCTTGGCAATAAACTACAGAATGCATAGGTTGCAACCATCGGGCACTTGGTGAATGAATACGCCACAGTCGTTACAGACTTCATAAAGAAATGTGCACAGGAGTGCATCCCAACAAAAACCTTCAGAGTGTTTCCTAACCAGAAGCCTTGAATAAACCATGAAATCCGCACTCTTCTGAAGTCCAGATCCCAGGCATTCAGGTATGGAGATGCAGAGGTCTACAAGAAGTCCAGATACGACCTTGGTAAGGCCATCAAAAAGGCCAAAAGGGACTTCTGCTCCAAGCTGGAGGATGAGACGGATGTTCGGCAACTGTGGCAGGGTTTGAATGCCATCACCTCCTACAAGGCGAAATCAGGAGGCAGCTCAATTGTCAGCGAAGAATCACTCCCTGACGAGCTCAATGTGTTTTACGCTCACTTTGATAGGGAGAACACTGCTGTACCTTCCCAAGCCCCCATTCGCCGTGACGGTATTTCAGTCACAGTCACGGAAGCCAACGTCAGAAGATCCTTCAGGGGGGTGAACCCTCGGATAGCGCCTGGACCAGATGGCATACCCGGTCGTCAGGCACGTGCCGTGAGTAATCAGCCAGGGTAGGCAGTGGCTTTTAAAAATCTTGAAAACCGCGCATGCGCAGATTATTCTCTCCCCGGTGAGTTGTCAGTCTGCTTTTTTTATCTTGAAACTGCGCATCCGCACATTATTCTCTCCCCGGTAAACTGCCGGTCGGCAATTTTTTAATTTTGAAAACCGCGCATGCGCACATTGTTCCCTCCCCGGTGTACTGCCATTTGGCTATTTTTAAATCGTGGAAACCCCGTATGCGCAGATTGTTCTCTCGATTTTTATCATGTAATTTGTTTTCAATAGGTCCTATCTCTTAATAAATTATTTAAAAACATATAGCTCAAAAAAAAATACTTACCGTATGATTTGTGCACAAAATCCATTCTTCTCTCTTTGTTTGCAGCAAAAATATCCATAAGGTTGCTTTGTGAAACTCTTCAGGTAATCATTATCCACCCTTGAAAATCCCGCTAAGAAACTTGAGCATGCGCAGTAGGCTGGTGCGCATGCGCAGTGCGCAACGCAGCACATGCACACAGTTGGTTCACAGTGTAAAGGCAGAGTTTCAGCTGCCTTTACGGACCGTTCCCACTGATGGCTTGAAGCAGCGTCGACGGCACGTAAGTAGCACATACTTCCGCTTTTAAAACGTACTGCTGATGAAAGGCACGGGAGAATTATGCCTCCCTAAGAGATTGATCTCTTAGGGAGGCATAATTCTCCCGTGCCTTTACTATTTATGACCATTTTATATATATTTTACATATATTATATTTATATATAAAATAATTACTATTTTATAATTTTAGTCAGGGTAGGCACTGCCTACCCTGAAGGCACGTGCCTGCCGGTCGTGTTCTAAAACCCTGTGCGGAGTTTTTACAGACATTTTCAACCTTTCACTTCTGAGGTCTGAGGTTCCCACCTGCTTTAAAAGGGCATCAATAATACCGGTGCCCAAGAAGAGCAAGGTGACGTGCCTCAATAACTATCGACCTGTGGCACTAACGTCTGTGGTGATGAAGTGCTTTGAGAGGTTGATTATGGAGCATATCAACTCCTACCTCAACAAAAACCTCGACCCACTGTAGTTCGCTTACCGCCACAACAGATCAACGGTGGATGCGATCCTACTGGCTCTCCACTCCGCTATGGACCACGGACAACAAAAACCCATATGTCAGGCTGTTATTCATTGACTACAGCTCGGCGTTTAATACGATCATCCCCTCCAAGCTGGTTACCAAGCTCTCAGATCTGGGTCTCTGCGCATCCCTTTGCAATTGGATCCTCGACGTCCTCATCCACAGACCACAGTCTGTCCGTATTGGTGGAAATGTGTCATCCTCGATAACAATCAGCATGGGAGCACCTCAAGGCTGCGTGCTCAGCCCCCTGCTGTACTCTCTCTCTACTCATAACTGCGTAGCCAGTCATAGTGCGAACTCCATCATGAAGTTCACCGACGACATCACTGTTGTGGGACAAATCACTGATGGTGACGAGTCAGAGTATAGAAGTTAGATCGACCGATTGACCGGTGCCAGCACAATAACCTGGCTCTCAACACCAGCAAAACCAAGGAACTGATTGTGGACTTTGGAAGGGGTAGGATAGGGACCCACAGTCCCTTTTATATCAATGGGACGATGGTGGAAGGGGTCAAGAACTTCAAATTCCTGGGCGTGCATATTTCCGAAGATCTTTCCTGGTCCCAGCACACTGATGCAATTATAAAGAAAGCACATCAGCACCTCTACTTCCCAAGACGATTACGGAGAGTCGATATGTCAAGTCGGAGAGCATGCTTACTGGTTGCATCGTGGCTTGGTTCGACAACTTGAGCGACCAGGAGCGGAAAAGAATGCAGAAAGTTGTGACCACTGCCCAGTCCATCATCTGACCTCCACACCATCGAAGGGATCTATGCCACAAAAAGGCTGCCAGCATAATCAAGGACTGAACTGTTCTGTATTTATGCTTACTATATTCTGTTGTGCTGCAGCAAGCAAGAATTTCATTGTCCTATCTGGGACACATGGCAATAAACTCTTTTGGCTTGACTTGACATGTTCCCAGGTAATTAAGCCTGATATCAATATCAGTGCATTCTCTTATGTTCATGGAAATGGCCTACAAATATTAAATGTTGTTCCATCTTTCCCAAAAACATAACAAACATCCCATGGAACATGGAACAGAGGAATATACATTTACAAATCATCCTCAACTTTAACCTCATTAAAATCCCTACCAGACCCAGTTATTAGCTGCACTTGTTGCTTTTTCAGCTCCTATGTTCCACAATATTGCAGTTAACTGTGTGCAAACACCTTCACATTTTGCCCTCAACATTTGATGCCATTGAATGTTCATCCTAAGAGAGTATTAGCTGCAAGAAGACGTTGGACAAACTTGCATTATTTTCTCTGTAGAGTCATAGGCTTAGGTCGGAGATGATAGAAGTTATGAGAGGCATATATAGGATAGACAGTCAGAACCTTTTCCACAGAGTGGTAAGGTCAAAGACTAGAGGGCATAACTATAAGGTGAGATGGCTAAAGTTTAAAGGAGATGTGCAGGTCAAGTTTTTTTTTTTAAACACAGAGTGGTCAGTGCCTGGCAGTGGTGCTGATGGAGGCAGATATGAAAGTGGCATTTAGTTTTAGTTTAGAGATACAGTGCGGAAACAGGCCCTTCGGCTCACCGAGTCCGCACCGACCAGCAATCCCCGCACATTAACACTATCCTACTGACACTAGGGACAATTTACACACACACCAAGCCAATTAACCTACATACCTGTACGTCTTTGGTGCGTGGGATAAAATCGAAGATCTCGGAGAAAACCCATGCGGTCACGGGGAGAACGTACAAACTCCGTACAGACAGCACCCGTAGTTGGGATCGAAGCCGAGTCTCCAGCGCTGCAAACGCTGTAAGGCAGCCACTCGACCGCTGCTCCACTGTTAAGAAACTTTTAGATAGGCACATGGATATGCAGGGAATGGAGGGATATAGATTTTGTGTAAACAGAGATTAGTTTAACCTAACATCATGTTCAGCATGGATGTTGTGAGCAGAAGTGCTTATTCCTGTGCTGTTCTAAGCTCTCTATGAACCTAGAACTCTGCAAAATACAGAATGTTGGGTTAGCATGCTTGCACCAACCAGGAAGTCATTCGACTAACCCCATATTGTCCGCATTCCTCCATTTCCCTGCCTATCTATAGGCTTTTTCAGCGTTGCATCCATATCTGCTTCCATCACCTCCCTGACAGCACATTCCAAGCACATATCACCTTCCGTGTAAAACAAATTTGCCTCACGAATCTGTATTTAAAAATCTCCCATCTCATCTTTAACCAATGCCCTGCAGCAGTTGGCATTTCCACCCTGTGGGAAAATAATCTACTCTATCTATCTATGTCTCTCATATACTTCTCAGGTCCCCTCGCCATCGCTTCCATGCACGTACCATTCTACACAAATAAACAAGTTAATTTTGCCAGATTTACCGCCACAGTCCGAATTTGAAAATTCCTGGTTTTCATCTCTGGTAAAATGTTGTAACCAGCATCAAATAACATGCAGTTCTCACCCCCAGTATATGGACCCAAGGCTAGTGTCTGCTGCTGCTGCCCCCAGTCATACCTTTGTGTGAGGGTACACACATAAATACTGGAGAAACTCAGCGGGTGCAGCTGCATCTATGGAGCGAAGGAGATAGGCATCTATGGAGATAGGCAACGTTTCGGGCCGAAACCCAAGGGTTTCGGCCCGAAACGTTACCTATCTCCTTCGCTCCATTGATTTTTGTGTGTGCCCTCGATTTGTGTGTCCAGCATCTGCAGTTCCATCTTTAAAACAACATACCTTTGTGCGGGGTTACACAAAAGGCTGGAGAAACTCAGCGGGTGCAGCAGCATCTAAGGAGCGAAGGAGATAGGCCGACGTTTCGGGTCGAGACCCTTCTTCAGACTGGTCAAGGATCAGGGAAACGAGAGATATAGACGGTGATGTGGAGAGATAAAGAACAATGAATGAAAGATATGCAAAAAAGTATCGATGATAAAGGGAACAAGCCATTGTAAGCTGTTTGTGGTGTGAAAATGAGAAGCTAGTTTTCACACCACAAACAGGGTTAGGGTTATATCATTACTTTTTTGCATCTTTTTCATTCATTGTTCTTTATCTCTCCACATCACCGTCTATATGTCTCGTTTCCCTGATCCCTGACCCCTGATTCTCCAGCATCTGCAGTTCCTTCGTTAATACCTTTGTGCGGTCCTGCCTGTCCTCCCAGGGCTTGAAGACCAACTTGCCAGAGCCCTCGCTGGACTCGTTCAGGCACTCCAGCCTCTCGTGGTCGATCTTCTTGTAGAGGCCGTACTCCAGGCCCGTCTCGACGGGGTCCCGGTGCCCCTCACACTCGCACTGGCCGTGGCCGTGGCCGGACATCTCCTCCCCAGCCCGCCTGTTGTTATGCCGCAACGTGTATTCGCGCAACTGTCGCACAGCGGCTCGGCCAGCCCCCGGTCACGTGACGCGCGCTGTCGGCGATAGAGGACTTGCACACCCTCCATCTTTGTACGGCGAGCCGGCGCCGCCGTTGGACGGTGCAGCCAAAAGGCGTCCAATTCTATCCGGAAGACAGCGGTGAGCAAAGATCCCATGGCAGGGTCTTTGGCAGTGAGGACCTTTATTTAGATAACGACGGAGAAGCCCTGTCTCGCAACAACAAAAAAGATTTGCGCCAAAGTTTTAGGATCGAGAAACCGCGGCACAACAGAATATAGTAAGCATAAATACAGAACGGTTCAGTGTGTCTCTATAGCATAGACCATATATATACACATAAATAAACAGATAAAGTGCAATAGGCTGTTATAGTTCAGAGTTTGTTTGATGACGAGTTTAATAACCTGATGGCTGTGGGGAAGAAGCTGTTCATGAACCTGGATGTACCAGATTTCAGGCTCCTGTACCTTCTACCTGATGACAGCGGAGAGATGAGTGTGTGGCCAGGATGGTGTGGGTCCTTGATGATGCTGGCAGCCTTTTTGAGGCAGCGACTGCGATAGATCCCTTTGATGGTGGGGAGGTCAGAGCCAATGATGGACTGGGCAGTGGTCACAACTTTCTGCATTCTTTTCCGCTGCTGGATGCTCAAGTTGCTGAACCAAGCCACGATGCAACCAGTCAGCATGCTCTCCGACTTGACATAGCGACTCTCCGTAATCTTCTCAGGAAGTAGAGGAACTCTGTCTCGCAACAACAAAAAAGATTTGCGCCAAAGTTTTAGGATCGAGAAACCGCGATCGAGAACCAGATAATAGAAGCATAGAAAATAGGTGCAGGAGGCCATTCGGCCCTTCGAGCCAGCACCGCCATTCATTGTGATCATGTCTGATCGTCCCCTATCAATAACCCGTGCCTGCCTTCTCCCCATATCCCTTGATTCCACTAGCCCCTAGAGCTCTATCTAACTCTATATAATTAATGCGATGATCCTAACCTCAGGAGACAAGAGATACCTTCCCTGATCTCAGGAATGAGTGGATTAACATATGATGAGCGTTTGACAGTACTGAGCCTGTATTCGCTGGAGATTAGAAGAGTGAGGGGGGGGGGGGGGGTCATTGAAACGAACAGAATAGTGAAAGGCTTGGATAAAGTGGATGTGGAGAGGATGTTTCCACTAGTAGGAGAGTCTAGGACTAGAGGTCTTAGAATTAAAGGACGTTCTTTTAGGAAGGAGATGAGGAATTTCTTTAGTCAGAGGGTGGTGAATCTGTGGAATTCTTTGCAAAGAAGACTGTGGAGGCCGTCAGTAGATATATTTAAGGCAGAGACAGATAGATTCTTGATTAGTACAGGTGTCAGAGGTTATGTGGAGAAGGCAGGAGAATGTGGTTAGGAGGGAGCGATAGATCAGCCCCGATCGAACGGCAGAGTAGACTTGATGGGCCGAATGACCTAATTCTGCTCTTATCACTTATGATCTAGCTATGAAGATCTGTACGGTGGGGAATGGATGGCAACATCAGTCAGAATCGTACCAGGACAGAAATGGGCCCTCCGACTTGAGAACTGCTAAGTAGTCAAATCCAATCCAATTTAAATAAAATCTCGAAGCTCTGGGAAAATACCTATTTCTTGCCTTATTTGTTTCATTCATGCAAGATATCCAAGTTTGGTAATAACCATGATGCTTTCAATAAACTGTACACGTTTGACTCGATTTTCCACTTTTATCTTAGACAGTCTCGCATGTCCCTGCATCGAAATGTCACGCTATTTGGAGAAGATATCATGCTAGCTCTTTATCAGTCGTCAAATTGTAGGCTTTAATGAGGACCGCGTTATAATGCTATCACATTTTAAAACTGGGAATTATGTGAATTGAAAAATACTGTTTTTGTAAGACTAACTGTTTGAATGAATTAATATTAACAAAATTAACTACTGTAATACGTTTGGAATGAAGGATGGCCGAGATGTATGCTGTCAATCGGGAAATGTAAAAAAATGTAATCAAGTGTTTAACTGCTAGCTGAAATCAGCAATAACTGATCATTCTGTCCATTCATATATCAAAATGACTACTGTTCATTGACTGAGATCTACCATCAAGAAGTACTTTGAGAAGTTAGTCCTGGCACACCTCAACTCCAGCCTCCCAGACAGCTTTGATCCATTCCAATTTGCCAATTGCTGCAACAGGTCCAAGGCAGATGCCATCTCCCTGGCCCTACGCTCATCCCTGGCACATTTGGATAGCAGACACCTGTCAGGTTCTTGTTTATTGACCATAGCTTCACCTCCAACACCATAATCCCGACCAAATTTACACCTAAACGCCTGGAGCGAGGTCTGAGCACAACCCTCTGTAACTGGATCGTTGACTTTCTGACCAATAGATCACAATCAGTAATGATACACAACAAAACCAGTGAGGAAGAGGGATGGCAAGGTAACGTAACAAGACGGCTGTAAATTTAATCAATAAGAAATGGTTGTATGGTTTAGAAGACAGGGTCTTTGAGGAATATAAAGCAAGCAGGAAAGAACTCAAGCAGACAAGAAGGCACAAAAGGGGCCACAAAATGTAATCGATAAGTCAGATTATAGAAATCCCCAATATGTACATTTAAAATAAGAGGGTGACCAGAGATAAGGTAGGACCAATCAAAGGAGATAATTTATGCTTGGTGTTGGAGGATGTAGGCTTGGGCTGTATGCGATCAAGAACGAGGTGGTGTTGGGGCTCTTGAAGAACATTAAGCTAGATAATTCCCCATGGCTGAGAGGATCTATCCCAACTTATTGAGAGATCTTTCCTGCTTGATTTATATTCCTCAAAGACCCTGTCTTCTAAACCATACAAGGGAGATTGTGGGATCAGCTGTGAAGAACTTCGTATCTTTTCCCGTCGCAGGTGATGCCTCAGAGGACTGGAGAGTAGCTAATATTGTTCCCTTGATGAAGAGAAGTAGAGATACTCCAAGAAATTGGAGTCTCACACCAGGTAAGTCTCACGTCAGTGGTAGGGAAACTATTGGAGAGGATTCTTCAGGATAGGATCTATTCGCATTTGGAATTGAATGGGCTGATCTGGAACTTGATGCAAGTTTTTTTTAGATAACTAAGGTGATCAATGAATGCATTTTATCCACATGGATTTTAGTGAGGCATTTGAAAAAGATCCTCACACTAGGCTGATCCACAAGATTATGGTGCATGGGATCCACAGAGACAGAAATTAATTCATAGCTAGCTTACTGATAGAAGAAAGGGTTGTGGCGAAATTATTAGTCTGGGTGGAGGTCTGTGGCCAGTGAAGTTCTGCAGGGGGTCTGTTTGGACCTCTATTGTTTGTGATATAACAACTTGTACATACATTTAATGGGTTGGATAGTAAATTAGCAGGCAAAATTGTTAGAGTTGCAGACAGTGAGGAAGGTTGTTAAAGTATACAGTGAGATATAGATCAGCCACAGAAAGGGGTGGATAAATGGCAGATGGAGTTTAATCCGAGCAAGAGTGAGATTTGCTGTGTATCATTACTGATCAAACACAAGGAGAAAGTATACAATTAATGGCATGACCCTTAATAGCATTGATATACAGAGGGATATTGGACCCCAAGTCCATAGCTCTCTGAAAGTGGCAATACGTACTTAGAATGGCAAAAACATAAGTTATGCTTACCTTCTTACATCAGGAAATTGAGTATAAGAGACAAGACGGCATGTTACAGCTTTAATGATTTTGATTATGCCACATTTGAAATATTGTGTGCAGTTCTGGTTGCCCCATTACAGAAAAGATTTGAAGGCTTTGGAGAGGGTGAAGAAGTGGTTTACCAGATTGTTGCCTGGATCAGAGGGCATTATCCATAAGGAGAAGTTGGACAAACGAATTGTTTTCTTTGGAGTATCAGAGGCCAAGGGGACACTTGATAGAAATATATAAAATTATGAGAGGCATAGATGGGATAGACAGTCAGAAAATTTTTCTAGGGTGGAAATGTCAAAGACTAGCGGGTATACCTTTAAGGTGAGAGGGAAGAATTTTAAAATTGGGTGCCTGGAACACTATCAGTGGTGATGGTGGAGGCAGACATGATAATGACATGTAAGAGATACTTAAATAGGCACATGTTATGTATGGAATGGTGGGATATGGATCACGAATAGGCAGAGGATATTAGTTTAACCTGGCATCATGTTTGGAATGGATATTGTGGGACAAAGGCCCTGTTCCTATGCTGTACTGTTCTACGTTTTGTGTTCAAACATCCTCTGTGCTGATCCACAACATTGGTGTTCCGCAAGGTTCCGATACTATACAGTGCAATTCTATCGTCAAGAGTGTTTTATTGTCATATGTCCCGGATGGGACAATGAAATTCTTACTTGCTGCAGAATATGTGAATATGTAAACATAGTACATAATGGGGGAAGAGTAAAAACATTTCAATAAATAACAAATGAAGTGCAATAATAAGTATTTTGCAGTTCGGAGCGCAGAGCTTATTCGTTGTTGTGTTTAATAGCACGATGGCTGTAGGGAAGAAGCTGTTCCTGAACCTGGACGTTAGTTTTCAGGGTCCTGTACCTTCTTCCTGATGGCAATGGTGAAATGAGTGAGTGGCCAGGATGGAGTGGGTCTTTTATGATTTTGGCTGCCTTTTTGAGGCAGCGACTACAATACAATAATACAATACAATACAATTCATTGTCATTTGAACCTCAATGAGGCTCAAACAAAACTCTGTTTCTACAGCCATACAAAAAAGAAACAATTTCTACAAGACACACACAATTCAATTCACACAAACATCCATCCCAGTGATTCTCCTCCTCACTGTGATGGAAGACTATGATAGATCCGTTCGACGGTGGGGAGGTCAAGGCCGGTGATGGACTGGGTAGTGGTCACAACTTTTTGTAGTATTTTCCGCTCCTGGACGTTCAAGTTGCCGAACCAGGCCACGATGCAACCAGTCAGAATGCTCTCTACCGTGCACCTGTAGAGGTTTAGGAGAATCCTCTTCGACATGCCGAATCTCCGTAATCTTCTCAGGAAGTAGTCACTGATTCTTTATAATTGCATCGGTGTGCTGGGTCGAGGAAAGATCTTCAAAAATATGCATGCCCAGGAATTTGAAGTTTTTTTACCCTATCCACCATTGATGTGAACAGGATTGTGGGTCCTCATCCTTCCCCAACCAAAGTCCACAATCAGTTCCTTTGTCTACTGATGTTGAGAGCTAGGGTGTTGCACTGGCACCATTTGGTCAGTTGGTCAATCTCACTTCTATACATCTGTGATTCGACCCACAACAGTTGTGTCGTCGGCGAACTTGATGATGGAGTTCACACTATGTCCGGCTACGCAGTCATGGGAATAGAGTGGGAATACAGCCTGTTACTACACACTCTATTGACATAAATGGCAACATTCTGCTTTAACTCCATTTGCAAGCTTGCTGATGGTACCACGGTAGTGGGCCAGATCTCAAACAATGACAGAGACAGAGTTCAGGAAGGAGATAGAGCTCCATGGAAAAGCCTATTCACCAATCTCCTCTCACCGTCAGCAAAACCAAGGCACTGGTCATCAACGTCATTAAGCAGGTTGGAGTACATACCCCAGTCTGTATCAATGGTACTGAAGTGAAGATGGTCAAGACCTTCACATATTTTTGTGTAAATATCACAAACAATTTATCCTGGTTAAACCACATTGACGTAACTGGCAGGAATGCACACCAACGGCTATAAGACACCTATCCCACTTATGAGGGCGGTGGGGGGAATCTTATTTAACCTACCAAATAATGAAAAGCCTAGATAGAGTGAATGTGGAGAGGATGTTTCCTGTAGTGGAAGAGTTTAAAACCAGAGGGCACAGCCTCAGAATAAAATGATGTACCTTTAGATGAAGATGAGGAGGAATTTCTTTAGCCAGAGGGAGGTGTATCTGTGGAATTCATTACCACAAAGTGGAGGCCAAGTTATAAGAGTATTTTTAAAGCTGAGATTGATAGGTTCTTGATTAGTAAGGGTGTTAAAGGTTATGGGGAGAAGACAGGAGAATGGAGTCTAGAGGGAAAAATAGATGCCATGATTGAACGGCAGAACAACTCGATAGGCCAAATGGCCTAAATCTGCTCCCACGTCTTATGAATTTGTACTTCCTCAGAATGCTGAGGAAACTCGGCATGTCCCCAATGACTCTTACCAATTTCTATAGAAGCACCACTGAAAATATTTTACCCAGATGAAATTGTAAGAAATTGCAAAGAATTATGAATGTAGCCCAGTCTCTCACTCACATCAGCCACCCCTCTCCCCAAAAATCAATACAACTATATTTAACACACTTCAGGAAAGAAGCCAACATAACCAAGGACCAATCACTCCGCATTCATCCATACTTTTCTCCAGTCTTCTATTGGGCACAATATACCAAAGAGTGAAAGTATTTATCTCCAGATTCAAGAAAAGTTTCTAGGTATCAGACTATTGACTGGACCTCTCACATGCTGGAGATTAATTTCCTGATCTTCCAATTTACCACGTTGTGGCCCTTGAACTTCTTTTAAAAAGCATTTTCCATAGCTGTAACGCTATATATTGCACTGCTTATTTTCCATTTTGCACTACCCGTTACTCATGTATGATGTGGTTTGCCTGTATGACGTGCAAAACAAAGATTTTCATTGTATCTCAGTACACGTGAGAATAATAAACTAATACCGATCATTAAATTTTGATTCATGCACAATGTTTTTCAAAGATGCAATGTGGTAGATTGGTGAAAAAACCCCAGCAAAAGCAAATGTAAATACATTATTTTACTTCAATGTGACTTGTAGGTCAGACATCAAAATTATGTACACAATCTGAAACCTGTTGTATAGGTATGAATAATTACAATTAGAAAGTTAACACTTAAATCAATTGTTTCTAACAATGAATTTAACAAAATAACCTTTTTCATTAAAGTTTATTCTAAGTACGCGATTTGCTGGCATGGCCATTTTTATTGATCATCTTTAGTATCCCTGAGATAATATTTGTGTGTCACCTACATGAAGCACTAGACAGGGGCAATTTGATACATGGGAATGCCTTGGTAAATCACATAAAATAGCAGGTTAAAGTCAACTTGTTATTATGGTACTGCAGTTAATCACGGACAGATTGGGTCAACATTGGATTTCCTTCATTAAACCGATTATTTTTAATTTTGACAATTGTAGACACATTATTACTAATAGATACCAACATTATGAAAATGACAAACAATTAAAAGGTTTTCACTAATATATTACTAAATTTGCAGTCAATCCAGAAAGCACAGTAATGTGCAAAACCAAACATTTATTTCACAAAAGATGATTGTAATGACCAAATTACAGCATCACAGAAAGAACAACTACATCAATGGCTTAATTTATTGTCTGGAAATAGGGATTAGCATGGATGAAATAAATTTAATTGTAGGTAAAAATCTAATAACAAAGAGGCAAATTCCACAAGTTGAAAACACATATTTGTAAGGCTGTTAGGTTGAAATAATATTAATATAATTAAATATAATGATAATAAACAATCATTTGTATTCTCAGTTTAAAAATGATTAAACTCAGAACAATTTTATCAAGAATTCTAGTTTTCGATTAGGATACAATGTCCATCTTCAAAATATCCATCCTCAAAATTTACATTCGTCAGCTTATTATGCAGATTTTCTTACGCATTTTATGTCTATGATGCAACATTGGCAGCATTTAGCCCAAGGTTATACATATATATATATATTTTTTTAAACAGGATTATATTCAATGAAAAACAAATCGTCAATGACAATTTCCTGAAAGCTAGTTATATTTATTTTCCTAAAACAAAATATTTTAAATTCATTTTCATTTTTTCGCGATGGTAGAACCTTAAAATGAAGAAAGATTTCTTGGTTACCTGCTTCTTTAACCATTAGTTGTAGGTTTACAGAGCTCCTTTCTCCAGTGATTATGCATATATGCATATATTTTGAAGGGTTTACCAACGCTCTGGTCAGCAGGCAGTAATCAAAAATCTCACTTGCTTTTCTCTTTTGACAGTGATTCAAACTGAGAAACAGAAGCTCCGTGACCATATAACAAATTACAGCACGGAAACAGGCCCTCCAGTCCGCCTGCGAAACAGAAGATCCGCTGCCATTGTTTTGTTCAGCTGGACACTTGTACAAGGAGCATTTTCAGGGTTAACATTCATCCAGCTGTTGTCTTTATTATTTATTGATCATTATAACTTGCAAAATGCTTGAGCGACTTTAGAGCTGGTCTTCCTCTTCAAAGCTTTGCAGATGAATGCGCCAGCTTCCATTAACTTCTGCAGGTCCACACCCTGAAATAAATTGCAGAAAGCTTACAGTTGAATCAAAGATTTAACAGTATTCTTCCCAGATGCAAAGGTAGTTTACTGCATATCTTTGTGGTAGTTATATGACGCAACAATAATGAAATCATTGATTAATCATAGCCGAGCAATCCATATCAGCAATGTCCAGACATGATAAATCCCAGTCAGGAAAAACTTTGGGCAACTGATCCTAATTATGCTACACTTTTCATAGAACAGCATCATAGTCATACAGCACAGAAAAAGATCATTTCCTTTCCTTTTCCCAACTCAGCATGGACGAGTTCATGCTGACAAGATACTCCATCTACGCTAGTGCCATCTGCCCACATTTGGTCCATATCTCTCTAAAATTGTCCTATTCATGTACCTGCCCAAGTGAAAATCTACAATTACCAAAACAGTAGCCAACTACCCACATTAGACAAACTTGCCCAGCATCTGATCAAAATCAGCCAATATCAAAGACCCACACTGCCATGGCTACACTTTACTGCTACAATTGGGAAGAAGGTGCAGCCTGAAAACTGTGATCTCCAGGTTCAAGAAGAGCTTTTCCCCAGCAACCATCAAGCTCTTGAACATTTCACAATACTTAGCTCAGCAACTATGAACTTCTAGGCACTGTGTTTTTGGTTGACCTATGAACTTTGGTTTTGCAATATTTTGGTTTCCTGTTGATACGGTTATTAATTTATTGTCTTATTGCTTATTATACATTTATTTGTGTTATTGCATTAATGGATCTGTAAAGCTGCAGCAAGTAAAAATGTAATTGTTCTGCTGCCGGTACATATGACAATTAAACACTCGACTCTGTTCCAGTTACAGGTCATGAATCAAATCATTCCAGCTTCATAACCCTATAAGTTCAAAATTCATAATTTGAACCTATTGGAAGGCACCTTGTTATTTAAGATAGAGATGTATTGTGGCATCTAGGGACTAGTATAATCAAGGGATGTGGGGAGAAGGCAGGCACGGGTTATTGATTGGGGACGATCAGCCATGATCCCAGTGAATGGTGGTGCTGGCTCGAAGGGCCGCATGGCCTCCTCCTGCACCTATTTTCTATGTTTCTATCATTGTGCTTACAAACAGAAAATAAACATTTGGCAGTAATGAGGTTAAGAAGGGAAAAATGAATAAAAAATGACAGCATTTAAAAAACTCTAAACTGTATGGTGCTCATTCTAAATAAAAAGGAGTTCTTGCAGAAATTCGTCAATGCCTAAACATCGTATGGATTACTCTCAAGGGGCGCAAGGTCTCCAGAAGTTTCCGTTCAGGTTTCCTAAGTGGGACAGGGACGTGGCTGGCTCTGCCTGCTTGGTGTTCCTCCAACTGATTCAATGCCTTCTGGTGGTTTAAAATCCATTTAAATTATTGCTATGCTTTTTCCTTGTATCATACGTAAACAGAAGTTAATTCTCCTAAAAAAAACAACCAAGCATAGCATTGAAAACAGCAATTACTTCGTAATAAATTCAGCCACAGTCATAAACCATTATTAGGTACCACCCTCTGTCAAGCTTCAAGCCCGCTTCAGCAACTTGCACTCAATAATGCTGGTTTCACTACCTGGACTCAACCTGACCCACTGCATGACTCCAGTACTCTGCGTCCTCTTCAACAACAAAATATATTGTTAACATTTCAGTACCGAAAGCTAGAACAAAAGGCACAGATAATGCTAGACTTGTTAGAAACTTGTTATTGGAGATACAAAAGATAATAAGTTAGCGATGGGGCTTGCAGAGAAATGCATGTAATTTAGTCAGCTGTCATGGAAAGGATAGCTTTATTTCTTGCGAAGGAAACTTTTCAATATATTCACAAGGTTAAATCATCTTTGATGATTGACACTTGCATACATCAATTTATAACAAACAGAAAACAAAATGGGAATAAAAGCAGTGGTCTAAAAAGGCAAGCTTACTGTGTGAATTCCAAGCCCATTCAACATGTAGACGACATCCTCTGTTGCCACATTTCCTGATGCATTTGATGCGTAAGGACAACCACCCAGGCCAGCCACTGATGAATCCACCGTGCTGATTCCCATCTGAAAATTGTAGAAGACATCAGCTCAGTGACACCCTTTCTGCATTACTCATGTGGTTTATTTACTGTTTTGCTCTGTCCTTCCAAGGTAATTGAGGCAAGCAAAATCTCAAACTGTAAAATCAGTAAATACGTTAGCCAGTTGTCATTTTCACCATGGTTTGTGTGTCCATAACTAGAAGAACATGAGATGCCCAAGTTAATGTATCCCCATACTCCACGTGACCGCTTTAGCCACCCAGTCATGGAGAGGAGAACCCATACACATGAATGATAAACCCATGAAATAAAAATGGAGTATAATTTGATCAATATGGTGTCATGTTTCATTATTTTTTTGCCAAGTCCTGGGAATTTAGAAAAATGAAACTAATAAATTAGCTATTTAGCGAGCCAATTCTTCTAAAGGCACAGAGACAAAGGTAATAAGAACATGGTCCAACAATTTGCCCGGTGATTATAATTTTCCCGAGATCTTACCTCCCTTCCAAATTCTGATTTGTTTATTTCTGGGATATCACTAGTAAATTGATGCAAAATACCAGTTTATTTCAAATGCAATCTCCTTGTTTTCCATTATTAATTCCGTAGACTCACTTTCCATACGTGCTATATTGATTTTCTTTAAAACTCTTTCTGCAGCTGTAAAACTCTTTCAATTTATGTTTCTGGCTAGCTTTATTTTCTCTTTGTAATCTTTCTATTATTCTTGTATTTAATTTAGTATTCTGTCCGATCTTGTGGCCTACTACCCGGTGGTGCAATTATATGCTTGTCCTTTAAGTCTGATACAAATCCTTTATTATTTTTAGTTAACCACTCCTTGGAATCGTACATATTGGGATGTATATATTCTGTGTTTTCAAACGTTTACTTTATGCCGTTTCTCAAAGGTAGTGATAAAAGAAACATACTTTGTTAGGAGTACAACTCCAGAAAACATTTCAACACTCTTTGTAAATTGTGCCAAATAGCAAAAATTAAGAATTTACTTTTTAGAATGAACTACCATTTTTTTTTTCCATGGTGTAATGGACAGATCTGCTAAAGCTTCTACTGTCTTTATAGCATGAAAAGCTCAAAATACAATTACTTCAAACATCTTGTTCATCGTATTAACTGCAGTATCTTTCCTATTGTAGTTAATGTAATAGCCATAACTACAGTTAGCTACATTAATAGCAATGGTTAATGCTTAATATGGAACACAAAATGATGCCATGACATTTTTATCCTCATTCAGGCTGAACAGGGCAACAATAAGAGAAAGAGATAATTAAAAAGGTGCCTTGACTATAAACAATCATTTCTATTCAACTTAGAAAGAAGTTCCAATTAAAAAGGCTGCACAAACCAGCTTTGTCCAAAAGCACACTTGAGACTTCAGAGAAGCCGCAATTAATTATGGCACTAAAAGCTAAATATTTGAATAAATCAAAGAGAATAAGGCTATACACTGATTGAAGCTGTTTTACTACAGTCATATTTTTCCAATTAGAAATAAAGTAATCTAAAAATTCATACAAAATCACTTGCCTGTAAAGCTGTAAAGATATTGACAAGAGCCTGTCCATATGTATCATGGCAGTGTACTGCCAATGCACTGATTGGCACCTCCTTGATTACAGCTGACAGCATTTTGTGCATGCTGCCCGGTGTTCCTACACCAATGGTATCTCCCAGGGATATTTCATAGCAGCCCATTGAATAAAGCTTCTTGGCCACCTGCAGAGAGCACACAATTGATTATCAGATCAATAGTTTCCATCTGGTCAATGGATTCTGCGATCCATCTTAAAAATCAGTTATGGAATTTTAGTGCAGAGTATCTGAAAGCTAGAAGAAAAGACAGAACACACTGTTTCTGCCTTTGTTCGGAGGAACAGCACCTCATATTTCGCTTGGGTAGTTTATACCCCAGCGGTATGAACATTGACTTCTTTAACTTTCCATATCCCTTGCTTTCTCTCTCCATCCCCTGCCCATTCCCAGTTCTCTCACCAATCTTACTGTCTCTGCCTACATTCCATCTTTGTCCCTCCCCTGACATCAGTCTGAAGAAGGGTCTCGACCCGAAACATCACCAATTCCTTCTCTCCATAGATGCTGCCTCACCCGCTGTGTTACTCCAGCATTTTGTGTCTACCTTTGTTTAAACTGCATTCGATTTGATAATGTGGAAGACTAACAAGTCGGCTAAGGTAAATAAGGAAATTAATGATGTGGAAAGTGGCAGAAGATTAAGTATTTTTCCATTATCCTTAGAGAATATACATTTTATTTGGAAATATTTCATGGGAAAAGTAATCACTGTTGGTAAGTTAAAGGACAGTACAAGACTGAAAGAAATGGTCTATAAAATTGCAAAGAATAGTATACTTGTGGACTGGGAGTTATAGAAACCACTACAGTATGCCAAAACAATTGAAAGAGGGAGAATATAGAATATAGATGTAGCTGGCTACATCTGAACTTCTGAAAGCATGTAAACTCATGACAGGGAAAACAATCGGGGAACAATTCAATGTAATATATTTAGATTTCAAAAGGCCATTGTTAAGAAAGTATATGTCTTTGAGGTAATGCAGTATTCACTGCATAGATTCCCATGATTCATGATCATTTGTGAGGAGAGGTGGTTGATGATTGTCGTTCTATAAGGAAACACCAAGCAGACTGAACATAAACTCTGGACCCAACAAACATTTTTTCAGTTTGTTTAAATAGGTAGATATTGTGGGAGCCTAAAATAAGGGACAAAGTCTCAGGATAATTTCTCATCCATAAGCCTGAATAAAGGAAGAATTTCTTCGCTTTGGAATTCTCAAACCCTGAATGGTACAGATAGAGGTTTTCAGCCTTTTTGGGGAAATAATGATTTTAAAAGGTTCATGGCATCAGGCAAGAATGTAATGTAGAAGCCAAAGATCAGATCAGGTAAGATCTCACTAAACGGCAGAATACTCTGAGGGCCATATAACAAACTCTTGCTATTTCTTATACTAATATACACGTACTGATTAATAAAGTTAAAGCAAAGCAAAACTGTTTTTAGATCTAATTAATGTTGTTCTATCTTCATTCCCACCATACTTGCCTCTGCAACTTTAGTAGGGGAAACATTTCCTTCATATGGACATCCAACAACACAAGACACATATCTGAAACAATTAAAAAAAAACAAAGCTTGTTTAGTAAGATGATCCTTTGTGACGGAGTCATTGCACAAGTCCCTGCTGTTCAGAACTAGGCAGTGCAGATCATTGATAACTACACCCAAGATCCAAATAAAATCAAAAATTACAAAGAATTGCAGATGCTAGAAAGCTGACATAAAAGCCGATAATGCTGGCAAAACTCAGCAGACAGGCAGCATCAGTGGAAAGAGAAACAGTTCATAATTCAGTAGCAAGACCCTTCTTCAGAACTGGAAAGAAACTGTTAGCTATTAGTAACAGCAAATAGAATCATAGTGTGGAACCAGGCCCTTCGGCTCAACTTGCCCACGTGACTAAGATGTCACATCTACACTAGTCCTACCTGCCAGCTTTTGGCCCATATCCTTCCAAATCTATGTACCTGACTAATTGTTTCTTAAATGTTGCAATAGTCCCTGCCTCAACTATCTAATCTGGCAGCTGATTCCATACACCCACCACCCTTTGGGTGAAAAAGTTACCAATCAATTCCTATTAAATCTTTCCCCCCTTCACTGTAAACAATAATTGGACCACTGTGAATGTATGAAGTTCAAACAAATATTGAAAAGCATGCAAGAGGCACTAGGACTGTTCTTGCCAAAATAGAATTAATAATTGCCGTAAAAGATCAAGAACCCTGCTGCCCATCTGCATACAGTTAAAGAAGGATATGTGTTAATGTCAATAGGGTTATTAACCCCCATAAAAGTGCCAAGATATGACCTATAAATTATGTTGCTGTTTGCAAATATATTTCTTACATGGGCACAACAGATTACATGAAGAGAAAAACAGCATATTTAAAGAACACCTTTCCAGCTGCAAATGTTTCCATATAAAGACAGGTTGAAATTGCATGTACCACAGTAGAGTGGAGCTGTAGGAAACATTGCCAGAAATGATGCTTGGTGTTATAAATCTGTTGCGGGGGATTTAATTGAAAAGTAAGAAGTGTGATGGCACGTGTCTTTGAGTGGTCATCCAACTTATCAGAGCAGACAGTTGTGGTGCCGAGTTTCAGCTGACAAACTATGGCAATTGTGGATTTTGGGAGAACGATGCATTTGTTTTTATTTTAGTACTGTGGAAATGAACATTGATGTTGCAATAAGATCCTTTAGTGTGCATGGACAAAACTTTCTCAGAATTAGTAAAACAGGTATGCAGTTATGTCCAAAAATGTTTGACTAATGCTGCAATTAACTTTTGACCACATTGATGTTGATTCAGTTTTATCCTCAATATGTAAGGAATAGATTGGAATAATGGGAGCAACTACACCTTGCCCGGTCAAGCCTTTCCGTGATGGAATTCACTCCCTCTCTGCAGGGTGTATTCTATTAAACACTTACGTCTTTTCATGTTTCCTGGAAACCTATTCATGTATCAAATCAATCATTTATTGTGTGCTGCTGTCAACAAGTTATCAACACACAGTATCCGAAGTGAGACGAATAAATAGAAAGCCTGGGTTAGTTTTTTCGTTCTTGTTTCGGATGGAATGCAGCTTCTTACTCGTTAGAAGGGGTAGATAATCAGGATCTTCCCCCTCATGGTAGAGGGCATGAAAAACAAGATGTCACAGGTTTAAGGTGAGCAGAGGAAGCTTTAAAGGGAATTTTAAGGGAAAGTATCTCCCCCCCCCCCCCCCCCACCACAAGGAAGTTGAGATCTGGAACTCATTGCCAGAGGAAGTGGTGGAATCAGATACAATCACTATGTTAAAGAGCCATTTATACAGCTACTTGTATGGGCAAGATATAGAAGGATATGAACCTAAAGGACCAGTCTCACTTCAGCGGACTGTCTGCGACCTTCAAGCTTGGGGACACGCGCCTGAAAAACTGCGAGCTGGAATGACCGTAAGCGCGGAACACACACACAAACACATCTCAAACACAAACACATCGCAAAGGCGGGGGCCAGGGAAAGCAGGGAAGCGCTGTCTGAAATTCACACGGTGCAAAGCCAAGGTGATACCCACGATGAACAGGAAGGTTAAAGACAGCTAGCACATGTTCGGTCAATCCGTTAAAAGAGCGGGAGGTGGGAGGGGTGAAGGGGGGAGAAGGAATGGAGACACTTTTAAGAAGCCAGAAAACTTTTAAGAAGACAGAGGTACACAGCTGTGAAGTTTACCGGGCATTTAACATTACCAGTCGGTTTTCCTTGGTTCTGAAAACTCGTGCTTACGTTTCTATCCCACCGATGAGCCAATTAAAAAGCAAAGGAGATTAACTAAAACTACCTACGGCTACCTCAACTAGCTACAACAACATGGCGACCCCACTACCTCTGCACTACGACTTCAAACGTATCGATTTTCTCCATGGCGACTAATTCCAACACGTTGAAAAACTTTGCGCCACCATACTAAGGCAACCGCGAATAGTTACCACCATGCGGGAACTCCTCTCCACCATGGAGACACCCTAGACACCACCTACAACATGTGGCGAGCGCAGAGTCTCCTGAACTCGCAAATAAGGTAGCCTTAGTATTGGATTTGTGCAGATATGCGTAAAATGTCAGCATGGGTGTGGTGGGATGGAGGGCCTGTTTCTGTGCCACACAACTCTGTGACTCAGGTCTGATTGTATAACTGTAATTATAGGACGGCCAGCACCATCCAGTGGCCGAAAACAATAAATACACTACCCCACAAAGTCCACTCACAATCTACAGTTACACAATTATTCAGTTCATTCTATTTGCATGGTCTCTCATTATTGTTCCATAGACAGTTTATATGCATTCCTCTTCTGAGAAACTTTTTTGTTATTGAACTAAAGATTCCAGTCAAGACATGGATTATGTTTGATTTCAATCAGCAGTGAGAAAGTGATCTCTGTCCCTTCCAGTTGAATGGCTCCATCACCTTTATCCAGAAAACCAGATATTATTGGATAGCTGTACAGTGCAACTCCTGGATATAAAGCCCTCAAACTGTCAAGTTAAGAAAAGGCTGGAAAAATGTTTTGAAATATTTCTTTAAAAAAAATTGAAGCTTACATTTTCAATGTAGTTGAAGTTAATGTAGAAGTTGTTATAGAAAGGAAACCAGGTTAACAAGTTAAATTCTTGATTCACATGTATGAGATATTTCCACCTTTCTAGAGAGAGGGATGTAAATTCACTCAAGGGAAATAAAACAAAATGTCGTCTCTTACTTGGTAGAGGTTGGGAAAAAATAGAGCTCAGTTACATTAAGGCACCTACGATCACTTAAAATGCCTAAAACACACTTTGATGATAACATACTTAGAAACAATTAGAATCCTATTCTATGAGTGGATAATAAGGTCATAGGAGTAGAATTAGGCCAGCCATGGCTGATCTATCTCTCCTAACCCCATTCTCCTGTCTTCTCTGACACCTGTACTAATCAAAACTATTACTATATCTGCTTTAAAAATAACCACTGACTTGGCCTCTACAGCCTTCTGTGGCAAAGAATTCCACAGATTCACCACCCTCTTGACTAAAGAAATGTCTTCTCATCTCCTTCCTAAAAGAATGTACATTCATTCTAATGCTATGACCTCTAGTCCTTGACTCTCGCACTAGTGGAAACATCCTCTCCGCATACACTCTATCCATCCTTTCACATAGAAACATAGAAAATAGGTGCAGGAGTAGGCCATACGGCCCTTCGAGCCTGCACCGCCATTCAATATGATCATGGCTGATCATCCAACTCAGTATCCTGTACCTGCCTTCTCTCCATACCCCCTGATCCCTTTAGCCACAAGGGCCACATCTAACTCCCTCTTAAATATAGCCAATGAACTGACCTCAACTACTTTCTGTGGCAGAGAATTCCAGAGACTCACCACTGTGTGAAAAATGTTTTCCTCATCTCCGTCCTAAAGGAATTCCCCCTTATCCTTAGACTGTGACCCCTTGTTCGGGACAATCTTCCTGCATCTAGCCTATCCAACCCCTTAAGAATTTTGTAAGTTTCTATAAGATTCCCCCCTCAGTCTTCTAAATTCTAGCGAGTACAAGCCAAGTCTATCCAGTCTTTCCTCATATGAAAGTCCTGACATCCCAGGAATCAGTCTGGTGAACCTTCTCTGTACCCCCCTATGGCAAGAATATCTTTCCTCAGGAGACCAAAACTGGAGACCAAAACTGTACGCAATACTCCAGGTGTGGTCTCACCAAAACCCTGTACAACTGCAGTAGAACCTCCCTGCTCCTATACTCAAATCCTTTTGCTATGAATGCTAACATACCATTTGCTTTCTTCACTGCCTGCTGCACCTGCATGCTTACTTTCAATGACTGGTGTACCATGACACCCAGGTGTTATGTGTTCTGTATGTTTCAATGAGGTTCCCCCTCATTCTTCTAAACTCCACCGAGTACAGGCCCAGTGCCAACAAACGCTCATCATAGGTTAGCCTACACATTCCTGGATAATGGAGTTAACATTTTACTCTTCTGCTTTTGCCCTAAACAGGAAGGTTCTAGCGTCATTTTTTTTGGATAATCAAGAGAAAGCAAAGTAACTGCTTTAACTTTTAAGTTTCAATATAAATTTGATCCTATTTATGTAGATATAATGAGAAATGTTTTCAATAACAACAATTTAAAAACGTGAAAAATTTGTAACTTTACCCTCGAACTGGAATACTTGCATCCTTCGCTGCTTTCATCACCTCTTCAAATCGTTGTAGGCTCTCATCAATAGAACAATTAATATTTCTTTTACTGAACATTTCTGAGGCTGCTCCAAAGATGGCTACTTCTGTTGCACCAGCTTTCAGCTGTGAAAATCAATATATTCTGCTCTTCACAACGTGACATAATAAATGGAGGCATAACACAATAAATACCTAATTCCAGTCATTTATTTGCTTTTCCTCATTCTTAAGAATGAATTTTCCAAGGGGTCTCACTCAGCAGGTTATTAACCTATCCTTTGTGCCTTCAAACTTATGTATTTACTGTTTTATTGTAGATATAGGAAGTACCAAGATTTCCAAGTCAAAATCCTACACAAAAAAAACTGAAAAATATTATGGGCATCCTGACAACCTTGCATCTTATGGATAGCTATAATAAAACAAATATTTTTTGCAGATGGTACAATGATAGTACAGCTTAACACACTATTTGTCTTTTTTTGATCAAATTGAAGTTCTCTCCCCATTCTCTGCCTTCCAGTGCAGAGCTGTATATAATGGCTGGATCTTGCTCACCTTTTCTAGCGGCTACATTGCAACAATCAGTACTCGGCTGTAGAAATTAAAGTGTCAGATTTCTGTGCACACACCGTGAAACACAGATCGAATTGACTAATTGGCACTCAAATCTATCAGTTAATTTTGTTGCTGGATTCCACCTCTTTATAACCCTTATAAATAAAAATGTTTGTAATAGATTGGATCGGAATTAAATTGTGGGCTGTCAATTTTATTTCTCCAAGTGTATCTGGAATTGAAATCAGAATTTCAAGACATGAAAAATAGCTAAACTAACTCTAACTAACATTTTAACTTATTGCCTCAAATCATACTTGTGACAAGGAAATTCCTTAAAGTAAAGAATTTTTATCTCATTCAGTGAAGAAAAGGAAAGTGTAAAACTCAGAAAAGATACTTACTGCACTCTCAAACCCTTTTAGGTTTGGAGTCAACACTGGGTAGCTCACGTTTGGATATTTTCGGATTCCTTTCATCACTTGCTGCTGATCGGCCATCTGTACGGAGACAATGAATAAGTTCCAAAATTTAGGACTGCCTAGTATAAGCGTCATTTATACATGCCTGATGCTTAGAGATTCCAGTACAGATTGATAAAAATACATCTATTGATGCTCCTGAACACATCAACAGTGATGTAACCTGGGGTCATTGGGTGTTTCGGGTCTTTCAACATCAGACACCCTCACCTAGGAGACCCAAAAAATACAGGAGCCATCTCAGATATTTCTCCAAAATGTGTCCTTCCATTTTAAATCCCATGAATTGAACTTTCCCTTTTTATTTTTGTTACCTTTAAGATTCATTAATATCGCATGATCACCCTCACTTAAATGGTCAAGTATTATGCCCAGGGTAGAGACAAATACTGGAGAAACTGATCAGTCTGAAGAAGGGTCTCGACCCGAAACGTCGCCTATTTCCTTCGCTCCACAGATGCTGCCTCACCCGCTGAGTTTCTCCAGCATTTTTGTCTACCTTCGATTTTCCAGCATCTGCAGTTCCTTCTTACGAATAAAGCCCAAATCATTTTAGTTCTATTTTGTAGCAACCTATCTTAGTCCTCAGGTTTCTTAGTACTTTTCCACTCCACCTACCACCCAATTCCATGTAGTATGATTAAGAAAAGTTTATTTGAAAAGGTCAAATGTGAGCAAAAACATTTTTTTTTAAAATCTGTACACAAATTGTTTAATGTTAACTAAATTATAATATGCCCCAAACCTTCATCCTGCAATAATGTGCTGTGATATCAGACTGCTTTAACTCAATACAATAGATTTCCTATTGGAGAAAACAGCAATCTGTACAGGAATAGTGAACAAATTCATCAATGAAGATTACTTTTCTTAAACATTAACAATTTTGTTTTCCGAAACAAAAATTGAAGCAGTATTAATTTCCGAAAGTATCAATCCCTTTAGCATACTTTCATTCAACAATTTTGCACTCCGTTTTATGTTGCAGGAGAGAGGAAAACTACATCACATTATTTGTTCAGAAGTAAATCGAGTCTCTCTCTCCAAACCAAAATGATTAATCCCCTTGCCTGCAATGTATTCTTTCCACTCCCTTTTGCGACTATAACCATAAAACAGTTTGGAAATGAAAGTCTGCATTCTGATTGCATTACTTATTAGGGTCCAAAAACTACTCAAGACCTAATATAACTGCAAACACCACTCCAGACTATGTTCCATTTCTAATCTCTTACCTGAGGAACCCATTTTGGGGAGACAAAGCTTGTTGCTTCCACAACAGATAATCCAGCCTCCGAGAGAAGGTTAATTAACTGAATTTTTACATCAGCTGGAACAATGACCTGCAACCACATCATTATATTTTTGAGTGACAGCTAAAAGCAAAAAACAAACAATTCAAATGGTTTAAGAGATCCAATTTCAATTAGACGTATCATAGACTTTGCAGTAGCAAATCACTTTGCTGTTTCCAGCATCGCAAGTTTATTTCTGATTTAAAGATGCTATTGCCATTGTTTTAATTTTCAAATCATACTTTATCTTCTCCGTCGTGATCTTGAATGCTGAATTCACTTGTTAGTTACAATGAACTTAAATTTCAACATGAAATCTTTGCCCCAAGCGCAGAGAGGCCCCTAATTTTCCTTTGTCTGCACGATTGCCATGTACACCAGCACTAACTCCACTTTTCATTCATGGCAACACCTCAGCTTGGGTTAGAAGTTCACGTGTCAAGGACCGAAATGGCTAACCTGAAGAAACTACATTGGGGCTACAATAAGGGATTAATGATTTTTTTCAAAATCAAACTGGGTCATCATAAGATTTTCTAACATTGCACTGGAAGCGAGGAGATGTGATCTGTGAGGAACTGGGGCTTCAGCATCCTGTGTTGTGAATTACCTTTTCATTTTGCAGTCCATCTCTGGGTCCAACTTCAACAATTTTCACTTGCTCGGGTAGAGACTGTGCCACAGCCGCACTAGCCTGCATAGCATTTAAAAATATTGTCAATATCTTTTACAAATCTGATATTGTTTCTTTGAAATGGCACCAAAGATCTCCCTGTAATCATTTCTACAAGAAGCAACAATATTACTGCATTAACCACATGTAGTTTTCCCCAAAAGTTAATTTAACAAATGTGTTCACTTTCGAACAAACGATCCTTGATTTAAGGTCATGTGTTATCCATTAAACACATTTTGTACTTTGTACCAAGAAATTCAAAAATTCAACTGACAAATAATGAGCATTACAAAGTAAACAGAGGAGGTGCAGAGAAGCCACACATACATGCATACAAATCAAATCTGGTGAAACTGTTTCCATTTAGCTTTAGGTTGCATTAGCAAAATCTGCATTGAGTGACTATTCCTAAATTAGGGGGATGCGGACCCGGCGAGGGGGAAAGAAACGAAGGAGGGACCAACATTAGTCCCTTCTGAAGTCTGAAGAAAAGTCCTGACTTGAAATATCAGACGGGCCCGCAATGGGTGCCGGGAGAACTAAGAGGGGCCCGGCTTGGGGGGGGGGGGCAGGATAACAAGTAGGGACCCAGCATGGTGAAAATGAAGGACCATTGGGACTATATTGAACACTCTGTAACTTTGTCAGCGCCCTTTTGCATACTTTGTCTATGGTATGCAAAACAAATAATTTCACATGTGATAATAAAGTATTATTCATTCATTGCGCAGGGGTTAAAGTAGGAAGGGGAATCCAATCAAACTTGATTCAATAAAAGGAAGAAAAGGTCAATTATTTTACAAAGTGAGTGACGGATCAAAGCAATAGTCTCAGATGTATTTTCTGTATTAGTCACCATAAAATGGATAATGCATGGTATTCAGAAAGTCATTTAACAGATGTAACAAGAGTCAATCCCCTCCTAGAGTCTCCTCTACCTTTCAATAAGATCTTGGCTGATCAAATCTTGCCTTAACACCAATCAGGCACTCTCCCCATACCCCTCGACTCTTGCAGCTCAGATATATAGCAGTCTCCATCTTGAATACATTCTTTAACTCCACCTCCATCACTCTCCCAGGAAGAAAATTCCAAAGAGTCAACTTTCAATAAAGAATTTGCCTATCGCAGTCTTAAATCCCTTATCATTATCTTAAAATGATATCCGGTCTGGTCAGCTTTACAAAGGGAAACATCCTGTCATTTTTGTTACCCTGTCACTCTCCTCAGAATGTTATTATACATGTTAGTGAGATAATTCTCATAAGTCTAAACTCAAATGAGTATCGATCCAAGTTGATCAACATCATCTTCCTGTGAATTAACCTAGTTAATGTTCTGTTTTCTGCCTTAAATGCAAGTCTGTCCTTCTCTAAATATGGAACAAAACTGTAAACAGTACTTAATGTATGGTCTCCACAACACCCTATAAAATTGCTTCCAAGGCAAACATTTGAACTCCATACCCCTTGCAACGAGAGGCCAATGTTTCATTAACCTTTGTAATTATTTGCAGCACCCTTTATGTTTCATGCATTAAGATTCTTTGTACTGCAACATTTTGTAGTTTCATTTAGATTAAAAATCATCATTATTTCTTGTCTTCATTTTAATTATTATTCCTTCCAATAAGCTCACTTTTCCCAGATAATATTCCATCCATTAACGTTTTGCCAGCTCACTTAATGTATCACCATTGCTTTGCATGTTCTTTGTGTCTTCCTCACAGCTTGTTCGCTCACTTATATATTTGTATCATCAGCAAATTCAAATTATTAATAGTTTGTAAAAAAATAAGTGATGCCCCAGCATTGATACATGTGGCACATAACTTCCTGCTGATTAACAGTCTAAATATGACCCAATTACTCCTTCTCTGCTAAATGTTAGTTATCCAATCTCTTTATCCATGCCCATAATTACCTACAACTTTGTGAGCTGTTATCTTGTGCGATAACCTTTCACATAGCACCTTATCATATGCTTTCCAAAAATTCAAAATAGTTGCATCTTCTGATTGCCATGATTCAATCTGCTTGATCCTCTATTGTTGGGATAATCAGTGGACCAAGAAGACTGAACCAAAACAATTGTTTGAATCTCTGCTATTTCTTTATACCCAATGTCATCCCCCAAAGGGACCAACTTTTACATTGGCTGCTGCCCTTCATTTTCATATATCGGTAGAAGCTCTTACAACCCATTTTATATTATTCACTAAATTACTCTTACTCTTTCTTTGCTCTCTAATTTTCTTAGTCATCCTTTGCTGGTTCTTAAATATGCCCCTATCCTATGGCGTGCCATTAATCTTTGCAAGATTGTATTAGGCTGTGGGCCGAGGAGCTTTATTCTAATGTTTCGTGACTCAAGACACAGAACTACATGAAATGTTCACATATTGTGTATCAATATTATATAAATCATCCCCTGAAACTTGCCAGGAACCAGACTTGCACATTTTTTATTAAATTAGAGAAAACTGGAAAATGTTCGGGTATTTTTAGTCCAATCAAAGCACGTTTAACATTGAGTTGTATTGTCAGTTGGCCAATCACGTGCTTTGTCGCAGGGTAGCTAGGCAGGGAGCACACAACATGGCTGACAGTACTTCGACTGATGCCAGTTTTACTGGAGATTCCGATGAAGGATCCTTGTTGTTCTGTGGAATACATGTCGTGGAAACTTGCAGCAGGGTAACTGAATTTAGTGAGAAAAGCATTAAAAAGTCTGAAGAATGTGCTGCTAAGTGGATTGAAGTGGAACAAAGCCTTGAAAGTAAAGTTGCTGCTAAGGTGCTGCAACACAAAGAAGCCAGCCAGGAATCAACTCGAACAGAAAGGTAAGATCTAAAGTCTGAATTTATGAAAATAAATCTGTATGGACTTTAATTAATTTAATTGCACCCTTTTATAATGTGAAAAAATGAGATTTGGAGGCTGTACATTCACTCATTCATTCATTCATGAAGTTGAGCGTCTAAACTATGTGTCTCCATAACACAGTAAATTAAACATTTTCACTAATGCCAGCTTGTTGAAGTCTAATAAGTTTTATTTAACATATAATCTCGGAGCTGCCTGCGTTAACTAACTGGGAAAAAGCGCTCCGACCGCTGGGCCTATGTACTTAACATAGTGGAGTCGCGGTCTCAATTAAGAAGCAAACGCGGAACCGCGGGGTGTGTTTGGATCATCTCCACGGGGGGGGGGGGGGGGGAGGCTGTACATAGTGCCGTCCATAGCGGCCAATTTCCAGGCCCCGACCACGGGAGAAAAACGGAGGGATAGTAATCGCACTTTATAGACTTCCATTGGAGTGAGAAATGGTCAGAAATGGTTGATGTTTCTGTAGAAATTAATTGGTTTATGTGAACTTGAACGAATTTTTCTAAGGTAGTAACCTATTGTTATTCTCATTAACATAAAGAAGAGGTTGAAATTTTGAGAATTGAAGTCCATGCAGACTTAATGACTATGAGATTTTTAATTCTGTAGCCTCTGCCTGACCTTCCACTTGAACTTGAACTAACTTATCAATGGTAGTAAATGACAGTGTAAGTCTCATTGACATTAAATAGAGGTTGACATTTTATGAATAGAAGTCCATGCAGACCTAAGTAATATGAGATTTTGTTTTCCCTGCAACTTCTGCCCCTCCACTCTTCAGAGCCTGTCCACACAAACGTTTTTTGTGTGGACATGCACTGTGCTTTAATGAACACTAATTTGATAATTTGAAGACTTGCCATCCCATCTACCTGGACATGCATACATGTTTAATTTCCTCATTGATATGTCGATATTGTCTTACATAATATAAAAAATGAAATACTGAAAGAGATGTAAAATACTCCCTGACACATATTATCTTCTATTATTAGGAGGCAGCAGTGTATCCCGGGTTATCATGCCGAGTGCTATCGTCACTTCTGCAACATAACAAAAATAAATCGAGCTATAGCAAGGTCTAGAAGGAAGAAAGGTAATGATAGGACTCAAACAACAATTAATTTAATTTATGGTCATTTGATGTTACTTTGAAAAATGAAAAGATATATTTGAGGATGTTGATTTATTTTACTTTTCATTCCTTTTCTGTTTTATTTTCCCTCTTTCAATTGAGTTCAAGACGCTGAAAAGCCTGAAGCAGATGAATCACCTCAAGAGGCAGTTCCTGATGGTGAAGCAGATGAGCCGGCCCCAAAGAGACTGCTTCGATCCATGACAAGTCATAGTCAACAAACAGCAACTGTCAAGCACACTGACCGCAGGCATGTCCTACCAGTGCAGTGCATCATTTGTAATGGTTCAAAGTACACAAGAGAAAAAAAACACGGGAAAACGAAAAGTGGAGAAATTAATGCAATGTGAAACAAAACAAGGTGGCCATTTAATGACTGCTGCAACCATGATGAAAGATGAGGCATTGCTGTTACACATAAGAGAAAGAGACCTTGTAGCTCTTGAAGCGAGATACCATAAATCATGCTACCAGAGATACACCAAAGTTGTAAATCAAATCAAATGCCTTCAAGTTGCTTGCAAGTGACACAGCTACACAGGCCACCTTTCATGAAATGGAAAGCTCATTCACAGTCAGTGATGAATTGGTGAAAGGTGTAGAGACATTTGTTTGCAAGTTATATGGGCAGGGCTGTGAGAAAGTAGACGAAGCTAGGTACAACCTCTTCCTTATGTTAACTAAATCAGAGGCTCATCTTCCACCCACCGCAGACTCGCTCAAAAAGCATGTCCTGAGAGCAAATTACCAGACTGCTATACATTCCAAATGTCTGGAACAGTTTCCACAAAATCCCAATCCAAAGGGACACGGGTGGAAAAATGTCGGTGGTGAATTGGACATTGACTGGGGTGATCTGCCTCCAGCCCCAAGCACCTTGCTAGAATTATAACATACTGTTCGTGCAAGAAAACAAACTGTGGGAAATCAAGTGTAGAGAAAGGAAGATGCTCATGTCAACGGCATGGTGTGCCATGTACAGATTTATATAAGTGTGTTGACTGCAGAAACTCTATTACTGCAAAAGACTTTGAATCTGATGAAGAATATTCTGATGAAGATCACATGTAATGTAAACTAAATAATTTTGGGAAATAAATGATTATATAAAGTTTTATTTTAATGTCGATTGTTTCACTGTTTATTTGGTCAAATGATTTAAACAATGAGTGAAGTACTTATGATAATGGCGTGCTGGTGAATGACAGTGCAACAGTCCACCCACCCATCCACACATACATACATACACACATCAACACACATCCATCCGTGCGCACACTTCCATGCATGCAAACAGACACATACATGCACACATACATCCGCACACACACACATCCACACATCCATTTGCACGCAGACATACATCTACACATCCACACACACATCCACCCACATATACATGCACACATACATCCATCCACACGTACATACACACTTACATCCACACATCCACAGACACACACACAAACGAGAGATAAACATTGCAACACTTTTGGGGTTCTTTTAGGTCAAAGGTAATAGCCCTCATTTGCAAAGGCACCATTGGGGGACTCTAACATAAATATAAGCTAATTGTAGCTTAAAATGAATACTCATCGAGTAAACATCAGAGCATTCGATTCTTGGCCAGGATGTGACATTTACATCAGAAATAAGACAGGTCTCTTACAGGTCTGTCACCCAGCCTGGCACTACCCCAGTCCCACTATGGCTGTTACCCCCACTCTCCCCACAATGGCAGTCAGTGGGGGTTCAGTAAAAGGGGGAACCCAGAGGATCTGTCCTGACCCTTTAATTAGGCAGGTTCATGAGCCCTTAAAACCTGGGACCTCTGCTGCAGTCTCATTAAATGTCCTATTAAAGCAGGACTGTCCCCCAGCCTGGAACTGCCACAGTCCCACTATGGCCGTGACCCCCCCCCCCCCCCCCCCCACTCTGCACACTCGGGTTCAGTAAAGGGAGGAACCCACAAGAACTGCCCTCACCCATTACTTAGGCTGGTTCAGGAGCAGGACCTCTGTGACAGTGTCATTAAAAAAACACTCACAATTATATTCATCATATTATTTTTATATAATCTAATTATACTTAAACATATATGATTGCAGTCATATTTACAAGTTATATACATATATATAGGTATAATAATATATAGTTTAAATGGACTGCAACACGGAAATAGGCTGCCCATGGTGTAATATGGGCATTGGCCACTAGATGGCGCGTACTTTCCCGATTTCATTTTCTAATTAGTTTAATTAATTAATGTGCAACTTAGGGCAATGGTGAGTTATGACATCCTTCTCAATTATATTTCATCTAAATCTGTGGAAATTTTCATGTAGTTCGGTGACCTGGGTCACGAAAACTATTTTCTAGACACATTTTTGATGCTCGGCACACAGCCTATATGGCTTTTCTTTCAATTTGATACCATGTTTAACTTCCTTGGTTATCCATGGATAGGACAGCCTTTTTTAAAGCATCTGTTTCTCATTTGGCAAATACCTTTGCAAAGATCTACAAAAATATCTTCTTAAATGTCTGCCACTGTTGATCTACACACCATTGTAATAGACTAAAGATTTAGGACACTAAAGTTTCTGATCCTCAAATTAAATTTGAAATTCTTCTGTACTTTGATTACATTTTCCCTGGAGGATCCATTACTGAGATCATTCATCTCATTACACGATACCAAAGAACATATTAACCGAACATGGCTGCGAGTCTCTTTAGTTAAGAGACTAGTTTAGAGACTAAACTAAACTACACATTCCCGTGCAGATGGTATGAAAGGTGAGACATGGCAATGGTCCAAGCACTGACCACTGAGGCACCGCTCACACCTCCCACCCTCCCCTCCGGCGGCTCTGTGTCTGTTGGCCTCTCTGTACACACACCATGCACCATTTTAAGCCCGGCCCAGAGGAGCGGACCGGGTAAGTGGGGGCATCGGTGCCGCCTCTGGAGCCGCGGGGTTCAATCTCGGGCTAAGGCTCCGCTCCGATGCCCAACCCCCGGGTCACTGACCTTCACCTCTCCCTGACCCCAGCTGGTCACAGAGCACCTGGGCGGGCCCGCATTCCCAGGGGGCGGGCAGAAGAGACGGGGGGGGAGGGAAAAGCTCCCCAGACGTCACCAAGTCACCGTAATTCCGCTCACTCCGGGCGTTGACGTCGCGTCACTGACACACAACCTCACACACAACCTAACACACACACTGGCACGCACAAGGTTTAAAGGGATATGGGCCAAATGCGGATAAATGGGACTAGTTTAGATCTGCATGGACATGTTGATCTGCATGGACAAGTTGGGATGAGGGCCTGTTTTCATGCTGTAAGACTTATGACACATTGTAGAAAGGGTGCAATTGCTCTGGAGAGGATCCAGGGGCAATTTATGAAGATGTTGGCAGGGCTGGAATTTTTTTTCCACTTTGAAGAAAGATTTGATAACTGGGATTGTATTCTCTGTGGCAACTGAGGTGAAGAAAATACTTAGTTGAGGTGAATAATATAATGAGCATAGGACCTGTTTCGCTTAACAAAGTGTAGGAAGGAACTGCAGGTGCTGAACTGAAGATAGACACAAAAAGCTGGAATAACTCAGCGGGACAGGCAGCATTTCTAGAGAGAAAGAATGGGTGATGTTTCGGGTCAAGACCTTCAGACTGATGAGGTTGAAAACTAGTCATATAGATGTAAAACACAATGACGAGATGTGTGTTATCCAACAAAGGGCAGAAATCAGAATCATGTGTTCATCTTTATTGACCTGACACCATAATAAATATATCACTGAAAAAAAATTAATGGAGTGGCATGGTGGCGCAGCGGTAGAGTTGCTGCCTTACAGCACCACAGACCCAGATTTGATCCTGACTACGGGTGCTGTCTGTACAGAATTTGTACATTCTCCCGATGACCACATGTGTTTTCTCCGGATATCCCAGTTTCTCCCACATACGAAAGATGTGCAGGTTTGTAGGTTAATTGACCTGTAAATTGTCCATGGCATGTCGGATAGAACTGGTGTATGGTAGATTGCTGGTTGGTGTGGACTTGGTGGGCCGAAGGGCCTGTTTTCATATATATGTTTTACATATATATCTTAATTTCATTGAACCATATATTTGGTTGAATATGCGGCATTATTTTCGTCTTGTTTCTATAGTCAAAGGGTAACGTTGATTAATTTATTTGTGCAGAACAGTGATGGAAGTCCGGCTTCTCTTGTCTTGTTCCCGTTCCCTTTCGTTTTTGTTTTCGTTCTCTCTCTCTCTCTCTCTCTCTCTCTCTCTGTATATGTGTGTGTGTATATATATATGCATGGATTATAATCTGATTTCCATACATGAATATACAAAGGTCATTCATGAGCTACACTTGTTGATCAGAGCCTGGCTCTACTGTGGAATGTAATTAGGAATGTAATTTAGCCTAACCATATTCATACCTAATCCAATTCAAGTGTAAGTTAAAAGACTCACTACAGTATGCATCAGATTGCACAATTTCAAGCTGAAAATGCAAAAGCTCCATACCGTAGGAGGGGGGACACCCTTCTCCTATACCCTCCCCTCCCTCGGTCGCTAGGCTCCCTCGCAATTTCTCACTCTCAACTCTCACCCAATGTTGGTAGCCCTGCCATTATCAGTCATGAACGAACGACGTTTCCCTTTGGAAGGAGATGATATTAAATCCGTCACGGTCTGCAGTGAATGTATTTAGAAGAGTTTAACCACATCGTCACTCACTGTTGAGGCCAGCGCACGTTGAAAGGCAGCCGCGGCAACACCCGGCAGCCTCGGCAACAACATCGCAGCCGACAGCGGCGCCATTTTCGACTGCTTCAAGCGAAGCATGACCACGTGACCCCGGGACCACGTGATCCGCCCTGCGCCCGGGACCACGTGACCACGTGATCCGTCCTGCGCCAGGGACCACGTGACCCGCCTGAGCCCAGGACCACGTGACCCGCCCTGCGTCCCGGGACCACGTGACCAGCCCTGCGCTCGGGACCACGTGCCCCGCCCTGCGCCAGGGACCACGTGACCCGCCCTGCGCCCGGGACCACGTGAGGACAGGGAGCACGTGATCCCGCGTCACGTGGCCGGATGGACCACATGACCGTCGGCACCTCCCTCCCGCCCTCCTCGTTGCACCGATGACGTTCTTGCATCGACCTGGTGATTTCCGGCTGCCGGTTCAGGCCCTGCAACGTTTAGCCTGAAGTCGGGTCTCGACACGAAACGTCGCCCATTCTTTCTCTCCAGAATTGCTGCCGGTCCCGCTGAGTTACTCCAGCATTTTGTGTCTATCCTCGGTTTAAACCAGCATCTGCAGTTCCTTCCAAAGATCCCATAGCGGAGCTTCCTATATGATCTTTGGTTCCTTCCGACACAAGTCTCTTAAAGTGCTTTGCTTTCAAGCTTTGTTTCCAAACACTCCAGACGCGTTTTGAGTCATTTTACGACACCTATAGGTACCTCAAATATATATAGTTGAAAACAGATTCTAGAGGGAGCTTAAATAAAAACAGGACAATGTAAATCGCAGGTCATGCAGCCCATGAAGAGAGAAACGGTTAAAGTTTCACGTTTAAGAAGGAACTGCAGATGCTGGAAAATCGAAGGTAGACAAAAATGCTGGAGAAACTCCAGCGGGTGAGGCAGCATCGACGGAGCGAAGGAAATAGGAAACGTTTCGGGTCAAAATCCTTCAGAGGTTTCGGGTCGAAACCCTTCTTTAAAGTTTCACCTTTTGTAATCTTTCACCAGAACATTAACCTTTCCATTAAAGGTAATCAGACTCAATCATTAACTGGTCTGTAGAAGGGTTCCGGCCCGAAACGTTGCCTATTTCCTTCGCTCTATAGATGCCGCCGCTCCCGCTGAGTTTCTCCAGCAATTTTGTCTACCTTCGATTTTCCAGCATCAGCAGTTCCTTCTTGAACCCTCAATCATTAACTCTTGTTTCTTTCTTAAAGGTTCTTCCCCACTGTTACTAGGTTTCTAATAATAGTCACTGTTATAAATCCTTCCATAAGTTATGTACAGTCCCATTCACCTCTATCCCATTGCGGACATTGGACTTTGTCTTTGAAACTGGCACGTTACATTGAAAAACTTAATTTGCACTCTGCTCTTTGCTGTACCAATTGTATTTATGTTTAGTATTACCTTGGCATGTATAATAATAATAAGCCTAAATTTATAAATATTGCCCGGCCTACTACATATCCCCAGCACTTGAAGCAGATGATTTGTGGCTCTGTCTGACAAATGGTCCCCATCCGAAACGTCACCCATCTCTGTCCTCTTGGGATGCTGCCTGAGCTGCTGAATTACTTCAGCTCTTTGTGTCATTTTTTAAGTGTAACCTGTTGTTCTACAGTCATCTTCCCCAACAAGTGGTCGAGGCAGGTACAATAATAACATTTAAAAGACTTTTAGACTGGTACATGGATAGGAGAGGTTTAGCGAGATATGGGCCAAATGCAGGTAGATTCGACTAGCATCTTGGTCGGTGTGGGTAAGTTATGCCAAAGGGCCTGTTTCCATAATGTACAACTCTATGGCTCCAAGTACGTATAGCTCTGAGAGTTTTGTATGTTTCAGTTAGATCCCCTCTCATTCCTCTAAAAATTAGGAAATACAAAACCAATAAATTTTAATCTCTCCTTATGCAATAGTCCTGCCATTCCAGGAATCACGTCCCACACAGGAAGTTTGCTACACTAAATTGATCATGGTTTAATTCCCATATGTCCCCATGACTAGACAAGGGTGGGTCAGAAGCTGTGATGAATTGGTCACCATTTTATTATCCAATACATTGCACCATCTACAAAGCTTATGCCAGCAGAATCTTCAATTGTTCTCTCATTCCTTGTGTAATTCCGGCTCAGGCTGAAACTATTTAAGACCAAACAGCTTGCTTGAGCATCACCAGCTCCCTCCACCTCCTGGTTGCCCTGGCGGCATTGTGTATCCTCTGCTGAACACAGCATTGTTACCAGCTTTTTTAAATAGTTATTAGACCTGTGAGGTCTAAAAGCCAGATCGGAAGATCAGAATATCACCCTTTAAAGATCCCCTGCGTCATACATCTTCCTGATGTGGAAACATATCACTGTTCTGATAATGTGTCTGAGATAACAGATGGAACTCTACACACATCAACACTGGATGACTTCACCAAATGACGGTATTTCAAGAAATTGGACTAGGTGCTGGAGTAACTCAGCGGGTCAGGCATCATCTCTTGAGAACATGGATTGGTGCTATCTGGAGAAAGCTCCTGTCACCTATCCATGTCCTCCAGAGATGCTGCCTGACCCCTTTAATTATTCCAGCGTTTTGTGTCCTTTTTTTGTAACCCGGCATCTGCAGTTCCTTGTTTCTACTTCAACAAATTGGCTCTGCAACACCTTCCAAATAAAAACGAGCACTGGTGACGAGTCCTGGCCTTGACAACAATTATAACATTCCATAAAAGGATAATAAAACAACCATGATGGCAGTTGGAATAGCTGTTTTGAAAATTTTGGCAAAATACCACAGCTACACTGAGTAAAGAATTGTTGTTAAAGAGTTAATTACTGACCCAATAGGACGAGATTCGGGATGTTTATATCTACGAACTCGCACTTAAAACATCTTTCTCATTAGCTCCCAATGGTCAAACGCTAGGAATGAATAATGCCAGAAGGCGTGTCGTACGAAATAGATTATCGGCCAATAACTTTAAACAGAAATATTGTCTGATTCTTCCTTCAATATTGTCTGATTCTTCGTCTCGCTGGGTTATGACCGTTCACTGTAGATTATTTTTGGATTCGTTGCTGCCTATTCTGTAACTCGAGAATTAAACTGGCGAGAAAAGAAAACCCTGTGTCTCGCAGTTCTTCAACGCGGAAACAATTTACCGTGCAGCACTGTGCTAACACAGTAGAACCAAAACTACGCGTCCCTTTACTAAAGAACACTGCTGTGGTCTTATTACCCGGACCATTATTACTGAAACCGGGACGTACAATTTTACGAGGCATCCACGTATATCAAGAGAATATAATGCATATACCACTGTTGTAGAAAGGGAATAAACCTTGCGATTGTTTTAAGTGAACTGAAAAGAACAATAGAAAACACTTCACAAAAATGAGACGAATTGAAAATCGCCACAATGGATCAGAAAATATAATTAATACTAATTTTCAATAAAAATAAATGGGCACCTGAAAATTTCCAATATAATGCTAACAACTGCACAATCCAAAGTGCACAATTAAATACAGTTTTATAGAAACTTATAGTTGTATCCAATATATTGGTGTATCCAATATAGTTTATGTGTATCATTGTGCGTCACCGCCCCTTGTAGGTTTTGAAATACAATGTTGTGTCATTTTGACGGAACATTTTTTAAATCACTCGTTGCTTTCACTTCTGGTTTGACTCACTTGTGTGCAGATCGCTCCCATCCTTCCCACCACATTATTCGGAACGAGAAATGAAAACTTACTGCGGCCACAAAAACTCCAAGAACAAATAAAACAAAGTTCAAATTTGCCTGACGTCAGGGAACTAAAACAGTTACTTCCTTCTTTTCTGTCCAATAAATATATTTTTTCTGAGGTTCCTATACTTCTCCCATGCACTTATTCAAAAATGCTGCCCCCTTTTGTTAATTAATGAAAGATAATACTTTTAAATGCCCTTTTCTATTGAACACTATAGATAAAAGAAAAAAATCTCCCAAAATACAAGGAAACATTAATCTAAAAAGCGAAGGTCGTATGTAACAGGATATGGCTGCAATTCAAAGCCAAATCGAGAAATGCAGAATGAACCATTCTTAACCCATCCATATAACATGTATCAAAACTTCTTACAGTATTAAAACTGCAATTCTTTTTAAATAATGCATAACTGAAAAGCCTTGCCTTTGAAGTCTGAAAGGTGTAAGACCTTTAGAGGAACTGACAAACATAAACCCAATCAATTTCCCTCAACTAACACTCTCCTCCGCCTGGTGGAACTTGTCCTCACCTTCCACAACTCCTTTTGACTCATGTCACTTTTTCCAAGTTAAAGGTATAGCCATAGGCACTTGCATGGGCCCTATCTGTGCCTACCCGCTGTCCGTTATGTCAAACAGTCCTAGTTCTAAATGTAAACTGGCACCACCCCCCAACTCTTTCTCTGCTTCATCAATGACTGCATTGGGGCTGCCTCCTGCACCCATGCAGAACTCGTTGATATAATTAACTTTATTATTAACTTCCACCCTGCCCTCAAATTCAATTTCTGACACCTCTCGCTTTTCGTGATCTCTCTGTCTCCATCACAGGCAACAGAATATCAACTGATGTCTGCTACCAACCTACCATTTCCACAGTTATCTGGACTATACCTGCTCCCACCTAGCCTCTTGCAATTTCTCGTTATCCGCAGCACCTGCTCCCAAGATGAGAATTCCATTCTCGGACATCCGAGATGTCCTCATTCTTTAGTAAAGTGGTTTCCCCTGCTGCTGTCATAGATGGATCCCTTACACACATCTCCTCCATGTCCCATAGTTATGCTCTCACTCTCCCTCCACCCAGATGGAACAAGAATAGAGTTCCCACCTTCCACACCCAGCCTCTGCATCCAACACAGCAACCTCCAGCATTTCCGTCATCTCCAACATGATCCCACCACCATTCATATCTTCCCATCCTCACCCCTTTCCACATTCTGCAGAGAACTTCTGCAGAGTTCCTCTTGGTTCACCCATCCCTTCCCCCCCCCCCCCCAAACCACCCCCTCCCCAAGTATTTTCTCCTGCAACCACAGGAGATGTAACACCTGTCCCTATACTTCCTTCCTCACCTCCATCCAGAGACCCCAGCAGTCTTTCCAGGTGAGAAAGAGGTTCATATACACCTTGTCTAACCTGGTGATGTACTGCTTCCATGTGTTCCCAATGTGGGGTCCTGTACGCAATAAGGTGGGGTGGGGGGGGGGGGGGGGGGGTGGTTACAAATAGAGTGAGCATTCAAGTCTGCCAAAACAATTTTAATTCCACATCCCCATATGTTTTTTCCCATTGCTTAACCAACAGAGTTATTGGGGTAGCTTGTGTATACAATATAACCCTCCTTTTCCCTTTGTAACACTCAATCAGTGGTTACACTTAGACCACTTGTTGTCATCAGTTGCAAAATAATGTTTCCTTTGATACTGTGTATATACGCAATCCCTTTTCTTTGTGTAGGGTCATCGAAGGTGTGAAAACAGGAGGAAGGATTTTATCTCAGCAGTCTTCTTACAGCATTCAAGGCTCCACATACACCAATTCACAACAACCACCTAGGGGCAATTCAAAAGAGGAACCGCCAGGGGACATGGGGTGTGACTTCAAACAGCAGTGAATTCAAGCTAATGGAAAAGGCTTGAATTCAAGGGAAGCATCAGGAGCTGGTAAAGAAGAACAACAATGCAGGGGTTTAGGAGAAGGAGAAAGGGAAAAGCAAGAGGGATCAACAATCTAAGCCAATGAGAGAAAGAAACAGCTTGAATTATTGGACCATTTTCGAGTTACCAAAGACGAGGTATTGGCAGACTCAAAGCACATCAAGGTGGATAAATCACTAGGGCCTGACCAATTGCATCCTTGGACCTTGTGAGAAGCTAGGGAAGACATTATGGAGATGCTTGCAGAGATGTTTGCATCAGGTTTAGCCCAGGTGAAGGTCTGGATGACTGACGGTGACTAATGCTGTGCAATTATTTAAGAAGGCAGCAAGGATGCACCAGGGAATGACAGGCCGGCGAGCCTGACATCAGTAATAAAAGTAGGTACCATTACAACATCTAAAAGACATTTGGGCAGATTCATGGGTAGGAAAGGTTTAGAAGGATATGGGCTTAACGCATGCAAATGGAACCAGCTCATGAAAACATCAAGTGTTGGCATGGACAAGTTGGGCCAAGGGGCCTCTTTCACTGTATTACACTAAGACTAGATGTTCTCATTCTTTAACTGATCATTAACTAGATAACTGATTACATCATATCCCCATGGTCACATTGATTTTACCTTACCAGAGACATTCCCTCTAACCAACCTTCCTGCAGCTTAACAAGCATCTTGTATCTCCTTTCCAGTTCCATCAAATGATCTTTTTGTAATAATATTTTTATTAAAAGGAATCCTTCATAACAACGGTATTACAACTTTTACAATACACAACCAACTTATTTCAATAAGTATACGAATGTTACGAATAGTACTTATAAACTTCTATTTTTTTTTAAGTAGAAAGAAAAGAATAGATTTTAATCAATAAAAGTGGTGATTAAATAATAATTTTGATTATAAAAAAAAGTGGAAAAGAAAAAGAGGAGAAAAAATATATATGTATATGTATATATTCTTGTTATTTATATATAATTAAAATAAAGTATTATATAGAAAAAGAGAGAGATTATACTATACATCTTAATAGTAAATAAACTATTTCAAATACAATATTAATGGAGACCTGTATACAAATCAAAAAGAGAAACAAGAGTTATTTTCATCTAATCCTGCGGGTATCCATTGAGTTGTGATGCCAAGAACAGCTACCCCTTCAAATATTCTGTATATGGAGACCATATCTGTTCAAAGAGTTCGTGTTTGTCCATTTAGGACAAATCTGATTCTTTCCAAATGCAACGTCTCCAACATTTCCACTGTCCACATTTTAATTGTGGGGGATAATGTTCCCTTCCAAAATTTCAATATGAATTTTTTCCCTATTATCAAACAGTAATCCAAGAAATTTCTTTGGTTTTTACTGTTAATGTTAGATTTGAATCCGGAACTCCTTATATTATTAATTTTGGATCTGGGTCTAGTTTAATTTTAAGAACTTCAGAAATAACTCTAAAGATTTCTATCCAATAATAATTAAGTTTTATACATGTTACAAAACTATGCGTTAAATTAGCTTCCAAGTTCTGACATTTATCACAAATAGGAGAAATGTTAGAATAAATTCTATTTAATTTCGTTTTTGAGTAATGTAATCTGTGTAATACCTTAAATTGTATCAATATATGTCTAGCATTTAATGAGCAACGATGTATACATTGTAGACTTTCTTCCAAATTTCCTTCGTTATAGATAAACCCATTTCATTTTCCCATGTTTGTCGATATATTTCCGAAGTTGGAATTTCCTTATCCAAAATAGTATTATATATATACGCTATTAATTTTTCTGTATTTGGGTGTTTATTAAACAATTCATCTAATAATCCTGGTTTTCTATTTTTATTAGTCTTGCATATTTGACTTAATATAATTTCTAATTTGTAAATACCTAAATATGTTATTTGACTGCAATCCATAGATATCCTGTAACTCTTGAAATGAGAGAAATTTTCCTTCCTTATAAAGGTGTTCTATCCTTTTAATTCCTAAATCATTCCAGTGTTTAAAACCCCTTGTCCAATACAGAGGGCTTAAACAAAGGATTTATTCATAATTGGCAAACAAAGTGACAAATTATCATATGTAGGGTCTTAACTATTTGTTTCCAAATACGTCTATAGCTATGAATTATAGGGTTGTTACCATATATTTTTTTTTGTACTTCCCTTGGTGCAAAAAGAATCGAACCTACATCAAAAGGCAAACAGTCTTCCTTTTCCATCTTTAGCCAGCTTGGTTCATGATCTAAATTTACCAACCAAAAATTCATATTCTTAATCTGAACTGCCCAGAAATAATATAGGAAATTTGGTAGTGCTAGTCCACCCATTTATTTTAGATTTACATAGATGTTTTTTACTTATTCGATGGTTTTTATAGTCCCAAATAAAACTATTAACCAAGGTATCTATATTTTTAAAAAACATTTTTAGGGAGATATAAGTGGATTGCTTGAAATAAATATAACAATTGTGGTAAAAAAAAATCATTTTTATTAGCATTTATTCTACCGATCATTGATATAGGTAGTGTTTTCCAATATAAAATATATTTCTTTAGTTTATTTAATAATTGCGGGTAATTATATTTAAATAGACAGTTATACGATTTAGATACATTAATTCCTAAATATTTGAGTTTGTCCAGTAACTATTTTAAGTGGGAATTGTTCTAATATATTTAATTTTATTCCAGTTATAGGCATAATTTCACTTTTATTCAATTATTCTATACCCAGAAAAAGTACTAAACTTAGTTATAACATTAAATAAATTAGGAATACTAATCTCCGGTTTTGTAATATAAATTAAGATGTCGTCTGCGTATAGAGATATTTTATTCGTTGTAGTTTTGGTATTATATCCATATATTTCTGGTTCTGATCTAATCCTTTCGGCTAATGGTTCTATTACCAGAGCAAATAATAATGGTGATAACGGGCATCCTTGTCTACAACCCCTAAAGAGTTTAAATTTTGCTGATAGCATTTGATTTGTTAATATTCTTGCAGTTGGATTCGAGTATATGATTTTTACCATTTGGAGAATATATCCCCAGTTGAAATTTCTGCATTATTTTTAAATAAATATGGCCATTTAACCTGGTCAAATGCTTTTTCAGCATCTAAGGATATGACAGCTAGTTCAGCATCATTCACTCTTTTTGAATACATGACATTGAATAGACGTCTCAGATTATAGGATGAATAGCGTTTTGGAATAAAACTGTTTGGTCATGATGTATTAATTTATTAATCACTAAACTTAGCCTCCGAGATAAAATTTTAGTTAGTATTTTTTGATCAGTATTTAAAAAGAGCCATTGCTCTATATGATCCAGGGTCCTCCAAATCTTTATCAGCTTTAGGGATAAGTGTAATTGTAGACTCGTTTAATGATTCTGGTAACTTTCCTTGTTCATAAGCATATTTATATATTGTATGTAAACGTGGAGAGATCAGATCATGAAACTTCTTATAAAATTCAACACCTAAGCCATCAGGGCCTGCCGCTTTTCGTTATTTAATGATCCAATTGATTCTTCAATATCTTTTATGATATATCAGCGTTTAACAAGTCTCTACCTTCCTCTGATCTAAAACTATTAACCTGACATTCCTGTAGGAATGTTTCCATTCCATCTGATTGTCCTGCTAGTTTAGATAAGTAAAGATTTTGATAATATTGTAAAAATGTATCATTAATATCTTTTGGTAAAGTCAATATTTCTCCTTGATCAGATCTAATTTTATGTATCATTTTCTCCTCATCTAATTTTCTAAGCTGTTGTGCCAGTAATTTTTGTGGTTTATCCCCAAATTCAAAATGTACTTGTTTAGTCTGTTGAAAAAGTTTAATAATCTGATTTGAGTATATTTTATTTAGCTTGTATTTTAATGATACAATTTATTACTTAATCCCTTAGAAGGGGATATTGCATTTTCAATATCTAATAGTTTTATTTCATTTTCCAAACTTTTGTTGAGTCTTTCGATTTTCTTTATTAAAATATGCTTGAGCTGATATTATCGCACCACGCATAAATGCTTTAAATGTATCCCAGAGCAATGATGGTGAAATTCCAGGTTTGTCATTAGTTTCAAAAAATAATTTAATCTGTTTTACCAAGTAATCATAACAAGCCTATCCTTTAATATTTGGGGGTTGAGTCTCCAATTACGGGTTTTAATAATTATATCTTTTAATTTTATCTTAAATGTTAATGGAGCATGATCCGAGATAATGATATTATGATATTTTGAGTCATATGTAAATGGAATTAGTTTTGAGTCTATTAAAAAATAGTCTATCCGCGAATAGGTTCCAAATACAGTTGAAAAAAATGAATATTCTCGACCAGATGGGTTATCTGTTCTCCAGATATCCTTAACGTTTGCTGTGTTAATAAAATAATTTATAAATGTACTTGACTTAGAAGTGGTTTTCCTTTTCGTTGATGATCTATCTAAATAATTATCTAAGGTACAATTAAAATCTCCTCCAATTATTAGATTATGTTGAGTGGATATAGGGATATTGTTAAATATTTTCTTGAAGAATAGTGGATTATCAAAATTAGGACCATATATATTCATAAGGGTTACTTTTTTAGAATATAATTCACCTGTAATTATTATATATCTACCCTCAACATCTTCTATTATTGAGCTTTGTTTAAAAGGTATACCTTTACGAATGATTATTGCTACCCCTCTGGACTTATGTGTGAATGAAGAGTGATATACTTTGGAAATCCATTTTGCTGTTAATCTATGCTGCGCGTCTTTTTTAAGGTGTGTCTCTTGGAGAAAAATAATATAAGATTTCAATCTATTTAATTGAGCTAAAACCTTACCTCTTTTAATTGGTTCGTTAATTCCCTTAACATTCCAACTACAGAAGGTGATTCCATCACCCCCAATCCGAGTGTTTATATCATACATTTTATTATTAAGGTGGTTTATAATGGAGTAGATGTCTCAGCTCATCCAACCCAATCCTATACCCAGACATCAGATCGATGAAATTTAATATCTGTGACATTATCTTATACACACGTCTCCTTAAACTAACTATATAATACCAATCATACTTAAATCCATATAGTATATAATATGAAATAAAATACATAATATAAAAAGAATAATAAAAGATATAAGTAAAGTAGGTGATGTTAATAAAGTGAAAAGGGGAAAAAAAAGTGACTACAACTATAGTTAGTGTAGTTAGTGTTAGTGTAAGCCACACTAGCGTGGCTACTAATCTACGGACTTCCGTTAGAAAAAAAAAGATGTTAATAATTCCAGCTCCGTTTTTGCCCTAAGGGCTATATATGTTGGGGCGGGGTATTAAATTTATATACTTAGTGATTAATAATACTACTAATATCAATTACAATTAGTATCATAGCACTATATTAGGAGAGCTAACATACATTTTTGAGGCGTAATTAATACAAAACTATATTTATTAATAATCCATCCATCCCTCTTTGACCCCAATATAGAGTCCATGTCCATTGTTCGTCTCCTTCCCTGCGAATCCTCCTTCAATGTAAATCCTCCTCCTTTTCTGTAGATGGACAGTATCATTAGATAAGTGATCGTTAATCAGTCTCATCAAGTAGGTGATCAATAATATTCAGTGTCCTTAATCTTCATCTTCTTCTTCCTCTTCTCCTTCCTCTTCCAATTTCTTCTGAATATCTCGAGCGAATTCAAGAGCTTCTGTATGTTTGGTGAAGCGGTGCTCCTTATTTTCATAAGTTACCCTTAATGTTGCCGGGTACATCAGGCCATATCTCAGATTCTTTATGTTCCTCAGGATACCTCTTGTTTCTGTAAATAAAGATCTTCTCTTGGCCATTTCCGCAGGGTAATCTCTAAAAATACTGATGTTATCTCCCTCATATTTGAGATTTTTCTTTCGGATTATTATCTTCATCATATCTTCAAAAACATGATCGTAAGCCACCTTCACAATCATCTGTCTAGGGGGAGCATCCTTCCTAGGGGTACGTCTCAATGCCCTGTGTGCTCGGCCCAGCAGAGGTTCTTGGTCCTAGTTCAGAATATCTTTTAAAAGTTTTGCAGCAAATTTTCGAGGGTCTTGATTTCCCTCTCGGCCTTCACTCAACCCAACAATACGCAGATTCTTACGCCTTTGACGTCCCTCCAAGTCAATGCATTTCTCAGTCATTTTGATGTTTGACCTGAAACATTAACGGCTTCTCTACCCGTATGTGTGACTTGACGTACTGAGTATTTTCAACGTTTTTTGTTTTTATTTTAAATTTCCAGCATCTGCATTTTTTAAATATTAAGTGGCCATTACTATAAACAAGACCCAGCCTTCAAACTATTTTCAAATGTAATCCCAACAAACAGTAATCAGCTTTGAAGTTATAAGAACTGCTGCATCAATGGGCAGCACTGTCTATGAACAGAGTAGGCTACTACTGACTCGCAACCATAATCTAAAAAGGGTTGATTGCCAGATGGGTAGACAAAGGCCAGAATTGAAAAGGTCAAATGGGTACATGGGGACGAGTTTTCAGCAGGTTTAAGATGGCATTAGTCTGGCTATGATTTTCTCTTGAGTATAACAAGCAACTGATCTGCTGTGGAATGATATATTTGTCAGTGCAGGGAAACTGTCAGCTTTGTTCTGGATGACCTATTTTCAGTAATTGGTGCAGAACATTCAGATATTTCCAAGCTGGAATCACAGCCTCTCACTTATCAACTGCATTGAAAAATTACCTCTACACAATACATGTGGTCACTTAAGCAGAGACTGGGTTATAATGGTTTACATTCCATTGAAACTGTTTCCACAATCTTGGCGTAAGTGTACCCATATTATTCTGAACAATGTTTGAATGACTCCAAAATTCATTTGCAATTCAGATTCACACTTGCAATTAGAAATTCCTGCTCAGCTCCATGCTTGAGATTGGACACAGATAGATCCATTGAAGGACTTTTAAAGTAGGTAAGCTGCTTGTCTCAAGTAGAGGAGAAATTGTAAGGTGTCTTTGGTCCTGCTCGTATAACCATGAGAAGCCATTTATAGCAAAGTTCTGACAATGCTACGGATGGATTGGGCAAGTGAAGATGGAGTGGCTTAAAGCCAACATCTCCTTAGAGATTTTGAAATCCCTGGAAAATCCACCTCCAACGTGACCCCTCCACCCGCCACATCTTCCCATTTCCCCCCCTGTCTGCCTTCCGCAAAGACCGCTCCCTCCGCAACTCCCTTGTCAATTCTTCCCTCCCCTCTGCTCTACCCCTTCCCCGGGCACTTTCCCTTGCAACCGCAAGAAATGCAACACTTGTCCCTTCACCTCCCCCCTCCACTCCTTTCAGGGACCCAAGCAGTCCTTCCAGGTCCGACAGAGGTTCACCTGCACCTCCTCCAACCTCATCTACTGCATCCGCTGCTCCAGATGCCAGATGATCTATATCGGTGAGACCAAGCGGAGGCTTGGCGATCGCTTCGCCGAACACCTCCGCTCGGTCCGCAATAACCAACCCGACCTCCTGGTGGCTCAGCACTTCAACTCCCCCTCCCATTCCGCATCCGACCTCTCGGTCCTGGGCCTCCTCCACGGCCAGAGTGAGCAACACCGCAAGCTGGAGGAACAGCACCTCATATTCCACTTGGGGAGTCTGCATCCTTTGGGCTTGAACATTGAATTTTCTCAATTCTGTTAACCCTTGCTGTCTCCTCCCCTTCCCACCTCTCCTCAGCCCTCGGGCCCTGGCATTCCCTCTATCTCTATCTCCCTCCCCCACCCCAGTCGCACCAGCTTCTCATTTTCACACCACAAACAGCTTACAATGGCTTGTTCCCTTTATCATCGATACTTTTTTGCATATCTTTCATTCATTGTTCCTTATCTCTCCACATCACCGTCTATATCTCTCGTTTCCCTGATCCCTGACCAGTCTGAAGAAGGGTCTCGACCCGAAACGTCGCCTATCTCCTTCGCTCCTTAGATGCTGCTGCACCCGCTGAGTTTCTCCAGCTTTTTGTGTACCCTGGGTGGAATGGTTGGTTGTTTTGGCTAAATTCACTCATATCGCAGTAAGATCAAACCAGTTGCATGCAAAATTAAATCCATAACTCATAGTAGAAGGCTCATGTGCAGTTAGAAATGCATATGATAGAAATTCATGCTATACTCTGAGATTATATCCAATCTTGAAGGTATAATTTGCATATGAAATAGTTAGGGGCTCTTATTATCGTCACCAGGTAGAGAAACAGTTGTAATAATTCTGTGTAGGAAGGAACTGCAGAGACTGGGTTTACCCTGAAGCTCCAGCACAAAATGTTGTAGTAACTCAGTGGGACAGGCAGCATCTCTGGAAAGGGAATGGGTGACATTTCAGGTCGAGACCTTTCTTTAGACTGAGACTCAGGGGAGAGGGAAACTAGAGATAGGGAAAGGTACAAAGAGAATGTAAGGTGTGAAAAGGACAGATCAAAGCAGACAATGTTCAAGGAAATGTAGAATGGTTCATTGTTGGCTGAGGGGATGGTGACAATGAGACATACTGTACAAACAGGAACATTAATCAGGAGGACAGTTAACCTAGTTGGAATAATGTTGTTGTTCATTGATCACCTGATTATATTAAAAATAGCCCAGACCCCATAAAGATACACATTAGCTCCAGGAGGAAAGAGATAATTGATGAGATTGCAAAATAAGATCATTTCCCAGATTCGATTCAGAAGTCTTTGTGGAGGAGTTTGCGCTGCCAACCCAGTCCAAATTTCCTGCAGGTCTCTGAGGATGCTGAATAAATTTCCTGTGTGTTGCATCTAATCACATTTTCATATTTTAGATTTCTCACTGCAGCTGGAATTGTGGGAAACATTGGAAGACGGGGGTGAAAAAGAATGGGCAACAGGGAATCAGGCAGGAGAGAGATTAGGGGGCAAAGGGAGAAAGTGACTGAATAATTGAAATATTATTAAAATGAAAGAGACTGTGACTCCTTGCCTACGAAAAGATGAAGGCTTGGCTTCATGGTCTATGTAGCATTGTACATTAATTAAAACTATAAGGGCTCTTTAACAATTGCAGGAAATGGCTGCGTCAATTTAGCTGATGCTTTCCACAGGAATGCCTTGTCGCAAGTCGAAGAGAATGCCTTCTCATTGAAAACAAAGATTCTTTTATTTGCCTGATGCATCTGTGGTCAGTGGAAGGCTGGAATAATTTGATGCTAAGAATGCTGAATACATGCCGATGGGAGAGCCATCCCTTAGGTATAAATAGTTTGCTTATTATTAACTCTCACATGTCAAGGGGTCTAACTGGAAAATGGAGTAGCTAAACCCACTAAGGAAAAATAAGTGATAGTCCTTGGATGTGCATACAGAATGTATGAAGCTTGTTTCTGTATTTTACTCAACAATAGCTTTCCTTTTGTAAATTAGGAATTTATTAATTTTATCACTTGTTGCAGGAAATGAACTAGCATATAAAGTATAATAATAATAATAATACAAAATGGATTGAAAATAAGATTATTGCAATGGGGAATCAGATATTACCATGGCATTGGGGATGGAATGATATGTAGGACTCTAATTTGACAGCTAATAATTAAATAGTAGCATTCATTAGAAGTATACCTACGAGCAAGACTATCTTCAAAGTGGATGAATTATTGCAAATGGTTTTCCAATGCAGCCAAAGAAGAGAATGCAAAATAATCCAACAGGTTCCTAGTTAAATAGAATCTTGGGGCTTAATTAACTTGTACAGACCGTCAAAGTGACCACCAAAATATTAGGATATTATTTTACCTCTACAAATCAGGCGCTTGATTGTCTGACTCACTTTTCCAGAATAAAGACCCAAGCCCAGGATATTACACTCATGCCAAAAAGAGATGTTTCTTTATTATAAAAAGAAGGAAGGATATCATTTGATGGGCCTTCCTAATCAAAGCCTTGTGATTTTCTAAACAGTATATAAAATCAATGCTTTGCATAATTCTGTGTGCAGCTGCATAGGGTTGACAATTAAATACATTGTTCCGCTTTCACCCTGAAGAAGAGTATTAACTATTTTCAACAGTTGCAGGAGTTTTTTTCCCCCATCTGTATCCAAACCAGCAAATAAGAGACAAATAAGTTGTAAAGAAGGAACTGCAGATGCTGGAAAATCGAGGGTACACAAAATGCTGGAGGAGCGGGTGGAGCAGCGTCTATGGTCTGAAGAAGGGTTTCAGCCCGAAACGTTGCCTATCTCCTTCGCTCCATTGATGCTGCTGCACCCGCTGAGTTTCTCCAGCATTTTGTGTACCGCAGAGCCAAATAAGTTGTTCTGAGGTGAAATTGGAAAGCAGCTATTTGGAAAAGCTCAATGACAGTGGTGCAGCTGGTGGAGATGTGGTCTCGCAGTGGCAGAAACCCATGCTTGATCCTGACCATGGGTGCTGACTTTGTGTGGCGTTTGTATGTTCTCCCTGTGACCACGTGGGTTTCCTCTTGATGCTCCAGTTTCCTGCCATATCCGGGCAGGTTTGTAGGTTAATTGGCCTCTGTAAATTGCACCCGAGTGTGTAGGGAGTGGATGTGAAAGTGAGAACTCAGCAAAGGAAAAGATGAAGATAGAAACAAAAAGCTGGAGTAACTCAGCGGGTCAGACTGCATCTCTGGAAAAAAGGAACAGGTGACATCAAGACCCTTCTTCAAAGAAGGTGAAGTAGATATGAAGCTACGTAGCACAAAGGTGTGCATGGAATCTGCAGGATGAACAGAATGATCAAACATAATAACTCACATTCTTTTGCAAGTGAACTAACTTTTAAAAAATCATTCTTGAATGTGTTGGTCAAGTGTTGAAAGATCCAAAATATTTAGTCTCTTATTTCTGCCACTAGGTGCTGATATTTACCTTTGTACATCATTTAGTGGTATCAAGTGAAAAGTTGGGCCACTGCTCTTGTTGTGAAACAAGTTAACAGGATCTGCAGTTAAACATTATATTCGAAAATATTATTTGTTTTTAACGGTAATTTTAATAAATAAGAACAAATTAGGCAAAAAAGAACAAATTATGAAACCAGGAGATGTTTGACCGATTCAGCATAGTTTTGCTGAAAAGGTCACTCATGTTTAACTATTCAGCATTTTTTGTCAATCTTCGAGATAGTCAATAAAGGAGGATTAATTAAGTAATGTTGTACAATCATTTAAAAGCAATATGATAAGGACAGGCATGACTTTAACTGACACACTGGACACCAAATGTAAGGCAAATCAACCAATAAATAAAATCAAAAGATTGGAATACATTAAATATTTGTGTATATTGTATGGCTAAAGTGAAATGAGTTTTAGGCAAGAATCCTACATTTATGCTCTATATAAATTAGCTATAGTTTGTGAGGAAGAGAAAAGAAAGAGTATAGATGTTTCATGTATTGGATTAATGTAAAATTATGCTCAATAATAGTTATGCAATATGCAGTACTTCTTATGTCGAATGCAATCTAAAATGCAATGTAGACTCATCAGAGTGTTAGCTGGGTTTCAAAGTGCTTTGATCCATTGGATTGATTGAAAGATACAGCCTGGAAACAGGGCCTTTGGGCCTCTGAGTCCACACCGGCCATCAACCTCCCATTCACATGGTTGTACTGGACAGAGAAAATTTACAGCGCAATTCACCCCAAGCCATTTTGTTGTTTTCTTCTCAATGTTTATTGAGATGTTTTTGCAGACAACTTCCGAGTATCATTTCAGGAAAAGCTATTATATTCAAAGTTAGACAAAAATGCTGGAGAAACTCAGCGGGTGAGGCAGCATCTATGGAGCGAAGGAAATAGGCAACATCTATGGAGCGAAGGAAATAGGCAACGTTTCTGGTCGACCTTTTGTCTACCTTTTTGTCTACCTTTTTGTATACCTTCGATTTTCCAGCATCCTTCTTAATCATATTTAAAGTTAACTGTGAAATCTAATATTTGGTATGACAGCAATCAGAGACCCAAAAGCAATGGAGAATAGAAGTAATTAAATAAGAAACAGCAATAAAGATCTCCTAACTTATAAGTGGAAAAGCTCCCAATGGATTAGTTGGTATCTCAATGGTATTTCACAATTCATCCTATTTGGTATTGGTATTGGTTTATAATTGTCACAAACACTGAGAAACAGTAAAACACTTTGGTTTGTGTGCTATAAAGTCAAATCATATCATACATGAGTTCCATCAGGGCTATTTATGATCAAAAGTCTAAAGTCAAGAGCGTGTTATTGTCATATGTTCCGGACAGAACAATACAGTCCTTGCATGCAGGAAATAATAGAAATGGAGTATCAAGAGTTAAATTTATTATAAAGTTTAATATATGTTTTTTTTTCAATCAGCAGTACTGTTTCAATCAGTTTAATACACATTTTTTGAATATAGTGAGAGAATTAACAGAATGTGGAACAAGATCCTGAATCAATGGCTTATAGTTTCTCAGGTCTTGTTACTTATTGGCCTGGATATGTTGCTGGATTAATTTATGCACAGGAAATTTGGGTTTATTCACGGTGTGTAATTTTAATTCCAAAGTTTTGTTCATCACACTCAGTTAGCCTGTTGACCAGCTTGGCTTCTAATAAGGCACTCAAGATGTCAGAGGAGCAACCAAGGAGGTTAGCTTCATGAGGCACTGTGAAGCTGTGGGTTGCGGTATGATGTTTACGATGGATGTGATCTCAGAACTATGGAAGGCATCTGACCCGGGGGGGGGGGCCTTGGAATGTCCTGGAGCTAAAACTGCTCCTCGTAGTTATTAAAGAGAGCCGCAAAGACGCTACCGCTCTCCCCAAATCTTTATTTGCAAAGCTTTAGCTATCAGCTTCCTCCAGTTCAGAAAGCAGAGAAAGGTGAGGTGCCACTCTTGTTAAATGTGGGATGGACAAAGTTTAAAGGACATGTGTGCGGCAAGGGCTTTACACAGAGGGTGGTTGAGTGGCTGGAACATGCTGTCTGACATAGAGTTTTAGATGGGCATAAGCATATGCAGGGAATGGAAGGATATGAGTGATGGTCTTATGATCAGTGATGGCCTTGGCATTATGTTCTGCACAGATATTGTGAGCTGAAGGATCTGTTCTTGTGCTGTACTGACCCATCTTCTATGTTCTAAATTATGTTCGAACTGGAAGGCAGGTTAAACCTGCCACAAATAATTAAATGCAGCCTGCCTCCTGGGAGTGGGCCCTTTTGCCTGTCCTCGGTAAACCATGAGGATGGCAGGTTGGATCTGAGTTCTTGATATACTTGGAATTTCCCACCATTTTCCCAATTAAACACATCTAATTCCACATCCCCACTCTTGCTAAAATCCCTTTCTCAGTCTTGTCTCCGGTGCCCATTTTGTTTACACATGGACAAAAATAGTTGATAATTTAAAAATGATCATAACTATAATTTTAGAAGTTCTTATTGTCTTCAATGTTGTTGACCATCCTCAGTCAGTTTTCAGAGTGCTTGGATCCTTATGTTGAATCATATATTAAATACCATGTAATTAGAATGACAAATGGGGACTGGCAGTGTTGTCTTCATTGCATCCTTTTATTATTCCAGTTGCCGCTTACAGTAAATACTTGCACCATATGTGGAGATCTTTCACTGACAGCCGCAGGACTTTGCCACCATATTCCGATACTTTTTTAATATCACATTATATTTCTCATCAAAGTAGAGCACTGATGTAGCACTGAGTTTGGTTGGTGCACAGCATGGCTTTGGAACCGTGTCTGGCTTCAACAGGTGAGCCTGTTGAAGGAATAAAATCATTTAAATCTGCTGATTTCAGCTTCCCCCCCACCAGTCTCAAATACACAATCCCTCCAGAAGTTACATTTCTACAACTTATTAATTACTTTAAAATAGTTGTAACAATTGACCAGAACAGTCTTTCAGTCTCTGCTTGTTGCTTTAAGCAAGTGCAAGGTATGCAAAGCCACTCTGATTTGGAACAAAGTCAACCTCAAGGCAGAAAGTAGGTCCTCCTCACACCATCTGGTGGCACAGCAGCCTGGCAAAATAACTAGAATTCACCTGCTGGTTTCGCTAATATGGGAATGCATTCACTCCCATCCTTGTATTTTAGTGTGTAAACTCGGTGATTTGATTCTTCGTTGTAATGTTGAAATAACATTGTATGCATTGGGAAGAGCTGTACCTTGGACTAAATATTCTTATGCACCCTATTGCTATTCTCGTAAAGCTTCTGTATGGAAAAGGCTGCAGTTTATACATTTGTTGATCTATGCAAAATCTGAGATCCACAGTTAATGCCATTTGAACATATCTTTTGGGCTTAACATTAAATTGCGACTGCCGCCTGCTCCCCAGTGCAATTCTCTTTCTTCCAGAAAACTTTGGATATTCACAGAATTATACTGGATCTAAAAGTAGGATGCATTTCTTTATAATGCCAGAAACGTACAATTGGAGACATTGATGCTTGTTTCACTATTGAGTGAATTTTGATTCATGTTTCTCTCTTGAGTGAACTATTATTTAGGATAAAATACACTGGACATCCATGTGACAATGTGATCCTGACCAGGGATCTGCATCCTTACCAGTGTCTGCACAATCGCATGGTTGGTCGCATTCATGTGGGAGTCAAGGGGAAATGAACATTCTCCCTCACAATAAAACGCTGCATATCCATCTGGTGCGATTATCCAGTCCTACATTGGAAGAAAGAAAGTCCTCTTGTCACGTAATGTGTTCAGTACAAAACATTCATTGGCTGACTGCAAACTAAGTGGTCAGCCCACCAAAGTAAAATTCAATTTCTGCACAATAAACTTTTAGAAATAAAGGTCAATGGTAGCCAATGTTTCCGCTCGCTAAGCATTCCCATACCTCCCCATGAGTCAGCTTACCTGCCAGCCAAGATCTCGGAAGCTAACATACATTTCATGCCTCTTGCATACTCGCCTCTGGTCTCCAGAATTATGGGCTCCTTATACAGAACAGAAAAAGATAAATAATATTTTTGTACCCAACTGACTTTTTGGTTAAATTTTTATTATGGAAGTTACTGTCAGATTTTGGTGATATCCGCACTACTTGGCGGTGCTGGCTCGAAGGACCGAATGGCCTACTCCTGCACCTATTGTCTATTGTCTATTGTCTACTTTTGCATGGGTGGAAGGGAACAATTGACTGCCTTTGGATGATCCCATTAAACATACAAATGCACAAGTCATTAATGTGCTTAACACTTATTGGGGTTCCAGTATCTCGCTGTTGGGGTTCCAGTACCTCGCTGGCACTACTGCCACTCCCCTCTCTGACCCTTGGTTGCATACTCCTGTTATGGGCAGGCACTTAACATGCTGAATGTTTATTGGGGACCTTGTGCCTCAAGTAGCTTCTCCCTCTGTGTGACCATGTGGGGAGATGGTGATGCAAGTAGATTTCTTGTCTTGCCTTTTAATATTAAGGCAAGACTTATTTTTACTGCTACTTACCACTTCTGGTTGAGCTATCATTCTTATCACATTACCTTGCAAACTAAAAACTCTTTCACTAATCCATTTTGCTTATTCACTTATCAGAAATTCTAACCTAAACTTGGCCCTTAACAATTGAAAAACAAATCCGCACAAATTCAAAGATAAACTATACCTTTTAAAACTTATTTTAAATTGGTTTTGTAATGCAAGTTGTGATAAGGCAAATACATGGCATAAGAGGGGACCATGTGTGTAAATTTAACTGTTTAGCTCTAATTGTCTCTGGGCATGATTATTTCTACATTACCTGACACACTGGGCAGTCTTTCGCAGGATTCCTGCGATTGACTATATTTCTTACGACCTCTGCGTGGTTTTGTAGCCCGTGTTGTACGAACAGGTGCCTCACTTGCTCTGAAGAAAGTCACCATGAAAGGCTGTTTGGAGCGGATCCCTCGTCGTCCGACCAGCCCAATAAAATCGGGGTTGAGACTGTGCCCTGGAGCTTAAAACAAAACACATATTCAGTAAGTAAACAAGCTTGATATGTCTACAACATTAAATGCAATTTGGGACAGATTTTACTTTTTAAAATCATTTGTCTTATTACCCTAATTGTTTCTCAAGCTCCCTGTCAATCCAAGCCACATTTCTAAGCTGGTTCAAGTATCAGGTCAGATGCTGCTCGGCCTTGCAATGCCACTCTGAAACCATTTGTAAACAGGTGGCCCAAGATATTCTTGCCAATGGTTCTCTGAGTTTCCCCACTATCAATTAACTGGGTTTGTCATCACCAGTCTTTAATATAATTGCAATGTAAGTTCTTTCATATCATGAACTTTGAGATTGTTAAAGGACCTGTCCCACTTTCACGACCTAATTCACGACCTCTGCCGAGTTTGCCCTTGACTCATACTCGCAGTATGGTCGTCACGAGGACGTAGGAGGTCGTAGAAGGTCGTAGGTTGGTCGTAGCAGGCCGTGATGCTAGTCGTGGGTACTCGTGGCATCAAGTAGGTCGGGTCGTTTTTTCTAGCCTGATGAAAAATGTCCACGAGTTAAAAAGGTCGTGAATTAGGTCGTGAAAGTGGGACAGGCCCTTAAGTTTCCACTCATCAGAAATTCCTAATGCATGGCCATTAACAAATATAAAACTTGAATTCATAGCTGCATAATATATGGGGCTAGCTATAAACTATGACACAGGGTGGTAGGAACTCTCATCTACTTTACTGCGTATTGAATTGCTAGTCCCCACAGGTGCATTACATACCTTCCTATAAAATAAGCAGGAACCTTAAAAGAGCTACTTTACAGGAGCATTGCACTGTGCACCTTCCTGTGGAAGGTGTCAGAACCATACTTTCAGCCACTTAGCTGTAATCTATTTGCTTATTCTATAAAGCATCTATCTGAAGTGGCTTGGAATGCCAGTGAAAACAAACCCATTAGGGTGCCAAAAATGGATCCCAGGAATAAATTATTGTCGGTGGGTACCATTGAATTCAATAAAAGTATTGCTGCCACTTCCACGGAAACCAAGTAACACTCAGAATTACAGAGAGGGAGTTAAAATGAAGTTAATTAACAGTTAAAATTAAAAAAGAAGAGGAGGTGCCAAAGACAGAACAGGCCATACTGTGGTCATGTGATTCTTGAATCTGCGGTGTGAGTACGACAGATTCTGCAGTTAGTGCTCCTAGGTATTCAAAGTGATAGTGTCATTGAGGCAAGTGAGATTGCAGCAACTATTTCTGTAATAAACCACTTGAATGGTTGCTTAAAGCTTATGAGCATTCTAAATCTTCACAGAGCAAAAGGCTTTTACATTGGAATGTATGGATATCAAATCAACATCAGGTTAAAAGATTCCTTTTTGCTTTTCCATTGTGGAAATATTTTCGGATAAGGCCCTGGAATGATAAGGAAATTGGCCATTAGCAGTAACGTTGACAGCAAATACTCCAGGACAGCAATGTAATTGTCAAGTGACATCCTGGATTGTGTCATTTTGACCTTGGAACATATTCTGAGAGGCTGGTAAATATAGTACCTTCATCAGTCTGCACACAGAGGCGCAGGCCAAGGTTATAACGAGGGTTCATCAGCCAGTGATTACTAGTTGCTGTGATGTCAAACTCAAGCCACCCTTCTTCCGAAGGCCACACTTCTTGATAGTCCAATAGGAGGAGCTCTGGTTCTCTATCAATGGAAAAAATAAATTCGACATCAGGGAGACATGCAGGAATTTGAGTCATACCCAGCCTTGTGACCGCAAAAGGGAATGTTCTCTTAATGTGTTAGTACTGCATTCAATGCTGAGTCAATATATCAGATTTACTGAGCTGGAAGGTTTTCTGTGACATTGCCCAGGGTGAGATAGAGGTTATGGTGATGAAATAAAGTGATTAAAGCTTGGTTGTGGAAGCTATGCGCATCACTACAAGCATAAAAGGAATGAAGTTTGTCACAGAATACCTCAGAGAATTCCTGTTACATTGACTGTTAGGGAATAAATAACAATTTAAATCTGACACCGTTTTTGGCTGATTCCACTGAAAGGAAATATTTCTGAAGAAGAAGCTTGGCTAGTCTACCATACTTAAAGCCCAACGAGTCCAGTCTGAGGGTGAGGGAGTGTTTGATGGAGAGAATCACCAAGTGTGCAGTGGTCACAGGAGATCATATTACTGTGGGACTTTGGAAACATTACTTTATATAATGTTCCTTAGTCTAAATCTAAAGGGTGCCGCATCTCTTCATATCTGGTGCCCATCAAGTTAGAGTATGGAAGAAGGCCAAAAAAAAATGTTGTAACTCAGATCGCAGGAGGTTATATTATTTTTTCCTTCTTTGTTACACTACAAAATATCACTAAATTATGGTTGACTGTGGAAAGGTTTGCATGCTGTAACGGGCTACAAAGCAGAATCGCTGGCAACAAAGCATCCTTCCCCGGTGAACTCAATGCATTCAATGGTTGTTTTGAGCAGAAGCACAGTGGAATGATGTTACCGGCCCGACGGCTTTGAGTGCATCTCTACCCACGGGCACAGCCGTAGATTTCCCAGTGACCTTCCCGAGAGTGAACCTGTGGGAAGTGACTGGCTCAGGTTGAGTCCCTAAAGGAGCGCTTACAAGCTGGCGGAACATCTGACAGGAGGATTCACGGACATCTTTAACCTTCCCCTACCACATCTTGGCATTCCCACCTGCTTAAGTAAGACCGCCATCATCTCAGTGCCAAGAAAAAGCTAGGTCGAGTGGCAAATTGACTACCGTCTGGTTGTTCTAACATGCACCATCGAAAGGATGGTCATGGCAGACTTCAAAAGCAAACTTGCAATTGCAAGTCTTTGACCATTCTATATTAAAGGAAAATATATGAATTGGAATTATAAGCATGACTCTAATAATTTCCTTTATTATTCTGTTGTACTATTGAAGCAGAAATCAGAATTTAATATAATTTTACCTTTTTTTTCAGAAGAACTGTGAACAACTGTGCACTTTGGTAGAATTTTAACTGTAGCATTCCAGGTTCAAGTACTGATATGGTAAGGTAGCATATGCACTGAGTCACAGATTAAAGGAGGCTCTGTCCTTGTGTGGAAGAGGCATGGCAGATGAATGGTACAGAAGCTGTTAATTGAGGAATCAGATGAATCCAACAGTGTTGCAGAGGCACTTTCAGTCACAAACTCAGGCTAAAGCTTTGCATACAACACGTGCAACTATACTGCCTCAGTGTGATCCCTTTACGACTGAAGAGCTTCATGAAACATGCTAACTAGCTATCAAAGTTTTGAGGCAGGGAACGGAGGAAGCCAAGGTTTCACCTTCTTCTGTCAGCTGGGGTTAACCTTCAGAGTGGAATAAAAATGTGATTTTCTTGAAGAGAGACAAATGTACTCAACACTCCTGAATACTGATGTCTACTCTTGTCACAAACCTGTTCATTTTCTCCATTCTAGCAATCTCAAGGCCTCTTGCTTCCCTCATTCATTTCGATTCTGTCTAATCTCCATTCTCAATCCTCCACCTATCTCTGGTCCAGTAATTGACAATTTCTGGCATTTCAGCCATTTCCTTCAAGCCACTTTTAAACACACCACATTTTACATTCAGCACAATCCACAGTAGTATACTTCAGGCTCACAGTTTTCAGTTGTTCATTTTTCATTAACCACCAGAGAACTGTAGCAGTATTTCCATGTGCAATAATATTATAGTAAGGCTGCATTTTCAATTTGTTTATTTATTTAACTAAGGAAGCACACATCACAATTAAAATTCCCCAAATTTAACCAATTTTATCTTCCAGCCCCATTAGCTTTACTGAGAATTATAACTTCGAGTCAGAAACCCCATACATTTACAGTGCTCCCTATACTTTCAATGTAACCCCACCGTCATTTGTTTTAAAAGGCTCATCTTTCATGAAATTCTAAAAAAAAAACATTAGCTGAGCTGCTGGAAAGTACTCAAAAGAATGACCATTCCGGAAACGGAGGATATGTTTCTTAGTGCAACATTTCTTTTCTTTCAGAATGCATATCAGGAAAGTGGCGACAAGCAGCTCTGAGTAACTGTTAATTGCCAACCAGAGGCTGTTTGTAATTTCCTATTATGCACTTCCAGTGAGCAAGCCTTTGCACCTGGATGAAAAGATGGCATTTTTTTCTCATGGCCTCAAGGACCACGGCTCCAATATTAGAACACAGCACAGTAATGGGCCCTTTGGCCCGCAATGTTTGTGCCGAACATCATACCTCGCTGAACTAATCTCATCTGCCTATACATGATCCATATCCCGCTATTCCCTGCACTTCCATGTGCCTATCGATATTTATTTATTTATTTATTTATTTATTTATTGTCTATCTAAAAGTCTCTTAAACATCACTATCATGTCTGCCTCCACCAGCACCCCAGGTAATGTGTTGCAGGCCTCCACCACCCTCTGTGGAAAACGCTTGCCCCGCACTTCTCCATTAAACTTCCCCTCTCACCTTATAGCTACTGGATGCCCTCCAGAGTTGGACATTTCCGCCCCGGGAAAAAGGTTCTGACTGTCTACCTCAGTGGTTCTCAACCTTGTTTGCCCCATGCACCCCTTTCACCACATGTCAGAATGTCATTCCCCCCCTCCTTTCCAAGATTGTCTGCCTCAAAAAGTGCATTCCAAATAAATTGCATATAATACTGAAAATCCTTTATTTCTAACAGTTTGAGTTTGCTAATCTGTGGTCCCAATTCCCCCCCTGAAAACCTGAACCCCCCCCCCCCCCGGGGGGAATTCCCCCCTGGTTGAGAACCCCTATCTACCCCTCACATAAATTTACATACCTCCATCAAGTCTTCCCTCAACGTTCCCAGAAAAACAATTAAAGTCCATCCAACCTCTCCCTATAGCTGAAACCCTCTAATCCATGGAACATTCTGGTAAACCTCCTCTGCATCCTATCCAAAGCTTCCACACCTTTCCTGAAATGGGGTGACCAGAACTTGTCCCTCCCCCTTTCTCTTCCCTGTGCCCCACCTGGATGCACAGTAACCATTTCTCCCATCTGCCTCCCCTTCCACAAATAATCCTTTCACTACATCTAACAATACCCCCCCCCCCCCCCCCCCCACTGGTATCTACCTATCACCTGCCAGGGTTTTCCTGCCCCTCATCTCTTCTGGTTTTCTTCCCCCCTCCACCCCACAATCACTCTGAAGAAGGGTCCCAACCCGGAACATCACTTATCCATGTTCTCCAGACGTGCAGCCTGATCCGCTGAGCACATTGTGTCTTTTTTTCAACCTTAACTAGGTTTGCTGGCTTCTACACTGTGATGGATACACAATGTAGAGAATATACACTGAAATAATACCCCTTATTGTAAATGTAGCTGCTACCTTGTAAGTATAAACTCAAGATTGATTGCTCCTTTGGTTGTAGCATTTGTCTCCAGAGGCTTACTGAATCCGATGGAGATGCCTTTGGAATAAATGGTCTGGCTTATGTCTGTGAGTTCAGTTTCTCACTTGTAAGATTTCAAAAAAAGAACCCAAACAAAATACTGTAAATGGGGATGGGATGCTATCAGTAAGTAAAATGTCAAAATTGGTCGAGTTTTTGAATATTGAAAGTACAATGGCAAGTTTTAGTAACCCACGTGGTCATAGGGAGAATGTGCAAACTCCACACAGACAGACAGCAGCCAATGTTATGATGGTCTCCCGCGTGGAGCTCTGCCAGCTGCGCCACTGTGCCACCCACAGTGATCAAACAGCCAGGAAAACTGCCTTGTTCTTCAAAATTGTGGTGTGAGATCTTTTATACCAGCTGTAAGCAGTGGCGGACTGGGTCTAAATATATTGGTTGCCAGAAGACAAGGGGGGGGCCACTTCATCAGGGGCCCACTTGCCAACGGGCAATCTGACACCCTGGCCCGTCCGCCACTGGCTGTGAGAACCGACATTGCCAGATCTGATATCTCATTCATCAGGGAGCACCACAAACAGCACAGCATTCCCTTAACTCCCTCTGCTGCCAAGTATCTGAAGGGGTGTTAAATTAGAATCCTCTGATGCTGAACTATGAATACCTCTAATCGAGCTACAGCTGACATAAAATGGAAGGAAGGCAGAAAAATTGCTTTTATTTTCTATCTCTGAATTTGAGACCATAGGCCATCCATCACTCAAAACCTTCCAATGTGCAGCTGATTCCTATCAACATTTTTGGACCATAAGCCTAAACCGCCCTCACTTTGAGATGGAACCTGCACATTTGCAGGTTAATTGAGCAGCAGGAGAACTAAAGAAAAATCCTGACTGTGCATCGTGGGTTAGGTATCCTTGTGACTCAAACTATTGGCTTGCCAGACAAGCCAGTCAGCAGGAATGACTGGACTGCCTCATACAAGGTCCTTTGATCTTATGATGTTATCTCAGCTCCTAACACACTACCCAGGGAGTGTTATTTTCAATTAATGGTTTGTTGGGTCTCGAGGGATGGGAAACCAGTTCACAGGAACCACTTCACTGAAAACAGTCATAAAAAGAAACAAAAATTCAAATAACAGCTCTGATGAAAAGCCCCACCCTAAATACTAATAAAACTGTTTTCCTAACTGCTGACCATATTATTCTAGCATTCAGTAGTTTTATTTTTGAAATATGAGCAATGTCCAAATCAATATACTACTGTGACTTTTCATCCTACTTGTTTTGCCAAATATGTTCAGTTTTGATTCCTTGTATCATTGACCTCAGGACATGATCACTACTGAACTGTGCTAATTTCATTTCATTTTGATTCTTCACATATGAGTAAGCAGTACTTCCCCTGCACATCATATCCTTCCAGTGATTCACGTTCTACCACTACTTAAAAAAAGACCTAAAGTGCTGGAGTAACTCAGCGAGTCAAGCAGCGTCTCTGGAGAACATGCACTGCCTGTCTGCCACTCCATAGTTTGGATGTTCTGATGCAGTGGGATGGCCAGCAAGTCATGCGAGTTAATATTATAAATTATGGGGCCAAGTTGTGCTGGCTACATACAATGTTTCCAATGGTAACCACCTGTAGTCAGCCATTTTTAACTGAGTAGGTCTTACTTAGGTCTGGGAGTTTCAGAGTGATAAATGTTGTTTTGTCACTGGATTCCACATGGAGGCATGGTGAAGTTCAGGCTTGCTAGGACTCCCCAGTATTATTGAGGGAATCCACCCCCAAACTAAAGCCAACCACAACTGCCATCGGTTTAGAAACCCCATTCAATTCAATTGGGAATCTCAGTCAGGGATATGTAGCAAGGTTAGTGTTTGCTTTGAATTGAGTTCAGTTTAGTTTATTGTCACGTGCAGGTACAGTGAAAAGCTTTTGTTGTATGCTAACCAGTCAGCAGAAAAACAAAACATGATCACAATCAAGCCATTTGCAGTGTATAGATACATGGTAAGGGAATAACGTTTAGTGCAAGGTAAAGCCTACAATATTTTAATGACTTTATAGTTTATTTATTTAAAAAAAAGTAGTACTTCTGTTACTGTACAAAATATCTATGAATATAAAAGACATTTTAAAACTGTAAAAAAGCCTCACAAGTTTGTACAGAAGGCAAACTCTTACTGTAGCTTTAGCTTTTGTAAAAGGGTGCCAGGGTTCAGTGTTACACCCCTGAGGCCGACTCACTGTTGAGGCTTCACTCTGCCTGGCTCCCAGGAATGGAAGGGCAGAGAGATCAGTCCTCAGTATCTGGCCCAGGTTGGCAGGGATAGCAGGTAATGCAGGTCCCATTTCTAGGCTGCAAGCTACAAAACACATTCAGCATGATTTGGCCCATGGGAACACTTGGTAATGAGGCAGTATATCACTTTGTAAAACTTATTCACTTAGTGAGATTCTGAAATGGGATACCCTAATGGCTTAACTGCAACAAACTGACTTCACGCAGCTTTTTGAACAGGCTGATGAGGAGAATGGTTTAGTACCACCTAGAAATGGGTTTGTATGCCAGGTTAGGACAAGATCCAGCTCAACTGTGATGCTACAGGTGGTTAAATAGCCTGCTTACAATTCACCTCACCATATTTTCTCATAACATAGAAGGAGCCATACGGCCCATCAAGTCTATGACGGTTCGCAGAGCAATCTTATCCTCCCACTACTTTTCTCCATAACCTATTAAGGTCATAAGTGATAGGAGCAGAATTAGGGCATTCGGTCCATCAAGTCTACTCCACCATTCAATCATGGATGATCCATCTCTCCCTCCTAACCCCATTCTCCTGCCTTCTCCCCATAGCCTTTGATACCCGTGGCACCCAATTCTCCCCACATTCCCCTAACTTTGATCACCCACCTACACCAGGGGCAATTTGTATAACTAAGTAACTCACCAGCACATCTCTTGCACATGGGAGGAAACCAGAGGCCCAGGGAAACCCATGTGGACATAGCTAAAACATGCAAACTCCACATGGACAGCAGTGCAAGTCAGTATTGAACCCCAGGTCTTTGGAGTTGTGAGGCAGCAAGTGTACGAGCTGTGCCAATGTGGCAGCCCAGGGAAAGTCACTTTGAACTGTGTCTTAATGAACTTGAAGATAGAGAATAGTCAGTCCCATTGCCATCTCTCCAGATATTTACATTAATTCTTGCCTAGTGTGCAGAAAGGTAGGCAGTTAATTATTAGTTGCTTTACACTGTTGGGTAATGATGACAAAACCACCAGCTACTGCCTAGATTGACTAGATTGACATGAAGGGTGTGGGCAAATGTATAAACTTTTATGATGAAATAAAAAGAAGCGTGTTCTGAAAAAAATATCGGGTAAAGCAGTTATTTTTGGTGGTGCGTTGTGAATGAAGTGAGGCGGGATTGACAGAGAGCGTATTCCCATATGTGAACAATAGATGACATGACTGTGTTGGTATCAATAATATACACTAACCTGTCCTTGAACTCCTGCAGCACTTGGTAAATTGTGATGTGAAGAGTCATGTTTCCATGAAAACTCTGATTTATTCCTTTGTAGATCCTAAACTCTGCTGCAGTTACCATTTCACCTTGAGGAATCTGAGTTAAATCAAACTTAAATTCCTTCCACTGTGCCTCATTGTGAAAGGCATCTTCATTGTGCTCCACTGTCAAAACAACAACAAGAAGAATCATTGATTACGTATGTTTAAGAAAGAACTGCTGATGCTGGAAAAATCGAAAGCAGACAAAAAATGCTGGAGAAACTCAGCGGGTGAGGCAGGATCTATGGAGAGAAGGATTAGGTGACGTTTCGGGTTTCGAAGATCTCGAGCTGAGACCTCACCTATTCCTTTTCTTCATAGCTGCTGCCTCACCCGCTGAGTTTCTCCAGCATTTTTGTCTGCCATTGATTACATATGGTTGGTTTGCAATTCCTTATCAATGGTGATCAATAATCGCCGGCTATGAGTGTTTCCAGTTGGAATCGACTCCTATTGTTGGGATTATAGGAGTCCCATATCACAATAATGTACAGCGAAAATTACTGAGGACAATCTGTCATGAACACCTATGCAAAATCGCACACAATCCACCATTTAGAATCAATGCATATTTCTACCAGAATTATATTTGATTTGTTGCGTTGTTGCTTTTAATGTGCCTGCAAGGCTGCAGCGAGTACGACATTAATTGTTCCGGTCTCAGTGCATACAAAAATTAAACACTATTGACCCTTGAAATGGAAAGATTTCTAATCTTGTCAGGGTTTTGATTTACATGCAGATTACACAATTTGCAATGTATTAACTCCAACTCTGCAGAGTTATTCACAAATTCATCCAAATGCCATAGAGAGATTGATTAATCAGTCCATTAAATGTTGCTCAAACAATGGAAGTTCAGGGGAAACTCTCTCACACAACATATTCAGAGCACCCTGCTGTAATGTGAGTCAGGTGAAGGCAGTCAGTCTGGAATGTGATGCTGTCGTTGGTTGAACTGTAGGTTTATTTTGGAGGGTAATGTTTAGACCATGCTATAACCTAACTCGCAATAAAGAATTGGCTCCAGACTTGTATTCCCAATTTCAGGAAAGATGTGCATCCAATTAGTTTTCAGTCAAAGGGTAGTGGGCATATGGAATGAGCTGCCAGAGAAGGTTGTTGAGGCAGGTGTGTGGCATGATGGCGCTGTGGTATTGTTGCTGCCTTGTAGTGCCAGAGACCTGAGTTCAACCCTGACTACAGGTGCTGGCTGTACGGAGTTTGTACGATCTCTCCGTGGCCATGTGGGTTATCCCCGGGGTGCCCCGGTTTCCTCCCAAATTCCAAAGACATACAGGTTTTAGGTTAATTGGCTTCAGTAAAGATTTTAAATTATCCCTAGTGTGTTGGATAGTACTAGTGTACAGGGATCGCTGGTCGGTGCGGACTTAGTGGGCCGAAGGGCCTGTTTCCACGCAGAATCTTTAAAATTAAAACGTAAATGTCCTATAACAGCATTTAATAGGCACTTGGACAGTCACATGGATTGGAAAGGTTAGAGGGACATGAGCCAAACGTGGGCAAATGGGACTAGTTTAGATGGGGTATCTTTGTCGGCATAGATGAGTTGGGCCGAAGGGTCTGTTTCCATGTTGTATGACTGTACGACTAATTAGCCATTAATCAATTAAATGTTTAGACAAAGTCTAAATAATACCTGATAAATGTATTTCAATTAACCTTAAAAAGGAACTTAAAACATAATAAATGTCCACTGTCAAGTAATATGTAATCTAACAGAGTGTCGCTCTTGACATTTAGATGAAGTTTTACGTAGATTTATTCTGTCTTACTAGATTTACTGCAGCCCACAGTGTCTCGCTATTGCAGCAACGTGCAACAGTGAATAAGCTGATAATGGAAGGATAAAATTATTTATTAGTTGTACTTTGATTTACAGCAACCGTCATGCTCCACAGTGTGGTAACCTCACCTTCCACTGATCTTATTTTCTTCATATAAGAAACCAAAGGCAGGGTAGTGAATTCACAAACCAGAACGAAACCCAGAGGCATAATTATAGGAATGGTCAACATTTAAAAATAAACTCCTAAAAAGAAGGAATTAATTAAAGGGCAAAAGAACAGGGTGTGTTTCAGAAATAAAAAGGTTATTGATTTCATGATTTTTAAAACCACGTGCTCCATTCTGTAGCTCTTGGATATTTAAAAAATTGACCTCACTCTACAGGCAAGGTGTTATTTGATCTCACTGTTTTTGGATTGACCTCCCAGAAACGTAATTGGCATGGAGTTTCAGTGAGGCTCTGACACTTGATATTGGTGAAGATTGAGAATTTACAAACACAAATGGAGTTTTGCATTCATTTGCATTGACTGAAATAGTATCCATCCCCGACCATAAAACTGGTCCTGCCTCAAAGACAACTAACCAGCCTAGTGATTATCTGTTAATTATACCTGTTTGTTCTCCTTCATTCAGGCTTTTAAAATGAAGATAGGGACTTTTAACATTTGGTGTTGCACAGTAGCGCAGCGGAGAGTTGCTGCCTTACAGCGCTTTCAGTGCCAGAGACGTGGGTTCGATCTCGACTACGGAGTGCTGTCTGTACGGAGCTTGCATGTTCTCCCTGTGACCTCGTGGGTTTTCTCCAAGATTTTCGGTTTCCTCTCACACTCCAAAGACGTACAGCTTTGTAGGTTCATTGGCTTGGTATAAATGTAAATTGTCCCTTGTGTGTACATGTAGGACAGTGTTAATGTGCAGGGATCGCTGGTTGGTGAGGACTCGGTGGGCTTGTTTCCGTGCTATATCTCAAAACTAAACTAAACTAAACATGCAAGGATACAACGGTAACTTTTTAAAGTTTTTAAAATATTAAACTAAATCAATTTGCTAAAAAAAGAGTGCAATAATGAAACCGACAAATGATGCTACATTAGCATTTAGTCATTTTCTGGAATTAAAATCATGTTACTCACAAATGCAGTCTACTCAACATAATAAAAATGTTTTTGTGGTTTGGCAATTATCAGTTGTATTAATAAAATTAGACCCATTTACCACTCTTAAAAATAATACAGAATAACTTTAAAGTAACAGTGATGAAAACGCATTTGGGGAAGTTTTGAGTTTAGAAATACAGCCCACCGAGTCAGTGCCCACCAATGATCGCCCATGTTCTGTGATATCTCACTTTGCATCCTACACACTAGGATCAATTTACAGAAAATGTATGGCCAGCACAGTAGCGCAATGGGTCGCACAGTGGCGCATCTGGTAGACAGTAGTGCCTGTGCCTCACAACGCCAGAGCCTGGGTTCAATCCTGACCTTGGGTGTTGTCTGTGTGGTGTTTTCACATTCTCCATGTGACCGTGTGGGTTCCTCTGGGTGCTCTGGTTTCCTCGCACATCCCAAAAAATGTGTGATGTTTGTTGGTTAATTGGACGCTGTAAATTGCCTCGAGAGTGTCTGGAGCAGATGAGATAACATGGAACTAATGTGATGGTTGGTGTGGACTCAGTGAGCCGAATGTCCTGTTTCCATACTGAATCTCTAAACTCTAAACCAATTAACCTACTAACCTGCACGTTTTCTGAATGTGGGAGGAAACCGGGGCATTTGGAGAAAATCCATGCAGTCACAGGGAGAACGTACAAACTCAGTACTCTGATCAAATTCAGGTCTCTGGCGCTGTGAGGCAGCAACTCTACCACAGTGCCACTTGAGGTGCTGATACCTAAAGAATATCCGATTAATGAGAGGAAATTGAGGCGTGAGGGAGGAACAGTGGGGTCTTGGAGTCTGTCCACAGACCCTTTAAGGTAGCATATAAGATGCTCATCTTTATTAGCCACAGCATTGAATAAAAAAAACAGGCAGATTATGCTGGCATTGCAATCAGAAAGAAAGTTCATCAGCACCTCTATTTCCTCAGAAGATTAAGGAGATTCGGTCTGTCGACAAATACTCTCCCAAATTTCTACAGGTGTACAGTAGAAAGTACCCTGACTGGCCTGGTTCATCATCTCGAATTGCCCAGGAATGGAAGAGCTTACAGAAAGTGGTGGACACTGCCCGGTTCATCACAGATACATAGACACCACAGACCTGTCCGCCATCGAAGGAATCTACAGCAAGCGCTGCCTCAAAAAGGCAGCCTATATCATCACCCTGACCACATTATCATTCCATTCTTACCATCGGGAAGAAGGTGTAGGAGCCTGAAAATTGTGATTACCTGATTCATAAATAGCGCCTTCCCAGCAACCACCAGACCCTTGAACATTAACCAATACCACTTCAACAACTCGGTGACTATGGACTGCTATGGACTGTGTTTTTTGTTGCACTATCTTTTTTTCTGCACCAGTATGACGGTTATTAATTTTTAGTTTAGAGATACAGCACGGAAACAGGCCCTCCAGCCCACCAGCTGACCAACGATCCCCATACACTAACACTATCCTCCACACACTAGGGACAATTTAACAATTTTACTAAAAGCCAATTAGCCTACAAATTTGGATTGCGGGAGGAAACCGGAGCACCCGGAGAAAACCCACACAGGTCACAGGGAGAACGTACAAACTCCATACAGACAGTCAGGCTCGAACCTGGGTCTCTGGCGCTGTACGGCAGCTGCTCTAGTGCTGCGCCACCCTGCTGCCCAATTTATTGAATCTTTGATTATTATATTTATCCTCGTGCATTGTGTTTATAGGTTAGGCTGCTAGGCTGTGGCAAGAGGAACGTCAGTATTTCATTGTCAGTACACATGACAATTAAACACTCTTGACTCTTGAGGATTGCACAAAATGCTTGTTTGGCCACAATTTAATTACTGTGTACAATTCTCATCACTTGATAAAGGGAATGATAATTCTGTACAGGATGCAGGGGAGATTTACAAGAATGTTACCAGGTGTGGAACATTTTAGCATGATGAAACATTGGGTTGTTTCCTTCAAACAGAGTACTTACGCCGGCAATGTAACTTCATGCAACAATTATAGGTATTTCCTTTAGCTGAAAGACCCAAAATTAGACGACATGAATTTCAAGTAAATGGGAGAAGGAAGAGGAGGAAGAGGGGGGGGGCTGGAATTCCCAGCCGAGCAGAAGCTGAAACCTTCACCAGATTTTAAAAAGGTCTGGATGTATCTGAAGATCTGCGACTAGCAGAACAAAAAGAATCAAGTGTCGGAAAGTGAGATTACATAGGGACACACTTTCTCAACAAGCAGATACTCAATGGATTGAATGGACTTCTTGTCATATCATTTCAGTGATTCCTGTTATGTTCATAAGCGAGTTTGTGTGTTTTTTTAAACAAAATTAATTTGAATCAACAATTTACAAAAATACTAACAACAATACAAACAAACCCACCACCATAATACAAATTAAAGCAAATATTCTTAAATATTAAATCACTATTTCCCCATCCTTATTGAGGATACATTCCGCCCCCGTGGTGCCCAGTGGTCCCGGAAATCCCCCAGGGCACCCGTGGACAGCGCGTAGTCCCTTTCTAGTGCCACCCGGGCGCGGACGTAACCCCGGAAAAGGGGCCGGCAGCCGGCTCGGGCAGAATTTGTGTTTGTGATTAAGCAGATGCATTTGGGTTGCAATGTCCAACCTTGTTCAGTCGTACAGAAGAACGCAAGGAGTAGAGAGCTCCGCACAGCACAGCACGAGGCAACTTGGCACTTAGGCAGAGCATACGGGAAATTGCCAGGTATGGAAGAGACTAGTGGCAGGGACACTTGGGCAACTATACAACAAATTACCCTTTGACAAAACATCAGCTCCTTGTCATCCTTACCAACATGTAGGATGCAGGCAGAATTGTTGTGGGAATGTCAATACCTGAAAGAACAGCTCCAGTCACACACCAAATTGATTTAGGTTGGCCTTGCAGTTCCGTTAGTGCTGCTGGGTCAATTTTCATCAATGTGAGACTAACTTCTTCACAAAGGTAACAGTCAGTCAAGAAAATCAGGGAATTGTCACAAGCCATAGGGTGTCTTCCACATCCCCAGCACAAATCAATGTAGGAAGGGTCTGGTGGGAAGGGACTCAAGTGTGGCGGATGTGTGGAGAAACAATGATATGGGAAAGGGATGGTGTGTAGGGGGTAGGATTGGGAGACCTGGCAAGCTTTTGTGGGCAGAACCATGATGTTGATGACGTAAAAGGATAGGAGGCCCTGTTAACATGCAGCAGGTCCCAGTTAATTCCAGACAGTGAGATCTAGTTCTAGCAAATAATAATTTATTTTCACAAATTAAAGATTTGTATTAATTAAATTTCCCTGAAAATGTTGTTTTACTCCAACAGTTTGAGACCAGGTACTTATGCTGCAAAAAGGGGACAGGTGGAAGAGAGGGCCTGGGCTTTCTCCCTGCCTTGAGCTACCCCCCTGCTAGGATCCTGCTTCCAAGCAGCGCGGCTGTTTTGGACACAATATCATAATCCAGAAACCATTGCATTTACCCCGTGGCTACGATCACAAGAATTTTGAAGGGAAATCTTCGTGAAACCACAAGTGTTACTCAGTGCAACTAGCATCTGGATATTTTTCATGCTCATGTCACCAGATGTGGTGGGTTTCTTCATGGTTGCTTTCGAGGCAAAGCTCTGACACGAGACTCAAATTCAGGCGCAAAGTACTTCGATTGGTTTTGCTAGGTAATATAGAATTTAAAAAATTGAGTACATTAAAATGCCTTTAGGAATTATGTCATTTGTATTTTAAAAGCTAGAATAGTTCTTCATTGATTTTGTTGGAAACCACTGTTATGACTACTCCGTGGCACATGGCTTAGGTGGCTGTAAAGGTTTTACTGTTTTGGGGAAAGGGATTGTTCGAATTGTGATTTCTTTATACCCAGTCAAGCAACTCAGACCCTCAGGACTCAGCTTTGCTGATCGTTGTTGTTACTCAACTGACGTTGGTGATAGAAATGAATTTTCTTTCGTGGTGCATTCTCTAGCCCCCTATTCTTAGTGCTTCTTTCAAGTGGTGCTAAACATGGTAAAGGTTTTATTCATCAGCTGAGCTCGGTAACAAACAACACAAGGTTTCATTGTTCAAGTTCAGCCCAAAGCCATGAATTTTGAAGGAGTCTGGAACCAGTATCGATGATCACTTCCTTTAGAGTGTATAGTTTAGCTTAGAGATACAGTGCGGGAACAGGCCCTTCAGCCCACAGGGTCCGCGCCGACCAGCGATCCCCGCACACTTACACTATCCTACACACACTAGGGACAATTTACAATATGACCAAAGCCAATGAACCTACAAACCTATAAGTTTCTGCCGTGTGAGAGAAAACCGGAGATCCTGGAGAAAACCCACGCAGGACACGGGAAGAACATACAAACTCCGAACAGACAAGCACCTGTAGTCAGGATCGAACCCGAGTCTCTGGTGCTGTAAGGCAGCAACTCTACCACTGTGACACCATGCCCCCCAAATACCATTGGCTCTCCAGTGGTTCTTTTGTGCTGTTGGGACAAGACATACCCAAGGATGGCGAAGAATTCAGGTCTGTTTCTGTGAGTGCAGCTGTGTCATACTTGACTGCTCTGTGGGACACATCCCCCCCCATTTTGTGCCCAGGCCTCAGATAAGTACATAGTAGGGTTATTAGCACGGGTGTGTCATTGTCATGTCCTGTATGGAGGTTGATGCTGTGTGGTCTGTTTGGCTTCAATTTTATTTTCATAACACAATCTCAGAGAATTAAAAAAAAAATCCTTAATCTGATTTCAAATTAGAAGGCTCTAAATAGGAGTAATTGTTATATAATTGTGTTCTTATACCCCTGCAATTCTTTAAAAAAAAACATATTTTCAGAATGACTGGTCATTTTGTGCACTCCTTAATGTCCCGTTGCAAGATGCCCTGACTGGATGGCAGATGACAAATTGATTACTGGGAACCATCATCCCTGAAACATTTTGATCGGGGAAAAATACCACAAACTGGAAAAATCTGGAGACTTCATGCCCTTAATCTCAGAGATCACAGGCTTCATGTGGTGGATAACCTTTTGAAATTGTCTGTCATGCAACATGAATAACCCAGTAAAGTAACCCTTATCATTTCTTTCCAATTAGTTACAATGTTCTAAATATCATTTATGATCCGCTTCTTCAGAAATCCCAAAGCAGCTGATAATAGTTAAAAATATATAGCTTTAATGGCTGAATATGAAGGCAAAAGAATGGCGTGTATGGGTGGAATTCTCTTGCTCTTGATGGATGTGTTAGCTTTTCCCAGATCTTTTGTTTATTAGTTTAGTTTAGAGATACAGCTCGGAAACAGGCTCTTCGGCCTACCGAGTCCGCACCAACCAGCGATCCCCGCACACTAACACTATCCTACACACACTAGGGACAATTTACACATACACCAAGCCCAATTAACCTACAAACCTGTACGTCTTTTATATGTGGGAGGAAACCGAAGATCTCGGAGAAAACCAACGCTGTCACGGGGAGAACGTACAAACTCCGTACAGACAGCACCCGTAGTCGGGATTGAACCCGGGTCTCCGGCGCTGCAAGGCAGCAACTCTACCGCGGCCGCCCGAATATATCTCTAGATATTTCACTAAATCAGCATGGTTAGCTAAATCAATCTTGTTTCAGTCAGTAAATTAACGTGTGATATTTAGATTTTCAGTATGACATGCTATATACTGAATATTTATATGCGTAACTAGAATTGCTTCTGTAGTCACAGGCTATAGCTTTTGCTTATAATGTATTTAGAATGACACTGAAGAATAACTTTCTATTGCTATAACATAATAAAATGGTTAATAAAATTCAGAAATATAGCAGATTTAACATGCTTAATAAAATGTTAAATCGGGCCTCTACATGATTATTTACATCATTGTAGAACAAGAGTATTAACAGTAGTTGTGGAAATCATTACCATCCTCACCTTTTAATTTTTACATCAGCATGAGGGCTTTAATAGCAAGAGGCCACTGTTTTATTCATTAAACATTATAGAATGTGCAAGTGGAGATGGAAAGGGTCAAAAATGCTTTTCAACCTCAAACACACGGTGAAATGTGTTGAATTAGAAAATGGTAGCTTGACAGATGCTGTTGGAGTCTATATATTGCTTCTCATTGATAGATTTTTATCCAAACAGTATTATATTCTTACAAACTTGTCATAAGATGGGAATAAATAGCGACTTCAAACCGTTGAAACCAGGAATGCAGATTTGTCACAGTTTGGACAGAATTCACAACCTCAGCTTGGAGTTAGGAAAGAAAAATACACATTCCTAGCACTAAGGTATTTCCTGATTATCAAGGCTTCCTTACAATAAATACATTTTGGCTCTCTGAGGATCTGAGGAATAAAAACCAGGGATAAAGAAAAGCATTTGAACCGTCACACTCCAGAGCAGAATTTATGTTGCAGGCACAGTGCTTTAGCTCAAATGGATCACAGAGCCTGTGTCTATATATTTCCTGCTCCCTTTTATTCATCGGCTTCACTGCAAAAGTTATTGTATTAATGTATAACATGTAGGAAAGGTGACATCAAAATGTGTTCAGGTATTAATTAATTATTCAGGTCATTTTCAATAATCCAGAAAATCTAGAATCAAGGACCTGCAAATGCTGGTTTCCCAAATAAAGACACAAATGCTGGAGCAACTCAGCTAGGTGACATTACTGCCGACTCAGCTGCAGGGCTCACAGATGGGGAGCAGCGAGAGAGGGGCTCACAGAGCTCCCTTTGGAGAGAGGAGGAGAAATTCTTCAAAGTAGGCATAGCTTGAGGCAATTTTGCAGTGGAGTGGTGAAATGTAGAAGCAAGGAATTGCAGATGCTGATTTACAAAGAAAAGAGTCACAAAGTGCTGGAGCAACTCAGCGGGGCAGGCAGCATCTCTGGACAAGAGGAATAGGTGGTATATTTCGGGTTGGGTCCCTTCCCCAGAAGAAAGAAAATCTGCTAGTCCACCACCACCAAGTGCAGATTATTGGTGATTAATTAGAATGCTTACTTGCCTTCACTGATGGTGCCTTGAAATTGTTTTGCCTCTTTGATGACAGTAGTCTGGTGGTTGTGGTATTCACCAGATCAACTTCCAGCTGCAGGTTGCATGCACTCATAATTGAGTACACATGGTCAGTATGAACCTGCCTTTGGGCTTCTGCTGTTGTCAACTTGCCCTCAAAGCTGATTCAGTCCTTCGTACCTCGGGCCCTCCGCAGTGCTGTCATGTGAGGGCGATGCAGAACCAACCCCGTCCAAGAACCAGCTGGGAAAACTTTGACCTCTGGCTCAACTACACTGCGGCTGTGCAGTGGTTAAACCTGTCAAAATATCTGAGCGTTCTAACTGTCTGCGACATACAAAAACATTCAGAAGCTAGGAAAAAAAAACCTTTAAATAAGCATATAAATAAAAATATCAAAAATGATTAAAAAAGTAAAATGCTTAAAATAATTTTGGACATTTAAAAACATTTCAGTTAAATGTAAATTAATTCCAAGAGATGTGAATCACTCAGTATTTACCCAATTCCTCAAAAGATTAATGGAAACTAATGGAAGAGAGATATTCAGCCCATCGAGTCTGGGACAGTTGTAAAAGAGCAATTCAGCTTAATCGCATCGTCCAACACCAGGCCCATAGCAGACCATGACTCTTCACTAACAATCCAAGTACTCTTTAAATGGGAAGGGTGTTCCTGCCTCTATCATCCTTTCTATCAGTAGTTTTTTGTGTCATTTGTTTTAGTGCAATTGCAGCAGGTAGATGATTCCCAGTGTAAGTGCTGGGGAATTCTTCAACTTTACACAGCATTAGAAGATAGCCTTGAGGAGGAAAAAAGCCGTGTTAAGTTTGGGGCTCATGCTCTTACAAGAAAATTCCGATTTTAGTGGCACTTGAGCAGAGCAAAGTGGTGAGCTACATTATTGCCTGTGAGCCCTTTGCCTGTGAGCACCATTTACATCTTTCCCTGAGATCTTGTAGTCATCCCAACTATCCCTTCCTATCTTTCACGTTGAATAATTTGTGGAGGGCATTTCACTCTTTACTTAATTTTTAACTTTGTGAATTTATTCCTTGTTCAATTAGTTGAGGAATTGAAGAGAAGAACGGCATATACTGAAAGTATCAAAAAATGAAGCAGAAAATGCTTAAACCACATAGCAGATCAGGCAGCAGCTGTGGAAAGACATTTCCTCTTCATCGCTTTTCCTCTGAAATATAAATCACAATTGTTTTCTCCCATTAACCTGAAACATTCATCCTTTTCTGTCCCCTCCACAGATGTGACCTGACCCATTGAGTAGATGTGGCACTTGTTGTTTTTGCATTTGTTTAGTGTGAGTTTGCCAATTATATTTATTTAGTCTGCATTTTAAAGGTTTAAAAGGCCACTAAGTTGTCTTTCACTGAAGCGTTAACAAACATCCTCCTCTGATCCATTTGTTTTTTAACTCTTCTTTGACAATACTTCTAAAACCAGAAATATGGCTTGTAGCCTTTGGCGCATTTGCATCATGAATCTACTAGGTTTTTTAACTAATAGTTTTTATATGAAATCTGAGTCATTTACAGATATCCTTCCTAATGCATTGACCACCCTTTTGCAAAGGTCAATGGAAAGTAGAATCTGGAAGGGTTTGTGACGTGGCTGTTCATTCCTGCCCACGTATTGCCCCACAGAGTCATACAACATGTAAACAGATCATCCAGCTGACCAAGATGCCGATCTAAGCTAGTTCCATTTGCAAGCTTTAGATCCATCTACCTCTAAAAGTTTCCTATCCATGTACCCGATAAAAAGGGACAGCACAGCAGTGCAGCTGGTGGAGTTGTTGCCTCACAGCACCAGAGACCCGGGTTCAATCCTGACTTCTGGTACAGTTTGGAGTTTGCATGTTCTTCCAATGAATGTATGGGTTTCCTCCAGTTTCCTCCCACATTCCAAAGACGTGCAGGTTGCCATCTTGAGCTACCTGACTGGTGTCACAACGGGGTACTTGACTGGCGTCACAACGGGGACCCAACGGGTCCACAGGTTATCTATTATATCTATATACTTATAAAAGTCTCGTCTTGTTTCTATGTGTGTGTGTTTGTGTGTGTGCTTGTATTTTCGCCAAAATGGTACACAATAGCGCAAACATTTTTGCAGAACCTTACTCAGCATTTTCCTGTCGTCGATGCAATGTTTCCTTCAGATTTTATGTTATATTTCACAAGTTATTGATATTTAAAGTTTAAAAAAGCCAACTTTGAGAATAATAACTGCCTTTAAGAGGGAGACTCTTCCAGCAGCTTCCAGAGATGATGTCACAATGGCATCTCACAGTTGTCCAATCACAATGGGATCTCATTTACACAAGCTGCTATGAAGATACTGAAAACCGAAAATTACATCACAATGTGATCTCTGCTGCCAATACACAAGCTATGAGAGTGCTTTTAAATTATTGTAAGCAGAGGTACCTAGTGGGGGAGATTTAAACGTTTTGAAGTGACATTTAAAAGTTGGATTTCTTCAAATCTGCACCTGCAGTTAGGCAGTTATGACATCACAATGCCCTACCGGCTATGATGTTTCTATCCTAGAACACTGAGCCCTTCACAGCAAATGTCCTTTCACTGAAGGAAAATAATCTGCCAGCCTAACCCAGCACAGCAAAATGTAATGATTACATTTGGATAACAAAAGATAGCCTTGTCAGTGGCACCTATATCACATTAAATCTTAGTGCAATTGCATGTTGTTAAAAGTTTAAAATGACCTGCACAGTTGGGAGCTATGGGTGAGTGGTGGAATATTGCATTGGGGACCGAGTTGCGTTGGGGGAAGGGGTGAGTGGTGGAATCTTACATTGGGAACGGGTTGCGTTGGGGACCAGGCCTCCTGTGTGTTAGGGATCCAACGGGTGAGTGGTGGAATCTTACATTGGGGAATGGGTTGCGTTGGGGGGAACCAGGCCTCCCGTGGGGGCTATGGGTGAGTGGTGGATTATTGCATTGGGGGAACAGGTTACGTTGGGGGAACGGATCAGTGGTGGAAACAGGTTGTGTTGGGGGAACGGGTGAGTGGTGGATTATTGCGTTGGGAGACGGGGCCCAACGGGTCCCACTTGGTCTAGTATATATATATATATATATATATAAAACTAAAAGTCTCATCTTGTATGTATGTATCTTCCCGAAGTACCACCTAAATGGTACACGATAGCACAGCAATTTTAGGGGCGCGTCGCTCACCATTTGCCTGCGGTGTGCAGTATCAAGTTTAGTTTTATTTTAAAAATTAAGTCACGTTATAAATTTTAATGAACTTTATACTGTGAATGGGACAAGTCTCAAACATGGCAGTCGCGCCTGCGCAGTGAGCTCCCACTTGCCGGGCCCGTCAGCCATGCCTGTGCAGTCGGGTGAAGGTTGCTGGGCCTGGTATCTGTGCGTGTGCAGTTGGGGGAGGGTTGCCGATCCCAGCGCCATTTTCAGATCGCCGTTTTGGTCTAATACTTCCGTGTGTACTTGACTGGCATCATAACGGGGACCCAACAGGTCCATGGGTCATCTAGCTGAGTATAAAAGTACATTGAGAGGAAGATTCCGGCAGTGTATGCACTGAAAAAGCTCCATGGAAGATGTGAGTCTTGGAATCAGTCCACTCACAACTGTGGAAAGGCTATTCATAGGCAGACGGACTAAAACCGTTTGCCATCTGCGTGAGAGCCTCTCATCTTCAGGGACTCACTGAGAAGGCTTACCACATTAAAAGGAACAAACTTACAATTACATTGCTTCTTATCCTAATTTACTTAAAGTATCTTCTGAGATCATCTAATCTGAAGAGTACGATGATCACACGCACTGGGCTGGGCTGCTGCCCCAGAGGAGCAGCCCATCCGGAAATCATTGGCACAGCTTCCGTTCCTTGTGCAAGATTTTGTTCATTCTTAAGACTTTAATTATAATCAAAAGGAGTATAAAACACAGGGAAAATATAACAGTTATCTGTAAGTGAAATAGCTGATTTAGAGAAGTTATTTTCTATTGGATATAATTAGCCATCCGAGGCAGTTTTTCAGCAGATGACATGGCGAGCAGTGACTGAAATATAAATCATGGTGGATTTCAAGCAGTTGACTCGATGTTGGCCAAAAGGTGTAGGATGATTTGTGGGTCATTCAGCCCCTCACAGATGCGCTGCCATGCTTTAGGTTCATGGACTATCTGACATTTAAGTCCACTGTCCAGCTATTTCTCCAAAATACTTATTTTCCTCACTGATTAAAAATCTATCTATCTCTGTCTTAAATATACCCACTCCACTCTTACTGCCCTCTGCAGCCCAGAGTTCCAAACATTCCTAACCCTCAAACTAAAGAAGACATGTTTCCACATCTTTGTGTTAAATGGACACACCCTTAGTCACAGACCTTGCCTTCTGGTTCTATAAGAAACATCTTCACATTGCAATTACCCCATCTTGCACCTTTAGAAACTGATAGGTCTCAATCCCATTTTTCCAAACTCCAATAAGTCAAGTCCAACCTAATAAAACTATTCTGCGCACACCAACCCCTCCATACATCTACTGTATCACTTGGTGAACCTTCTCTCAACTGTTTCCATTGAAATAATATATTTCCTAAATAGGGAGACTAGAGTTGTTGACAGTGCTCTACATGGTTTCACCAGTTGGAGTCAGACATCCCCTCTGTAATACTCCAGCCCATTTGAAATAAAGGCCAATATTCCACTAGACTTCCCTGTTAGCGGCAGTACATGTACGAGCTTTTCATGCATAAGGGTTCACTAAGTCTCTTTGTGCCGCAGTTTTCTGAAATAATTCTCCAATTAAATATTAGGTTTTTCTTGTTCTTCCCTCCAAAATAAACAACTTTGCATTGTCCCACATTATGCTCCATTTGCCAACTTTTATCACCACTCACCAATGTTCTCAATACTTTTCTGTAAACTGTTTGTATTCTCCTCACTTCTTACCTTCCCGCCTATTTTAGCGTCATCAGCATCTTTAACCACCCTCTACATTTATTTCCCCCTTCCAAGCCATTAACACATATTGTGAACTATTGTGGAGGCAAGACTTTACAGTTGCCAATAGTTGCGAACACAGACAATGAAGTAGCCCTCGCTTACATACAGCGAGACCTGGACCACATCCATGCACAGACAGCTGTAGAGTACGTTCCGTTTACACAATGAGCAACTTTTACTCCCAATCACTACTTCTCCAGATCCTCCCAGACTACCACCAAAAACACTGAGGACAGGAGGAAATTCCCTTCCAACATACATCCCATTGTGACTCGGTAATATAACATCATAATTTCGGGGTTAAAGGCCTTAGATTTCCTTATTTAACCACACCGTGAGAGTCTACACCCCAGCTGGATACAGTAATTGTTCAGTTACCCAGGGATAGGCAATAAAGGGACAGCCACATCCTACAAGTAAAATAATTAAACTACTGATGTCAAACTGGAAGCCAGGTAAGTGAGTTACTGTAGTTACTGTCATGTTGTTCCACTGGCCCTGCCTCCCCTAATTCTCCCAGGTGTAGCTCTCAGCTGTTCAGCTGCGGAACCTTTCCATTAAATGTGCTGACTCCATTGCCAACTTAGTTTCGTATAACAAAATTATTTAAGCCAAACATGTCTGTTGTTCACAGTGTTCAGAGAACTTTGTGATGTGTTGATGTTCTTTGTGCCAGAACAAATCACTTGCCTCACCCTTATCCTTCTCTGTGTGCGGTTTTGGATCGGATTTGAACACCGGTGGTCAACATTTTGCTAGTTAGTTCTTATTTTATGTTCTCCTTGTTCTCTCTGTTTTACAAGCCAATTATTGGCTGACCTCTTTTCATACTCTTATACTAACAATTTAAAGGAGGTACATGAGAGCATTAATTAGTTGCCCTGTCCTTCTTGTAGACAAACATTTTTCATTTTGTGATACCAAAAACCATAAGACATACGAGCAGAATCAGACCATTTGGCCCTTTGGCTCTGCTTTGCCTTTCAATCATGGCTGATCTGTTTTTCCCCTCTTAACCCCATTCTCCTGCTTTCTCCCCGTAACCTTTGACACCTTACTAATCAGGAACCTGTCAACCCAAGCAGCTGCGGCTCGCCTGCAGTCCCGTCTGTCTTTCCTTTTGTTGTTTTCTTTTTGTCTTGTTAGATGTATGTTTTAGTCTATTTTTAATTGTGTATATGTGGGGGGTGGGGGAAACCAAAAAAAATCTCTTCCTTCAACGGGGATGGGACCTTTTCCTTGTCGTATCTCCGTCTCCGTCTGCGCTGAGGCCTAATATCGTGGAGCTGGCGGCCTCTAACTGGAATCGACCTTTAGGGCTCCGGTGGCATTGCCTGTGGACTTACCATCACGGAGCTGGCTGACTTTGGAGGTTGCGGCGGTGCTGTGGCTGCGACCCAACTTCGGAGCTTCGGGGCTTTGGCCGCGAGCCCTGTGGACGGTAACATCTGGAGCTCGCAGGTCCCTGGTTGTTGACCGATTTTCGGGAGCTACCGCAACAGCAGCTTCGTCCGCCCCGAATCGAGGAGTTTGAATCGGCACGTTCGCGGAGCTTAAAATCGGCCGCGGGATTTACCATCACCCGGCGGGGGCTTCAACATCGAGAGCTTGATCGCCTCGACGCAGCGGGAGAACAAGCAAGGAAGTGATACGACTTTTCGCATTCCATCACAGTGAGGAGGTGCCTGGAGATTCACTGTGATGGATGTTTGTGTTAAATTGTGTTTATTGTGTGTTTTGTTCCTTTTTTCTGTCATGACTGCATGGTACGAAATCTCGTTCAAACTTGTTTGAATGACAATAAAGGAAATTCAATTCAATTCAATTCAATTCAATCTCTGCTTTAAAAATACCCAATGACTTGGCATTCCACCACCTTCTGTGGCAATGAATTCCATTGATTCACCACCTTCTGACTAAAGAAATTCCTCCTCATCTCCATTCTAAAGATGCGTCATTATTATAGCAGAGGATAATATTCTGAGGCTGTGCCATCTGGTCCTGGATTCTCCCATTACCGGAAACATTTTCTCCATATCCACTCTATCTCAACCTTTCACGATTCAGTGGGTTTCATTGAGAACCCTCTCATCCTTCTAAACTCCAGTTGAATACAGGTCCAGAGCTTTCAAACGCACCTCATACTTTAACCCAATTACCCCCAGGTAAACCTCCTCCGGGCCCTCTCTAACGCCAGCACATCCTTTCTCACATACGGGGCCCCAAACTGCTCACATGGCCACACCATGTGTGGCCTGATCAGCAAATTCTGAAGCCTCAACATCTTGACTTTGTGCAAATTACCTGGCAGGAAGAGACTGTGGTCAAAAAGGCAGTTCTCCCTTGTTCCTAATAATTTCTCGGCCTTTTAGGTCAGATCAAATGTGGTTTCTATGTGAGTCGATCATTGGATACATCTGTGAGTGAAGGAGAAAGAAGCCAAGGATTCTAGGTGAGCAGGCTGCTGCTGACAAGACTTAACCTGCTGAGTTAGAGTTGGATCCATGTTGATTGGTGACCAATCTAACACCTCTTTCCAGCTTAAAATGTGCTTCAACCAGCCCGAGCAGGATGGCTATGGCTTTGGGTGCCTCGGGAGGTCAAGAGATTCAGAACACACTGAAGATGATGGCGAAGGACCTTGACAAGGGGAACCCCTTCGCCAGGGACCTCTTCATCAAGAAGGTCCTGCTGAAAACCTGCAAATTCGTGGCCAGGGACATCTACTGCCTTCGGGTCTTCCTGGTAATGGATACTCTGACCTTACATCCGTGCAATGGCAGAAACTGCTCCAAGACTTCCGGGAGAGGGGAGTCTGTTGTCACTGCTGAAGGTGCAGCCACTCGTCACCCTTCCCACACAGGAGGAACATGTCACTACGGTGCACATGTTTAACCCACATGTGCTAGTTGTGGGTGTCATCACCTTCCTGGCTCGTTACGTCAAGGGAGTGGGAAGCTGTGTCAAGCACTAGTCCGTGCCCAAAATGACCCTCATCCTGACAGCCACCTTTGTGCACAGCTGCGTGTAGAGCCAAAGCACGTGGGCAGCGTTTGACGCTACCTGCTGAGGTGCTATACGTCTCGGGTGTTGTGGATGACGGAAGCCGCACAATGTGCCAGTCCACTGGACATTGCAGCACCACCTGTCCTTTGTGGAAATGTTCATTCACACCAACACCTATCACCACAATCCATCGGGCAGTAGTCAGCACGGAACAACCTGTCGGCACTTCAGGATAAGGACTCAATGGATCCTGTGGTGTGGTTCCCTGAGCACGCTGCCCAGTTAGTCTGGCGAAAGGCCTCATAGCCAGAACTCACCAACAAGCACCAAGACCTTGGGATCTTACCACTGATGCAAGCTGCCCTCGGGACGGCTGCTACACAGAGGAGACATCTCTTCACATGGATTTGCGAAGAAGGTCTGCAGTGTGATTAGGTTCCTTGTCACGGTTCATCCCAAACAGCTCCATAATAAATGACTCTCTGATTTACGGGCTGTTCCCAGTGATACATTCGGAGATGGACATCAAGTACTGCTGGAAAATCACCAACCTGATGAAAGACACTCTTTGGTCTGTGCAAAACTTGCTGGTCTCCCAGCACAGTGAGTTGTCCGTCAGGGAATGTTGCTGGCTGGTCCATTCCAGACTGCAGGAGAACGTGCTGAGTGACTCATAGAAGCTTGGTGCAGCCAACGGCAAGGCTCTGTAGGGGAGGATTACAGTCTGTGGTCCATCTGCTGCTGAACATTGAGGGCCAGAGACCAGTCAGTTTACCCCTCAAACAAGGGAAGGGATATCAGCCCAGGGTGGCAATGGTGTTTGTTTAAAAGATAGATGTGAACACTTCTGAGTCTGATACTCTTGAATGTAGACACTGAGAATGTGTAAAGAACTTTTGTTTTGTATACATTTTTTATGCTAAATAAAGTTTATTTTTGGAAAGAAAAGTGCTATATAAGTGACAGGGAATTGGCAGTCATTTACATCTTTCACGTTTATTGATACATTAGAGAATTGTGGGTGAATTTTAGATTCACTGAGCTTCTGATAATTCTAGTTTTCAGTTATTACCGGTATGTTTAATTTAGCTTTTTCTGCCATTCTAGAAATGCACAAAATAAACATGCATTGAAGATGAATTCAGCAGTGGAGCTACAGGGCAATAAACGTTACTGTGACGCTAATTTTCTTCCGCAATTCCACTTATAGTCACAGTGAGTCGAAAATATGCCTTTCAGAAGAAATGAGGGAAATTCAGTGTGAATCAAACACACATTATACGAGCCACGACTAACATGTTTACAAAGTCCAATGTTGTAGGGAATGGAAAAGATGTATGGAAGGAAGTTGGATTGGAACTGAAGTTCGGTCAAAAATGAAAACTTCAATAATGCCAATAATTGCACTGTGTAATTAAATCCAAAAGTGGACCTCTATTTTGAAAATCAGACAAGCTGCGTCTAGTTTTTATTTAAATATCCTCTGCACAAGCTGGGAGAAACCTATGAGGATTTAGCTCTTTGTTGGGAATGAGGCACAGAATAGCATCTAAAGAGGGAGATGCTGCACAGAAAATAGGTTGTAGGGAAGAACTGAATTTCATAGACTTTAATCTACTTTTTGCTTCAGCATTTCTTGCCTGAATTAATCTTGCACGTTAAGTAAAAATAATTACTTTGTTCATATGAAATAAGTTAGCACAGTCATCTGTCCCACTCAATGGGACCTCACATTCTCCAAGGAGCTGCCCATAAGAGCCATTAGCAATATCAGACTGAAGAAGGGTCCTGACCCAAAACGCCACCTATCCATGTTCACCAGAGATACTGCGTGACCCACTGAGTTACTCCAGCACTTTGTGTCCATATTAGCATTATCAGACAGGTTCCAAATCTCCATGTCTTTAACGCCTCGTAATCGGCACCTAGTGCTTTTTTTAGTAACAGGATTGAAAAGATGCTGATTGTGTCTCTGAAACTAAACCCTGAGTGTGATCATTGCATATGTCAACCAAGTACGAATCTTTGAACTAAGATGATATTTTTTCTACAGAGAGAATGCAAATGCTAAGATGGTTTTCCTTAGATGGTGATGTATGTTCCTAATAAATTATTCTCATATGTATCCAAATCTGCGATTTATTGTCAATTCAGACCTGTAATCCATTCTAACATCAAGTGATGAATATATCCACAATTTCTTTGTTAGTTATGTCATCCACAAAGATTTGCTGTATAAACAAATCATAAACATAATGAATCATGAAAGAAAACTTGAAGAGTGAGTATTCAGTACAGAATGGAAATGGAAGCTGCTCTTGTGCTTTCCATGCATGCTGCATGAGTCGCCATTTTATATTTCATCCACAGTTTTAGAGCTAAAAGCGAATTGCATGCAAGAAAAAACCTTAAACCAGACTAAAGTAATCGATAACATGGACTGTAGCAGATTGCATTTCTAGTCCAAGACAGTCCCAAATAAGTCTATCTGGGTGGGAACCAAGAGATGGAAACCAGAATAACTTTTAAACAATTTTTGGACAGCATGGACACAATGGGTGGAATGGCCTATTTAAAAGAATATATATATGTTCCACTACTTATAAAATGCCTTAGAAAATTGCAATTCATAATTATAATGTTATATTGTGTGGAAGTGCAGACCATTGCTAACCCTTTTGTAGGATCATTAGTTCACTCCCACAAGGACCTCTATGGAAGTTCACTCACCCATGGCCTTACAGCCAGCCAGAGCTGGGGTGCATTCATGAGGTAAACCTATCTGGGCAATGGCTTTTTGTGGGACATCAAGGGGATCTGTTGGACTCAAAAGAGATCTTCCAGGAGTCAGACTGAAGACACACAGGGGGGACACTGTAAACCCATGTGGAAGGATGTAAAACACAAGGTTCATAAATCATATTCTAGTGATGTTTGATCCCATTTGCAATTGTTACAATGTTTTGAGAACACACCAGTGCTATTGAAATGCAGTTTCATTTAATGCAATTAACATTCATGTGGAAGGTAAGGCATGCTGGAGAGGCAAGGGCTGGTTTTAGTGAAAGCTCTATCATGCTCCATATAGTAGATTTGCTAATGACATGTAAATACAATGGAGGTATATTTTAAGCTAATGAATTAATTGACCATTTGAAAAGGGAGAATGGGGCAACACTGTTGAATTATCAGCGACACAACCAAAGTTTAATTTGTCAGCCTACATGTCAGCCTGGCTGAAGGCTTTCCTGATCATCTCAATATCTCTGTGATGAACACCTTGTAAACCTAGAACCTGTGAAGACTTTGCTCATTAAAAACGTCCAGGAAGAATGTAGTAATCCTCTTTCTGGAAGCAGGCCGAGTTGGGAATATCAGTACCTTTGACTCAGGGTCTCTGAACCTGATCATCATCACAGAGTCTTCCACTAATGGAGTATTGCCAGAGGTGTCCCAACTGAGGCACCATTGAATATCTTAGCAGCTAGGTATTCCCTGTTAGCTGTCGCGCATTGTGAAGTTCTGCATAAATCTTTTTTTTTTTTTGTTATAGTTTCTTAGTTAAATCTCCCAATGTCAGCAGAGCATCCCTTTCAATCATGAATGAAGCAACAAAGTAGGGCAATGTGCATTCAGCAGAACTATGGTGATTCAGAAAAGGTTGGGGTCTTTAGTTACAATTATACTGGTAAGAGCAATTCAGTACAAGGCACTTATGGACATTGATGAAATCATTACGAATGCATCTGACACCAAGAAAATGTCAGATGCACATGAAAAGCCATGGACAAACTGGACCAATTTCTCTGACAATATTGTTGTCACTCAGTAGATATTTTCAATTAATTCTACTTCACCATTGAACTGATAATTCTCGTGACTTGTTTTTGCCCAAAGGGCTAATGATTTCTCCACCATGAAAACAGACTTATTTAGTTGGTGAGGAGTCACGGGAACAGGTGTGATCATGTGGTCAGAGTGTGAGTCTTAAATCAACGGAACACTAAATATAAATGTTTTTGTCAATGGGAGGAAGCCACGTATGAAGCTGGTCATCTGGCACCCTCATCATTTCAGTGCAGGAACCACAGCAGATGTGTTCTATAAACTGATAAACCACAGCGTGAATTAATCAGTGTTGTACAAGGAGAAGCTTGTCCAAATGTTTCTCTGCATACAAAATAAAACTTGGTGTATTTTCATCAACACAAGATATAGATTATTATTAACAGTGAGTTAGTCAAGGCAGTTTCACATGGATCCGCTTTTACATTCAATCCCTACAATTTGGTCACAGTGAGCTGAATATTGGGCAGTGAATTGTAGCAATATATTTTTTTGGAAATATGATGTATTTCTGCCCCTTTTCTTCTCCCCTTTCAGATTCTTCGTGGTAAGGTAGCTGTCAGTGACCATGTCATCAACTGCGCAATTATGTAGGTTGCTTCAAGACAGAAAATTTCCCCTCCGAGGAGAGCCCTGGGACTGCCCACATTGCTTTATTTATTCGGGATGTATTTATGAACTTCTCAAAGCAGCGGATGCTGAGGAATGAACCTTTCTTTTGTTTAATAACCCTCAACGTTGTACCACCACATTGAGACAGAGTGAAGGAAGATTTACTCTTCATGATCAGCAGAGGATTAGTATCCAACACCCTACATCTTTGCAGCACCTGTGAGAGGAATTTTACTTTTACATTGATTTGGTTGTAATTCTTTGACTTACAAAGCGGGAGGTGAACAAAAACAGAGGAGACCGTATTAAAGTCAGGGCAAATTCAAGTGGAATAAAGGAGGTTTTTAATTCATTCATTTTTACAGGTATGGATGTTGCTGGCTATCCCTAAATGTCCATCCCTAAAGGCCCTTCGAAAGATCACGATGAACCACCTTAATGGGAAGTACATAGAGCACGTGGACCTTAGACTTTTGTAAATGGCGCCAAAATATGGTGACATGTGCATGTGTGAACTACGCTAAAAGAATTTCACTGTGCATTGCATATGTGACAATAAAGACCCATTGAACCATTGAGCAAGGGCACAACTGAATGGCTTGCTGGGTCATTTTCAGATGGCAGTTAAAAGTCAACCACATGTGTGCAGTCACATGCAGGACAGACCAAGTAAATTTCCTTCCCTGGAAGGCATTTGATAGGGTTTGACAACAATTCAAGAGTTTTGTGATCACCCTGAGTCTGTATTGAGCCTAATCTAGCTTACACCAAGTGCGGTATCTGTGGAGTGTTTCACCATCAGAGGTCAACATTTGGATGAGAAGTTAATCTGAAGTTCTGCCAGCACTTGGATGGATGTAAAATCTCTCATGGCACCATAAAGATGCCATGAGATATTCATCATAAATAAACAGATTGTGCTGTAACTATATTATTGGTATTTATGTGCACTTGATACGTGTAAAGTGACTGCCCAGAAAATCTTGAATCTTGAGTAAATAACAAAGTGCAGGAGGAATTCCGTGGGGCTGGCAGCATCTGAGGGGGGAAATGGACAGGCATCGTTTCGGGTCGGGACCCTTCTTTAGATTGAAGAGGGGTCCCATCCGAAACATCGTCTGTCCATTTCCTTCCACAGATGCTGTCTGATCCATTGAGTTTGTCTCGTAGTTTGCTTTATGCCCGTTTTCCTTCTTTATTCCAGCGACCACATATCATAGTTTGGTGGTGAGGTTTCCTGAAGTTCTTAAAGATTTTTTTAAATAATTTGCTGAATGTTTCTAAAATGGGCAATGTTAACAGCCCCCTGTCTATTTCTGTGCTGGCAATAAATTGCCTCCCTTTATCTGAAGCTATTTAAGATTGTGTTAAGTGTGACATAAATAGAATTGCAATTCATTCTTAAATGCAGCACAACAGCAGATCATTCTGCTCTCCTACAGGCATCCTGACAGCTCCCCGATTTGTAGAAACAAAGAACTGCCGATGCTAGTTTATACAAGATAGACACAAAGTGCTGGAGGAATCAGCAGATTAGGTTGCATCTCTGGACGAAAAGGATGGGTGACATTTTGGGTTGGGACCCATCTTCAGACTGAAATGTCATTAATACCCGGAATGTTATCTACCCTTTTTTTCAAGGGATGGTGCCTGACCAGCTGAGTTACCCCAGAGGACAATTCCTGCCTCTCCTCACTGCCAAAGTCCTTTATGTCTGATAACATCCCAATAAATCTCTTCTGCACCTCGATACTCCAGTAGCGGTATAACCAAATCTTGGTCATGGTTTTGCAGAACTTCAGCACTTTTGCACTTTCATATCTGCCAATGTAGCCAAGGATTTCTTTTTTAATGAGTAATCTCAACTTTTCCTGCTACATTCAAATATCCATGTACATATACCCTCAGATCCACTGTATGTTCTAGTACTCCCTTTAAAATTCTATCATTTCACTCAGCTTTTTTATTCCCATTAAAATACATCACTTTGTACTTCTGTTGCATCTACCCATGTCAGCAGCCTGCCTACGTCTGTGACTATCTACTTCATTGCTAATCATTTGCAAATCTTCGTATTAATATTAGGGTGGGACAGTGGTGTTGAAGTATAACTGATGTCTTACTGCGCCAGCAACTTGGGTTCGATCCCGACTCTGGCCACTGTCTGTGCGGAGATTGGACATTTTCCTGTGCCTGCATGAATTATCTCTGGGTGCTCTGGTTTCCTCCCATACTCCAAATACACACAGGATTGTTGGTTAATTGGCTTCTGTAAATTACCCCTAGTGTGTAGGATGTGAAAGTGGGATAATATAGAACCAGTGTGCAGGTGATCAATGGTCAGCATGAACTCTGTGGGCCAAAGAGCTAGTTTCCATACTTCATCTCTAAACTAAACTGAACTAATATTTAAAGGAGGAGCAGTTTATAATTGAAATCATGGGGAACGTCTCGATGTACTTCCTTCAATTCCATGTAATTATTGTTTAACAGGACAATTGTAATTTCCTGAACCAATTTCGCCTGTTCATGTTGTTTTTATCCAAACACCTTTAAATATGTTAACATATAAATCCAAAACATTATTTGCCTCTCATGTAACAAAATAACATTTAGATTAATTTCAAAGTGTGGCTTATGTAATGAATTACACATTCACTTAAAAATTACTTTTAATGTTGCTTTCTTAACATTGTTGGTAGGATGGGATAAATGGTTATTACTGGAGTTCTAACAGAATGCATGTTGTTGCAGTTTAACTTTACCTCTGTATCTCCCACTTTCACATCTACACAATTAATTAAAAACATGCAAAATATTAGTTTGTGCTAAATGAGACAGAAAATAGGAGTCCACACAGATCACTTGGAATGAGAAAGATTGAATACTTCAGACACAACTTTTTAAAATCATAAATGAAAACGCCTCTGATATTAAATTACTAGTGATTGTTGCCAGTTTTCTGCCCTGAATTTGCTAGAAATGGGAAAAGTCCCAGGCAACTGATGTCAGCAGTTAGAACACACATTTACTCTCTTCCTCCAGAGTATTCAGCTGTTCCCACACAGAAGTTACAGTACAAAGCTAGACAAACTCCAGTGCCTGGGTCTCTATTTCACACAAAGTTAAAAGGAAAGCTACCCTCTTCCCCAGAGATCCAATATAGGACCACCGGTATTACATCTGTGGGAAAAGTACTGTAGAACAGTACTAACATTGAACACACAATGGCTCATTATATTAGATGCAGGAGGTAAATTTAATTGAGTTGTTTTAGTGTGTATGTGTTGGTTGACCTATTTTCTGCCTTTAGAAATGACAGAAAAAATATGGCCACCATCATCTGCAATTTATTGATTTGCATCTTTTCTCTTTCTTCAGCAGTTGCTCAGAGTTGGTTTCATTCCAGTTTTGTGAGTTGACTTGGTGATGCGTTGTACACCGAGCCACAGCTGGGCAGGAGGCACTGGGTGGGTAGTGTGTTAATTCTGCTATTCACTCTCAGCTTTTGCACACTCAGAACAAGCCTTCCCAAATGCTCCTTCTCCATTTTAAATAGAACGGAGAATCGTGGTGGTGTTATGTTTTGTCCAAAGAGGCTTTGTTAATCTCCTTGAATCATCGTAACCTGGTAATCTCTTGCTGCAATGATGCTCAGAATAAACATCTGCCAGACAAAGGTCTTCTATTAATCTGCCCCCATTGCACAATAATATTCCCTGACAAAATCCACAATAATATCCTGGAAATCCAGAAGGTGTTCAGTTTGAAAAGCACGCAAAGTGCTCAAATAACGCAATGGGTCAGGAAGCATCTCTGGAGAACATGGATAGATGATGTTTTGGGTCAGGACCCTTTTTCAGACTGATTGGGTGGGGTGAAGGAAGCTGGAAGAGAGGTGAGGCAGGACAAAGCTTGACAGGTAATAGGTTGAAATAAAGAACTACAGATGCTGGCCAAAGATAGCCACAAAGTGCCGGAGTAACTCAGCGGTCAGGTAACATCTCTAGAGAACATGGGTAGGTGACGTTTCGAGTCTGGACCCTTCTTCAGATTGATGTTAAACCTTCTTGGTGTTTCTTAGTTTTACAGTAGACTCTTACTATAAAAAAAAGAAGCCTGATCAGTGAAAGTGCTCAGTCAATGTACAAAGTAAAATATTAATTTTAAACTATAAATTATATTATATGATGTTTAAAATGTGTGTTTGTTACAGCAGCAAAATCTGACAAAAGAAAGCTAACATGGGAAGAGCGCAACACTTTGTCTGGAGAAGAGTCTCGACTCGAAATGTCAATCATTCCTTCTCTCCAGAGATGCTGCCTGTACCGCTGAGTTACTCCAGTACGTTGAGTCTACAAACATTTTGCATGTTCTTTCAGCTAACTGGGACACCCAGCAAAACTGAGTGGTGTGACATGGTCTGGTATGTGAGGCTACTACTCATTGAATTGCGATGTCGGTATAGAATAGTCTTTCAGTGGAGACAAAGTAATTTCCCAAAGCAAGGAGCGAAATCTGAGAAAAGTGAGAGTGACCAAGAGAGAAAAGACCAAATTAGCAACAGCAGTTTCTTAGCAACTGGCCTCATAACACTAAAAGTCAGGCTACTCCAATGATGTTTGTTGCAGCAAGATGCTTGCAACCAATTAAGGGAGCAATAATACATTTATGAAGGCACATTAGCCAATGTTAAAATATTTTAGACTAATCTCCTTAATCTTAACCCCTCTGCTTCATGCTATGACTGAGAGGCGAGGAAAGTGTCTGGCTCCAAGACTTGTTTCCTTGTGGAGAGGAACCTTTTGTCTGCTCACCACTTTCTCCAGATTCTACATCTGAAATCAGCATATCATGTGTTGTGGCACTGATAGGAAGATGCAGCTTGTGAGGGGATCACATATTGTATAATATGTACTGGGAGTCTATTGTAAAACTAAGAAACACCACGTAAAGGTTTAACAAGTCTGAAGAAGGGTCTCGACCAGAAATGTCACCTATCCATGTCTTCCAGAGACGCCTGACCCACTGAGTTACTCCAATACTTTGCCTTTATTTTTAACAAAAGGACTTGGTCTTTTATTTTTCTTGAACAGCATCGCAGTTGCATTTATGGCAGGCTGCCAAAATACAATGTCTTGTCAATTGGCAGTACCTAGAAAGATATTTGATTCAGTCTTCACTTCCTGAGAGCTCTAGCATTAGTTTAATTATTTAAGCTAAAAAACATTTGGGTGGATTAGAAGCTGAACATGTCCGCGTGAACTACAGGCTTAATGTGGTCTTTTAAGAAAAGGAACTTGACCCGACTGCAGGTTGATGAGGGGGATGGCAGGTTGCCAAACTGAACGTGCAACATTTCATGTCATCAGGTAAAGATTTGCGAGTCCCCAGCGTCATGTTCAGGCTTGAATGAGTCGTTAACAAATGCTCGTGGCAAAATTAATTTCATTCACAACTTTGACCCTGATATGAGTTTAGTTTTAGAGAAACAGGTCCTTCGGCCCACGTCGACCATCTGTCACCTGCACACTAGTTCTATGTTATCCCACTTCCGCATCCTACACACCGGGGGAAATTTACAGAAGCACATTAAGCTACAAACCTGCACGTCTTTGGAGTGTGGGAGGAGACCGGAGTACCGGGAGAAAACTCACGGGGTCACGGAAAGAACATACAAACTCCACACAGCACCAATGGTTAGGATCAAACCTGCGGCACTGTGAGTCAGCAGCTCTACTGCTGTGCCACTGTACCGCCCCTGAAATCAAAGGAACCTTATTTTTTAGCTGTGCATTACCTTGTGAGTTTCAGCAGAGTGAATCATTTTTGTTCCCTTTATAGTGAGGAACAGATGACTAGATCTGCAGCTCCAAGACTTTCAATCAACAAGGTCATCCTTGTGTCACTCTGGGTTGTCTGTAAATCAATTGATTAAATTAGATTGACACAAAATGCTGGAGTAACTCCATGGGACAGGCAGCATCTTCTCTCCAGAGATGCTGCCTGTCCCCCTGAGTTACTCTAGCATCTGGTGTCTATCTTCGATGTAAACCAGCAGCTGCAGTTCCGTGCTACACATGATTAAATTAAATCCTCTGGTAAGTCACCGATTCTGTTGTCATCCGATTTTGCATTCATCGGAGAGCAAAATTGAAGTTTTTCAATCGTTTGGCTGTCCAAAATTTCTCTTTAGCTCTCGAAATGGGCAGGCAGAGAAATGAAGGAGGATTTGCCACTAGAGATCTGCTGATTCCCGTTGTCTGAGAGAGACTGAATTAATCAGCCAGCCTTTCCAATGGAAATAGGAAGCCTAATTATGAACCCTCGGGTGTTGCCGTTAAAATCCGGGGGTGATTTTCATATCCATTAATACAGATGACGCCAGCCATTAAACAGCTCACAATCTGTGTGTGGCACAAGCTGAGCAGTGAATCAAAGATCCTATAGCTTTGCAGTGAATGTTCTCCCTTCTCTCAGTAATATGGTAAACAGAAGGTTATCTGTCTCACAGGAAGACTTTTTTTGTTGGGGATGGGCCACTTAATTTTATTCCGTACGTTAACACCAAGATTGCTGGAAGAATGCTTAACAGATTGCAAGATTGTTATTGGTTGGAGTCGTGCATCGACTGTAGTTAGGAGTTTGCGTCTCAATGACTTGAGCTGTTTTGCATATGAAACTGTAGCACTTGTCTGATTCAATCCATTGCAGCTGTATGTAGATTGGATGCTTGGACACAATGACAGCGTAGCAGGTGGATGACAGCATGGCAGCTCTCATTGGGAACTGCTTTTCCTTGCCTTAATGAGCTGTCTTTGTTCGATCCCATCCTGCCCAGCCCTCTGGCTGCAATTAATGAAACACGGCAGAAGGAATTCCAACCTGCCTTTTAATATTTCATTTGTGTGACTACGAAGCCGTCAACACCATTAGAGGTGTGCAAACTCACGAGAGGAATAGATCAGGTAGAGGCACAGAGACTCTTGACAAGAATAGGGGAGTCGTGCACCAGACGACATAGGTTCAAGATGAGGGAGTTTGGAAAGATTTAATAGGAACCTGAAGGGTAAAGGGCCTGTCCCACTTTCACGACTTAATTCAAAACCTCTGCCGAGTTTAAAGGACCTAAAAAAAAAAATCAAAATCGTGATAATCTACGAACTCCTACGACCTTCCACGACAATGTTCACAAATTCCTACGAGTATGTCTACGAATTCCCACGACTATTTCGATGCCCTCCTTACGAGTAAAAAGTTGCAATTTCTGTCATCCAACCATTTTTTTACTCGTGGACATTTTTTATTGGGCTGGAAAAAATGTCCCGACTTACCTGATGCCACGAGTACCGACGGCTGGCTTAACGAACCGCTACGGTATATCTACAAACTCCTACGGCCTCCTACGGACTCATTCTGCGAGTTTGAATCAAGGGGAAAACTCGGGAGAATTTGTGAATAACTCGTGAAAGTGGGACAGGCCCTTAACTTTTTCACACAAAGGTGGTGGGTGTATGCAACAAGCTGCTGGAAACATTAGTTGAGGCCGGCACTATCGCAACATTTAAGAAGCATTTAGAAAGGTACATGGATAGGAGAGGTTGAGAGGGATAGGGCCAATCGCAGGCAGGTGGAGTAGTGTACATGGGACATGTTGTTTGGTGTGGGCATGTTGGGCCAAAGGGCCTGTTTCTACACTGTATGACTCTATCCCAACCAAGCTCATCTCCAAACTCATGGAACTTGGAGTCAGCACTCCCCCCATGCTACTGGATCCTCCACTTACTGACCAACAGACCACAAACAATGAGGATAGGTGACAAATGTTCCTCTACAATAATGCTCAACACTGGTGCCCAGCAACGATGCGTTCTTAGCCCCCTACTATACTCCTATACACTCATGACTGTGCAGCCAAATACCGATACAATTCAATGTACAAGTTTGCAGACATCACCACAGTGGACTGGATATCAAATAATGATGAGACAGAGTACAGGAAGGAGATTAACCTCGTAACCTGGTGTCAAGACAACAACCTCTCCCTCATGACAGCAAGACTAAAGAGGTTGCCACATAAATGCTGGAGTGACCAAGCGGGTCAGGTAGCATCTCTGGAGAGAAAGGAACAGGTGACCTATCGGATCGAGACTCTTTTTCCTGAGAAGGGTTTGGAAGTTCAACAAGTCCCCAACAACCCTCACCAACTTCTACAGACACGCCGTACAAAGCATTTTATCGGAATGCATCGTAAGTGGTTTCCGAACCGCTCCATCCAAGACCTCAAGAAATTGTAGTGAGTTGTGTGCGAGCCCAGACCATCACACAAACTAACCTCCTTTCCATGCACTCCATCTGTACTTCACACTGTCTCAGCAACGATACCAGCGTAATGATGGACCAGTCTCACCCCAGTCACTCTCTCTTCTCCCCTATCCGACCAGGCAAGAAATGTAAAATTTTGCAAAAATGTACAGTATATTTCCAGATTCAGGGACAGTTTCTTCTCAGATGTTAGCAGGCAACTGAACCGTCCGCAATCCAGATAGAATGCAGTCTTCCATCCACCTCATTGGAGACCTTTGAACTATCATTAATCGGACTTCATTTTACACTAAATCTTGTCCCTTTTATCTGTACATTGTTTATGGTTTGATTATAATAATGTAATAATGTCTTTTCTTCCACTAGATATCATGCCACAAAAAGCTTTAAACTGTACCTCGGTTCACGTGAAAATAATAAACCAAACAAAACCAAACCAAAGATGTTTTCCTGAGCAGAACATCAAAATCATTTGGCAGAATGCCTCATCACCCAAACGTTCAAACAAGCACCAAAACTTTCCGTGGCTGGTGGTGAGAAGAGTCCTCCTTGAAAATGTCATGCTACACAAACGTAGTGTCAGCACCATCGTCCGCCATCCTCAAAATGGTGTGGACAACACCACCATCCGTCTCTGTTGGACTGTATTTATTCCAAGGTCAGTGAAGGGAATCAGGTGTCTTTGTCATGGTGCATCCTGTACAGTGGTGTAACATAGCACCCTGTTTACCAGAGGCTGTTTGTGGAGGACCACACTGAGACAAGTATCAACCACTGGGGTGTCACAGTAGCACAGATGTAGAGTTGCTGCCTTACAGCACCAGAGACCCAGGGCTGATCCCGATCACGGGTCCTGCTGTATGAAGTTTGTACATTGTCCCTGTGACCGCCTTGGTTTTTTCCGGGTGCTCCAGTTCCCTCCCGCACTCCAATGACGTACAGATTTGTTGGTTATTTGGCTACTGTAAAATAGTAAATTGTCCCTAGTGTGTAGGACAATGTTGATCGCTGGTCGGTGCAGACTTGGTGGGCAGAAGGGCCTGTATCCGCACTGTATCTCTATAGTCTAAGGTCTAAAGGAAGGAGGTCAATGGTGAGAAATCACTTTAATCTGCCTGAAAACTGATCTTCCAGTACAAGGAACTGTTCACAACTGAAAGTTGCACATTGGCACATTCTAAAGGCCAGGATGACTTGCTGACGACTGAATTCGGCTGCAATGTTGAAAGTGTTCTGCACAATAGTGTAGACCTTCCTATTCTGATCACTTTCCGTTGCACGGGTGTGATGGGGAGGAATTATCGTGGAAGATGATGTTATGTCAAAGAAGGAGCTTTTAATCAGTAGAGCTATAGGTTATAACTCTTGAAATACACGTTTGGGTGTTTTTCTAAACATGGTAAGGGTTTCTACCTCGACCACCCTTTTCAACAGTAAATTCCAGACTCCTACCAAGCTCTGGGGGAAATATATATTTTCCCACTAACCTCCCTGTTAATTATCTTGAATTTACACTGGGTGATATCATAAGCGTTATTCTCATGCTTCTATTCAATTCCGCTTTGAAATGTGCTCATCATTGCAAACACCGACCTCATCCTCAATCTTCCTTTACTCTCCGAGTTGTAATGTTGTCACATCTATGTCCAGCAGCTTGAATGTCTGAACTTCTCAGTCTCACCACTTCTCTGAATCAGCCCAAATAATAGTCATAAACAACATCCTTTGTGTCTGTGATTTTGTGCTTCGACCCTCCTCAATCATCTTTATCCGCCTGCAGCCGTGGTGATTGATGGTGTAATCTTGCTCCGACACCTCCTGCAGAGCGGAGTTGGACTGAGTTGTACTGCTAGCGTACTGCTAACTCCCAGTTCCACACAAAGGGATGACATCTGCTGTAATGGCTTCTCTTCCCACTCCCATGTTGCCAACTCTCAACTACCACTTGGTTCTGTCCAGTGGTATTTTCTGTACACAAAATCTGCTTGTGCACATGACTAATAAACATGCATGTCATGTCGCCAGAATACAAGACAAATGCTGTTGAACTTTTTAGAGGAGCCAATATGCTATACTGATGGGCCCCTTCACAAAACGAGCACTGCTTCTATACTATCATCCCTCTCTCTCACCTCCAACATCTCCTTTCACCGCAATCCCTCTTCAACCCTCGCAAGGAAACGTGATCACAGACAGAAAGAAAACAATAACTTTGTACCAAATGCTTTCAGCCTTTGGAGTAATGGAACATGTGAGCCATTGCTCCACTACCACTCCTTAACTAAACCAGACCAAGAGCTGCAGATGAGGATCAAAGCTGGTCTCCAGCTATAGTCTGAGACAGTACTTTTTTGGACAGAAAGATGCCGGTACGCCTATAACAGTTCATGCGTCGCTGTAGGGTGCTGTACATTGATGACGTTTCTAAACTGTTAGGAGTTGCCAGTGCGCTGTACAAAAAAAAAGTATTCTAGCTGTGTCCTTCCTAATGTGTAATGAATGCTAGGATACTATGTTCGGCTTCAGAAACATGTCAAGTAATTGAACATGGGGAAAGCCAAGGATGTGGATTTGAAATAGGAGGGTGAGATTGGAACACAAGGCAGTGGTTGGCTTTATTTATTTTCAACGCCAACTCCATGGAACATTTCTGTGGCTGAACCATTTTTATGTGTTCCTGCTGTGGGGTTGAAGTCACAAACTTAAGTACAACTTTCAGGACTACTGTGCCTGGTTCAGCTTGTGTGGAGACTCGGGGTGTTAAAAGTTGAAGTATTCACTTTCTTCAATGATGCCTGAGTTGAGGAATATATCCACCATTTTCTGTGGATGCACTGTAAGTCAATTATTTTTCTCCTAATCAAATATATGACAAATGCTTTTTTCAGTTCGGCCTAAAATGCATAGTTCACGTAAAAAGAGCAGAAAATGCTGGAAACACTCAAGCATATCAGGAAAAATAAATGGAAAGCAAAACTCGGCTAATGTTTCAAGTCAAAGACCCTTTGTCAGAACTGGCAGTGAGAGAGATAGGTTTAAGTTGCTGAGATGGTGGGGGAGGAATGGATAGGACAAAGAGAATATCCCTGATAGAATGGGGCCAGCTTTGCCATGGGGCCCCATCCACAGATGAAATCATCCCCTTGCTAGGTTAATGAGGGAAGTAAAGAGAGAAATCAGGAACAAGGAAGCATATTAGCTCAGAAATTAGTGCAGTTAGAGAGAAAGAACACAAAGAAAGGATTTAAAAACTATAAAATGTGGTTGTAGGAACAGTTCACAGGTCAGGCTGTGCAAATGGAGTGGGGGGAAAAACCCAGAACCTATATTACAGATGGATGACCCACAGGAGAACAGGCCCTTTTCCAATGCAAATACGAGATGTAGAATTCAGTATTAAGCCTGAAAGATGATGGAAGATGAGATCCTAACCTGAAAAATCACCCATCCATGTTTTCCAAGGATGCTGCCTGGGGCACTGAGTTACTCCAGCATTTGTGTCTTTCCTTAGTTGTTTTGGGGATCTGGTTTCAGACAAGTGAATGATGTGATTCCTCAGCAGGAGCTGAGTGAGCATGAGCCTCAATGTTGGGGATGGAAGAGGATGTTGGTTTGGTTTGTTTATCCTGTGGGTTCAGCAGATTTTGTGAAGGCACTGTTTATGGCATTTGAATAAACTCACAAAGCAAATATGTATGCAGGTAAGGAAGAAAGATTGTAAGGAAGGAATAGCCCAACCAGAGCTAACCAAAGTGAAAGCAAGCGTTGTTGAAAGAGTCAATCATCTTTGCCTCACCATTCGGAGACGTGCCTCTGGTTACCCAAGCCCTAAACTCTGAAAGATTATCTACAGCTACCCACAGTCACCTTCTCGTAAAATTGATCTCACTGTAATTTTTTCCAATTAAAGTCTTTTGCACTGCTTATGATCTATGCTATTTTTGGGACTATATGAACTGTGGGCCTCAGGAGAATAAGGCAATACTTGTTTTCAAATGTCACAGTAAATATAAACAGAAGCACTGGTTCAGTTCAAATCAAAATATCCAAAAGTTTCTGACCTGCGAGTTGTGCAATGAGAAATTTATTTTATCTCTTTCTTAATTCAAACTCAATTTCCCTTTCTTTATTTTCCATGGCTATATCTGATTTTATTTTAAATTCGCCAACTCTGGTTTACATTTAGATCTCAATCCTTGCACTATTTTACAATCCTTCATTATGAATGATTAAAGAACAAATACCAGCCCTGGTAGCCTAGAATAATGTGGTATAGTTCAGGGTAATGTTTCTGGACTGACAATCCAGAGGCCTGGATTATAGAGGTTTACAATGACAGGAGTTTAAATCTTACTCTCTCATCTGGGGAAGTTAAACTCAGGTAATGAAATAAATCTGGAGTTGACAATAATGAGCTGGGGAGGCAAAAACCTGTATTATCACCAAAATCCTTACAAAATCTGCTTCAATTATCCTGGACAATATGCCCGGATAACATTGGAGTTTGAACCACTAACAAAGTGGTTGATTCTTACCTGCCTTCTGAAATGGTCCAGTCAAAGGCAATTAAGTATAGAGAAGAAATAAAGGACTTGCCTGCATTAGCCAAATTCTGTGAGTGAATTAAACAGTAAACTCCAGATGGCCTGTTTACCTATCATTTCAGCAGCGTGCCACACAAAAAATGTTAAAGTCTAAAAATGCAAAGGGAATTCTGACTAAAGGCAGTTACCTCCAGATGTTCTACCGGCGTGAGATTATGTGTTACCATCATTGTCAAACTCAGCTTCTTGTCATGCAGAAGGAAAACTACAAAAGTAATATTTTTCTTTAGGATGGGAGACTCTTTGGAACCAAAGCAATTTATAGCGAACTTCCAAATTTTCAGGGACTTTTAAAAACTATACAGCAATAGTAAATTATGGTCTCAGGTGAGTACATTTATTCAATGAGGATGATTGAACCACGTAGAAGCTACAATAGAGAATTTTCCATTTATCATTCAGTTGTTGTCCATGGTTAGGATATTAATATGGTAGTGACTGGATTTAAATATAAAACAGCTCAGCATTCAGTTGCTCAGTCGAGTTAATTATTCGGTAATTCCAGCAGAGGTTTCTCAATTTAGTGTTAAGCAGCATTGGATTCAAGAACAAGGTGCAACTATATCTCACAACCATGCAACAGATGAAACTTGATTTTATGTTTCCAATTTTGGTACACTGCAAAACTTTGAAAAGCACATATTGTTAGTATTTCAGCAAACAATGCAATTCTCATAACATGTATTTATAGAATCAAGAGGTTATTAAACAAAGTGTGCATGTTATACCCGGTACGAATCTTTTGTTAATCTATCCATATTGGAAAAAGGTCTAATAAAGTAATTAGTTATTAAAGTGCTTGGTACTCAATTAATTAGTCTCTGCAAACTTCAGAAGATCAACACATTGTTAAAGGAGCTAACCTTGACTTTTGTTTAAAATATTTCCCAATACAGTAACAAGCTCATACATGAGAATCTACAGCTCATCATTAAGGTGCACCTGAGATTTTAGATGATTTTAGCATTGAATAAAATGGGTCAGCTGCACATCTACCATGAACATCAAGCAATTCAAATAAATCTACATTGATTCAATTTCACATAATCTCACTAAGGCAACGTCTTTGTGTAATCTGTTAAATTAGAAGTTACACCAGAACTACTGAGACACCAAAATATGATTTTCATCTTCCAATATTTGCTAAAATGGTATGCACCATTGACAAATTTACTATTTGGTCAAATTATACCACACATCAACAAGGAACGTACCAAATCTGTTGTGTGGCAAGTCTAAAAGTGCATTTGTTTTTGCACACACTTACCTACATTAACAAAGCTCATAACAGTATCGGCTTGACGGAGGAATGTCTGTTCCAGGGCTCTGCGGGTGCTCTGGAACACCTGAAAAGGCAACAAAGCCCCCTGCCACTGGTCTGACTCCTCAGTGGCCACAGTACGATAAAGATCCAGCATGAAGACCGGGGCAGAAGCCAATTGTTTGATGGAGAGCAGAGGTTTGGGTCGGCGAGGTAGGCCCAGAATAGACAAGATCTCTTTTTGCATCTCTCGCTTCTCCCTGTTGTTCAGTCTCCGATGGATAAAGCTTGAATGGGAATGTTGCTTCACCAAGCTCCCACTCACCAACTCCACAAACAGTGCCAGTAAAGACATCAGAAGAAAAACCATCTTGTCACATCTCTGCATCCCAGCCATCATCAATAACCTTTGTTCTTTTTATTTAATCAGAGTGCTGATAGAAATGTCCGTATTGAAAATATCGAAAAATTCCTCGAGAATTCTTCACAAGCACGTAAATATGAATAAAGTTTCTGAAGATGCCAAACGTCCGCTGCAATGAAAATAAAAATCTCACAAGTGAAAGGAGTTGCAGAGAAGTTGAAAAAAAAAACGTGCTAGAAGTTTAGTGTCGTTCTTTGATAGTCATGGCTACCAGTCAAAGCTTAAATGGATCCATGAGTTGTCATTTCTTCAGCAAATAAGTTGCCTACAATTGCAGACTTCCACTTTTGGCTGCTGAGCCTGCAGAGCCTGTATTTATCGAGTCTGAAGCTGTTGAAATGACTCAGCTGATTCCCCAGGGTACATTACTATCTGACTGGTTTGGCTGTTGTGGGATGATAGGTACAACCCTAGGCCATTCAAACACCACAGTATCCGCATACTCCAGACTTGAGCCTTGCCATCTATATATAGACTAATCACAGCATATTCCGAATCTTGAGGTTACACAGTGCACAAGCTCCTGCTCCAATGCAGCCCGTCATTTAAAACGGGCTTAACTCTTTCATTTATTTACTTTGTTTGTGCTCATTTTTCATTTAGATAGTTAATTTCCGAGTGTATTTATGCCGTGTTTAAGTTTTGGATGTTTGCAATTTGGCTGTTTAGTTTGTTTTACGAGTTCCATAAAATTCAAACTGAACTTCATCTGCTTCACAGCAGCTCCAGCTTAGAGAACCTGCAGATAAAAACATTAATCAAGTGTGCAAAATTACAAGGTACTGGCAGAGCAGTAAACAGCAGTTACTGTAGCTCCAGATTCTTTAGTAAATTGGGATTTTTATATTTGGCTGCTTCTATCTGACTGCATAGTTTTCCACATATGCACAAGTTTATCCTTCTATTATACAAGTTGTTAAAAGTGAAAAAATTATTGGGAAGTAGGAAATATTTAAGGAAAAAAGCATGAGAGACCAATGACATAAAAGGGGTGACCAGTAAGTCTGAAATGGGTTGGGGATAGTTAACTAAATAGTGTGATTTATAGCATCAAAAGGAAAACTCTACATGGCATTGACAACATGAGCTCCCAGACACTCTCGAGATCAGAGCTGAGATTGCTAATCAGACAGGATGGGTGAGGCAGCCATCAGAAATCCACTGGGCAGTTGCCTGTCTGTCTCAGCTGCCAGCTTTGATACAGACTTTCAGTCAACCATCTTGTGTCAGCTTTATGCACTTCAAGATCAAAAGAAAGGAAACAATTAAAGACCTTGTGAAATGTCAGTAAATGTCAGGAAAAAAGTTGAGGCACTAACAAGTAATCGAGTAATTGCTTAGTGAGAGAATTGGAAATAAGTTACCTGGCCTCCATTTTGCTGGTTGTGATTGCAATGCTAATGGTTGCTTCTGATAACACCATTGATTATTTGCATTGATTATTAAGAGCACATTGCGGGTCTCCTCCCTTATGTTATCAGCTTTTTGATTCACAGTGCTATATGTACATATGTGGCTTAGTGGCATTTTTCTTGGTCTGATAATACTATGTGTTTACCTGCGGATATTTACGATAAAGGGACTATAGATATGTGTGCACGTTATTGAATAATTGTGTAAAGCACAAAGTGCTGGAATAACTCAGCGGCTCAGGCAGCCGCTCCCGTGGGAAATAGTCAGGCGACGTTACTGGTTGGAACCCTTCCTCGTGTCCGAAGCAGGGTCCTGACCCAAAACGTTGCCTGTCCTTTCCCTCCATAGATGCTGCCTGACCTGCTGGGTTACTCCAGCACTTTGTGTTTTACTCAAGATTCCAGCATCTGCAGTTGCTAATGGTCTTGTGCACGTTATTATTGCTTTAATTTAACACAAAATGAAGATTTTCTGCAAATGACTTATGTTAGTTATTCAAAGAGTCTTCTCTTACCCTGAATTTCCTACCATTCCCCACAATCTCCTGATAGATTGCTCCGTTCCTATCAAGAATAAGGAGAGTGGAATGCTACAGCTTAAATATCCACCTTGGGAACAATCACAAGTCTGCTTTAAGATTTTCTATAATGCTATTATTGAATAAGTTACAATAACAGGGTGCTTGCAGGAAGGATTTAATTTACAAAGCTCACTAATCATTCTGAAACCGGAATCACTGCAGCAGACTCAAAGCTGCAGTTGCTGCCAAGTGAGTGGCTTGTTTACATTGGGGATGCCTGTTGCTTCTCGAACACTTCCCTGGTGTATTGCGCCTGTTTAAAAATTCAGATCACTGGGAAATTTCGACTTGGATCAATGTAACAAAACGTAATTTTCAGACAATGATGGTCTCACCAGTATTAACCCAGGAGCAACATGCGACTGCTGGAATTCAAAATGAAACGTGAAACTTGAAACATTAATTCTGTTTCTCGCTGAATATTTCCAGCATTTTCTATTTTACACCCGGTTTTGTCACCTCCTTAAACGTATAAAACATTTTTTGCCAGAGATTTCTGCATGTTTGTTAGCCAAGGGGGAGGAATCTAAAGACTGGAGGATGGCTGATGTTGTGACTTTATTTACGAGCTGTAAGGATAGTCAGCATGGCTTTGTGTGTGGGAAATTATGCCACCAATTTGATTGAGTTATTGTGAAGGGATTACCAAGAGGATCAATGAAGGCAAGGTGATGGATACTTTAGCAAGGCTTTTGACAAGGTCTTGCTTGGAAGGATAGTCTGGAAGATTAGATTATATGGGATCAAGGGTGAGCATGACAATTGGATAAAATATGAAAAATGGAAACAAAATACTACAGATGCTGGTTTATACCATAGACACAAAGTGCTAAGGTAACTCAGTGGGTTGGGCACCATCTCCAGAGTTACTGCGTTACTCCAGCACTTTGCATCCATCTTTGGATAAAATATTGGTTTGGTGGAAGGAGTCATAGGATGACCACTCATGTGCCCCTGTGGCGGGTCCCCTGTTCTTTGTTTATATTAATAATTTGGATGAAATTTAGGTGGCATGGTTAGTATGTTTGTGGGTGACATCAGAATTGGGTGTGTAGTAGACAGTGAAGAAGGTTATCTAAGGTTGCAACAGGATCTTGAACAACTGGGAAAGTACTTAGAGGAATGGCAGATGGAACTCTGGAAAGATGAACTAGATAAGGACATACACAGTGAATAGGGCGAATATGGTAGAGGAGAGAGACTGAAGGGAACAAGCACATAGACATTTGAAAGTGGTGACGCAATTATACAGGGTGGGGAAGAAGGCACTTGGTTTGCTTTCATCAGTTGGGGCATTGAGTACCAGAGTTGGGATGTTGGGATATAGACATACAAGATTTTATTATAGGAAGGATGTGCTTAAATTTTAGAGGGTTCAGAAAAGATTAACAATTTGATGTGAACCCGCACCACCTGCTCGCCGGACACTTTCCCTTGCAACCGCCGGAAATGCTACACTTGTCGCTTTACCTCCCCCGTTGACTCCATTCAAGGACCCAAGCAGTCTTTCCAGGTGCGGCAGAGGTTCACCTGCACCTCCTCCAACCTCATCTATTGCATCCGCTGCTCTAGATGTCAGCTGCTGTCTTCATCAGTGAGACCTAGCATAGGCTTGGCCATCGCTTCCCCGAACACCTCCGCTCGGTTCGTAATAACCAACCTGATCTGCCTACTTTCTCCTCCCCTTCTCAGCTCTCCCTCAGCCCACTGGCTCCACCTCTTCCTTCCCGCACCCCCCACACTCACATCAGTCTGAAGGAGGGTTTCAACCCAAAACGTTGCCTATTTCCTTCGCTCCATAGATGTCGCCTCACCCGCTGAGTTTCTCCAGCATTTTTGTCTACCTTCGCTTTTTCAGCATCTGCAGTTCCTTCTTAAACACAATTTGATGTCGCCCGGCCGGACTAGAGAGCTTGAGTTATGAAGGGAGACTGGATAGCTGGACCTGTTTTCCTTGGAGCCAAGGAGGCAGAGGGGTGCCCTTCTAAAGCTTTGTGAAATCATGAGCATAGATAAAGTGGACAGTCACAATCTTATCCCCAGGCTAGGGGAGACTAAAACTTAGAGGGCACAGTTTTAAGGAGAGAGTTGCAAGATTTAAAGGGGAAGTGACAGAAATTTCCACACAAAAAATCTGAAAGGTCTCGACCTGAAATTTCACCCATTCCTTCTCTCCAAAGATGCTGCCTGTCCTGGTGAGTTACTCCAGCATTTTGTGTCTACCTTCAATTTAAACACGCATCTGCAGTTCTTTCCTGCATATTTTGTCCGCTTCACTGCAAAATCTCCTCAAGGTATGTCTACTTTGAAGAAGTTCTCCTCCTCTCTCCAACGAAAAGAGTCTGAAGAAAACGCCACCCAATCCTTCTCTCCAGGGATGCTGCCTGTCCCGCTGAGTTACTCTAGCATTTTGTGCCGACCTTCCACACAATAAAGTAGTGGGTATATTGAATCTGCTGCCAGAGGAGGTGGTAGAGGCAGGAGCAATTACAATGTTTCAAAGACATCTGGACAGGTACGTGTACAGGAAAGCTTTAGCAGTATACGGGCCAAACATGGGGTAATTAGACTAACTCAGGTAGGCACCTTGGTCAGCATGGATGAGTTGGGCCGAAGGGCCTGTTTCCAAGCTAAAACTATAAAAGTTAAATTAAGGCATAATTTGGGGTGGAAGATTGCAACCTTCACGTGGTCCGCCCTGTTTCGACTAATGCAATCAACTCGATGTGCACACATGGAAGATCAAATAGAACAAGTTGGCCAACAACTAGGCTGTGCACGCCACACGAAAGAAGAAGGCATAATTTGTACATTAGAGTACAATTGCTGTTCATTTTTGTTAATGAACCAACCATTATAGACTAATTTATAGTATTGATGCTGTTCCTCATTCCCCCCCCCCCCCACCGATATACCATTTAAACTGAAAGGCAAAATTAGATTTACGATATTACCACAGAATGCTGCATTGCCTCATCTCATTATTCCTTCCAAAACTATCAACTCAATCAATTCTATTCAAGTCATCCAACCAGGCATGTTGATTATATATTTTCCATATTACTATTGAATGGTTGTAGAATTGGAAAAGCATATCAGAAACACTTTCATGAATACTCTAAACATGTTCCAGTGTCAATAAACTTTCCTCTACTTTACTCACCAATTCTTTGTGGAGAAGTTGGATTGAGAAGAGCAATACTCACATCAGTGCAGTCTTTCAGCATTAGAACATAGTTTCACTTGAGTATAATTGCAATTATATAATTAACTTGCCTGATTGGATGACTTAAATAGAATTGACAGAGTTGCAGGGAGATAGTTTTGGAAGGAAAAAAATGAGATGAGGCAATGCAGCATTCTGTGTGAGAATGAGACAGTAAATTCAATGACCCGAGGCAAAAAGTGTCCAATTCAGGAGACTTGTAATGGGTGAGCAAGATTCATTAGGGGGGGAATATTGAAAAGCAGGATATTGGAAGCAATTTTTACACAGGTTTTCAAAATGCCCGTCCCACTTAGGAAACCTGCACGGAAACCTCTGGAGACTTTGCGCCCCACCCAAGGTTTCCGTGCGTTTCCCGGAGGTTTTTGTCAGTCTCCCTAATGGTCGAAAGTGGTTTCCGCTTCTTCTATGTTCCGGCGACTCTTTCAAAAAATTCAAATCTGGCCGCGACTAAAAATGGGTTGCCGTTTAAAAAAATCGGTAATGTTTTAGTTGAAGCCGGTTGCGATGCTAGTTGAAAGTGGTTGCCGGAGGTTGCAGGTAGTGGAAGGTAAGACCATTTTCCACCCAGTTTTATTCCACCAGGGAGGTCTTACCTTCCACTACCTGCAACCTCCGGCAACCACCTTCAACTAGCATCGCAACATTGTTCATTGAAAATTGTTCATTAAGTGTCACTATAATGAAATCTCAGGATAGTCATTGAGTCATGGAACCATACAGCATGGCAACAGGCCCTGTGTCCCAACTTGTCTATGCTTTATTTACTTTAGACTTACAGTGCAGACATAGCCCCTTCGGCTCACCGAGTCTATGCCACTAGTTATCACCCCATACACTAACACTGTCCTACACGCTAAGGACAATTTACAATTTTACCGAAACTAATTAACCTACACACCTGTATATCTTGGGAGTGTGGGATGATACCAGAGCACCTGGAGGAAACCCAGGGGGTCACAGGGAGAACGTGCAAACTCCATGCAGACAGCACCTGTAGTCAGGATCGAACCCAGGTCTCTAGCGCTGTAAGGCAGCAACTCCACCACTGCACCGCCAACTGCCAAGCACTATTGTGCACTAAAATACTCGAATAAAGGAAGTCAATAACTGGGTGGGTAAATGCTGGAGGGGAGAATGTTTCAAATTCCAAGAGCATTTGGGCAGGGATCTATGTCCTTACAAGAAGATTGAATAATCCAGTTTGGGAAAGTTTAAGCTTGGCAGGCGAATGAGCATCAAGACGAAATATTAAAGAATGGAAAAAGGTGGAGGAGGCTTAAAGTGGGAAGTAATACCAGCATTAAATTTAGGAATTTGAAGCATCAAACAGGAGACATATGCAAAGTATTCCAAGATGAGTGTGGAGTGCATGTGATAAATGTATGGAGCGTATGCGCTGAGGCACAGCTGGCACGTCATAAAAAGATCTGGCTCAATGACAAAGGTGCCAGATAATAAACATCACAACCAGGAGAGAGTCTAACAACCCTGGAGTTCAAGGGCAGCACAATGTTGCAGCTAGTGGAGGGGCTGCCCTACAGCACCAGCAACCTGGGTTCAATCCTGACCTCCAGTGCTGAGTGTGTGGAATTTGCAGACTCTCCCTCTAAACTGCATGGTTTTCCCCAGTTATTCCGGGGTCCTCTCACAATCGCAACAATGTGCAGGTTGGCAGGTTATCTGGCCACTGTGAACTGATGCCGTCATGTTGATAAGTGGTAGAATCTGGGGGGAGTTGATGGGTGCGTGTGAAGAATGAATGCAGTGGGCCGAGCAGTTGGAGAAAAGTGACCTTAATATTAACAGATTTAAAATAACAGTTTAAAAGCATTTGCTACAATCAAACAAAAGTTTTGGAACAGCAGGCAATCTAAGGGCGAACAAGTCCTGAACAAATCTGGTCTGAGGTAAGGGTCAGGAGGTAGGCTGGGGTTGGAATTTTAAAAAAAAAGCATTATCAATTAAAGGCTTTCAAAGACATGTTTCAGGTACACATACACATGGCAATTGGTACACACGTTTTCATCTGGATATTGAGGGACAGAAATACAGAGATTAAAATGTGCCAAAGAGAAAGAATAACAGATGAGCACTGTCGGACGTTGGTTGGGCCACATTTGGAATATTGCCTGCAGTTCTGGTCATCCCATTACAGGAAGGAAGTGGAAGCTTTGCAAAGGGAGCAGTGGTGGTTTACCAGAATGACTCTGGATTAGGGGATATTAGTTCAGGGAGAGGTTGGACAGATTTTCTCTGGAATGCTAGAGATTGCAGGCCTGATAGAAGTATATACAATTATGAGGGGTATAGAAAGGGTAGGCAGTCATTACCTTTTCCCCAGGATGGAAAAAATAAATACTAGAGGGCATCGCTTTAAGGCAATGGGGGCAAAGTTTAAAGTACAATGAAAGTTTTTTTTAACACGGGGTGTGGTGAGTACCTGGAATGTATTGCTTGGGGTAGTGGTCGAGGCAGATAGTGGCATCTAAGAGCAATATGGATATGCAGGGAATGGAGGGATTATGTGCCAGCAGATAAGAATTGGATCATATCTTTGCATCATGTTTGGCATAGACATGGTGGGCCAAAGGGTCTGTTCATATACTGCATTGTGTTATGTTCTATTATCAGCTAATGTAAATTGAAACACTGATTATGTCCACCTTATTTCAGGATGGTCTGAACATCAATATGAAAAAATGAATTTGGTGCTTCAAATGGAAAAATAGAACTGGGATTCAGTAATTATCAAACTACGACAGAATTGCAGCTCGTGAAACCAAATTCAAAAGTTTTGGTTATTTGTGTCCGAGAGCCATGAGATTGTTGTATAAACCGAGCTGATTCGCTTCTGTCCTTGAAAGCATGAGGAATTTAAAAAAAGACGGGAAGTGCTTGAGTAACTCAGCGGGTCAGGCAGCATCTCTGGAGGACATGGATAGGTGACGTTTCAAGTTGGGATCCTTCTAAATAAATGTGCCTCCGAAACCACCATGCCAGATTAGTTCTCCATGCTCTCTAGATTATTTTTTAAGAAACCACAATTGGGTGGCTAATGTATTCTGGCCTGCACTGCCTTCATCCAGCCAATAATTAAAAACACATTTCAGAAGCACAATTTTAAAGAAACACAGTGTTGCTCGCACAAGCCGCCTCCAAGTAGCAACGTAACCATTAAACGTTTAATATTTACAACTTTGCATTTGGGCAGCTCTCTCTAGCAGCCTCATATTGCGGGATTGGAAGCCTACCGGAGAGGGGACAAAGGACTCCTTGATTCTGTGGTGTTGGGCAGTCAGAACTGCAGCTGGCAGCAGTTCAATGGAATGAAGTCAGGCACTGTTTCGTTTAATTTGAATCACCGAACCAGGACTGGTAAGGTGTTGCACATGTTTCCTTTCGAGAAGGTAACAATTAGTTTTTACAAGCATCTAACTCCTTTGTCAGGGAAACATTGAAGGGGCGGAAAAAGAAGATACAGTGGCTCAGGAGTTCATATTTGCGGTCGGAAATAGTGCCAGGGCAGCATGCTGTCCCACTTTCCAGAGAAATTTCAATTCAGTCCATCACCGGCAAGTTAAAATGGAAATCAGATGTTTGAAGTTTCATGCTTCTATTAAGAGATACAGCGTGGAAACAGGCCCTTCAGCCCACCGAGTCAATGCCGACCATCTTCCCAGTTTCATATCCTATTAACTGAGGGGCAATTTAAACTACAAACCTGCACGTATTTGGGATGTGGGAGGAAACTGGAGCACCTGGAGAAAACCCATGTGGTCACAGGGAGAAAGTACAAACTCCGCAATTACAGCACCCGTGGTCAGAATTGAACCCGGGTCTGTGGCGTTGTAAGGAGGCAGCTCTACTGCTGCGTCACACCCACATGCACCATCAATTTAACAAGCTCTTCATATATTAATAACGTGTTGCATGTCTACGTTGCACTCGCTTCGTCGCTGTCCCATGCCTCACTGCATTTCTACTAAAAGGGTAACATTTTTATATGCAACGGCACATTTCTCTGCAAATACCAACAGAGACCTTGTCCCTTGGTAACAGGTCTGCCAGCAGTCATCCCATGCCTCTGTTTCCTTTCTAGCAGGTTATGATTTGTCTGACAGCCCAATGTTCTAGATGTCCCAACCTAATAGTATACAGTGGGATTACTTTCATATTAACTTCTCAATCCACATGTTCACCACCTGGATTTGGCCACAAGACCTGTCCACCATAAGACTAGGGGCTCCTCAGTAGTTGAATGTATTTAGCCAATGGCTTACAAGTCTCTAAACATTTAACCAAAAGTTTACATCCTCATAACCTAGTCTTATTGAAGCCCTTTAGATGCTTGTAGGAGGGTTCTGAACCACGAAGGTTTGGATATAAGCAATATGTAGGATAGAAACAATCTTTATTGGAAATCAGAATCTGAAGAAACTTTCGTTCTGGTGGTTTCCTCCTCCAAACCTATCTATTGCTCGTGACATGGCCTCCTCTACATTGAAGAGACCAAGTGTGAACCGTTTCAATGAACATTTGTGTTTTGCATGACGGGGTCAGCTGGAGCTCCCGGTTGCTAACCATCTAATTTCCCTTTCCCATTCCTACCTGTCTATCCTCAATCTCCTCCACAGCCAGAGTCCATACACATACAAAATATAGAATTCCCAGATTTCAGGTCAGCCCTCTTCTCATCCACCCTTCCCACTCCCCTTGCTCCCATCATTTAGTTCCCACCCACTCACCGACTCTTGGTCCCTTATTTTCCGTTAACCCTTCACCTGCTTATCAACACCTCCATACGTCACCTGTCCATTCCCCTCCACAGATGCTGCCTTCTACCAGCTGTACAATCCATTGTATTCCTGTGGCTGTGTTTTTTTTGCGCTCCAGATTCCTGTATCAACCTCCACTTTTGTCTCCAACTACACAAAATTATCTGCCACAGGAGAACAGAGCAACATGGAAACAAATAGAAAATATACAATTCTTAAAGGATTGGACAGGCTAGATGCAGGAAAAATGTTCCCGATGTTGGGGGAATCAAGAACCAGGGGCCACAAGAATAAGGGGTAGGCCATTTAGGACTGAATGAGGAAAAACTTCTTCACCCAGAGAGCTGTGTATCCATGGAATTCTCTGCCACAGAAGGCAGTGGAGGCCAACTCACTGGATGTTTTCAAGAGAGAGTTAGATCTAGCTCTTAGGGCGAAATAAATCAAGGGATATGTGGGAAAAAGTAGGAATAGGGTACTGATTTTAGATGAATATCCGTGATAATATTGAATGGCGGTGCTGGCTCAAAGGGCCAAATGGCCTACTCCTGCACCTATTTTTCTATGATTTTTATGTTGTATGCTCTAATTGTAGACAGGCCTTCTATGAAAACTTCCAGCCTTCCTGCACAAAAAACACTTATTATTTGTGATTACTGCATGAGAAGTGGTTCCCCATTTTATCTCATTGCTAAGTGCAGCAAAGAATAGAAACTAAACATCTTACACCCCATGTCATTTTACCTGGAAAATTAGACAAATTAATGTAATCACATCTTAAAAGAAAAATTTGATTTATATTTACTCCATGAGCCCAGCATCTCTTGAAGATGGGTGTAGACGCTGGAGTTCGTAAAAAAATGTTTAAGTCAATATCTTTTCATTCAGAGCACTAAAGATACTCTTCCTTGAAAAGGAATGGGACAATAACACTGTCCCATTAATCCCAATAATCATGGGACAGTAACACATTCGGAATAATCTTGATTCTACTAAATTGGTTTCAGATTTTTTTTTAAAAGTTTGTATTTTGGTCTTGAAGCATCAGAATAAAAAATTGCACAACCATGTGGAGGCCTGTGACTAGTGGTGTGCCCAGGGATCAGGGCTAAGCCCATTGCTGTTTATCATCTATATCAACGATTTGGATGAGAATGTACAAGACATGATCAATAAGTATCATGAGAGATGGTTTCATAAGATAGTTATCAAGAATTACCGTTATATCTTGTTCAGCTGGGCAAGTGGGCAAAGGAATGGTTCATGGAGTTCGATCCAGGTAAGTGTGAGAGGTTGCAATTTGGGGAGGCAAACAGAGTGGGATCTTCATGGTGAATGCTAGGGTTTTGGATGGCGTTGTAGAGCAGAGGGATCTAGCAGCACAAGTATGCAGTTCCCTGAAAGCGGCATCGCAAAGATAATGTAGTGAAGATGGCTTTCGGCATGCTAGCCTTCGTCAGCCAGGGAATTGATACAAATCATGGGTGAGGCTGCACTTGAAATATCGTGGTACTTTTGGTCATCCTGCTGTCTGAAAGATGCTATTAAACTGGAAAGAGTGCAGAGATATATAAGAATATTGCCAGGACACAAGGGCCTGTAATATTGGGCGAGGTTGGACTGGCCAGGACTTTATTCCTTGGAGCGCAGGAGGCTGAAGGACGATCTTAGAGAGGTGTATTACAATCAAGAGGGAATAGATAAGATGAATGCACAGTATCTTTTTCCAAGGGTAGAGGAATCAAGAACTAGACGCATAGGTTTAAACATAGAAACATAGAAATTAGGTGCAGGAGTAGGCCATTCGGCCCTTCGAGCCTGCACCGCCATTCAATATGATCATGGCTGATCATCCAACTCAGTATCCTGTACCTGCCTTCTCTCCATACCCCCTGATCCCTTCAGCCACAAGGGCCACATCCAACTCCCTCTTAAATATGGCCAACGAACTGGCCTCAACTACCTTCTGTGGCAGAGAATTCCACAGATTCACCACTCTCTGTGTGAAAAACGATTTTCTCATCTCAGTCTTAAAAGACTACCCCCTTATCCTTAAACTGTGACCCCTTGCCCTGGACTTCCCCAACATCGGGAACAATCTTCCTGCATCTAGCACATTTTCACATAGAGGGTGGCGGGTGTATGGAACGAGCTACCAGAGGAGGTAGAGGAAGGTACAATAAAACATTTAAAAGACAGTTGGACAGCTACATGGATAGGAAATGTTTGGAGGAATATGGGGCAAATACAGGTATATGAGACTGGCCTAGATGGTGCATCTTGGTTGGTGTAGAAGAATTGGGCTGAAGGGCTCTTTTCCGTGCTTTATGACTGCGGATCTATGATTTCACGCACGTTATCCACATTAACATTTTTTCCCCCAGTCTAATGAAATGTAAAAGTTGAATGGCAATTTTAAAGGTTCTACTCCTGATTACAACGGAGACTATCTTGTTCTAAAGCCACAAATTGGTCGATGGACTAAGAAAGAGCAGTCAGGAACATATCAGAATTATAAAGGATGTTTAAGAAGGAACTGCAGATGCTGGAAACATCGAAGGTCGACAAAAATGCTGGAGAAACTCAACGGGTGAGGCAGCATCTATGGAGCGATGGAATAGGTGACGTTTCGGGTCGAGACCCTTCTTCAGACTGATGTGGGGGTGGGGTGGGGGCGGGAAGAATGGATGAGGCGGAGACAGTGGGCTGTGGGGGAGCTGGGAAGGGCAGGGGAAAGAGGGAGAAAGCAAGGACTACCTGAAATTGGAGAAGTCAATATTCGTACAGTTGGGGTGTAAACGACCCAAGCGAAATATGAGGTGCTGCTCCAATTTACGGTGGGACTCACTCTGGCCATGGAGGAGGCCCAGGACAGAAAGGTCGGATTTGGAATGGGAGGGGGGAGTTGAAGTGCTGAGCCACCGGGAGATCGGATTGATCGGAAGTTCAAAGCGATCGCCAAGCCTCCGCTTGGTCTCACCGATATAGAGCAGCTGACACCTAGAGCAGCGGATGCAATAGATGAGGTTGGAGGAGGTGCAGGTGAACCTCTGCCACACCTGCAAGACTGCTTAGGTCCTTGGATGGAGTCAAGGCGGGAGGTAAAGCGACAAGTGTAGCATTTCCTGCGGTTGCAAGGGAAAGTACCAGGGGAGGGGGTGGTTAGCGTGGGAAGGGACGAATGGACCAGGGAGCTACGGAGGGAGCGGTCTATGGATGTTATAAAGGATGGTCTATGAGCCAGACGCAGTCTATATATAATTTTAGGGCTGCACAAAACAGCTAGCTTTTTCTCAGTTAAGTGAGTAATGACGACACATATACAATCTGTCTCATCACTATAACTTACTTTATCATTTTACTATTTAATCAACTATGTAAGCACATTCTAATGTATTTTGTTTAACCACTTGTGTAAGGTATCACTTGTATAAGGCACATGATTTGTCAGGTAAACCCAATCTAGAGACAAGGATTTTATGTTTGACTCCTGAGTTAAGCAAGTGAACTCAAAATACTTGAAAGTGGAAACCAGAACAGTAATGTTGGATTTCTGACTTTTGTTAACCCTTCTACCTGAGCTAAATTGACAATTCAACTATGTCAATATGACATTTTTAGTATTCCTGCAAAAGACATTTTACACACCACTAGAGATGTGTGGGGCAAGTTTTTTTTTAATACATAGAGTGGTGAGTGCCTGGAACCCACTGCCGGAAGGGGGTGGTGGAGGCAGATATGAAAGTGGTAGTTAAGAGACTTTTAGATAGGCACGTGGATATGCATGGAATTGAGGATTAAGGATAGAAGAGGCTGTTCCTATGCTGTACTGTTCTATGTTCTAACTGCTGAAGAAACCCTCAAAAACTAGAGTGATTCACATCCAATTTTCTGTGTGGCCTTCTATGGGTTAAGAGCATCTGACTCATTGACACCCTTACACACAAACACATTCCCATAATATTATTAAATGTACTTTGTCGTGGCCCTTGCATTTTTTTAAGCCCTTCTGTGAAGTACTTTCTCTTCAGCTGTAACACTGTATTCTCTCCCCTGTTTATTTTCCCCTTTCTCTTTCAATTCATTGTATTCTTGCATGGTACGATTTGCCTGGATAACAACATGCAAAACAATGTTTTTCCACTGTTTCCTGGTATATGACAATGATAAACCAATGCTAACACCAATAAATTCAAAAGTCCAATATATGTAAATAAATTAGTTTCAAAATGGCAGATCTCGTTCTCTCTAATTTCAGTCATTTTTCTTTCTTATGTGCTTTTGATGCCATTCACTATAATACTGTGGATATATTGTTATCATATAATTATGTCGGCTGTTGTGGGCAAGGTTGGGCCAAAGGGCCTGTTTCCACGCAGTATCACTCTCCGACTCTATCAGAGAGACGGCTTTGTGCCTTTCCCAGTTCACAGACAAAATTCAACTTACGGACGCCTGTAAAAACGCAACTGTTCATTGCCCAGACTTGATCTGTACATGAAAATCAACATTAGGGACACATGCACACTTGCATCCAAAAATAGTACGCAAGATCAAATTGTTTGGTATTGCAGAAATCCCACACCATCAATAGAAGGGTGCAACGCACAGACCAACCTAAACAGAAAATGTGTCGGCAGAATCGGAGAAATCTTCAATCTCTTGAATAAAGACCACTGAGACAAGTAAAGCAGTACTTAATACTTCTTTAAGTTACTGCAAGCACATTTGTTTTTGAATACAAAAAAAAATGAACGTTTGACTCATTGGTACAATTTCAATTGTGGATTCACACAGCGACATGGTCAGACTAGATATCAATAGAATATAAATACGGCTGCTCATGTAGCCCCAGTGGTCGGTTCAAATGAACAAAAAGCAGCATAAAAAAGTGAGAAAGGCCTTGCTAGCAACTGCTGGTGTGGCCTGCAATGATCATCAGCTGCTATTAAAGTGTCCTTTATACTGCCTACAAGATAGCAATAGTCTTTTACAACTTGCATGTGCACTTTTTGTCATAATTATTATGTGTAACTTTCAGCAGGCAAAAAAATGAACATTCTTAAAAATAAGTAAAACTGTACATCGCTCCATTTTTTTCCCACTTAAATACTCCGTGAGGTATCCATGATTTCTAACAAACACTGCAGCATTTGTCTTGCCTCCACAGCAAGTCAAAGTTCTCTTTCAAGGGTCATATCCTAAATGCAAGTTTTTAAAAAAAAGCAGTAGTTCAAATCTTTAATAGAACACGAACACATTTAAATTTCCTTTTTTTTTTCCTTTTAAAAGCATTCTCACTTCCCTCTGACACAGACGCCATGGGAACAAACATGGATGTCTTATCTACATAAATATTCACATGAAAAAACTTTTAACTTACAAAAACAAAAAAAAAAACAGAAAGTACAATGATAAGGCAGCATTAGACCACAATTAATCTTTTACAATGCTTGACAACAGTACTTTTTTTTGTAGAATATTATACATCTGGTGGCTTCTGAAAGTGTGTGTGTGTGTGTGTGTGTGTGTGTGTGTGTGTGTGTGTGTGTGTGTGTGTCTGCATGTGTATTCTATTCCACAACATCGCTTGCATTATCTTCTGGTGTTTGTATTTTTTGGGGTTGTGGTTTTCTTTGAGGGTGTTGGGATTTTTGAGGGTTTTGTCGAGCTCCTTCTCGAGCTTGCTTGGGACCCCCCTGTGCTGGATTCGGAAATATCGGAACACATCGACTGTGTCTCCAGAACGTCAAAATCTGACGCATCACTGCCTCGCCGACTGTTTGCCCTGCTACCAGCGCGACTCCCAGCCCGACTTGTGGGCCTGCTTGCCGTCCTTTTGGTATCTACAGAGAAATTGAATAATGTTATCCCATGAACAACTGTACACAGTTTTTAAGCTGAAATAACAAAAAGCCAACTGATGGTCCTTCCTCACAGGGTGATCTTTACACTGCGGCATTTGTTACCATCTGGAGTCCAAAATAAAATAAATTCCTCTGTCACAAAATCCTGGAGTAACTCAATGGGTCAGACGGCATCTCTGGTTGGCAGACTTCCTCAGACAGAAAGATAGAGTCTGAAGAAAGGTTCTAACCTGAAATGTTACCGTTTTATTTTCTCCAGAGATGCTGTACTATCAACTTCAAAGGTTGTCTCAAATAGAATCCGACAGTACAGGAACAGGCCCTCCGGCCAAACTTGGCCGTGCCAACCAAGATGCCTCATTTACACTAGTCCCATTTGCCTGTGTTTGGCCCGTATCCCTCTATAAGAAGGGTCTCGACCCGAAACGTCACCCATTCCTTCTCTCCAGAGATGCTGCTTGTCCCGCTGAGATACTCCAGCTTTTTGTGCCTATCTTCGGATTAAACCAGCATCTGCCGTTCCTTCTTGCACGTTCCCTCTATACCTTTCCTATTCCTGCACCTTTCCTCGTGTCTTTTAAATGCTGTTCTAGTATCTACCTCAACTACCTCCTCTGGCAGCTCATTCCATACACCCACTAACATCTACATGAAAAGGTTGCCCTCAGGTGTGTATGAAATGTTGCCCCTCCCACTGTACACCTTTGTCCTCTTGCTTTTAATTGCCACATACTGGATAAAATGCTCTTTGCATTCACCCTATCTATTCCCCTCATGACATGTACACCTCCATACGGTCACCCTCTCAGCTTTCTGCACTGCAGAAAAGTAGTCCGAGCCTGCCCAGCCTCTCCCTGTAGCTCAGCTCCTCAGATACTGACACCATCCTTGGAAATCTCTGCATTCTTTGGAGATTTGATCACAGCCATATGACACTACCCTGTAAAGTTTAGTTATGTTATAGTTTGGTTTGATCCATCCTGGATGCTAGTTGATGTATTTGTTTAATGAAATCGTTCAATACTAAATATAGTTATTTTCTCATGCACCTGGGAATTAAACAAGAGGCGAAGGCTTGATTGACTACCAATAACTAAAATTGTGTCATATTTAATTTCAAGTTACTGTTTTAAAAAAATGAGCTCTCACAGACCATCTACCTCTCCCAATTCTCTTTGTTTGGGTAGGTTTTAAGAGTTTGAGTTGTCATCTGTTTACTATTCCTGTCTCGGATTAATAGTGAGCATTTGACTCATGAAGCACTACATCTGATCCTCATTCTCTTCATATCGTCACACTCCCTACAAGAATTGCCAAAGAACAGTAGTTTGAGGGATTCTTGTTGATACAAATGTACCAAATTAAGGGGCGGCACAGTAGAGTTGCTGCCTTACAGTGCCGGAGACCCAGATTCAACCCTAACTACGGGTGCTGTCTGCGCGGAGTTTGTACGTTCTCCCTGTGACCGCATGGGTTTTCTCCGGGTGTCCCGGTTTCCTACCTTGTTCCAAAGACATACAGGTTTGTAGGCTAACAGGCGTCAGTAACAATTGTAAATTGTCACTAGTGTGTAAGATAGAACTAGGTGTACGGGCTGACCACTGATCAGCGTCACTGGTGGGCTGAAGGGCCTGTGTCCATGAGGTATCTCTTATAGAGTCTAAAGCAAGGGAATTGTGGCCAGTGAAATCACTATTATTGTTTTAGGGTCATTGGCTTGAAATATTAACTCTGCTTCTCTCTCCACAGAAGCTGCCTGGTGTGCAGAGTACATATAGCACTTCCTATTGCATTGGCTTAGGTCAACCAGCATAGGAGCTGCAATATGAAAGAGCAATGATTACTCACAATGTGAAAACATATGGCTTTCAATGATAAAAACTGTGGCATGAAAGAAGTTATAAATTGAAGGCTTGCTTATTCTTTCAATGTTAGAGACATATAGACTGCAAAGGTGCAAATAACAGTGACATTTTACAATTGCTCAGAGATCTTATTTTCTGATACTAACAAATTCTATGTTGTTGAGAATTAATGAAAAGACAAACATGTTCTACAAAATAAGATCCAGATATTTTATGTACCTAGCTGCTTGCTGCTAAATGAACATCCATGGTCATAAATGCAACAGTTATATCTCAATAATGTAATTAAACCCAATGCAAGGTTTGTGTGATATAGAAGCATAAACGTTTACTTTTTTTTAAATTGTAAAGCATAAGATGACCAGAAATGTTGAAAGTTGAAGTAAATTAAAAAACAAATTCAGAACATTGACACATAAATCATTATTTCAGAAATAATCAGAAATATTAAATGAAACTAAATAATATTGGACTTAGAATGCATATTGAAATTAATAGAATGATAGATCCCGCCTGCATCTGACTGACGGAGAATCAGAGCGGGAATGGGCCCTTTCTCTGGATGCCACAGCGAGCGTGTAAATGGAACTTGGTGGCAGATCTGGTCCATGCACAAAGTGAGCACTTCAGTCCAGGAACTCTGGTTTGAATGTTTTGGAACTGTATAAAACTACAAGTATCACAAGAAATTTATAACACATTCCCACCCAAAATTAAAGGCTCAAAGATGACGTCCTCCCTCCCCCTTTTCATTACAGCAGTAACAAATCCCATTAATTTTCACCCATTTCTCGATCATTTTGAGAACTCACCAGTTTTGCCGGACTTAGAGGCAGCAGGTGAGTTGCCGTTGTCCCCAGTCAGTGAAACCTTACTGGAGTGGTAGCTTGGTCGTCTGAGTTTACTTCCCTGAACAGGAGTCACCTAGTTTGGAATACCAGAATTTTTAAATGCCAGTTCAAAGTGAAGTGCAGTATAATGCACACAATTCCAATAAATTCCCGCATCATTCATAATTATCTTAAGTTTCTCATTAGTTACAAACGGCTTTTTGTCAATTGTAAAAGGACAATTCAGAAGGGATGTAGAAAATTCAGTTACTGAGAGAATCTTTTCTATTTAAAAAACCCCACAAAGTGTTGGAGTAGCTCAGTGGGCCAGGTAGCATCTCCGGAGAACATGGATGGATGGTGATGGATAGACACAAAATGTTGGAGTAACGAAACGGGACAGGCAGCATCTCTGGAGAGAAGGAATGGGTAAAACCAGACTAGAGTCAGGGGAAAAGGAAACGAGAGATATAGACAGATGTAGAGCGATATAGAACAATTGAATGAAAGATATGCAAAAAGATGATAAAGGAAACAGGCCATTGTTAGCTACTTGCTAGGTGGGAACGAGAAGCTGGTGCGACTTGGGTGGGGGAGGGATGGAGAGAGAGGGAATGCAGGGGTCACTTGCAGTTAGAGAAATCAATATTCATACCACTTGGTTGTAAATGTCCTGACCTGAAACATCACCTATCTATGTTCTCCAGAGATGGCGCCTGACCTAGTGAGTTACTCTGGCACTTTGCAGCTTATTTTGTAAACTAGCATCTACAGTTCTGTGTGTCCGATGTTTTCTCTTTGTTAGTTTTAGGCTCCTAGTATAACCAACCTTATTTTCTTACTAAAATCTGCAAATCTCTACCAGAAATGTATTTCTGAATGATAAGACATGTTAAGTTCACTGTTGTTTTGACTGAAAGTAAGAACCTAGGATGTTGCTAATCTATCCAACAAATCTGTCCACATAGACTATTAATCCTGAGCAATGGGACCTTCACTACCATATTTAACAAATCCTGTTAAATGCCAAATATCATTTATATAAGAATTTTAAATCTTGCTCATATATCTAATTATAAATATGCTTCAACCATAGAGAATGTCTATACACATTACACACAGAAATTGACATTTTTAGAAGCTCCATAAAATGAAGTTCATTTTTTAATTTCATTGCATTTAATGCCAATTGACCTAATATATTGGGCTGGGAACTGTGGATTAATTTAACATGAAAGCAAATTAAGTGTCAACGTGGCATTTAAAATAGAAGATTATAGTTTCAAATCTCACTCCAGAATTTGACCATACAATCAAAAATAATGCTCATGCAGTTTAGAGGGGAAATGATAAGTAGTGACATTTTGGAATAGGTGTTAATCTGAGGCTCACCTGCTCAAAGGGTCCCTGGAGACCATTCAAAAGAGGGTCAGAGTGTTTTTTTCCAAACTACTTTCAATGGTTGCTACTAAATTAGATTATTTCCCAATTGCTCTACATGGGATTATGTTGTATAAATTACAGCAAATTGTTCATTTTGAAATAATTTGCTAGCTTTTGGGATGTCCTGAATGCATGATTAAAGCCAATATAAAATCTACAAATATAGATATCATATTAGCTAATGAACAAATTACTGTAGTAGGTTGTTAATTATATTTAAAGAACCACATACATATGTAGTGGAAATATATATGGCAGGATATTCTAAAGGGTGATACTAGTTGTGGCATGCAAAATATTCTCAAGAGCATACAGATTGAAACTTTAGAGTTACATCAAAACGAGTTCCAGGCAGATACATTGCACTGACTAGACTGCCAGATCATTAATTTAATCAAAATATAGACATGCTGACATAAACAACGAGAGCAGATCAATATGATAGCAGACTTGAAGTCCAATGGAATTCTTTTTGCATATCTCACATGAATGCTCTTTAACTTGAATTAGATCAGGATGTTTTTGTCCTGGACAGAGTCTGGTGTATTTAATTAATAAAGAAAGAAAGGTAGGTTGAAATAATCTGACGATGGATGTGAGGCACACGATTTCAGGAGAATGACAAACAAGCAAGCTGAAAGCAGATTCTATGCCAGAGCAATGATGTAACGTGAGTGCATCTGCTCACTATTAAATGTTGGTTGTAGCTTTAGTAAGATTCTGATTTCACTAACATTTACATTACCATGACCCTACCAGAACAGGCCATCATCTCCAACACTGCTTTGCTAGTTTCTCAGTCCTTTCCAGTTTTTCCCCCTAAATGAACTCTTGCTCACATGTGATATCAATCGCCTCCTCAGCAACTCCCTTAAGTGTGCCACAGTCGAGACAAGGAACTCTTTATGAGCACTTCAAGAGAGTGCCCTGTTCTTTCACAATTGTGGTCATAAATAGGCGAGGACTAACTCTCATTAGAAGGACCAATTTAGAGTTTTTATGGGAGCATTGTTAATTTCACAACTGATTAGTCAGAAAGCCTACTAACTAAAAATATTGGAATACCAGCTGCTTCTTAATTACTAAAAATGTGTCAAATCTCCAATCTAATTATAAAAACGGTTCATAATATAAATATAATGTAGTGGAGTATTTCTGAAATAGTAGATTCTGTTTGGACATTCAGGAATAATGAAGGATCATAAAACTCAGAATCCAGATGCAGCATACAACTGCAATGTTTATCACAAATTCTAGTAATTGGATTATTTAAAGAAACAAATCAAAGGCAGAGACAGGGACAAGCGCTGTTTTAGAGGGCATATGCATATGCTTATGTTCCCTTATGCTTCATATAAAATATTTTGGGGGGATTTATAAAAATAAAACCCAATCAGACAACACAATAAACAAAACTACTAAGTGGTGGAGTAATCCGGCGGGTCAGGCGGCATCTCTGGAGAACATGGATAGCTGATGTCCTGCCCAAAACGTCACCTATCCGCATTCTCCTGGGATGCTGCCTGACCCGTGAGTTACTCCAACACTTTGTCTTGTTTTTAGAAAACAGCATATGCAATTCCTTGTGTCTCCAAACAAAAGCTATTATTAATTTGTAAACATTTCATCGACTAAATGAACTTTTTAGGTTCAGACAAAACCTCTGCTCAAAATTGTACAAGTATATTTTTCTACCGAAGTTTAAACTTAAGATAGTCAAGAAACACACATTTCTGTTATTCTTGATACTGTCAATTAAAAACATTATTTAAGTAATTTTAAGTTATAATATTCAGCATTAAATTGTGCAGATAATAATTTGACATTATAATTTAATGGCAATAATTTAACATTCTGATAATTACGAAATATTATTTTTCAATAATATCCAGCATTGAATTTAAGTTGTACAGAGTCAACCATCTCAAGAGTAAACCTGGGCACAATTTGGTGGTTCAGCAAGACAGCAGATGCCACTCACTGACCACTGCTCTGATCTTTCATGGAGTCTTGTTACTATCTTTGTGTGCTTTATACTGTACCTCAATGCTGGGAATCTGGAACACATGTGAGTCTAGGCACTTAGTGGGAGTAGAGACTTTACTGTTTGTCAACCAAGGTTTGTCATAACAACGTGTGAAGGTCTGGGGCGTCTGTGAGGTGGGAGAGGAAGGTAGGATGGAGTAGGGGAGGATTAGAAGCAAGATGGATAATAGATGGTGAAAGAAAAAGAATGAAGATGGGCAAATCGTTAACATAATATTAATGTTGAACAATGAAATGTTAAAAATCTACAAATAATAAACAAATGCAAATGAAAATTAAACAATGGAAATATAAGAAGCTTGTGTGAACAAATTCACAAATGTCAAGGACATCTTGTACCCTTATAAAAACATTGAACAAGAAATTTTCCTTTTATTACAAATAATGAAATCAGACACCAGGTTGCTCCTGTGCTCAGAAATAAATGTAACAATGTGTAGTCTTTGCCTTCCCTTTGAAATATCCAATCACACTTGTGTGAGTATCTGTTGGAGTTAATTTTGTATAAATCCGAAATAGCCACAGATGTTTAGGTTAAAATTTAAATCTACCAAAAGAGCTTCAGGTGCATTAAAAATAAATGACGTTATTCTAAAACATAGATTGAAATATCTTGAATGTGTCTTGGCAACGTAAACCACTGGTCATTCCAAACACTGATTCTTGTTCAATGTTAGGGTGATATTACCATTTGAAAATGAATGCAACAGAAAATATGCCATGGAATTGAATACTGACATGATAAAGAAATGTGACCTGTTTCTCTTTACAAAGATCATTAGTATGGAACAACATCAAATGTTTTGTTGAAAGGGAAAATAAAGATTTTATTGCCGTGAACAGTTGACACCTGTTTTCTTTGCTTTGCTGAGTAGTTAATGTCATAAAATATTTTACGGATTACTCTGACACGTCCTTAAAAGTTGCTTTAAGATCAACTTGTTTTCATGCAATTTCGGACCAATGCAAGACATTGGAGAGATATTTGAGCAATGCAGTCTTTCTGAAGTTTCTGAGAACATCCAACTGTTCATACCTTATAATGAAAATTACAGAGCAATTATCTTTAAAGAACAGTAGACAAATGAAGGGAAAATATACTGATACACATTAAGTGTCATATTCATTATTGATGAATACTTTCGCGCATTTACACATCCGAACATTGAGCTTTTTCAAAAATTTAAAGGCAGTGAACATACCTGAATCCCTTTTATTTTTGATTCAGTATGAGGTATACCTCGATAGCTAAACGGCTGAAAGCATTATTAAAATACAATAAAACTAATATGTATATGCTTATCGTTAAAAGGAACTATTAATTTAATGACTCCCATGTACAAGGATTTGCTCTACTTAATAAAAGTTGTACGACAAAATACCAGAGAACATAAATTATATTAATATTCTTTCAGTGTAATGTTTCTGTAGGGGCGACACGGTGGCGCTGTGGTAGAGTTGCTGCCTTACAATGCCAGAGACCAAGGTTCAATCTTGACTACAGTCTGTATGGAGTTTGCACGTTCTCCCCACAACCAAGTGGGTTTTCCCCAGGCACTCCGGTTTCTTCCCACACTCGAAATATTTACAGGTTTGTAGGTTAATTGGCTTTGGTAAAGATTGTAAATTGTCCCCAGTGTGTAGGATAGTGTTAGTATACGGGGATCGCTGGTCAGCATGGACTCGGTGGGCCGAAGGGCCTGTTTCCGGGCTGTGTAGAGATACAGTGCGGAAACAGGCCCTTCAACCCACCAAGTACGCACCGACCAGCGATCCCCGCACATTACCACTATCCCACATGCACTAGGGATAGTTTACATTCATATCATGCCAATGAACCTGTACGCCTTTGGAGTGTCGGAGGAAACCGAAGAACTCGGAGAAAACCCACGCAGGTCACGGTGAGAAAATACAAATGCCGGTCAAGCAACCCATAGTCAGAATCAAAACCAGGTCTCTGTCGCTGTAAGGCAGCTACTCTACTGCTGCAACACTGTGCCGCCCTGTTCTCTAAACTAGATGGCGATAGTATTGATATACTGTATTTTACTTACAAAAATAAACAATCGATTTAAGTCATGAAATTTCATCTAGTTTCAGATATCTAAAGGATTAACTAAAATTTAAAAAAAGATTGTATTCTAACACTGTGGGGGGGAAAAAGAACTGACCTTATTTCCACTGGCTGGAGTTGCTGGTGATGAGGGCATGGATGTGCAGCTGTGGTTACTGTGGCTGGCACTGGAACTGGACCGTGTTGGAGATGCAGCCCTGGAAGAAGGTTTAGATTTGCGGCCCCTCAGCCTGAAGGGAGCCATGCCCTGAGGGGCTCCCTCTGGTAAGATAAATTTCTCTCGCAGTTCTAAGTTGGTTCGCCCTCTCGCTGAAGACACATAAAAAAGGCAGAAAATAATTAAACCAAACTCTATAGAGGCCGTTGCGGAAAGCAAATAGAACAAATCAATTCTAAACAGCTTCCCACTATGTCAGTACAGTAAACTACCATATACTAATATATTGCAAAAAGCGCAGTTAAAAATCAGCGACTGTTTTGAAAATGCTGATCATGCAGAATATTTCATACAATGGATTTTGCAACATAGTTTCATGAATTTTAGATATAAAATTAAATCAAGTGCAGTTGTTGTATTGTTGATAGTTTCCTGCAAAACATTCAAATTCAATTGCAAGAGCCAACCAGTTTACGAGGTGATGAAGCTGATTTGTTTCAATCTCCAAACAAATGAAGGCCAGCACGACATTGCAATTCTTGCCATGCGACATGCACCTCTCTGATCCGAATGAGGACAACATTATAGTGATTCCAAAGCCCTTCACAGCTTGGACTAAAGCACTTTCCCTCACGGAGCAACATAGGCACAGTACGGATAAATAACGTTAAAATGGCATTCACTACTGGTACAAACTGGAGCTTGATTATCAGTATAGATTTATTAGTGTTATGTAAAAATGAAAGGTCCCTAGATTTCATATAAATGGATTAACAGACCAGAATAATTTCAGCTGATTTTTCAGAAGCATGGGGCTCTCTGTGAAAAGGTCTGAATGGGATGAGAAAATAATTGTTCAAAAGTTACACGGAAGATACATTTGAGTCCTCTATGTTAGACTCCCACCCGAGCCATCCCCTCCCTGGGTACTTTTCCCTGCAAGTGCAGTAGATGTAATACCTGCCCCATTACCTCCTCTCTCACATCCATCCAGGGACCACTTCAATCTTTCCAGGTGAGACACATGCTCATGTACACCTCCTCTAACCTCATCTGTTGCATCTGGTGTTCCTGAAGTGGTCTTCATGTGTACATTGGTGAGACCAAGTGTAGACATTTTGCCACTCTTAAGCTTGGACCAAGGACTACCGCGTCTCTGGTTGCTAACCATTTTCACCCCCCATCCCATTCCCAGCGACCTTGCTATCCTGGGCCTCCTCCATTGCCAGAGTGAGGCCTCACACAAACTGGCGAAACAGCACCTCATATTCCACTTGGGAAATTTAAAACCCTATGGTATGACCATTGAATTCTCCAATTTTATGTAATCTCGAACAACCCCCTCATCCCTCTCCTCTACATCCCTCTCCTTTCTTCCCCTCCTCTGTGCCCACCTGGACTTGCACCTATTTCTCCCCCCCCTTCATTCATTCCCCCCCTCTGAAGTCATTCCTTTCTCCGACTTCACAATTCATAACCCCTCAATCCTCTTGTCTACAATTTTCTTTTTTTTTTCATCTCTGGCCTTTGTCCAAACATCTGCTTATCAAGAACTCTCCCTGCCTGTGTTCACCTATGACCTGCCCCTCCCCTATTTTAGCTTTCTTTCCTCCCACTCCTGCAATCAATCTGAAGACCCTGACCTGCTTAGTTACTTCAGCATTTTGTGTCTTTTCTTGTAAAAACCAGCATCTGCAATTCCTTGTTTCTACTTTGTAAACAAATAAAATCGCTGTGAAACATATTTTTAGGATGTGGTGAACACAGCGGACTCTGCCACTTTGAAGATTAGTATAAACAAATGAAGTAAAGCAAACTCAATGAAATGGGTTTTTTTGAGCAATTGTTACTTTAGTATTTTACTACTTAAGAAAAATCACAATTGAAAAGCACTGAGAAGGAATTGCTTTGTGTTCCCTTAAATGGGCATCCTTTATCTCGAGAACAAGACCCATTCTCAACTACTTTGAGAAGCACCTCAGTTGAATTTTACAGGCCCAACACAACAACCCCCTTCATCAGCCAAATTTCCTGAACTTTGTCTGCACTGCTTCCAGGTATTTTCTACTTTAAATAAGGGGATCATCATCGTATGCAATACAGGCAAGGTTCCATTAAGCCCTTTTCAATTGTGGTAAGAATTTATCACATTATACACCATCTGCTTTTTCTCTATGCTTTTACCTGACTTTAACCCGTCCTCTAACCCGTCTACTGATTTTTTTTTTGTCTTCCTGGTACTTACATTGCCAGTGAACTTGGATACAATATTCTCCGTACCTTCATCCGTCATTAATATAAATTCTCAGTGACTGGCTCAGCCGTGGCCCATTTGGCACCCCACTAGTGACAGCTTGACAAACTAAAAAATAACTATTTATCCACAATCCCTTGACTTCTTTCAGTTAATCAATTTTTTGTCTTTGTTAATACTAGGTGTTCTAACCTCGTGAAAATCCAAGACACTGCATCCACTGGTTCACCTGTTACAGGGCGGCATGGTGGTACAGCAGTAGAGTTGCTGCCTTACAGCGCTTGCAACTCCGGAGACCCGGGTTCCATCCCTACTACGGGTGCTGTCTGCACGGAGTTTGTACGTTCTCCCAGTGACTGCGAGGGTTTTCTCAGAGATCTTCAGTTTCCTCTCATGCAGACGTACAGGTTTGTAGGTAAATTGGCTTGGGTTCGTGAATGTGCTTTACATTCTACTTCTGAGATTTTGTTTTATTAATTTCAGTGGCATTGAATTCAGAAGTGCACCAATGGACATAACATAATCAGAGATGGATCTCCATCCAAAGAAAAAAAATGCAACACAATCCAGATTTTTTGGAAAAAAAAAGTATGAACAGCCCATAATAAAGGAATAATTCAATATTCTAAAAATAATTTTCATTCTGCAAAGATGAAGTTTTTACTCAAGCAGTAAATATGCATGGAAATCATTAAGAGATGCAAAAACCCCAGTGTAGTTAGAATGGTGGAACTTAATTATCTCAATGTAAACTGGGATACAAATAGAGTCAAAGATAAAGAAGACGTGCTCCGAAATGAGTTGAGAATAATTTTTAGAGCAGTATGTTTCTGGTCCAGTCATGGTTGAATCTGGTTTGGGGATCATGGTGGACCCATTACATCAACTTTTGGGAGGGAAACATTGAGCAGATGGTGATCATGACATTAACATTACACCAACCAGTGCAATGAAGGAGGAGGAACCTAGAGTACATATAATTAATGGTAGTGTTGCTTTAAAAAATACTTACACTGGGAAACTTTCAAAGGACAATAGAAGGTAACAAAAAGGGCAATACGGGTGAAAAGATGAAGTACAAGGGTAAGCTGGCCAAGAATATAAAGAAGGATAGTAAAAGTTTCTTTAGGTATGTTAAGAGAAGAAGATTAGTAAAGACAAATGTGGGTTCTTTGAAGGCAGAAACAGGTGAAATTATTGTGGGGAACAAGGAAACGGCAGAAGAGTTGAACAGGTACTTTGGTTCCGTCTTCACTTAGGAAGACACAAACAATCTCCCAGATGTACTAGACGACTGAGGATCTAGGAAGACAGGGGAACTGAAAGAAATTTGCATTAGGCGAGAAATAGTATTGGGTAGACTGAAAAGGGATTCCACTCTGGCTGGTGAGGGGATGGTTCAGTTACCTTATAAACAAGTTTAAAAAAACATGCTTTCTTTATTTAATCAGCTAATACTTTGGATCTGTCTTCACGAAGGAGGACACAAACAATCTTCCTGATATAGTAGTGGCCAGAGTATCTAGGTGACAGAGGAACTGAAGCAAATCCACATTAGGCAGGAAATGGTGTTGGATAGACTGATGGGACTGACGGCTGATAAATCCCCAGGGCCTGATGGTTTGCATCCCAGGGTACTCAAGGAGGTGGCTCTAGAAATCGTGGATGCATTGGTGATCATTTTCCAATGTTCTATAGATTCAGGATCAGTTCCTGTGGATTGGAGGGTAGCTAATATTATCCCACTTTTTCAAGAAAGGAGCGAGAGAGAAAACGGGGAATTATAGACCAGTTAGCCTGACATCGGTGGTGAGGAAGATGCTGGAGTCAATTATTAAAGAAGTGGCGCATTTGGATTGGACTTGATTGGACATACAAGGATTGGTCCAAGTCAGCATGGATTTATGAAGGAAAAATCCTGCTCGACTAATCTTCTGGATTTTTTTGAGGATGTGACAAGATGAAGGAGAGCCAGTGGATGTAGTGCATCTGGACTTGCAGGAAACCTTTGATAAGGTCCCACACAGGAGATTAGTGGGCAAAATTAGAGCACATGGTATTAGAGGTAGGGTATTGACATGGATAGTGAATTGATAGACAGGAAACAAAGAGTAGGAATAAACGGGTCCCTGTCAGAATGGCAGGCAGTGGCGAGTGGAGTGCCGCAAGGCTCGGTGCTGGGGCCACAACTATTTACAATATATATGAATTATTTAGATGACGGGATTAAAAGTAACACTAGCAAATTTGTGATGACACAAAGCTTGTTGGCAGTGTGAACTGCAAAGAGGATGCTTGGAGGTTGCAGGTTGACTTGGACAGGTTAAGTGACTGGGCAGATGCATGGCAGACGCAGTAAAATGTAGATAAATGTGAGGATATCCACTTCGATGGCAAGAGTAAGGAGGCAGATTATTATCTCAATGGTGTCAGATTAGGAAAAAGGGAAATGCAACGAGACCTGACTGTCCTTGTACACCAGTCACTGAGAGTAACCATGCAGGTACAGCAGGCAGTGATGAAAGCTAATGGCATGTTGGCCTTCATAACGAGAGGATTTGAGTATAGGAGTAAAGAGGTTCTTCTACAGTTGTACAGGGCCTTGGTGAGACCACATCTGGATTATTGTGTGCAGTTGTGGTCTCTTAACTTGAGGAAGGACATCCTTGCTATTGAGGCAGTGCAGTGTAGGTTCATGAGGTTAATCCTCGGGATGGCGGGACTGTCATATGAGGAAAGATTGGAAAGACTGGGCTTGTATTTATCGAATTTAGAAGGTTGAGAGGGGATCTTATAGAAACATATAAAATTATAAAAGTCAAAAGAAGGGTTTCGACCCGAAACGTTGCCTATTTGAGTCTGAAGAAGGGTTTCGACCCGAAATGTTGCCTATTTCCTTCGCTCCATAGATGCTGCCTCACCTGCTGAGTTTCTCCAGCATTTTGTCTACCTAAAATAATAAAAGGACTGGACAAGCTAGATGCAGGAAAAATGTTGCCAATGTGGGGGAAGTCCAGAACCAGGTGCCACAGTCCAAGAATAAAGAGGTCATTTAAAACTGAGATGGGAAAAAACCTTTGAACCAGAGAGTCGTGAATTTGTGGAATTCTCTGCTAGAGAAGGCAGTAGACGACAATTCACTGGATGAATTTAAAAGAGAGTTTGATAGAGTTCTAGGGGCTAGCGGAATCAAGGGATATTGGGGAGAAGGCAGGCACGGGTTACTGATTCTGGATGATCAGCCATGATCACAATGGATAGTGGTGCTGGCTCGAAAGGCCAAATGGCCTCCTCCTGAACCTATTTTCTATCTTCCCCATAAAAGAGTGAATGGCTTGTCTACCCTCCTATGCATGGATCACAAACTTTCAATCATAATTGTTTACTCTTGCAGGGCTAGTTTTGATTGCCTCTGATCTTAATTGCATTCAAGTGGAAGCAAGGCTGTCAGCAGATTTTTCTCTCTCAGTTACTGGATGATTTTATCGTCCTCCTCATCTCTAAACTACCATTCGGCTTGTGCCTTCAACAAAATACCAAGCCCTAATTGATGAAAGAAGGCAAGCATGCACCATTGGTGTCTTACTCCCACACTTTTGTACTACACATCCTTAAACTTTTACTATTTTCCCACTTTGGGTAGAAGGCCAACTTCAACAGGGTGATTGTGGATCTGGCCCAAATAAATTGAAACTAAAACTTGACAGGTAAAATTGTGCAGAAAAAATTGAATGCCTTTAAGGGCGGGGGAGGCCGATCTCTGGATACTTTCAAGAGAGAGTTAGATAGGGCTCTTAAAGATAGCGGAGTCAGGGGATATGGGGAGAAGGCAGGAACAGGGTACTGATTGGGGATGATCAGCCATGATCACATTGAATGGCGGTGCTGGCTTGAAGGGCCTACTCCTGCGCCTATTGTCTATTGTCTATTTAAGCAAGAAACAGTTCAGGTATGATTGAGACATTCTCGTGCCCGGCAAAGGGAGAACTAACTAATTCAGTGCTCCCTGATGGACAAGAAAAATAGAAGAGAAGACAAAGCAAAAAAAGGCCATGAATGACAACAATCAGTTTCTAACGACCACCAAGAGCCAGACTAATAGAAGTGAAAAATTACCAAAGGCCAAGACAGCATATGAGAAAAAATTAACTTGCAACATAAAGGGAGAAAATCAAAATATGTTCCACAGGTACATAAAGAGTAAAAGGTTAGTGCAGGGACTAGCTTGCAAACAGAAGCTGAGGGCACTGTTAAGGGACTGAATGAGTAATTCGCACTCATCTTCACCAGGGAAGAAGGTGCATCCAAAGTAATGGTGAAAAAGACTGTTGAGACATTAGCTATGTTTCAATTTGATACCAGAGATATTAAAAAAGTTGTCTGCACTTTAAGAAGGTCATAAGGTCACAAGTGATAGGAGAAGAATTAGGCCATTCGGCCCATCAAGTCTACCCTGCCATTCAATCATGGCTGATTTATCTCTCCCTTTTAACCCCATTCTCCTGCCTTCTCCCAATAACCTCTAACAGCCTCTGTCACAGTGTCATACAGCGTGGAAAAAGGTATTTTGTCCCAACTTGCCCACACCAACCAACATGTCCCATCTGTAGTAGTCCCACCTACCTTTGTTTGGCCCATACCCCTCTAAACCTGTCCTATCCATGTTCCTGTCTAATTGTTTCTTAGAACATTGCAATAGTCCATGCCTCAACTATTTCCTCTGGCAGCTTCTTCCATACACCCACCGGCCTTTGTGTGAAAAGAGTGACCCTTCAGCATTCTAGTAAATCATCTCCCCTCTCAAACCTTTGTCCCCTGGTTCTCAATTCCACGACCTGGGCAAGAGACTCTATGCATCTACCCAATCTATTCTTCTCATGATATTATACACCTTGATATGATCACCCATCATCTCCTGCCCTCCAAGGAATGTGGTCCCAGCCTGCTCATCCTCTCCCTATAGCTCCTGGCAACATCGTTGTAAATGGCAGTATCTATAGTCTCGTGCTCTTAAGTTACGCGCATGTACCAGTGGACTGGAGGGTAGCTAATGTTAAGATAAGCTCAGCAGCTATAACCCAATGGTGGGAAAACTCAAATGCTGACGTGAGAGTCACTTGGATGAAAGTAGGTTAATTTAATACAAGCCAGCAGGAATATGCTCAGAGCAAACTATATTCAACCAAAACGATAGAAATGTTTTGATGAGAAATTGATGAGGGTGATGCAGTTGACGTCGTGTGCATAGACTTCCATGAAAAGTTTATAAAACCAAGACATAAAATGGAACTGAATGCATAGACATTAGTTGGCTACCAAAACGCAATGCCTCTACTTCTTTCACATTAAACTTTACCTCAAGAATACAATTTTAAAAAGGGTGCAGAAGCCCTTGGACAGATGTACACAAATAATTGAAAGTGGCAGGGTAGGTTGAGAAAGTAGTTGAGGAGGCATTTGCAATGATGGGGTTCAAAGACAAAGTATATGAGCAGGGAAGTCGTGCTGAATATGGAGGGGGGGGGGGGGTATGGAGGGAGTTTAAAGGAGATTTAGGTGTGTTTTATTTTAAGAATGGAGTATAGCAGGTGCTTGGTACGTACTGTCAATAGAAGTAGATACAATAGCAATGTTTAAGAGGCATTTAGCCAGGCACATAAACAGGCAGGAAATGGAGGGATAGAGGCTAGCAATTGGGATGTGTTAATATTGGCATTATGGGGCACACAGCCGGGGGGGGGGAAGGTAAAATATCTGTTCCTGAGCAGCACTATCTACGTTCGGTCCATCAAGCAGATAAATGTACGGTGCAGAACAATTTGTAAAGCTACAAGAAAAGGGCATGTGGGTGTAACGGGGGTGTTCCTCTGCTGGTGCTGATATTTTGGTACGAATGGCCTCCTCCTGTGCTGCAACCATTCCATGGTTTTAACAATATTTCATTGGTTTGTGTTAATGAATCCATTAACCTGAATAATGATAAGACATTGTTTATAATGGGCGAATCTGCAAAAGATCTATCCAAAGCGAGATTCTGTTCTCCTTCATTATGCCCCCAACAGCTTGACTGGAAATTTATGAACCAAAGTTGGAGATCGAGCATTTGGAACTATTCTACACCATCCTCCAAAATCAACCACTTCTCTTTTGCCTTATGCTTCAGTTGGTGTCCAACAAAGTGTAATATTTCAGTAGAACCAACAGCAAAGAAAAAGTTGTTTTTAGAGAACACATCACTTAATATATATACACACAATATAGTTATCTATCAGTGGACCACTGAACGCATTGCATTGATAGTGACTGGAGCTATTAAGATGTATTGTTGGTTTTAATTTAATATGTTTAACTTCACAATCTCTTACATTTGGTAAGTTACTAACTTTCTTATAGATCTATCCTTCTTCTGGAAATATACACCAGTTTTATAGTTATAGCATAGGAAAAATTACACCAGTTTTGATTTGTACATTTCCCCCACCAAAAATAAAAGAAAGTTACATCAGTAGAAATGTGAAAGTTAGAGAAATACATCTTCAGTTGAAGGTGTGCAAAATAACACAGCTGTGATGAAATAAAAGGCAACAGTCTTCCCATATTCACTCCAGCATAGGTCTGTTGAAAGAAGACCGGACAGGTTTTGTGAAAAATAATCTAAATAGAGCAAGTGGCGAGCAGTTTGCATGCAATTTGGAAATTAGTGCAGTTGGCTGCACACAGTACAGCCTGGCTCCCCAAAGTTACCCCAAGTTGTTATTAGTCAACAGAAGCTTCATTTAGAAACATCTTTCTTCAAATATAACATTTTTATATTTGGGTTTTGCCGGAAATAACATATTCACAGTCATTAACTGTTTCTTGAATTTGCAACTTACTCCCTTTGACCTTACCTATTCTGTTGGGTGACATTGGGTGAGACTAGAACAGACAGAAACCTTGAAGCCATGTTTTTACTTTCACTTTGGCTTTTCCAATTGAAAAGGAGCAAATTATCAGCTCACATTCAGTGCCAATGTTCTCAGCAATCAAATTTTAGCCTCCTTTGAAAAATATCCAAAGATATTTTATTCTTCTGACCAAATAAATGTTAGGGAAGCATACACTATAATTGAACACAAAATCATATTTGACTAGGAAAATGGAATATAGACCAAGAAAGCCAGGGTTTTTCAATAATGTTAGATGCTGGTCAAATAATCTTCACATAATTGAAAAGGAAATCTATCTCCGTGATTGATCAACTTTCACATCTAAGCCCTCAACCTCTTTCTAACCTCTCTTTCCTTCCAACAATTGTAATCATCTACTAAACACCCTGTGTCCTTGGTAACCTATGGTAACAAGGTTTCACCCAACTTATTGCCAATTCCTTCATCTTTAATTTTTTTTTTGCCACTTATAATTTGAACCATTAATTACAATACGATTGGATCAGTTTTGCTTCATGATTTCTGCTGGTTTGAAAGCAAAACCTGAATGAAAAAATAAAAAGCATTTACATCAGATCAAAATCATGGGAACTAAATTAAGAAGTCAAGGGAAGATAATAAAATAGTGCATTCAGATAGCCTGGCTGTGATACTGTGTGCAGAGTGGTAGCCTGTCCATCGAGCCAATGCAACAAAGCCAAGTCATTGATGGCAAGGAGGAGGACAGAGAAAGAGAGAGAGAAAGAGCTGGACAGAGAAGAATTGCCAACCTATCGGAGAATGGCTGCAAATTGAAGAATTTGATTCCGATCGTAACAGTTTATTTCCCTGATGATGAACTAGAAAAAAAATGACACGAAAACCTGAGTAAGCAGACAGACTGAAAAAGAATAAAAGAGCTGTTTACTTAGCAGACTTGCACTTAACACCTTGATCATTTCTCCACAATACACACCGTTTTTTGTCCAATGTTAAATATTTTGTAACTTGAAGTAACAATGAAAAAGACAGTAAAGAACCCGAAGAAGAGAATTGGAACAATGTGGTACAGAGGAGCTGCCAGATGTTCTTCTAGTTCACGCTCAAAACGCTGACCTCCATCATTCTGCAACTGAGGAACATAGCCCTAATATTTGGTGACCTTGAGTAATTTTACAATGTTGGTTGTAGTGCAGTATTTGTGGGAACTTACAAACAACTCCAGCCTTTTAATAATCAAAATTATAATAGATTTGTGATGCTTTTAATTTAATTTTTGCTTTGTGTAAAACTTTTTTTTAAATCACTCGCATAGTTGTATATGCACTTCTCCACCAGAGCATGGCCAAGCATTTCACAATCTAGCTGGTGTACACAAATTCCAGGCTTGACTCAAACTCAAGTACAAGCTCGATTGCAACAACCAGTTTGTTTTGGCAGCAGTCTGCTTTGCTTCACCTATGGGAACCTTGATGTTTGCTGAATCATCTCTGGATGATTGAGCAAACCTCTAACAGTTAGGCTCTGTTTGTTCAACTTTTAGTCAAATCCTAATTGATTAAACTAAGATTTCTTAATTGATTATGCCGAGATTGAGAAAATATTTTTTAAGGTGAATCTTTTTGGTTCCAGAATTTTTTTTTGGATGAGATGCATGAGTTAATTAGCTTTGATAAGCACGGTTGAATATTTTTCAATTTAAGTTACACATTATGATAGGGAAGCTCCAAAATCAGTGCAAGTACATTTCCCTATAACTTCATTGCATTCTGCACTAAAAGTAAGACAATTTAGGTGAAATACATAAGCTGATTCCCATTACATGTTAAACTTGGGCAACAATGATCAGATTGAAAATTTTATTTCACTAATCATAAATTATATTTTTCCAGCATAATAAGTATAAAAGGATAATAAAATTAATATTAGGATTTAACTAAATAATTAAATTTGCTTAAGAAGTGATTAGAGTGCAAAATCATTTTAAATATGAATTCTATGCATTAAAATGGTTTCTCTGTATTTTCTTCATTGCTGGAAACATGATACCTACATTCCAGGTTGATGTAACATGCTTAAAATACTCAACATTGCCCTTTATGGTAAAGTAGTTTAAGAATCATAGTACTTGGTAGGATATGAGTTATGGTCTCTCTGCCATTCAGCCGTACCTCTGCAGGGATCATTTTTCACTAAGAATTCATCCAAGGCCATCCATCCTCCTCCAACACGAACCATTACCGTACTCCGCAGAATACGCACAAGGCGCAACTGTTGAGAATCACCAAACTGTTGGATGAAAATAAAAGTTTACTTCTGAAGATTGACAATTTTTCACAGACCAAATTAAGTAATTTAGCTCTCAGCTTTCCACGGACCAAATGAAGTAATTTAGACCCAGTGTATTTTTTTTTTCATTTTGCTTAAAAAAAACAAGTGGATCTACTAATTCAAAGGCTTTGCCAATGCCATTCAAATTGAGCATTTGATAGGCTTATAGTGATCTGAGCCCATTCATTCAGTAAATATACTAATGTCAGAGCCAAATTTAGAAAGCCAAAACAGTTTTAAAATGTAGGGTGATACAACAAGGTCACTGGAGCTTCACACTATTTTCCTAATTTTCTAATGACAGTAACAAAAATCCGCTTTAGCAACTCAGCAATTCTATTCTGCAATTCGCCATGATCAATTTTCTCATGTCAGTTAAAAAAAAATGCTGGATAAAAAATGTGGGGGAAAAGGAATTGCTGACATTTGGGATTGAGGCACTGCAACAGGGCTGGAGAGTTGAGAGGCAATACAGGGGGAGGTGTACGTCAGGGGCCACATTGGGTGGAGGGTGGATGATGAGCAGAAGGAGCCAAGTGGAGGAGGGGAGGGTGCAGTCAGGAGTCAGAAACAGGTGGATGATAGGTGGAAGCAGACAAGGAAACAAAGGCAGATGGAACAAGGTTTTGGTGAGGGTGGAGATGGAGACAACTGCTGGAGGATGATGTGTGTAGATAGCAAGGAACTGCAGATGCTAGTTTACACTGAAAATAGACACAAAACGCTGGAGTTACTCAGCGGGTCAGACAGCATCTCTTGAGAAAAGAAATAGGTGATGCTTCTTCAGACTGAAGAAGGGTCTTGACCCGAAACATTATCTATTCCATTTCTCCAGAGATGCTGCCAGATCCGCTGAGTTATTCCAGCTTTTTGTGTCTATCTTCTGCTGGATGATGATAAATGTGGATACAAAGATTGCCAGTGGTGGAATCTGACAAGTAGAGAGGGTGATAATGGCAACCGATAGTAGCATCAGCCAGATAGACACAATGCGCTAGAATAACTCAACGGTCAGGCAGTATCTCTGGAGAAAAGGAATTGGTGATGATTTGGGTCGGAACACTTTTTCAGATGTATCAGCAGTCCCTTGTGTCTTCCCAATGTCAGCAATATGGTGCATGTCGTAAAAAATCAGGCCTTCCCACAGTTATCCAAAAAAAGAGGAAAAATAACGTGCTTAGAAAAATGTGTAATTTACATCAGGGGTCGGCAACCTTTTCTGCCAAGGGGCCAGGACATATGTCTGTGAGCGGATGGCGGGCCACATCTATCACGTGTACACATGGATTCCGCCCCCATCCCACCCCGGATGGCAGGCATCGAATCATGTGTTCGCATTGTTCCCGCCCCTTCGAGGACACCACCCGGAGCACTGAGCTCAAATATCATACTCACCCGTCCCCGGCCTACTGACAGCCCGATCCCGACAGTGAAGCCCAGACACAGAAGGTGCGCGGCCGTGCCGGCAGCTTTGCGCCGAATGCAGGACACCCAAATCACCTTCCAGGTACCGGAGGTAGAAAAAAAATGCTGGAGAAACTCACTCCAGCATTTCTTTCTACCATCGACTTTTCCAGCATCTGCAGTTCTTTCTTAAACATTCCAGGTACTGGAGATGACGGAAATCTGCGGGCCGGATGATTGAGGGGAAAAAAAATTACGCCTGTGGGCCGGATGATTTCAGGTGATTTCAGGATTCGGCCCAGGGGCCATAGGTCACCGACCCCTGATTTACATGGTCTGATAAAGCTTTTAAAAAAAAGTAGTCTAGAAGCTCACGGTGGATTGTTGCTCCCTTTACTTCACCCAAAAAGAGGGAAATCTTTCTTCCAATTTGAACAACGTAAAATTGGCCAGTGGGAAACTTTTGATTTGTGATTTCTTAAAATCAGAACCAAATTAAAATTTTCATTACACCACATTCAAGGTTAATCCTACTGAATGGTAATGATTCAAACCAGCAAATGCTACCATGGTGAAAGTTATTTACTTCATATCTTGCTTCATAACATTTAAAATCTAAAAACATACAACATTCTCATGCTACAGATACAGAAACATGAGGTTTGTAAAAGGTTCTCTTCACTACGATCTCTGTATAGCGAGTTGACTGTTAATTGTACGATTGCACAATTATGTCAATTTTTTGCTACAGTGTAAATACACAATGCTGGTTTAAGTCATTTCATTAATTTATCATGCAAGAGACCGTACTTTATAATTGATCAGTTGTCACCCAACGTGGCATGCATATTATCACCGTAAAGATCTGAAAACATTTCAAAAAATGTGAGTTTGACTTGCTACATTCAATGCAGCCTAAATTTAAATTTGAATCACAAGGAATAATTGTACATTTGTGGTTGTGCAAAAAGCCCAAAAATACCAGATTTTATTACATGGGCACAAATGGCAACTGTATTGACTGTGTGACTATTTCTGAACTATATAAGTAATTATTTCACACTACAACAGTGGGGGGCAAGTAATGAAAACACGTTGACCTTCCAAGGACAAATCTAGCCTGTGTTAAACTACATTGTTGTCACTTATCTACAAATAGGGGTGTGTCTATCAAGTATGCCATGATGTACCTTAACTATACTGGCACGTTTATATTAGTGTTGCCACAGGTTATAATATAATTTATCTTTTATGAATCAAAGGAACCAATCAAACGTTCTACCACAATAATAAAATGGTGTAGTTGTCCTCTTGGTGTTCCTAGGAGGTACAACCTGATAAGTTTAGAATTATTGCTGCCCCAGTATATTGTTGTATGAGGGAGAGCCATGGACAAATGGCAAACTATCGTGTTTAAAAAAAATATTCATGTTTAAACTATAAATAATAGGGCAACTCCAAGTACACCAAAGAAAACATGATAGCTGCAGGACTTCTGACTAGCCATTTGATTAAAAAGCCCATATAATAACAGAAAAATCAGGGAGAATAATCAATTTCTGCACACATTTCTTCATTCATTAACATAAATGAAATTGACTTACTCCTAATAAGGCTAATGTGCTGGTAGCCTTCAAAAGAATGAAAGTATTCAAGTAATCATTTTTAAAATAAGTTTTGGCCTAAATATTCACACAGAATGGGATTTTCCTTGATTGTACGCAAGTCATTGACAATCATTTAGCTGAATATGAAACTCACAGCACAGTCACGCGTGATGATTAGAGGTTGAACAATTAAATTAAGTGCAAGTTATTTCCTATGGACTGTTTTCAAAACACTCCAAAGTAGAGAAATGTTAGTTTATTCGCTAGTATTGCTTGGGAACCGTGCACTGTTCAATGTAATGATCAGCATATGGAATAATGCAACAGGCATAAAATATAAATCATTAGATACAAGTCTAAATTATAATGGTGTGGGGGAGGAGGGGATAGACTTGGTTGGTTGATTTGGAGATAACACTCCAATGCATGCATAACATAGAAAAGGACATGCACATTGATAAATAGCAGGCAATCTTTTTTAGCCTATAGACATGCCACCAAAGTCATCCATATTGAAACTGCTAGTTTACCATTCCTACAATCTTGGAATTATAAATGATGTACATGATTTACGTATTGTGTACTTCAATATGGAACATCCTAATTTTAGCTGAATCAAGCCAATGTATTTGTTGCACGATTCATAAATGTGAAAACAATTTGGTAGCAAGTTTTTTCATCTTTTTAATAGTGAGGTGCAACAGTGTTCTGGAACAGTCTATAGCCTCCTTGCTAACTTTGCAAGCAAATGATGTCTCATTATGATCTTTAGCAACATCTTGGGGAGTTGGTGCAGTTAAATATAATTGCTGAAGTCTTTAAAAATCAACATTCTTCAACACTTCAATTAATGACTCAATTCAAATAAAAAATTCTGAACAATGATTTAGCTCAGACAAGTGTAACATTTGACAAGGTCCGATACACTTGTACGATGGTTAACTATATGCCTGAAGGGTGCTGCCCCTCTCAATACTACAAACTCTATACAACACTGTGTGATAGAGTTTGTTTTACATATGTGAAGGTCCAGTATATTAAATCCAAAATAATTTTATAACACAAATTTAGTAATTTGATGGATTCGTCTGCTTCCTGATTAATCTGCTATCAAAATGTCACGATTACAGAGTAAACTGCATTTGTGTGTCAGCATTTCCACAGTGGATCAACCACTGTGTGGTAATACATGTGATCTCCTGTAGATTAAAATTAAGAGAGGATCGGGAAATTATTTCAACTAACTGAAATGTTCAGCATTAAACAGTTTAACTTTACCAATTTATTGGTCCAGTGTTAAGTACGTGTTTATATGGAGAATACAATTTGGTTCCTAAGTACTAAATGGGATAAAATATTAGCAAATATTTTGAAATAAAAGGAATTTAAGCTTTTATCTAATGCTATATTCATATACCTTCTACAGTCTTCTTATTAGATGTTGAGTAGAACAAGATACAATTTAATATTGTGGTCAGTAAACAACTACATCATTTGCTAATATGCTTGCATGTTTAATTTCTTCCTTAATCATTATTTCCTAGGTAAAATATTTTTTAAACACTCTGCCAATACATGTTAGAAATGGTTAACAGATTTTTTTCTCAGTGCTCTGGAAAAATAGCAAGAACTATTTACATGCAGATTAAAGTGAGCATTCACACCACACGCTTCATATAATTCTTAGCACACAGAGTGCACAGTACCTGATTTCCAAGGAAGAACTATTGCAGCAAGAGATTGAGAAGAAAAAGAAAAAAAAAACATTTAGCGACACACAGTTAGCACATTCACAAGTAGGATTCTCGTGTAGTGAATAACATATACTACCGAATTTATCCATTTTATAACAATACAAATTATAGTACTCATGCTTTTCTCAATTTTATCTCTGAACCATGAATTTAACCAAATCAATTTACTCTCTCTGGTCTAGAATGTCTTGGTTGCATATTTCATAAAGGAATTGGACTAATTTGTTTTGAGTAAGAAATCTTTGGTGTGAAATGGTTTTCAGACCATAAGGCATAGGCGGCGCAGCAGCAAAAGACAGACCTGTTGCCGCACAACGCCCGAGACCCTCGTTCGATCCTGACCTCATACCAAACATGCGCGGGATTGTAGATTAATTGGATTCTGTAAATTGCCCCTAGTGTGCAGGAAGTTGATGAGAAAGTGGAATGACATAGAACTAGTGTGAATGGGTGATCGCTGGTCAGTGTGGACTCCATGCCTGTTTCCCCGCTGCACTAATCTAAACATAGGAGCAGAATTAGGCTATTTGGCCCATCAAGTCTACTCCGTTTAGGAATAAACTTGCCTTATTCTAAAAATTATTTTATTTTTCTGCCCACAGAAAATCCCATATTCTTTTTAGTTTACTTCATTACCTAATCTAAAAACACTTTGCAATCTCAAATACACCTGATGAAACACCATAGAGCTATTTGGGACCATCAATGTGAAAGACATTAATTATTTCTCCACAGGTGAATCTTAGATCATAGCCAGCTACAACTTTGGAAACTTTTTTACATTGCATTAAGTGGGGCTTGTGTTCTTTCCACTCACACTAATGAGGGTAGGTACAGTAATAGACACTTTGCAGCCTGATAAGGGAATTAAATATACAACAATTAACATTTCTTAATTCCAAAATGCTTGCACGTAAAGCAATGTTCACATTCACAGGACAACTGAGATTTCTACATTCAGTATACAGAGTACACCATTTAACACCAAATCACATGGAATACAATAACTACAATGGCACAAAAACAAAACAGACGAAGACAATTGAGACATAAAGGCATTAATAAAATTACTGCATCAAAGGTTATCACTGGTACCTGTACAATGATACTCAATTAAACAATGGAATATACAACCATATGTATTTTTAGCTTGGAGTTATAAAAATAAACTAACGGCTATTAAAAAGGCATATATTATTGTGAGCCCGAACCTCTCCAGTGCCAACCCCCAATTTTTCCATTTTGTTTTAATAATGCAATTTTCTTCAACGTGAGATTTAATGATTAATGACATTAATGATTTGGACGAGGGAATTAAATGCAACATCTCGAAGTTTGCCGATGACACGAAGCTGGGGGGCAGTGTTAGCTGTGAGGAGGATGCTAGGAGGCTGCAGGATGACTTGGATAGACTGGGTGAGTGGGCAAATGCATGGCAGATGCAGTATAATGTGGATAAATGTGAGGTTATCCACTTTGGTGGCAAAAACAGGAAGGTAGACTATTATTTGAATGGTGACCGATTAGGAAAAGGGGAGATACAGCAAGACCTGGGTGTCATGGTACACCAGTCATTGAAAGTAGGCATGCAGGTGCAGCAGGCTGTGAAGAAAGCAAATGGTATGTTGGCATTCATAGCAAAAGGATTTGAGTACAAGAGCAGGGAGGTTCTACTGCAGTTGTACAGGGTCTTGGTGAGGCCACACCTGGAGTATTGCGTACAGTTTTGGTCTCCTAATCTGAGGAAAGACATTCTTACCATAGAGGGAGTACAGAGAAGGTTCACCAGACTGATTCCTGGGATGGCAGGACTTCCATATGAAGAAAGACTGGATAGACTCGGCTTGTACTCGCTGGAATTTAGAAGATTGAGGGGTGATCTCATAGAGACTTACAAAACTCTTAAGGGGTTGGACAGGCTAGATGCAGGAAGATTGTTCCCGATGTTGGGGAAGTCCAGGACAAGGGTCCAGTTTAAGGATAAGGGGGAACTCTTTTAGGACCGAGATGAGAAAATAGTTTTTCACACAGAGAGTGGTGAATCTGTGGAATTCTCTGCCACAGAAGGTAATTGAGGCCAGTTCGTTGGCCATATTTAAGAGGGAGTTGGATGTGGCCCTTGTGGCTGAAGGGATCAGGGGGTATGGAGAGAAGGCAGGTACAGGATACTGAGTTGGATGATCAGCCATGATCATATTGAATGGCGGTGCAGGCTCGAAGGGCCGAATGGCCTACTCCTGCACCTAATTTCTATGTTTCTATGTTTCTATTTCTTGGAATGCAACAGTCGCAGTAAAGTAGAATTATAGTGTCTTTGAATAATCTAGGCAGAAGTAGATGCACGCTTGATAAGACTATCAGAGGTAGTTGGGGAAACGGAGTTAGGATTACAATTACATCAGCAGCAATCTTCTTTAATGCTACAGCAGATTTGAGGGGCAGAGTGGCCTATTCCTTCTCTGAATTGGTGCATTTGTTTTAATGTGCTTGAAGGCTGACATTGTCAAGCTACCTGGATGATATTAATAAACATCTGAACAATCATTTAGGTGATGATTTATTGTAGCCCATTGGCACAGACACTTACAGGAAGTGAATAATCATTCCATATGTTAAATCAGCAATTATAGGGCCGTACATGGTTGAAATGGACCCTACAAACGGACTTGTCCATACTGACCCTGATGTCTGTTTCGGCCCATTTGCCCTCAATACGCCCAGATCGCGTTATTTCTTTCCTGTGCAAATGCCTTTTAAATATTGTAATTGTATATGCCTCGACCAGTTCCTCTGGCAGTTCATTTTATACACCCACCGGAAAGAAAAACATGCCTCTTTTACATTTCTCATTGATAGTTTTAGACTCCACCATTGTACTAAAACTACTCTGGCAATCTACCCGACCCATGCCCCCCATAATTTTATAAACATCTGTAAAATTGTCCCTCAACCTCGTATGTTCCAGTGAGAATAAACTCAGTTTATTCAATCTCTTCTCATGGCTACAACCCTCCATTCCTAGCGACATCATGGTGGATCTCTTCTGTCCACTTACTAATAGCACCAAATCCTTCTTCCCCCGACCATGGGGGAACATTGGGGAAGGAACATCAGGGGAAGAGACTGACTTTGGTGCCTTCCCTCACAGTAGGAAACTTTGATCCTGCTGTGGGGGGATGTGTTATGTTGAATCCTATCTAATCCATGTTGTGTTCTTTATTTTTAATGTATGGCTGTATGGTGATTTAATTTTGCTGTGCCAATTGGCACATGTGACAAATAAATGCATCTTATCTTATCTTATGTCAGGACTTCAATTATTCACTGTGCTTCAAGTGCAGCCTGACCAATATTTTGTGCAGCTGCAACATGACATCCCAACTCTTATCCTAAATGCCTAAAGGGCCTGTCCCACTGTACGAGGTAATTCAAGAGTTCTCCCGAGTTTCCCCTGATTCGAACTCGGTCGGAGAAGTACTCGGGGCTCTCGTGGACATTTTTCAACATGTTGAAAAATCTTCACGAGTCTTCACGAGCTTACTGCGTTTCCTGAGTACCTGCTGTTAGCGTTATGAGCCGCTAAGAGACGTCCCGAGCGCCGATGTACCCGCTACGTACATTCTACGTGCTTACCACGAGTTTGATTTTGTTTTTAACTCGGGAGAGCTCTTGAGTTACTTCGTACAGTGGGACAGGCCCTTTCGCCTATGAAGGCAAGCAAGCCTTCTTCACTATGTCCCAAAATGCATTACCTCGCACTTGTCTGTTGAAATCCGCACTCCCCCAATTTAAGACCATAACTCTCAGACCAACCTTATCTTTTTCGATGATTACAGTGAATGTGTTATAAAAACCTTCCCAGGAAAAAATAAAGACACCAGTTTTGTCTGTCAGAAATCCAGCAACAGTCAGCTCAGATGACTCATTAGAAAATACAATTTTTCTGTCAGCTCCTCCATCAATGAGATAACGTTTCCACAAAATATTCCATCTTACAACTCGGATTGATTAACCCACTCAACAATAGTTTCATTTAAAACAAATATTTCTAAATCCTGTTTGGGGGAGGGAGGGGAAACTTCAGTTTTCTTTGCACTGCTAAATTAAACAGCAGTCAAAACTAATATTAAAAGTTTCAAATGGAACTCAAATATTTACTCAGACATTTCAAAACCACAGAAGATTCACCGATAACTTTTTTTTCCGGGTTGGAACACATCTACTTGGGGCGGCACGGTGGCGCAGTGGTAGAGCTGCTGCCTTACAGTGCCGGAGACCCAGGTTCGATTCCAACTACGGGCGCTGTCTGTATGGAGTTTGTACCGTCGCTCCGTGACCGTGTGGGTTTTCTCTGAGATCTTCGGTTACCTCCCACACTCCAAAGACGTACAGGTGTATGTATAAATTGTCCCTAGTGTGCGTAGTATAATGTTAATGTGCGGGGATCGCTGGTCGGTGCGGACCTGGCGGGCCGAAGGGCCTGGTTCTGCGCTGTATCTCTAAACTAAACTAAAAAACCTACTTATTATCTACAGTTATTGATGGCATTTATTGTGGACAATACTTCAAAGAAAATAAAATGTATGCCACGTTTCAAACAACTGATAATAACTCACAGTGGGTGGAATAGGTGGATTGCCTTATTGGGAAAGATTGGATATACCAGGCTTGTATCCAATGGAATTTGCAAGAATGAGAGGTGATTTGATTGAAATATTTAAGACCCTGACAAGATGAGGTGTAGAAGGGATAATTCATCTTGTGGGAAAATCAAGAAATAAGATAACACTTGAACATGCTGAGAATCTGGGAAGTCAAAAGAGGGAGACCAAATCTGTCGCTAGGGCCCACTGTTTGATTCGCCAGGGAATTCCGTAGCATGGCCAGCAGTGAAGGGTTTCTTTAGAATTATAATGGAGATGTATCATCTGGATCCCACGCCCTTTCAGACCTGGCAGAGGATCCAAAGCCCAACATTTTTCATCATTTATTTCAAATTTAATAATTTTTAAAAGTCTCTGAACATCATGGACGCTTTCACAGAAGACTGATAACCATTAGGACCTCAGGATTTAGAGAGCCAAAGTGGGCACAGACCCGCTCAAGATGCCGGGGTTGCGAGCATCAACCCTGGGCACCCTGCTTGCCCCAGTACAAACTGCCCAGTTAAAATCAAAAGTACTGAAATCCAGCACATTATACACATCAGTTTGTTCAAATGATTCATGCTAAAAAAACTTAAATCTAATAGATCATGATCTCAATTGTTTTATGACCATCCTTTCTAAAATAAACTATTTGTGAAATATTTCAAGTAATGTACTTACTCTATACTTGTTTTCTCCAATTTGCTCCACCTGAAATCGTTTTGCACATTTACACTGTGCCACCTGTCTGGTCACCTGTAAAGTAGAGACTTTTAAAATTAGAAACCAAAAAATGTTCAAAAGATATTACCTACAAAATAAAATTTGTCCCATTTAAACATTGGCAGGACACAAGTGCGTCAGTGTCCAATTTCTCTAATGAGAAAAATACAATTTTTTGAGCATGGCTCGTATTTAAGGGCCTGTCCCAATTTCATGACCTAATTCATGACCTCTGCCAAGGTTGCCCTTGACTCATACTCGCAGCATGGTCGTCACGAGGTCATAGGTAGGTCATAGCAGGCCGTGAGGCTAGACGTAGGTACTCATGGCATCAAGTAGGTCGGGGCGTTTTTCTAGCATGAAGAAAAATGTCCACGAGTAAAAAAGGTCATGAATTAGGTCGTGAAAGTGGGACAGGCCCTTAACAAGAATTATAATGATACAAGAGTAAAGCATGGAAGACTGTTTCAGCACATGAAAGCAGCTCAGATACCATAGTTTCCTGGAGCTTGCTGGGTTCACTTTGGACCCTTTGGTTTGGGAAGAAGGTAGGATGGGGAAGAGGGGTGGAACATGATTGTGGGATTTTGTTTGGTTAAGTTGAACCATGTTAAAATATCATGCACATTCATCGTAATTCATGCAAAAGGTGGTGGGTATATGGAACCAGCAGCCAGAGGATGTAGTTACGGCAGGGACTATTGTAACATTTAAGAAGCAATTAGACAAATACATGGATCGGGCAGGTTTAGGATATGGGCCAAACGCATCTAGAGTCGATGAGACATGTTGGTCAGTGTAGGCAAGTTGGGCCGAAGGGCCCGTTTCCACACTGTATGACTCTATGGCTTGATGACATAGGTTGATATTTTTCAGCTTTTAGTCACTTGTGGATATTTTCTGTTCCTCTGAACCCCCTAAAGCAACACTGGAGAACCTCTGTTTAGTGGATGACTTTTCCAATTTGAAATATTTATATTTAAGTAAAATCAGTGAACTCTGGACCTCATCCTCAATTTTGTCGGCGTCAGTAACAGGCCTGTAGGCATCTTTATTCGGATGAAGTGCGGCCACAAATTCGTAATAATCAATGTATCCATCGCCATCCCCATCAAAGATGTCAGCCACTGCAGTCATTTCCAGTTTACTGGTGGGGAATTCTGGAATGTGAAGCAACAAAGTACACAAGATCAGACAATATTAAATATAATTTCCACCATTATTTTCATGGTGACAATTATGGTGATATAACTTTATAACAAATTTAGTTCAGAGACAAAGTCTGTCCTTTTTTTGCCCCTGAGAGTATGATGGAATGTTCTAGTACCGACAGATATGTTCTTTAAAAAAAAAAGCAAGACAAAAAATACCAAGTGATGCAATGTAAGCAACAAAAATGGTTGCTTATCTCAGAATCTCTGATGATTCTCTGAATAATCAACCATTCTATTTGCAGGAACATGTGACAGAAAACTGTGCATTAAACAGTCTGGTCTGGAACTGAAACATCGCCGATCAATGATCTCCAGAGATGCTGCCTGATCTGCTGAGTTACTCCAACACTTTGTGTCCTTTTGTGCATCTCATGTCCACTGATACAGAGATGGTATTTATTAGGATGGGTGCTGATGAGTGGAAAGAGGTGCTGTGGAGAGAAAACTCATTGGATTTACAACTTATGCACCATCGTGACTGAACAGCATTTTACCACAGTAAGCCAAAGCAAGCAAGGTCACCATTCTGTAGTCCTGATACTGCAATTTTTTAATTATGCTTTTAAAAATTAGTTTTATAATGAGCACAGTGGCACAGCAGGTAGAGCTGCTGCCTCATAGCATCAGAAACTCAGGCTTGATCCTGACCTCAGGTGCTCTCTGTGTGGAGTTTGTACATTCTCCCTGCAACCACATGGGTTTCCTCCAGGTGCTCCAGTTTCCTCCCACATCCCGAAGGTCTGTAGGTTAAGTGGTCTTGTACGATTGCTGCTAGTGTGTAGGGTGTGCATGCAAAAGTACAATCATTTAGTTTAGAGATATAACATGGAAACAGGTCCTTCGGCTCACCAAGACCATGCCAACCCTTATTCACTGATGTGAACGGGTGACCGTTGTTCAGCGTGGATTCGGTGGGCTGAAGGGCCTGTTTTCATGCTGTACCATTCAATCAAACTTGAGAACTTGATTATAAAATAATTATATAATATGGTCAAACTAATATAAAAATTAAGGCATATTTTAGTCACAGAAACATAGAAAATAGGTGCAGGAGGAGGCCATTTGGCCCTTCGAGCCAGCACCGCCATTCATTGCGATCATGGCTAATCGTCCCCAATCAATAACCCGTGCCTGCCTTCTCCCCATATCCCTTGACTCCACTAGCCCCTAGAGCTCTAGCTAACTCTCTCTTAATTCCATCCAGTAATTTGGCCTCCACTGCCCTCTGTGGCAGGGAATTCCACAAATTCACAACTCTCTGGGTGAAAACGTTTTTTTTCACCTCAGTCTTAAATGGCCTCCCCTTTATTCTAAGACTGTGGTCCCTGGTTCTGGACTCACCCAACATTGGGAACATTTTTCCTGCATCTAGCCTGTCCAGTCCTTTTATATAGTCAATATAGTCAATAGACATACTTCAAAATTTAATAAACTCCAGAAATTATTTCAATTACTTGAAGACAGGATTCCATCAATGAACTCCTGCCGCGTGATCTTTCCATCCTGATCCTTATCGATGCGCCTGAAGAAGTCCATCACTCGGGACTTCTTGTGGTTCATCCAGCGCATGTATTTTTTTCGCCACACATCAAAGTCAAAGTTGGCAAATTCTTTCAGCTGAAATTGAAAGGAAAGTTTTATTCAAAAATGTAATTCACTTCCGAATTAGAACCGTTAAACAGATTTTTTAATAATACAGAAGATTCAATCAAAACCTAAAACAAAAGTTGCGAATTACTCAGCTTTATAAATGGAGGCATAAAATGCAAAATAAAATAATCCATATATATCACAGTTGCACGATCTTGGGCCTCAAGGAATGCCAAATGCTTTGATACCGACCAATGGGAAACATCGCACTGTGGTATATCAAACCAGGGCAGGACTTGTATTGTAAAGCCCTGGAGAATGGGGAAAGTATACGGAGATCTGGGATTACAGGTGCATGGTTCCCTGAAAGTGTAGGGTGAGGTGGGCAGGTGAAGTAGGCATTTGTCACCTGCCTTCATCAAGAAAGCTATAGAGTACAAAGATTGAGACATCATGATGCATCTGTATGTCATTGGTGAGACCACGCTTGGAGTAGTGTGTGCAGTTCTGACCATCCAGCTGGAGGATGAATATTATTACATTAGAAAGGGTACAGAAGAGAATCACAAGGAAGAAGGGTCTCGACCCGAAACGTCGCCTATCTCCTTCGCTCCTTAGATGCTGCTGCACCCGCTGAGTTTCTCCAGCTTTTTGTGTACCCTCACAAGGATATTAGCTGGGTTTGCGGGCTTGAGTTATAGGAAGGGATTGGATAGGCCGAGTCTTTTTTCTTTGGCATGTAGGAGGCTGAGAGGGTGACCTTATTGACACATCCAAGATCATGAAGGGAATGGATACTGTGAATGTCCAGTCTTTTTCCCAGGGTAATGGATTGAACAACTAAAGGGCACAGGCTTAAAGGGCGAGGGGAGAAATTCAAGAAAGATCTCCAGAGTAACTTTTTCAGAGCATGATCCATTTTTGGAATGAGTTTCCAGAAAAAGTTATAGTGGCACATACAATTAAACATTGAAAGACATATAAACACATATATGGATAGGAAGAGTTTAGAGAGCTATGGGCCAAATGGGACTATCCTAGTATGGCAACTTGACCGGCAGGGACAACGTGGGCTGAAGCCTTGTTTCCATGCTTTTTAGCTCAATGACTAAATGGCTGGTGAGGTGACAAGATAGCCTATTTCTGTGCTACATAGCTTTATGACCTGACATTATGTTTGAAAAAGGAAATCTTGGTTAACGGGAAAGAACAAGGGAGAGGGACTAAATAATTATTAGTTTGCACATTCGCCCTGTGTGGACTTTGCACGTTATCCCTGTGACCTAGTGGGTTTCCTCCGGGTGCTCCAGTTTCCTCCCATGTCCCAAAGACGTGTGGATTTGTAGGTTAATTGACCTCCGTAAATTGCTGCTCATGAGTAAGAGAGTAGAGAGAATAGGTGGGACAACATAGAACTAGTATGAAAGGGTGAACGATGGTTGATGTTGATTCATTGAGCTGAAGGGCCTGTTTCCATGCTGTCTCCAAACAAACTCTTTCAAAGAGTTAATACAGGATGATTGGCCAAAGAGCTCTGCCTATGTTGTGAGAGGCTGTGGATCTGTATGTAACTCAATATGACAAGGGTTTCATAAGTTATCGTCTCACTTCTTCCAGTCGGTCCAAACAGTCGTGTAGTTTGCGCTGTCTCTCTAACGCCAGCAACCAGACCTGCTGCCATCTGCCAGAGAGCAGATTAATCTGTGGATTCTTTGCTTCAGTCTGTGCTGGCATAGCCGTGGGTGCAGGTGGATTAGTCATTTGATTTAGATTTTTCCCTATAAAACACAGAAAAAGATCATCAGTGTACATTTTAAATGCGAGAAGGTTCAAAATAATTTGTAGTCTTACTACTTCTAACGAGAAAGAGACAGTCGCATTGGAAAAAGTAAGTTTGTTTGAATCAAAATATGGACCAATGTAGATGATGTTAATGGAAAAAAAAAAATCTGTTTCATGAACAACAATGACCACTGAATGAATCCTGAAGAGCTCAGTCCGCCTAAACCTACATGATCTCCCGGTTGCTAAACACTTTAACTCCCCCTTCCATTCCCGCACTGACCTTTCCGTCCTGGGCCTCCTTCACTGTCAGAGTGAGGCCTAACGCAAATTGGAGGAACAGCACCTCATATTTCGTTGGGCAGCTGACAATCCTGCGGTACTCTAACTTCAAGTAACCCTTGCTTTCCCTCTCTCTCCATCCCTCCCCCATCCCAGTTCTCCGACCAGTCCAACTGTACTCCTGTATCTTTGTACGCTTTGTTGTTACCTTTCCCTAGCTAATAATGATCTATTTTACATTTTCCTTCAGCTTTGTCCCCTTTGATGTCACATTTTCACACCTGAAACGTCCCCCATTCCTTCTATCCGTCCCACTGAGTTACTCAGCATTTTGTGTCCATCTAGAATGTTTTGTTATATTTACAATGACGAGGGCTCCGAAGTTCTGTTTGGAGATTGGAGTTTGGAGGTATTCCCCAAAAAATAGCAACATCCACATACATCACTCAAGTGTGGGTTGTTTACCATCTCCAAACATTAAGATTCTAGCTACTGCACTGACCTGCTGCTCACCCCGTTCAGAATAAAGAGTCCTGAGTAATACTCGGCAACACCCTGCGATTGTCATTACCCTGAAATTTGCCGCGAGCAACTCCATAAATACCATGTATACAAGGGATGGTCAGAAGCTGGGTAACCTGTGAAGCATGGGTCACCACCACTTTTCAAAGGTTTTTCTTAATCAGCAAAGGAAATGAAAAGGGAGTGCAGCGTCGGTTCGCCAGGTTAATTCCCGGGATGGCGGGACTGACATATGATGAAAGAATGGGTCGACTGGGCTTGTATTCACTGGAATTTAGAAGGATGAGAGGAGATCTTATACAAACATATACAATTCTTAAAGGATTGGACAGGCTAGATGAAAGATGTTCCCGATGTTGGTGGAGCACATAACCAGGGGTCACAGTTTAAGAATAAGGGGTAGGCCATTTAAGACTGAGATGAGAAAATACTTTTTCACCCAGAGAGCTGTGAGTCTGTGGAATTCTCTGTCACAGCAGGCACTGGAGGCCAATTCACTGGATGTTTTAAAGAGGCAGTCAGATTTAGCTCTGATAAAGGACTAAAGGAATCAAGGGATATGGGGAAAAAGCAGGAACCGAGTACTTATTTTAGATAATCAGCCATGATCATATTGAATGGCCGAATGGACTACTCCTGCACCTATGTTTCAAGGCACAAGCCACCGCTCCTTCAAAAATGCTGGATTAAAATGTTGTGGCTCCTTAACGAACAGCACTGCCCAGGTATTATCAGCATCAGGGTGGCATAGTAGTAGAACGGTAGAGTTGCTGCCTTATAGCACCATCGATCCATGTTTGATCCTGACCAAGGGTGCTGTTTGTACGGAATTTGTACTTTCTCCCTGTGACCACGTGGGTTTTCTCTGGGTGCTCCGGTATCCTCTCACATTCCAAAGACGTGCAGGTTTGCAGGTTCATTGGCTTATGCAAATTGTCCCTGGCGTGTAGGATAGAACAGTATGCGTGATCGTCGGTCGGCATGGAGTCAGTGGGTCGAAGGGCCTGTTTCCACGCTGTATCTCTAAACTAAAGCATAAAGACTGCAGCAATTCAAGGTGCTGACCCATGAGCTGTCAATGATGAGCACAGAAACTGGTCCTGCAGTCCACGCTCTTACTCAGTGGATGAATAGAGAACTAGTATCCTCATTATGACCATACTGTAGATGAGATCATGCTACAGTCAGTAATCACACATCAGACATGGCACCTAATCATTTTGTAAACAATGACCAAATTCTTAGTCATAGTGTTGGAGAATTCTTCCATGATTAATCTGCACCATTTTCTTCCGTTGAATGAAAGAGACTTACTTCCTCGCACATGCGAAGGTTCTGCTGCTTTCCGCTTGTATGTCTTTGTAACTTTATCCACATCTGGCTGCTTCCTCGTCATTTCTTCCATGAAAGACTGAGGAAAAGGACAACAAACAAATTAACCCGGAAATAAACAGGTCTTGAAAGTTAAAAATACTCTGCCTTTATTTAATCTGAGCAGGAGATTTAATTAAATCATCATCAATGACAGGGTCTTTCAAAAACACTATTTTTCAGACATCTAACTCTTATAATAAGGAGATGGATGTATTAAGGAACCAAAGATGTTACTATAATCATACTGTAGTTTGCCGTGAAAATGAGTTCAGCTGATACCAGAAAATAACATACCATTGCCAGTTTGTACTTAAAACCAAAACTGTCCAAGTTTCTGCTCCTGTAATATCCCATCATCCTCTACTTGAGTTTGAACCAATATAGATTCCAGGCTCACTGTGATTAAGGCCTGAGATCACTTAGGAATGGACAATATAGCTGTTTTACAGGTGTCAGCCATATCCTTGGAACAAACCTTTATAACAAGAAATTCAGTGCACCCATGAGATCCATTTAGCATTATGTTTGCTGAGCTCTTTGTAGTCCATAACTGCATCCGATAGTAAACAATATTTCATCAACTATGAATTTTGGAGCATGGGCACAGAGAATAAGACAAGATGGTCTGAGAATTTTGTGTGGTTGGGGGAAAAAAAAGCACAAAATGAGAGATGCAACCTGGCCTCAGACGCAGGCAGAAGACTTTGACTTCTATCATGAAGTGGTGCGGAGGGAGTTAGACGATTGGAAAGGGCCCCATATAGACCATCATTCCCTGGTGTCAGCAATGCGAGGCATAAGATCTGATTTCCACAATGCTGCTCCTGCTAGATTATACCATGGGCACTCCTGTTGTGCGGCTGGGGCTTGTCAGGAAATGTCAGTCAGTGCAAGGCTGGGGCCAGTGGCCCAATGGGACAGAAGCAAGATGGACAGAAAGGTCCAACCCAAGGCCATGTTTTAGGCCTGAGGGTGTTCCCCATGAATGAGATGAAAAATCAGAAAGCCCTTGCTAGTTTGAAATTTGACAAATGGTTGGTTTAATTTCATCACAAACTGGATGGGAAATTTATTAGATATAACCTACCATCTACCTCATTGGAGACGCTTGGACTTAATCGGACCTTTCTGGACTTTATCCGGCACTAAACATTATTCCTTTTATCCTGTATCTATACACTTGATTGTATTCACGTATAGTCTTCCCGCTGACTGGAGAGCTCGCAACAAAAAAAGCTTGTCACTGTACCTCGATGCACGTGACACTAAACTAAAAACTACACAAGGAAATTGCTTTATTATATAAAGTTTAAGAAACAATCATGACAATATACTTGTTCTTTGGTGGAGGACATAATTAGTGTGTACCTGGTGCTCTGTGATGCTAGTTTTGACTTGTTCAATGTCCTTTGGCATGGACTCTTGATCCCTTTGTATTAGTGTAGTTTCAGCCCACTGGAGCCACGTCAATAATTCTTCCAACAATTCGGCATTGGTAACCAGCTCAGACAGTGCAGTTGCCAACCGCTGCTGGTGTTGCTTTGCCCACGTCAACACCTAGATGTCAAATGACAGGCAGTTCCTTTATTTGATTGGGCGATTAATAATGCATGCAGAAAAATTAATTTGAAGAGATCGACGTTTTGTAAAAGATTCTGCAACTCTGAATTTCTGGACTAGATCTTCATTAAAAACATACACTGGGCAAGCTGGTGCAAGAATACTAAGGACAATATTTAAATAAGTACGGCAATCGCATCTATGAAGTAAAATTCAATTTCCGAAGTTCAGGCTTCATTTCTGTCTTTCAAAAGGCATGAAGCACATTGAGGAGAAAGAGAAAATGCTTACCCCTAATCCAGATATAACAGGGGTGTTGTCATAGATGGTCCTTAGCGAATTACTGGCATCTCGTGTTTTAAGCATTTTAAGTTATGCATTTTTGGAATAACCTGCTTGTTAATTTAATATCAAAGCCTGATTCATGGGCTCGTAATTTTGATAGGGCACGTTCAAATTTACACCTGACACCTTGTCACATATATGTTTGATTTACACATTTTCGAGATATGCGCTGATTTTCAGGAACGTCATCGCCGTGTCTGTACAATCTGTAAATCCCATGCCCACTTTACATTGGATTCCAGCAAAATGGCAAGGGTTTGTAAACTTCCAGTTCCTTCTCTCTGTAGATTGTAAGTGATCCAGGCCCAGCCAGAGGAGTGGACCTTCACCATACACTGATTCAATAGAGAAGGGAATAAAATGCCTAGTTCTACTCCATCTCTCGACCATCCCTGCAACTGTCCGCCTAACCACCCACCATCCTCAGGATAAAGCAGCAGAGGAACGAGCTAAAATTACACACTGAGCTGCCCGCACTCCTTAGAGCACTCCACCGTAAAATGGATCTGGCTCGCCTTTTCCCTGATACTAAACAACGACTGGCATGAAATGATATAAATGATCATAATTAGTCGCAACCCAGTGCTTTAAATATACAGGAACCTTAGATTTTACGTGGGTGACATGCTTGAAAAGCAGCTTGTATATCAAAACGTAAATAAAACACATGTTGGACATCACACATGACTGTGCTGCCTTAAGGGCTGTCCCACCTGGGCGTTATTTGCGCGTCACGCAGGTGGCACGCAAGGATTTTGAGAATCCCAAAATCTTGGGGTGCCGAGCGCTACCGCACGTCACTGCATAAGCCACCACGCGCCGTGACGCACGCGTCATGATGCGTAAATGATGTCACGTAAATGACGGGCAAATGACGCCCAAGTGGGACAGGCCCTTTACGGTGCCAGGCATAAATCTGAGCATGTTAGTCCGAAAATAGAAGCCCATAAATTATTTTGCACTGATGCTGTGGAGGCCAAGTCAATGGATATTTTTAAGGCAGAGATAGATAGATTCTTGATTAGTACGGGTGTCAGGGGCTATGGGGAGCAGGCAGGAGAATCGGGTTAGGAGGGAGAGATAGATCAGCCATGATTGAATAGCAGAGTCGACTTGGTGTGCCCACTGGCCTAAATTCTGCTTCTATCACTTATGACCTTACGATAAATTATACTTCGGAAGTAATTAGGCAAACACATTATTCTAAAAATGTTTTCGATCAAGCACGTGTAAAACCTGGGGTGCCTGTATACTGGACAGATGTGCAGTCTGCTCTCAATGATGATGTCAGCTACACAGTATAAAAGGACATGGCACCTTATTAATTATTTTGTGCTTTATGCAATGAATACTTTCTAACACAACTATGAGGCGATTTCTCATAAAATGGATCTAACCGCGAGGATAACCATTGAAAGTGAAAGCCAGGGAAGCGAGGAAATGATACGATGCACGATGCAGTAACAAGCAGTGAACAAGGAAACACAAGCTCAGTTAGGGTATTCAGTCCCCTCGGGGCTACTGCACCACTCAATCAGGCAGGGAAAAATAGAAACATTTTCTGGTTCAGTGGCATTTTGTCACAATGTAATAGAAATGATTCTTTGCCCCATAAAAGACATTTAAAATGCACTTATTGTAAAGAAATGACTTGAATCACATTATGTGTGATGGAACTTCTTTCTAATGCTCCGAACTGCAGCAGTACTCTCACTTACCTCTTCGAAGCGGGCTCGGATGATGGTGATCCAGTGTTTGACGGTGGTGACACAGTCTGGGTGGCACACTGCTAATATGGCCTCTCCCATGCCAGCTGCCTCATTTACATCCACACGCTTCTCCTCCACTTTCTTCATAAATTCCTGAAATGTTAATTAGCAACACAATACTTTTAAAAGAAGAAATGTACAATGGAAAAAGTAAATGGTAAACTCTCGTACAATGACATACCTTGCATCAAGTTAATCAATTGAACAGGTCCAAAAGAAAAACTATCTTCCAGAATCCTGTTAAAAGAGTTTTGCATCGTACACTGGAGACACAAGGAAGTGCAGATGCTGGAATTTTGAGCAAAAAACAACAAAGTGCTGGAGGAACTCAGACCGAAGAAGGGTTCTGACCCAAAAAAATCACCTGCCCATTTCCTCCACAGATGCTGCCTGCACAATTGAGTTCCTCCAGTATTTTGCTGCTTTTTGCACGCAAGGTATGGTACTCGATTTAAAGCTAAATTCTATTGTGCTGAATGCAAGAAATATATAGTCAAAGTTTTTCGAATACACAATCAATTCACTTGTTTAAGAATTTCAGTTCTGCAGTTTTGCAGTGACTCATTGAACCAGATATTTAATTAAATACTTATCCACCTTCAATACTGTTAATAATTGGTAGCCTTTAATGCTTTAACTTTAAATGATGTTTAAGCAAAACATCACTAAAAGTAATTTAAGTTTGAGTTTTTAAAGTTCAGAAGGTTAAATGTATATAGTTCATAATTGATGTCATACTATGATTTTGATATTTAGCCTTTTTAGTTTAGTTTATAAATACCACACGGAAACAGGTCCTTTGGCCCACCAAGTCTATACCGACCATCGATCACCGATACATACTAGCTCTATGGTAATCCACATTCTCATCTACTCCTCACACACTTGGGACAATATACAGAGTCCAATTGATCTATGCATCTGCACGTCTTTAGGTTGTGGGAGGTAAATGGAGCACCCGGAGGAAGCCTACAGTTACAGGGAGAACACGTAAACTCCACAAAGATAGCACCCGAGGTCTGGATTGAACCCGGGTCTCTGGCACCATGAGGCTGCAGCCCTACCGGCTGCGCCCCTTTTTAGATGACCAGAGTGATTGTTTTAAAATAATCACCTACAGCTGGGCAACTGACCTTGTGTAGATCGATCAAGGACTGTAGAGCCTCCACGTCATCCGGTAGAACTCCTCGGAATCGAAGTGATTGCTCAGCCTCAGATAGCCACTCCAGCAGCCCGTGGACGGCATTGTGGAATTCCTCTGCCTGGGACCAAATTCAATAAAACAAAAATCAATTAAATCGCCCCTTCACTTTACATTGGAATGGTGGTCAGGTTGTGGACTGCAGGTGCTGTAAAACTGTTGATTACAGCGACATAGAAGGAAATGTTTCTGATGGGAATTTCTCATTATATTGCCCATCTTCTCATCCAAATTTCATTTAACAGGTAATCAAAATAGTCAATTAAATTCTTTCTTAATGGTTGGCACAGTAGCTGGATGCAAATCACGAAAGATTATGTTTATGCATAGAATGTAGTCTTATTGTACAATGAAATATTTGCTTTATCTCAAAAGTAAGTGGAATGCAGAGGTGAAAAAGATACCCGATGTGCTGTGTTCAATTTTGGCACCACATTTCAACAGGTACCGTGCAGATGCACTGGTAGTTTAGTTTAGTTTAGAGATACAGCGCGGAAACAGGCCCGTTGGCCCACCGGTTCCGCGCGGACCAGCGATCCCCGCGTATTAACACGGGGATTTTTACCAAGCCAATTTACATATATATCTGTACGTCTTTGGAGTGTGGGGGGAAACCGAAGCTCTCGGAGAAAACCCACGCGGTCACGGGGAGAACGTACAAACTCCGTCGAGATCAAACCCGAGTCTCTGGCACTGCAAGCGCCGTAAGGCAGCACCCCTACCGCTGCGCCACCGTGTCGCCCTAGTTTTCATACGCTTGGTTTGTGAGCCCTCGAGCTTAGATGGATAAGAATGAAAAACCCAACCCTAAAATCAGGGCCAGATCACTCAGAGGGCGCTTGTTTTTATTTAAATTCCATTATTCTCAGGGTCTGTGCATTTCTGGCAAGGTCAGCACTTATTGGCCATCTCTATCTTCCCGTTAGATGACAATGGTGACCCATTGCCAGAAACTGCTACAGTCTTTCTGGCGCTTTTGTGGAGGTAGTTTCCTTGTCTTGTCCAAGGACACAAAGAGGTCTGGAGCTGTTGATCTTGAAATCCAAACTGGGCATTGGCAAAGAGATTATAATAAGCGCCACGTGAGAGGATTATGAATTAGTTGTCTAATGAGATTATAATAAGTGCCACGTGAGAGCATTATGAATTACTTGACTGATGGATGACAAAAGACTGATTGGTTGTAATTTGGCCATATTGGATATATCTTGTTTTTTTGTGAGAGGTTTCCAACATAGATGAAAGCCAGGGCTGTAATTCTACCAGGCTAGAGATGTAGCGAGTTCTAGAACAGACATCTACAACAGTGCAATGGGGATATTGCAACAGGTGCTCTCTGCTGTACCCTGGAGTGAAATGTGTTGGCAAATACTGGCTTCAGTGATGTTGGTGATCCCAAGATCCATTTAATGAAGTTAGCAGAATATGGACATTTTATCATAAAATGCAGGGTTAGTATAAATTTCCAAGATCTAAAACATATTTGTTAATTTGGCATATCAAAGGAAATGGAGCAAATGTAGTCATTGGAAGTGAGGTACAGAACAGGTGAAGGCTGAATGAATGTGAAACTGATTCATGATTTCTTGAGATAAAGCTAACATGGAGTGAAAATTAATTCATCATGGGTCTGCTTGACAAACTGAATGGGGGATCATAGAAACTAAGAACTGCCGATGCTGGTTGATACCAAAGATGAGACACAAAGTACTGCAGCAACTCAGTAGGTTAGGCAGCAGTTTGGGAGAAAAAGGATGGGTGCAGAGATGCCAACCCTAAATTTAGTTCACAGTAACATTCAACCCATTTGTCCGTAACAAATGGGGTTAAATGCATTTCTCTCCGTAACATACTCACTTGGGGTTGTTGCTGGCGGCTATGCGCCTGCGCACTGGTGCAGATCAGCGGGCTGCCGGCGGGCGGGTGCGGCACATGCGCACTTGGCAAGGTTGCCGGCGGGTCTGCGCCTGCGCACTGGGTGGGGGTGGGGGTGGGGGGGGAGGCCCGGTGATGGGGCTGCCGCGAGCGGCCGGCTGGCGGCAAGAAAGTGCCGCTGATCGCGCGGGCCGGCGCCGCCCGGGCTCTGGGCCGGGCGTGGCGTGGCTCGAAATGGCGCCAGGCCCGGCAACCCTCCCCCACTGCGCACGCGCGGCCACTGGGGCCCGGCAACCCTCCCCCACTGCGGACACTAGGGCCCGGCAAAGTGCCGCTGATCGCGCGGGCCGGCGCCGCCCGGGCTCTGGGCCGGGCGTGGCTGCGAGCTGCCGGGCTGGCAAACCGGGGACACATGGCGCCGGCGTTCACCACGGGAGGAACACCGGCGCGGCGGTGTTCCGTAACAGCATGTTTGGCTGCCGGAACACCGTAAAAAGGATATTTCGCCGGGACAAAATACGGCGAATCCGGGACACTTGGCATCTCTGTGGGTGACGTTTCAGGTCCGAACCCTTCTTCAGACTTGAAAAAGGGTTCGACCCGAACATCACCCATCCCTTGTCACCAGAGATGTTGCCTGACCCGCTGAGTTACTCCAGCACATTGTGTCTATCTTTCAAACGACAGGTCAACAGGTTTTGTCTTGCAAAATATTTTCACCTTACTTTCAACCTCTCAGCAGCTGTGAAATTATTTTCATGATAGATAATCAAAATTAGAGATGATGAGGATATTTACAGATGATGAGGATATTTATAGGCAACGACGCATGCTGTATATACAGGCGAATATCCTCTTGCGTAAATTTGGTGCGTGTGCAGATGTGGTGAAGATGTCGCTATTTAGAGCATACTGCACACCCCTCTACACTGCGCACCTGTGGTCGAACTATTTAAAGACAAGTATGCAGAGACTAAAGGTTGCATATAACGATGCCATGAGAACACTGCTAAGGCAACCAAGATGGTGTAGTGCCAGTAATATGTTTGTGGCTGCAGGAGTCAGTACTCTAGAAGCTATCCTAAGACACCACATGTATAAATTCATTTGCAGGATAAATTACTCTAAAAATGTGCTTATTGTGGCCTTGACAAACATAAGGGTTAGCACTACACGCTACGAATCCCAGTTGTGGAGACACTGGTATTGTTGCCTCGTTGTACGACATTGATCATTTTTTGCTCTGGATTTTTAACTTAAGTATTGTGGGTTTTTTAAAAAAATATATAAATTATGATGTTTTTATGTGATTTACCATGATTTTATATATATTTATGATATTTGAGATGCAATGCATTTTTAATGTAATGTTGCCACTTGTCTGGACCTTGAGTCCGTAATAAAGTTATTAAAAAAAAAAAAACCTACGTTATTAGTTATCAGTGCTGTGTGAAACAATGCATCATAGTTTACCTGATGCTACAGCAAGTACTGGTGGAGTTTAAAAAAATTGGCAAAGATTAAGTTAAAATAGAATTTGAAAAAATTCACTTTACCTGTTTAAGTGCCTGCTCAAGCCGCGTCTGTTTAGAGACGGAGAGTTTGCACACTATGTCCCAGCGTATGCTCAACTCCTGCAGTTGAGCCTTCACCCAGGTTGTATCATCGTGGCTGTTGTCAATCAGTTCACGGGCCGACCGTTTCAGGACCTGCACGCTCCCCGTGCGCTTCCCAAGCTCCTTTTGGAAAACCTGTATAAATAAAACACAACAATGTGTGAAATCTATTTGTAAGTAAAGCGTACAAAAATCTACTTCCCGTAAAGTTTTCAGCACAAACTGACAAGTCTACCTTTTGCAGAAACGAAGCCTTATAGAACTTTCAGCTGTACGTTCATGCAAGTGTACGTAAGTGTTAGGAGCAGAATTAGGCCATTCAGCCCATCAAATCCACTCCGCCATTCAATCGTGGCTGATCTATCTCTTCCTCCTAACCCCATTCTCCTGCCTTCTCCGCATAACTCCTGACACCTGTACTAATCAAGAATCTACCCATCTCTGCCTTAAAAATATCCATTGATTTGGCCTCCACGGCCTTCTGTAGCAATGGATTCCACAGATTCATCACCCTCTGACTAAAGAAATTCCTCCTCATCTCCTTCCTAAGGGAATGTCCTTTAATTCTGAGGCTATGACTCCACATATATCCTCTCCACATCCACTCTATGCAGACCTTTCACTATTTGTGTTTGTGTTAAGTTAGTGCAAAGATGAATGCAGAGCCTTCTTAGCAATAAAACTCTACCTTGTGAGCATCCAACAGGTTCATCACCAGATCTAGATCTCCATGGACAGGTTGATCCTCAGCCAACTGCGGCTCAATCTTGTACAGCCAGTCAACCAATGCTTGGAGAGCGTCAGTAAACTGCCCTGAAAACAGCAGGGCCTCTTCCAACTTGTGCTGCCTGAGGAGGATGAGGAAATAAACAAACTTTGATATTGGTGAAAATTACACCAAAAATATTAAACATACAATTATGAAATAATATCAACCCAAAACAAATTGACATTCTAAGCAAATAATAATTTGATAAATATCAGTTTACACTTGCATGTTGATGTAACATAACGTAATAATATCATGTAATGTAATCTCTGGGGAATAATGTTGCAGAGAAGCATGAATATTGACAAAGCACTCCATTGCTATATGCAGACAGTTCTTCTACTTAATAAAACATGTTAAAACAAGCTTAATTATGATATGCACATAATGCATATTAATCGAAACAATTGCCAGGTCTAATGCACTAATTGTTGCTGAATGGTAAGCCACAGAATCACTTCCTTCATGAGAAAATTTTAAGAAACTATTGTTAACGCTTTAATTTTTCTCTCACCTCTCGACTGACTTGCCACAGACGGTGTCCCACTTGTCTCGCACTTCTCCAAGGAGATTGTCCAATTTCTGACGGTCATCTGCATGTGAAGCCTTATCTTTCATCGAGCGGCCCATGCGGATCGTGGTATCGTACACTGGCTGTTTCCCACCCAGAGTTTTTTGAAAATCCTAGTTTAATTTGAAAGAAAACCACAATAACGCTAGATATGCGAGGGCACAGACTGTACGTCTCTGAACAACACATCATATCCCGTGTTGGCAATTACTCATTTGGATATTAAATGCATCGACATTTTTGAGTTTATGCCCAAAGCTTTGATTGCCACTGGAACTTCTTTGTCCACAGTATTTGGCAACAAATTATGTAATTTGTTTCACAAAATTATATTTGTATAGTCAAATGGTTCAGAATACCAACTCCAGATCTGCAAATCTTTGGGCACTATTTGAACCGCTTATTTAACTTATTAGAACTTTATTTAATCAACAGTTTTACAACTAGAATTGATTTCCCAATTAGAAATAGTATATACATTCAATACGTGTTGCAGCTGCCATTTGAAGACCTTGATTCTTTCCTTGGATACATTTCTGAACCACCCCAGGTAGGCAAAAATATTAGATTCCTTTGAAAATAATTTGGATTTGATCCACCATTCTATTTGGTAGGCACACGTTTGCAAGGGTGTTAAAATACACAGATTGGATGTTTTCTGGAAGTGCACATTGTAGGCAGATCATGATGTCAATCAGTGGTCGACTTCAGTGCTGTCATTTCGACTTTGGAACCCAACGCTCACTCAATCTCATGCTGCCAAACAGGCATACAGCAACAAAGACCTACCCACCCACCAATGACGTTTAAAGTGAAATATCCAAAACGTATAGGCACAAAGTGCTGGAGTAACTCATTGGGCCTTGGTGATTGGTGATGTTTTTGGTCGGGGCCCTTCAGCAAATTTTTGTAAACGAGCTTCTGCAGTTCCTTGAAGTACAGACTGACAGTATGACTTGCAGTCATAAGTCCCTCTGACTTGCGTTGTGATTCATAGTGTTTGGTGCTTTCTATAGAGTCCTCAAGTTATTAATGCCTGCAGGGAATAGCGGGACAGGTGAAGTAGGAACCTTGCGCTAATTTGAAGGTTTCGGCAAAATTCAAAGTGTTCACAGTTACTTGCTCGTTGCAACAAAGCAAGACATCAAAAATGAGCAGAAGGTACACAGTGCAGTGCAAGCTGCTCAAACTAAATGGAGCAGATGGAAGGAGTTTCACAGGAGTCCCAACCAGCCCAGGGAAAAATTGTCAGCAAGGAACAATGGGCAAGATGGCTGCCCTTCAACAGTTCATACTGGTCATTATGTCATTAGCTATCGCCATAATTGTAAACATAGAGTAAGGAAAGGATGGCACGGGTGGTTCTGTATGGATATATCCAGCAATTTGCCATTCACAGTTAAACAAGGATGTTCACATTTCTTTCTCTATCACCAGAGATCAATATAGACAGAAATTCCAATACATTAAAGATAGACATAAAATACTGGAGTAACTCAGTGGGTCAGGCAGTATCTCATTTAAACTACCCCCCTCTGACCTTAAAGCTATGCCCTCTAGTCTTTGACATTTCCACACTGGGAAAAAGGTTCCCACTGTCAACTACATCTACGTCTCTCATGATTTTATAAACTTTTATCAGGTCTCCCCTCAGCCTCTCCAGAGAAAACAATCCAAGTTTGTCCAACCTTTGGTAAATCCCTTCTGCAACCCGCACCAAAGCCGCCACATCCTTCACATCAAAGAGCTTTTTAAAGCTGCAACATGACTTCTTGCCTCTTATCCTCAATGCCTCGGCCAATGAAGGCGAGCTAACCATGCGCCTTTTCGAACCATTCTAACTAGCTGTGGCGCCACTTTCAGGGAGGTATGAACTTGGACCCCAAACACTCTTGACTCTTGAAGTTGTACTTTGATTTTTAAACAAATTCAATCCAATTTTATGAAAAAATAGATTTCTTACCTTGTGCTTTGTAAGCTGCAGTTTGATTTTATCTGGGTCATTGGAGATTTCTATGTCAGTATCCAGATTGTTTTCTGCTTCTTCCAGCCAGTCAATCAACTTTTTCCAGGCTTCGTAGAACTGGGGTTAAAACAAAAATATTCGGAACTAGACTCACTTGGAATAAAATCAATACTACATTTCAGCTGAAAATATGCAAGTAGACCCGCTTAGTTTGCAGTCAGGAATATTTCGGAGAGCTCATGGATCGGACTGCTGAAGTGTTCTTTCTCCTTAGAGAAGATAATATGGGAAGATAATTGTGATGAGAGAAATGCGTGCAAAAATATTCAACTGTCGACATGTCTAACTAAAAGGCTAGTATTTTACGTGGCATTTGTGAACAGAGATACATGCCTTCTTTCTTCTACCTTGTTTGGAAATGATACCCAATGTCGCTTGGTTAACGTTTCCACCTTGTTGCAAGCCGGGCTGAAAGCAATTTACAGTAATTCTTGGGAGAAGCTATTTTTCAAGGTGCAACATTACATAAGCTGAGAAAGGAATGCGTCATAATTGAAATAAACAGGGATAGAGAAGAGTGTTAATTTGAAGAGAGGAAAGGAAGAGTTATGCTGGTCTAAACTGGGAGAGTTGCCGAGGTGAGAACAGTGCCAAAAGCTGTCAGGATATCTCTATTATCCAAGACAAAGCATCATGCATGCTTGGCATTCAATCAACATTTATTCCTCTACAATGGACACATGTTGTCTCTAATGTGGATCACTGACAAAACTCAGTGCAATTACTCACCCAGGCTACTCTGGCAGCAACCCCCCAACCCATGACTACGAAATAGAGGAGAGCAGCAGGTACATAGAAGAGTGCAGCTCAGGAATAGGCCCTTCGGCCCACAATGTATGTGCCAAACATGGTGCCAAGACCATCTCTTATCTACCTCCACATAATCCATAATTACATTAGATTATGGATTATTACAATCCATTCCTCGCATATCCACTTGCCTATCCAAAAGTCTTTTAAATGCCAGTATCATCCCTACCTCAATCAGCGCATTCCAGACTCTGTGTAGCAAAAAAACATGCCCCGCACATCTCCTTTAAACTTTGCCCCTCTCACCTTAAAAACTATGCCCTCTGGTATTTGATGTTTCCACCTCGGTTAAAAGGTTCTGACTGTCTACCCTATTGATGCCTCTCAGAGTTTAATATCATTCCATCAGGTCTCCCCTCAACCTCCAACATTCCAGATGAAACAATCCAAGGCAGTCCAAGATCTCCCTGTCGCTAATATCCTCTAATCCAGTTATTGTTCTGGAAACCATCACCCGAAAGATCCTCTGCAAAGCGTGCACCTTGGATGCATGCCTCCGGTCCATTATTGTACCAAACTGTGGAACTCGCTGCCCAGCTGGATTCTTAGAGCGCCCACAGCAGAAAGTCTGCAGCGGTTCAAGACAACTGGTCCCCACCACTATCTCAGGGGTAATTAAGGATTGGCAATACATTTTGCCAGCCATGCTGATATCCCCAAAATAAATAAAACCAAGACAAAAGGAATGTGGTGTTTAGTGAACAGACATTCTGAATGTTATCCGAAGTGGGTAGAAAGCTTGAACGTATCCAATTGATGGGATTGGTATGATTATGTTTTGAAGTTACAAATAGGTGCGTTGAATGTCCAAATGGCATTATATACAGAATGCAACACAAAAGCATTAATTAACAAAAATAAATTAATCTCAATACAAAGACGCACTCTATCCCTTTAGATTTCACTTATAGAGTCGATGCTCCATCCAATACATCGGTGGCATATAAACTAACGTTCACTGCTTCAAATAAACAGCGGTGGCACAGAGGTGTAGTTGGCAGCACTGTGGCCTAGCTGGTAGAGCTGAAGCCTCAAAGAAACAGAGACACGGGTTCGAATTTACCATGCTATCTGAGTGGAGTTTGCATGTTCTGACTACGATCTCGTGGTCTTTTTGTGGATGCTGCAGTTTCCTCCCACATCCCAAAGACGTTGGAAAAAAATGTAGATTAAATGGCCTCCGAGAACTCACCTGTTCGAAGTTTGATCGTTATTTTACGAGGAGTTACGATGAGGGATTACGTGAAGAAGAGCCCGCCTCACGCTGGTAACGGCATACTTCAAAGCAACGGCATGAAAAAACACAGAACACCAAAGCCGGAGTAACATAGTAAGGCTCATAAAAAGACTTAGAACCACCATTTGATCATTTATTTTACGAGGGTGGGAGTGGAGGGCACGTAATCCCTCATCGTAACTCCTCGTAAAATAACGATCAAACTTCGAACAGGTGAGTTCTCGTTTAATCTTACTATTTTACTTCGGAGTCACGTGAGTGACTACGTGAAGAGTTTTAAAGCTTTCTGTGTTTTTTATGTCGTAGAATTAATCCGTACGACAGTCGGCTAAGTAAACACATACATGAGAAAGCACACAAATGTTAGATCTTTTCACAATTAAGTTTTTTAATGGCTGAAAGACCATATAATACCCTCCTTATATTTGAGGGAAAAATGATTACAAGTGACAAAAGATATCAGTGACTACACAACTGATTATAGCAATTAATAGCAAACAAAGCAGGTGATTATAGTGCTCCCAACACCGCGTGTCCAAAGCTTGTCATAGTGTGAACAGGTTTGTTGTAGAACTTTGAAAAAAGTTTCTTCTTTACTCCACCCTGCGATTTTTTAAAAATATGCTCGAGAGGTACGTCCCGCCCCTTCGCCGCGGACGTAGCTGCCGCCCTGGTGGAGTGAGATTTGAAGACATCAGTGTCTACTCCCGCTAAAACCAACACCTGTTTCAACCATTTTGAGATAGTTTGAACTGAAGCTTTTGTGTGTGGCTTTTTGTGCGTAAGCAGCAATGTCTTTTCGTTTCCTCGAAAAGTGTCCGTCACTTTAATACATTGGTTCAAATGTCTAACCACACACAAAGCAAGCTCAATATGAAAAGCTTGAAAGGTTACCTTTGTTCCAGATCTCCCTGGTCTACTTTGTTTGATCAGATCGTAAACATAGAATACAACGTTATCTGTAGTCACATGCATACAGTCTAAACGCAACATTTGTAAAGTTTGCACTCTTTGGGCTGAGACCAGTGACATTAACATGACCAATTTCAATGTTAACCTATCCAATGACAACCCTTCAATTGGCGTCCATTCTCTAAGTAGAGCAAGTACTATGCTCACATCCCAAATCTCTGTATATCTAGGTTTTGGCGGATTCATGTAAAAAATTCCTTTCATGAATCGTGATATTAATGGATGCGACCCAATTGATTTCTCACCAGTCATAAGTCCTAAATAGGACGACAAGGCACTGCGTGCAGTGTTAATGGCACTGTAACTTAAATGTTGGCCAAAGCGCAAATTGGCAAGGAATTCCAAAACATGAGTAACATTCACATAATCATCAGAAATATTTTGACTGTGTGCAAAATTTCTTCCCATTTCTTAATATGTGTCATATATTGTTTCTGTGTGCTATCTCGCCATGATGCGCCAATAACTGTCAAGTTTGGTCCGACAATCCCAGTTCCTGTAGTGGTCTGGTCAAAACCTGCAGATTAACAAATTCATATATGCATATAATGGGTAATCTTCATTTGTTACTGGATTAGTCAAGATATCACTACAGTTAAGAATCTGCATATACGGTTCTTTAATGATATTCAGCATAACTGGGAACCAAGGTTGAGTTGGCCAATTTGGCACTACCAACAATCCGGAAGCTGAATCTTGCTCTATTTTCTTCAAGCATCTCTGGATCAGAGCAAATGGTGGAAAAGCATAAAAGAACATTTTTCCCCAGTGTAATAAAAAATGCATCTACTGCAACTGCGTCCGGATCGTGTTCCCAAGACACATAATGAGGCAAATGATGATTAAGCCTGGATGCAAACAAATCAATTTCTGGCAACCCAAATCGTCGAACAATATTCTTAAATATTGCTGGCTTAAACATCCATTCCGTATTATCTTTAAAAATCCTGGACCTTTCATCTGCTACCACATTGTCTTTACCTGGAGTAAAGCTTACTGCAATCCATATCTGCCGACCAATACACCATTGCCATATCTCATTGACCAGACAATCACATGATACTGATCCAACTCTCCCCATGTGATTAATGTAAAACCATAGCTGTTTTATTGTGTAATTGTATTAACACATGCAGACCTTGTTTAGCACAACAATATGCTTTAAGCCCATAAAAGGCCCCCAATAACTCCAAATAGTTAATACCATACTCTTGGAGAAAACTTGTTCTTCAGTTTTCCATCTACCTCCACAACTGGAGGATAAATCTGTGGCCCCCCATCCGAGAGCACTAGCATCTGTATGTAAAACCATTTCAGGCTGTTTAATCATAATATTTATTAGCAGCTTGTGGGACATTTTCCTTTTTTAACCCACCATTGTAAATTCCAATACAGCTTCTTTTGTTAATTACATAGGCCTGTCAAATGGCCTGCCTTCTCTTTGAGAGCTTGTATCTTGTACCTTCGAAGATATCAATAAATGTAATGAACCAAATTCTACTGCAGGAAATGCTGCTAGCAGTTCACCAATGGTTGTCACCATTTCTCGGATGGAAGGATAAGGTTTTGAATGAGATAATGACAAGTTACCAAAATATCATCGACTTTATCTATTGGTAAAGGTATTAACATAGTCACTGAGTTAATTACAAACCCCAAAAGTAAATTGTTTGTGCTGGCTGCAGCTGGGGCTTAATTAGATGAATTAAGAACCTTAGCTTACCACAAAGCTTTAGTAACTGAAACTGAGTCCTCAGCTGACTCCTGATAATCACTAATGACCAGAATGTCATTGAGATAAGCCATAAAGATGTGCACTAATTGGGCTAAACTGGTTTCAACAGTTTCGTAAAGAGTAAAAAGCTGAACTCAGTCCATTTGGCAAAGCTTAACTGCCATAATTGTCACAACCAATTAAAATTTAAGTACCACCAAAACCTGATGCATAGGTACAGAATAATAGGCGTCTTTTCATTAATCTTAGCCATATAACAACCTGCTGAATTAAATATTTTGCAGTATTCCATGACTCCATTTGAACATGTTTGTATTCTACAAACTTATTTAGACCTGTAAGGTCCAGAATACTTCTGCAACCATCATCTGTAATGCCTTCTAACATTAAAGACAAATTTATGCTCGTGTTCAAAATCTTTTCCATTACCTCTTTTCCAGATAATTAGGCAATGTGAACATAAATCTCTGCTTTTTCAATTGCAGAAAACACGAAAACATAAGCAGGTTTATTCTGTACAGGAGGATTAAACCTCTTTTTTTAAAAGTAATAGTAGTTAATGAAACTGCTCGTAATATACTGATCAAAAATAATAGTAAGCCAGTCTTAATAAACTTTTTGTAATCTCCCTCTAACTGGAGATTAATCCGCAGTTTCTTTAAGCAGAGAACAAGTCTTTAATTCCTCTGCATATGAGCGTGGTGGTCTCCTTATCCCCTGAATTCGGGTAAGTATTTGGTTGTGCAATACAATAAAACTTCCTTGACATATTTCTGCCTCTATTTCCAATATCAAATCCCCTTCTGGGCGAAAATACCTTTTCGTCCAAAGACGAAGGTTTCATGCAGCTAAAATATTTAGCTTTTCATCCAATTTCAATAAGTTAGGCAGATTACTCCAAACAGATAACCAAGAGCTTAAACACCACTTGCTCGACACAGGTATGCAACCTTGGGTGAAAAATGGGCCAAATAGCCATTTATATTGTATAAAATTTCATAGAAAGAATTGCACAATAGCGTCTTTATTTTATGTTTTCCTTTCATCTGCCCAAAAGCCATAATAGCAGCAGAATAATTTGTGAGGATTTTAAAACCTCACTATTTGACGCTCTCATATTTGGAGTCATGGATGCCCATATTAACGGATAAACCGTAGGCTCTTTCAATGAGGCACAATTTCCTGTGCTGTGCAATTTTAATATTTCAATCATCACAGAATCATGAAGTTGGTGAGATACCATATATATATGTTGGCAGCTAGGATTTCTTCCATAGCCTCACCACTTCCTTCATATATAGCAAAACCTTTTGCTATTCCAGGCATCTTTGGCCTCTTTTCATATTTTTTCATTTTATTTTTATTTTTATTTTGTGGTGTGCTTTCAAAATGCAAATCACCATCAACAGGGTCTGCCTTCTGCAGCCCTAAATCAATTGGGATTTCATCCCATGAGACTTCTTCCGGCCCAAATCCTGGGTCCGGAGTTCCAACTTCCAATTAGGCCCATGGCCATATTCAGAATAATTAAACCCCTCAGGGCTAATCTTAGGAACCTTCAGGGTACTTTGACCCTAGTCTCATAATTATTTGGAGAACTTTCTCCATATGCTCCATAATCAGTTCCACATAGTTTACTTATGTGGAGGACTTTTCAATGTCAGAGTCATCAGAACCACGGGCCTCTCAGATTTTTTATTTTATTTTATTTTCCATTTTTCATATTCGGGAGCATTTCTCTCCGTGGTTATCATTTTGTAAACTAATTCGCTAACGGGTATATCTGCGGCCACCGGTATCGGAACCGGCTCCGCACTAGCTTTCCCGTATATTTATTTTTCACCCCAGGAAGCATTTAACCCGCGAATATAAGTTTACTTCATCATTTGTGCTTATCCAGCACTAATATGACTCTGACCTGATTTAATATATTTCCTATACTGCTGGACCTACCCAGCGCCCGCTAAGAAATCCCAACTTTACTGTTCTTACCTGCGGGCCGTTCCGACCGCTGCGAGGAGCTGCTCCTTACTGCAGCTCCACCTTCTGCCGTCAGCGTCGACGTCATGCCGTTACCAGCGTGAGGCGGGCTCTTCTTCACGTAGTCACTCACGTGACTCCGAAGTAAAATGTAGATTAAATGGCCTCTGTGATTTGTCTCTTATGCGTAGGGAGGGGGTGAGAAAGTTGGATAACACAGAACTAGTGTTTGGGGGCTGCAACGTCTCAAAATGACTTTTTGCTTGCTTCCTAGTTTGGCAGAATTGCTGATAAACTAGTTCTATTAGACTGGAACGGGGGTGGAAGATTGAAACCTTCACGTGGTCCGCCCTGTTTCGACTAATGCAATCAACTCGACGTGCACAAACGGAAGATCAAATAGAACAAGTTGTCCAACAACTTTAGGCTGTGCACGCCACACGAAAGAAGAAGAGGACGACTGGAACAACAGACTGAAAATACTGCCCACAGTATGTTCTGTTGTTGGTATAGAGATGGAGGAAAACATTTGTGTTTCAAACACAAAATTTGTGAAATAGGCTAGAAGAACACAATAAAATATATTAATGAATTACACTGCCTTAAAAACGCTTTATGTGGAATCACTAATCTAACAACTTTCAAATGTCTTATTATGTTAACCTTGTATGAGATCATTTGTTTCTTCCTGTTGAATACATGGATTTGCTCCAAACGGTCTGATGCCCCAAATTCTTACACCTTGGGTGTGATGTATTTTATGGATAGTGTAGTATAGTGACAAATCACATCCTGGGTCTGAACTTGTGTTTTCGGCCAACATAATTATTAATCTGAGACCCTTGGGTGATTTTGAAGCAGGCACAAGGATAATGGGATAAATGATGAGACTTACAATCAAAATTAAACTGATTCAAACACTAACCAAGAAAAGGAAAATAATCACTGGACCTTTAAAATCATTTTATTGCTATTACAATAATTTATTTGGTCTGGCTCACGGGTAGTGTTAATGATAAGCAAAAGAGTTTCATTGTCCCAGAGTGCGTGCACACAAGAATTTAGGAGAAGAATACTAAGCCAGCCAAGCTGAGGCAATGTGGGGAACCCAAGCAAAACCCTTCTAATCTCAGCCATTGCTTTTAATATGAAGTAATGAAACACTCTCTATCTGGTGGTCCTGGCCATTAAACATTTCCATGAATATAAGTGTGATCCTGATTTCCTGTGCCTCCGCTGTCTTAATTACCAACATCAATCCCCAGATACTTGCCACCAGTTAGACCTGAAAACTGATTGAAAACATTCGTCAGTTGACCTGCCACTATTGTCTATAGTGTTTAATTCCCATGCCGCCCACTTCTCATCATAGAACCTTCTATAGAGCAGCCTACATGAAAGAATCAAGACCAGCTCAGCATTTCACCTCGATGGGACTTTGCAGTTTTGCAAATTCTGAACAGCAGAGAGACTTTTGCAGCCAAAATTCTCCACCAGGGCCTTCACACTGCGCCATTGTGTGGCTATGACGCGATGTTACTTATTGTTGCGGATTGTGCTCTCATCAGATAGTGTCTGACCACACTGCATTCAGCACATGAGAAGGCCAATACCATGTCTGTACATATACATTGATTACACATGACTAGGTTTACCCTTCTGTTTTTGTCTTTAAAAAGTCAACCTTGTGTACTTTTGGTACCGGTCAAGGTACAGACCCAGTCTCTTGCGTTACAATTTGTGTACCTGCTTTGCACGCTTCCTGGCCTCGTCCAGTGCCCTTCCTCTCTCAACGGAGCGCTGCACCACCTTCTCCCAGCGCGACTGCACACTGAATAGAAGATTCTTTATCAGCACCACATCCTGCTTCTGGCTGAGGAACTTCAGCTGATTTCCAGTTTTATCCAGGTCAATGATTGGATCCCGATGAGAATTGACTTCATTGGCAAAAATCTGGAAAAGAGGGGATGGGTATTAAATCTAAACAAGAACTGATATATTGAAACTAATCTCGACAAGCTTTGTGCTTTTGCTGAAGTTCTATCCATTCTTGGTCAGCTTAGTTTGAAGGCAAAATGCATGTTTTAAGACAAGGCTATGATGAAGTTACAGGTTGTGATTGTCAATCTACCTTTACACTGCTAGAAATGCTGCCATCTCCCAGACCTGCTGGGGAGGAGGGTCATTCTTGGTAACTAGTATAAAGGATTCACCCGATTTGCACTTAAGGCTAGGTTGCCCTCTAAGCATTCTTAGATTTGCAGAGACTTGAAGCATGCTTCTCTGCACTGACGAATCACATAGGTTTGATTCCCACCATTGAAAAGTTATTCCGCACACATTTTCAGCCATTACCAAGTCTGCGCACCCATTACCAAGTCTGTTGTAGAGCACTCACCCCAGTCCAATGTCCAGGAATCGCTCCATCCCTTCTCTCTATATCACTCTGGTCACTTGCTTTCACACAACCAATTCATTCCGATCACCATTTTCAAGGCAGTTATCACCTCTTTACAACTTACAATATTTTCTTCTGCATTTTCAAGTCAGAGGCAGTCCCCAATGCTAAATTAGCCACCGCATGCCCCGCCAAGGATGAAGAGGTTTTGCAATCACTTATTCCCTGAGATGAGGTAATTGCGTTCACTGTCCTCAACACTCCACAGGTCTATCAGCCCACACCACTTTCTCACTAAATATAAAACAGAACTTTAATACCTTGTGTTCATCTATCTGGAAAAGAACTGTATCCAGGATAAGACTGGGAGGAGCCGCGATGTTCAGGCTCTGCTCTGCCTGTGTAAGCCAGTTAATGAAATCCTGTAGCGAATTCTGAAATTCTGTTGCAAGATTGAGTGCCTCTTCCAGCTTGGTCTGAACAGGAAAAAACAGAACAGAGAAGTTCAGTAAAATCAAATAAATGTTAAAGACAAACATTAAAGTACACCGTGAGTGAACATACATTCTTTCTTTGTTGCAAAGACTCAGGCTCCAGCTTGGGAATATGGACACTTACTGATTTGTAAAAAAAATCCTATGGCATTGCCAATGTTGCTGGTTCGCTTACCTTTCTTTCCTCCATCTTTGTGCTCATCGATTGCCACTTCTGTTCCAGTAATGTCACACACTGTTCCACATTGGATCCAGCAGCATCGTCACGGCTACTCTGCAGCAGCCGACCCTTATCGTGCACATTCTTGTACGTTTCTTCATTGGCACAAAATTCCCTGTAGAGGTCCTGCAAAATAAGAAATGATTTTTTTGGTGAATTTGTGACAACTAAATTGTGACAACCAGCAAATAACTCCTCCACTCAAGTTAATTTTATGTATTTACTGAAGAAAGGATCATATGCCTATGTCTACTTAGCAAAATTCACTCTCTCCTCATTATACCTTATTAACAGCAGAATATATTGGTAAACATATGTCACTGACCAGTTTCACATTGTCAGAATGTTAACTCTGGTTCTTTTTCCACAGATTCTGCCTGACTTTCCATGTGAATAAATGAATGAATTATACTTTATAACGAGTGACACTTTCCACCGGGTGGCGCCGGCAATGGCTGCCTCGCCAACAGTGTGTCTGTCCTTTCTTCTGTTTTGTTATTTTAAGTACGTGTTAAAAGAGTATGTATTAGTGTTCTCTGGTTTGTTTTATGTGAGTGGTGGGAGTTGGGGGAAACTTTTTTTCAATCTCTTAACTTGCCGGAGATGCGGTTTTCTGGATCATATCTCCGGTCGCTCTGCAGCCTAACATCATGGAGCTGGCGGCCTTGCTCGAAACTGACTTTGAGCACCACCGCGGGGCCACGGCCTTACCATCGGAGGCTGCGAACCCTTGCCTGGGATCGACGCTCCAACCGCGGCCTGCGGATTTCAACATCGAGGACCTCGCAGTCTCGATGTCGGGAAGCCCTAAGCCACAGGAGGTTCGACCAGCCCCGACTAATAATCACACTATGCTACAAGGTTACGGCTTGATTTCTTGGATCAATATCATGGTGAAAGGGGTAGAAGAAATCACTGGCACTATTTTGTAGTACTTCATTGAGGCCTTACAAGTATTGGTAAGAATTCTGCTGAAGGAATAGTCCAATAAATGGCAGCTATAAACTAGTATTACATTGTTTAATGCCTCTGGTCTTCAAGGAGTAAAGAAAGAAAATATTTTCATACACAAAAGTTGCTGGAAATTTGGAAAACAGTTTCATAAGTAACACTAGATCAATTGCTCATTTTTAATTTTAGACTGAGCCAAAGGATTAAGTGAAAATGGCAGGCAGGGAATGTTATGCCATAGGCTAGCCATGATTTCACAGAATGCAGAACAGATTCAAATGGCTAAAGAGCCTACTTCTGCTCCAGTGCTCCATCCTCTTTTATGTCTTCATTTAGCCATCTTCTACATTGTAAATGCAAATTACAAAAAATATACCCAAGCGTTTACAAGAACAGTACTTCAGCTTGGATTTAGATAGGAAGCGCACCACATACAGAATGTCAGGAGTTGTTCAAAACATTGACCACATTTGGATGCCTTAAATGAGAAAGTCTAGTTACATTTTATCACATCGAAATTGAAAGAACACCATTTTGTTTAATGTTGGACTGCCAAGACTTAAAGTAAAATCATTACCAAGTGTGTGTTGAGTTGTTCTCGAGCTGTCTCAGGTAAACCTCCAGTGGACTTTGATACTGCCAACTGATTCTCAATCCTACTTAGCCACTGCAAAAAGTCCTCAATTTCTGCATGAAATCCTTCAGCCTATAAAATAAGAGGCATCATTCAGAAAAATAGAATGACCAATAAGTTGTTGTCAATATTTATTTTATCAGCATTAAACTTACAAGGGATTATCTTCAGCGATTAACTTCAGTGTAAATATTAATGGCAAAATATATGGTCATTATAAAACAGCATCATAAGCAATGCCAGGTCAGAACTCATCATTATTAAAAGCCGGTCTCCATCCATTGATATCCTCTTCTCACACCCTCGATGCCCACGCCTTTCCCACACAGCTTACCTGCTGCAAAGCAGCCCCCAGTTGCTGCTCTCTCCCCTCGGTTTTCCTCAGCAGAGACTGCCAGTTCTTGTTCAGTGTGTCGAGTCGATGCTTCAGGTCACTGGCGTCCTCCCCTGCACTCGACTCCAGAAGCTCATTCCCAGCTTTATTCACGGTGTCAAATGTTGACTTGTGCGCAAGGACATCGTTTTTCAGGACCTATGGAGATATTACAGTTTCATTTAATACAATATTCCCGGCCTACTTCGCTAGCTCCAGCAGATCTTTACTTAAGATTAATGAATCAGATGGCCTTCTCTTCAGAAATGTTAAAAAATTGCAGATTATCAGCATTTCTGAAGAGAAAACCATTTGTGACTGTTCTCCTTTCATCCCATATTGTCATAATTCACAAGTTCCAACTTGTAGAAAACACTATCATCTCGATCAGGTCATAATCTAAATCCATCCGTCATCCTTCACAGCTAACCTTTCCTCGTCCAATACATGTGCAAAATCTATCCTGTCAGCATAATTGGCTCTCATGACACAGGTTCTTCATCAGTTTTACTCTTGAAGTACCCTCCCAATTCCTCAGCTCCTTTATAAGTAAATGGATCGTCAGCAAATATGAATTCTTCCCCTCTCTTTAATTCAAAATTTCTAAAAAGGGGTCACAAGATACTGCAATTGGTGGAATCTGGAGGAACTGCCTCGCTCCACCATGCTGCCAGCACTGTAAAGGGATCTCACACTGGCTGGTGAGGGGATGGTTCAGTTACCTTATAAACAAGTTAAAAAAACATGCTTTCTTTATTTAATCAGCTAATACATCTGTATTGATTAAATACAATATATAATATACTTGGCTAGATTATATTTTGTATAATGCATAATGATATTATATCAACGATAATATACATGGCTATTTTGCAAACAGATAATTTAATCTACTTGGTATAATGAATGTTGTATTTACGTGGTGCTTTGCCAGTTCAATTTCTATGGCCTTTGGATCTCCAGTGATTGGTTTTTGTCCTTCCAGAAGCTCCTCTGTATGATTCAGCCATGACACAAGTTCAGCCAGTGCATGCTGAAACTGACCCAGTGCCAAGAGTGCACCCTCCACCCTGTGCTATGGAGAAAAGTAAATTCACAATCACTCACAATATACAAGCAGGCAGAACAGGTCTTACATCATGGTCTCAGGAAAATCTTTCAAAAGACTGTTCAGATTGAGCTTATAAAGTAATGACTAATGCGAATAAAAACCTATTGGGTACTGATTTTTCAAACCTGTTGAGGACCGCTTCGGCTGATAAGCTCATTGTGTTTGTCAGCCACAGCAGTACATTTTACAGTAACTAGACACAGACAGACAGTTAAGGTTCTAATCACAGTGACTGAGCAGTGGCAGCCCAGCACACTAATTTGACTGTATTCACATTCTACAAACTGCTCTGAGCGCTAATAAGACCTGTCCAACAGCAGCTCTCTCACTTCTCTTTTCCATTTGTCGGCACTTTGAAATCGGCAACGTAGCAATATATTGTCTACTGACCTCAAAGTTTTTCACAAATAACTAGCCGTCAATGGGGTGAGATCTTCCATTTTTTTTCCGGAATCTGCTACTATCGGGTCAAAGGAAACCATGACTTTGTTGTTGATAGCTCAAATGCCAATGGTTAGAATTCGCACAAACTGCATGTAGGTAAATTTTTAAATTACGTTTTTAAAAAGGAAAATTAATTTTGAAAGCTTGTAATGTGAAGTGCTTGAGGGAACCATGGGACATATCCATAAAATCGGTTCTATCAGGATCAAGAGTTTGCTAAACAATAATAATTATTGATTAGGATGCCATTAAAACACATTTACATCTCATGCGACGAAGTGCAAGCTTTTCATTTCATAGCAGTTCTCCTTTGTAACTATCCCAAATTCACACCAGGGTCATTAGGTTCTCCTGGGACTGGAGAACTTAATGACCCTTAGCGCTAAATAAGGCAGCAGCTCTACCAGTCTACCATTAAGTGACTGGTAGAGCTGCTGCCTTACAGTGCCAGAGACCCTAGTTCGATCCTGACCTTGGGTGTTGTCAGTGTTGTGTTTGCACGTTTTACCTGTGACCATGTGGGTTTCCTCCGGGTGCTCCGGTTTCCGCCCACATCCCAAAGATGTGTGGCTTTGTAGGTTAAATTGCCCTCTGTCAACTGTCCCTAGTGCGTAGGGAGTAATGCGAAAGTCGGATAACATAAAAGTAGTGTGAACGGGTGATCAGTGGTCAGTGTTGACTTGGTGGGCTGAAGGGGCCCGTTTCCATGCTGCATCTTTACAACAGACTGCGGTTGAAAAGGTTGTAAGAAAGCTCAAGCTGTAGAGGAGCACTACATCATTCACTGCATCTTTTAGATGTCTGCATGGGGTAATAAATATGTAAAGCCATAGGCATTGCCATCATTACCACTGAAAATCAAGTCATAGTCTCAGAATATTAGTTGTTGATCATTACTATCAAGAGGGATTAAATACGAGATGAAAGCATCACTTTGAATGTTTCATAATTATTTGATCAAATAAAGTATTTCACATTGTGGAACTTTGTCAGTTTAATGTATTATAATTTCCCTCCATCCTTTCATAGAAACATAGAAATTAGGTGTAGGAGTAGGCCATTCGGCCCTTCGAGCCTGCACCGCCATTCAATATGATCATGGCTGATCATCCAACTCAGTATCCCGTACCTGCCTTCTCTCCATACCCTCTGATCCCCTTAGCTACAAGGGCCACATCTAACTCCCTCTTAAATATAGCCAATGAACTGGCCTCAACTACCCTCTGTGGCAGAGAGTTCCAGAGACTCACCACTCTCTGTGTGAAAAAAGTCTTTCTCATCTCGGTCTTAAAGGATTTCCCCCTTATCGGGCCGCAGCGGCGGTGGGTGGCCGCTGCGGCCCGACTCCGGGGCTCCAGCTCCGGCTCGACTCCGGGGCTCCAGCTCCGGCCTGACTCTGGGGCTCCGACTCCGGCTCCAGCTGCAGATTGCTGACGGTGGATTGTTGGGGTGTCGGGAGCTCGCGGGTCCGGGTGGGAGGCCGCTCTCCGGGGCTCCGCAACACAACTTCTCCAGCCCGTGTCGCGGGGTTGGAACGACACGGAACTGAGCCATCGCCCGGCGCGGCTTTAATGGCTGCGGGACATTCCAGCGCCCGCCGGGGGCTCCAACTTTGTGACTTTGGGCCTGGAGCGGGGCCGTACATCACCCGGCGCGGCCTCAGTGGACATGGGACTTAACACCGCCCGCCTGGGGCTTCGACATCGGGAGAGAGATCGTGCGGGGAGAGAGAAGAACTTTGCCTTCCATCACAGTGAGGAGGAGATCCACTGTGATGGATGTTTGTGTGAATTTAGATGTTTGCGTGTTTTTTTTATTTGTCTGTTTGTTTGTTTGTATGGCTTGTAGAAACGGAGTTTCGTTCCTCTCTGAGGTTCGAATGACAAGTAATAAAATCAAATCAAATCAAATCAAATTATACTTAAGCTGTGACCCCTTGTCCTGGACTTCCCCAACATCAGGAAACAATCTTCCTGCATCTAGCCTGTCCAACCCCTTAAGAATTTTGTAAGTTTCTATAAGATCCCCTCTCAATCTCCTAAATTCTAGAGCGTATAAACCGAGTCTATCCAGTCTTTCATCATAAGACAGTCCTGACATCCCAGGAATCAGTCTGGTGAACCTTCTCTGCACTCCCTCTATGGCAATAATGTCCTTCCTCAGATTTGGAGACCAAAGCTGTACACAATACTCCAGGTGTGGTCTCACCAACATCTGTGGGAACACCAAGACCCTGTACAACTGAAGTAGAACCTCCCTGCTCCTATACTCAAATCCTTTTGCTATGAAAGCGAACATACCATTCGCATTAACATACTTTCAAAATATAACAACTCATAAAATGTATAATTTCCCCTCCAATTCTTTCAATATATAACAACTCTTTGGATTCAAGAACTAAATTGATTTCACAAGTGTTTTGGGCCATTTCCTTTCAAATATGCCTCCCTCATCTGCAAGGTTCAGTTCAGTTCAGTTTATTGTCACGTGTACTGAGGTACAGTGAAAAGCTTTTGTTGCGTGCTAACCAGTCTGCAGAAAGACAATACATGATTACAATCATGTATACTGTAGATACACTATATAGGAATAAAGGTTAGTGTAAGATAAAGCCAGCAAAGTCTGATCGGACTTTTGGATTGGACGAAAGGATAGTCCAAGGGTCATCAAAGAGGTAGATAGTAGTTCAGCACTGCTCTCTGGTTGTGGTAGGATGATTCAGTTGCCTGATAACAGCTGGGAAGAAACTGTCCCTGAATCAGGTGTTTATAGGTGTTTTGCAGTTTGTATGTTGGCAACATATATAGATTTTGGTTACAGTTGGCCCTCTAATACCTGTCTGTTAATGATCTTCTCTCCCAGATTTTCCCACAGATGTTGGAGTTCCTTCAGTGGTTGTTGAATGATGTCTCGATCAGTCTCATCTGACGCTTTCTTCAGTAGGAGCTCCCCCTGGTGGTTCAGCTTTTCCATCTCGATCTGTTGCTGGTAAACCTCCATTTTAAATTCCTGTGGTGTGAAACACAATGGGAACGTTAAGGGCCTGTCCCACGAGCATGCGACCTGCATGCGGCAAGTGCAACCAAACTGGAAGCGGGGGCCGCGCGGAGGTCGGGTGATCCCCGTACAGGGCCGGTCCCACCAGCATGCGGTGAGCACGACCAAACCGGAAGCGGGGGCCGCGCGGAGGTCGGGTGAGTGGCGCAAAGTGGCGCGAAGTTGGAGCGAAGTCCGCGGTAAGTTCGCAAGGACAGAGAGGGACACAGAGAGAGTGGGCCACGGAGGCACACAGAGAGGGACACGGAGGCACACACAGAGAGGGTCACAGAGAGGGACACACAGGCACGCAGAGAGGGTCACGGAGGCACACAGAGAGGGTCACGGAGGCACACAGAGAGGGGGTCACGGAGGCACACACAGAGAGGGACACACAAAGAGGGTCACGGAGCCACACAGAGAGGGACACGGAGGCACATAGAGAGAGGGTCACGGAGGCACGACGTCGAGGCGGTGCGTAATGCGTTGAGGCGGCTGCGGGCCAACAGGTCATTGCCGTGCGGAATTTTTGAACACGATCAGTTTTTTGGAGCCCCGCGCGATGTCGGGACCAGCTCCGCACAACTCCATACGGCTCCGGCGATCGAAGTGGGACCGGCCCCGCGAGGCCGGATGGCCCAAGCCACCATGTTAGGTTGCGCTCACCGCATGGAGTCGCATGCTGGTGGGACAGGCCCTTTACGTGCTGTCCACACTGGTAAACTAATTTTATACAGGTAAGAATGCAACAATTTTTAAATCATGGCGATTCTTTCCTACTTTTTCCACCAATACTTCCCCTTATTTTTTCATGAGCTGTTGGCATGTTGCTACAATATTAAGAAGATTGTAGAATCAACAGAAACTGCAGATGCTGGTTTACACAAAAAGATATAAAGTGATGGAGCAACTCAGTGGGTCAGGCAGCATCTGTGAAGAACATGAATAGGTGACGTTTCAGGTTGGGAAGCTTCAAAAGACTCAACCCGAAACGTCATCTATCCATGTTCTCCAGAGATGTTGCCTGACCACCTAAATTACTCCAGCACTATGTGTCTTTTATTTTGCTATAATATGTTGGTCCCCCCAACAGCAACCTGAACAAAGCCTTCAAGGCTCAATATCATACTATGAAGCCAGCTCATACAACTTTTGTCAAGACCTTGAGAGTCTGATACTGTGATAATTTGTCATCTCAGCATTTTCTTCTCTCATGCTATAATAATAACTGCTGCATCCTAAGAGGGCCAAAAATCAGCACAAACCTGTCACTTCGTGCTTTAGCTGTTCGCTGTTAAATCAACAAAATAATTTAACAAGGAATATTTGGCAGACATCATAAGTACATAAATGGAATATTATATTTTAAATGGAAACTATTAAATGGTTGAAAAAAAATAACAGAAGAAGCAAAAGTTGAGAACTATTGTTTTATCTTTTCATACTGCTTTTCTAAAATGTTGGGCTTGTTCGGTATAATCCTGTTGTAACATTTACCTACCTTCATTTCATTTATTTGTTGCTTTACTGTATTGATATCCGTGCCAACTGGAGACATCTCTCCCAGTTTTATTACAGTGTTATCCAGCCAGTCAAACATTGCCTAAAAAGTCAGAATGTTCAAATTAGGAACCATCATCCACATCAGCACCATATTTGCATATAATTAGATTTCATGCAAAGCAGTCCTTACTTGCAATGCATCTTGGTATTGGACAGCTGCTTGCATGGCATCTTCCAATTTGTCCATTCGCTCCTTCCAAGTTTTATTCAGATTATCCCAAGTGTTATTAAGCTAGAAATATTAAAAATAAATAATCTATAAGAATGGCAACACTGTCATAGCAAAAGGATTTGAGTACAGGAGCAGGGAGGTTCTACTTCAGTTGTACAGGGTCTTGGTGAGACCACACCTGGAGTATTGCGTACAGTTTTGGTCTCCAAATCTGAGGAAGGACATTATTGCCATAGAGGGAGTGCAGAGAAGGTTCACCAGACTGATTCCTGGGATGTCAGGACTGTCTTATGATGAAAGACTGGATAGACTCGGTTTATACTCTCTGGAATTTAGGAGATTGAGAGGGGATCTTATAGAAACTTACAAAATTCTTAAGGGGTTGGACAGGCTAGATGCAGGAAGATTGTTCCCGATGTTGGGGAAGTCCAGGACAAGGGGTCACAGCTTAAGGATAAGGGGGAAATCCTTTAAGACCGAGATGAGAAAGACTTTTTTCACACAGAGAGTGGTGAGTCTCTGGAACTCTCTGCCACAGAGGGTAGTTGAGGCCAGTTCATTGGCTATATTTAAGAGTGAGTTGGATGTGGCCCTTGTGGCTAAGGGGATCAGAGGGTATGGAGAGAAGGCAGGTACGGGATACTGAGTTGGATGATCAGCCATGATCATATTGAATGGCGGTGCAGGCTCGAAGGGCTGAATGGCCTACTCCTGCACCTAATTTCTATGTTCTTTGTTTCTATGTAACACAGTGCTTTCAATCCAGTAAAATCTTCCAAAATGTATTGGGGTGGCAAGGTGGCACAGCAGTAGAATTGCTGCCTTACAACACCAAAGACCCGGGTTCGATTCCGACTACGGGCGCTTGTCTGTATGAAGTTTGTATGTTTTCCCCAAGACCTGCGTGGATATTGTCCGGGATTTCCGTTTTCCTCCCACACTCCAAAGATGTACAGGTTTGTCGGTTAATTGGTACAATTGTAAATTGTCCCTAGTGTGTGTAGGATAGTGTTAGTGTGCGGGGATCGCTGGTCGGCGCGGACTCAGTGGGCCGAAGGGCCTGTTTCTCCAGGCAGTAACTCTACCGGTTGTGCAACTGGGCTATCCACCACTAGTACTTTCAGAAGTGTATTTGAGTACAAGTCTTGCTCCAATTACTCTGATGTATTTATATCTGGAATACTGGATAAAGGTCTGGCGTGTCTACACAAGGAAGGATATATTTGTGATTAAGGGAGTGCAGTGAAGATTCATCTGAACAATTCCTATTACAGTATTTTATTCATATGACAAGAGATGAAACATGTTTAAAAGAATAAGAGATGATCTCAGTCCATGCAGGACTTGGCATTGTGAATGCAAAGCTGACGTTTCCTCTGGTTGGGATGTTTAGAACCAGGGGTCAACAATGCATAAAGACATGAGAAGCAATGCCTTGAGCTAGTGGATCATGAATCTTTGAAATTTCCTACCCAAGACGGCTGTGGAGGATCAGTCAGTGATTATATTCATGACAAAGCCATAGATTTTGAAGACATTAAGGGGGCAAAAGAGATGTATGGTTAGTGAGGAAAATTACTAAAGGGCTGTCCCACTTGGATGACCTAATCCACGCGTTTAAAAGACTCTAGACGAGTTGAAAAAAAATGTCAAGGTCGTGTTGACTCGCCAAAGTAAAAGACCACCTACGACTATGTCTACAACCTCCTACGAGTATGTCTACGACCTCCTACGACCCCTCTCGACCTCAGTCTTCCACACCTAAGACCGACTACGACTAGCTACGAGTGGAAAATGATAACATGATAAAATGTCATGTTTGCATTTTTTTTCTCGGGCCAGTTACCGACCTACGACTACCCAAGACTATCTAGGACTACCATCACGACCTACTACGACCTATTTAGGAGTAAAAAGTATCTTGAGGCCACGAGTACCCGGAGACCACTCACGAGCATGAGGAAGAGTTACGAAGACTTCCTACCAACCTCGTGGCGACCATGCTACGAGTATGTCAAGGGCAAACTCGGCAGAGGTCGCCAATTAGGTCGTGAAAGTGGGACAGGGGCTTTGGGATTAAACACAAAGTCACCTGCAATCTTATTAAATGGCAGTGCAGGCAGTAAGTCCTCCTCCTGCTTTTAATGTTTCATTACGATTCACTGCTTACGTTACAATATTTATTTAGCAATTCAATTGTTGATTACCACCTGACATACCTACTTCCTTTCTTAAATTGGTCTTTTAAAAACGTTCTGGTACATTTAATACCATACAATCCTACCTAATTATTTATCATATCCATTCATATTTCACCTCATCTATACTCTTTTTCACTTCAGGTTTTTCTAATTCCCCGCAGGCAAAGATGAGGTCTGCTCCCAAAATTCGCACAAATTCCAGTTCCTCGTGAAGTCCATCAGTCTCCTCTTTAATTGTCTGAAATCAACATATTTTCACAAAATCATTAGCAATTCACTGTGGTAACATGTTACCATTCAATGTTTGAGAAAGTCAGTTGGTCTATGTGATATGAACAAGAGAAATACAGTAATAGCTGGACATGATCAATATGGTTATTCATCGTTCAAAATTGTACTGTAAGGTTTTCTGCACTTGAACCATCTCCATACCTCTGCAGCCTCCTGCTGTTGCTTAATGATTGAAGGATCAATACCAGGATTCTCCAGCTCTCGCACGATTTCCTGGGTGTCCTTAATGGTAGTCAGTAGGGCAGCCATATCATACCAGAACTTCTCAGCAAGGTCAAGTACATCCAGAAGCTTAATATCCCTCTCTTCGCCACGAGCTTTGATATCTTCCCAGTAAAATACCATCTCATCCAACTTGTCTTGAATAGCTAATTGAACAGTAAATGGGGAAAAAACAAGTTAGGACTTTTAAGCTGGCATTTCTGCTCCCAGGGCAACAGCATTGCATAATCAAACTTCAAAAGAATTATCTAAGTAACTGAGCTAAAGGTAGAAAATGCTAGATACAGTCAGCAGGTGAGACAAGATATGGGTGGCACAGTAGCACAGCTGGCAAAGCCACTGCCTCATGGCGTTAAGAGACCTGGGTTCGATCACAACCTTGGATGAGGTCTGTGTGGAATTTGCATATTCTCCCTGTGACCGCGTGGGTTTTCCCTAGTTTCTTCCCACATCCCAAGGTGTGCGAGTTAGTAGGTTAATTAGCTTCTAAAAATCGCCCCTAGTGTGTAGGGAGTGAGTGAGACAGTGGGATAACATAGAACTACTGTGAACGGGTGATTTTATTCTGGATTTCTAGGATTACCAGTTTTAATTTTTTTTAATCTAGCAACTGTGAATTGTTTTGTTAATTTTAATTTTGCGGAATCCCATCAAACGTTGGGGAGGTCACTCCTAAATTGTACAACATCACTTCAAGTAAAGATCTGTTAATCTACCATACTTGGGGAATTTGGTGGTCATGGACTGACAGATTTTCTCGGCTGATGAGTTTAAAGGGAGTGCAGGAACTGGAGCACGGGTGTATATGAACGGAGTGAAGGAACAGGCTCCAGTATGATTGGAAGGATGAGAACCGTGGCTCCAATGTGTTGCAGGAAGCATGGGAACCGGAGCCCTAATGTTACAAGAAGTGTAGGTGGCACCTGAGACCCGGGTTCAATCCAGACTACAGATGCTGTCTGTACGGAGTTTCTCCGTGTTCTCCCCATGACCTGCGTGGGTTTTTTCCAAGATGTTTGGTTTACTCCCACACTCCAAAGATGTACAGGCAACCGCTGGTCGGTGCGGACTTGGTGGCCCAAAGGGCCCGTTTCCGCACTGTATTTCTAAACTAATCTAAAAACTAAACTGGGGCCCCAGTGTGTTAAAGGGAGCATGGGAACCAGGGCACTAGTGTTCTAGGAAGCGTGGGAACCAGGGTCCCAGTTTGTTAAAGTGAGTGCTGAAACTGGGGCCCCAGTGGGTTACAGGGAGTTTTGGAACTGTGATTGTGAAAACCTGTTTAAATCTGTTCTTAGAAGGCAACTACAGCATGTTCTGCTAATTACGCGACTATTTAATGTACCGGGTTCCTCAGGAATGTAATTATGGCGTTATAGCCTAACTACCGGCGCATAAAATGTTCCATCAATGTCTCCTGTATTTTCAGCTGTTAAGGCCTTCAACTCTGAAATTTCTACCCACCATGCTCCTTAAAAACTCTCTTTAATTAAATTTTGACTAATCTCTCTGGACTAAAATTTTGTTGATCTACCCTTACACTTCATGGGGCATTTAGTTTGGAAACACCTCTATGAATCACCTTGTTTTGCCATGTTAATTATGCTTCATAGACACATTATTATTTAGTAATTGTATATTAGTTCAATCTATTTAAATACACTGTTCTAGAGATTTCCCCCAGCTGAGAGATTCTAAAAAGGTAAATAATTCATAATTTCAACTCAAAAGTAGGGTTTGCCTTCTGTCACTGAAAGCAAAACAGATTAGCAATTTTATCTCCCTAAATCAGAGGTGCAGAACTTTTTCTTCTCTTTATCTTCACATTAGTTAGAACGTGATAAACTAATTATCACCAGCATGAAAATACATTCATGTATGCAATTCTTATTAACTGAATAGGAGAGTTTCACTTTGGATTAATTATTGAACAAGTTTTATTTAGTTGAATATTAAAACTAAATATAACATGTCATTCACATCAATCATGTGCGCGGGGTAAATGCTCCACAAATAATCTGCTTCATATTTGAACAATGACCGCAGATAATTCAAACTGATACAGGAGACACAAGGATCCACAGATGCTGGAATCTTTAGTAAATCACAAAGTGTTGTTGTAACTCAGCAGGTGAGGCAGCATCTCTGGGGGGAATGGGCAGCCGATGTTTCATGGTGGGACCCTGCTTCAGACTTTGGTATATTCTGAGATGGTTTTAGACCTATATGAAGTTCAGGCTTTTCATTCAATCATACCTCCTGCATTCTAGCCAATGAAGATTTGAAGCAAACATATGTAATCTATCAAACTAATACCAAACATTTAAAAGTAAAAAATCAGATGACATATTTTACCTTCCTAATTGCCCTATATATTTCAGAATAATAGACATGATAATGGTCAGGTTGTTTGATCTCTCAACATACAATTTCAATTACAATGGGAAATTGTATATTAAACTATTTTGTAATTTGGCTTTAACATATGCCGGACAGATTAAGGAATTTGGACCCACATTCTTTGAGAACATCATAAAATGGTAATTTGAAATCCAGAAGTTGGGTCATTTATCTTCATCAGTTTGAGATGCATGGAGTAACAGAAGCTTTACCAATAGCAAACAGACATCTAATCATAGATACATATTTGGACATGAATGTAAAGTTAATTACATTTAGCTGCAGGATCCTCTTCTGCTCCAGATGACCGACTGATCAGATCCTCACCACGACGTTTGAGAGCATCAAAAGATGGCTGGAGTTTTTCGAGCTCCATTGCAATATTTTTATTCTCGTTGATGTGCTCTCGGATCTTCTCAACCTCGGCTGGTATGGAAGGAGGCATCCGCATTCGGTCAGCAATATGCCCCAGAGACTCCAGCATTGGATCAATCTTGTCATGAAACTAAACAGACCAAAAACACAAGTTCAGATCTTAGAGATAGCTTTAAGAGGTGGTTGTTGGTATTGTCTGAGGATTTTCTCAGAATTACCATTTCCTTTAAAAGGGTCTCATTTCTAACTGAGAAGTAAACAGCCTCATTTTACAGTGTGATTTCAGAAGAATGGACAGAGTGAAGCTAAGTTCTGACATTCCTGCAAGATTTTCTCCACATAAATTGCAGCAAGTTTAGGATTTGCAAACATGCGCATATATAAAGAAGTGTTAAATCTCCGGGCATCTATTCATCATTAAATGTAGGCCTATTCTAAATGTGGTTTGATTCCTGATCTGTAGTTGAGGTTGGTACTATCACAACATTAAAAAATATTTGGACAGGAATGTGGACAGGACAGGTTTAAAAGGATATAGGCAAGTAGGACTAGTGCTGATGGGGTTAGCCTAGCCAAGTTGGCTAAAGGGCCTGTTCCATGCTGTATGACTCTATGACGCCTTTAATGTTCCACAGATCGAATGCAGAGCAGACTTGATGGGCCAAATGGCCTAAATCTGCTCCCATGTCTTGTGGAACAACCGATGCAGTCAAGTTAAATCCTTGTCAATCACAGACAACAAGGGAGCCATAAAATGACTTAGAAACAAACGTCTATGTCATTTTGAACAAAAATGTAGGTCAGAAAAAAAAATGTCTGTGTTTATAATAACTCAGGCTTGAAACGTTTTTTTTTCACCCCGAGATCCAGGTTCAAATTAAATCCATATGTTTGGGAGAAAACTTTGCTTTCTCATATCACAAAGGAGGTCAAACTTAAATCGATCTGAATAGATCTTAACGATGTTAGAAACAGATAGAGTCCAGAACCCAACAAGAATTAGGCAGTCATATCTCAACAGTCTATAAGCATGAGAAGTGAAAATGAAATCTTTATTTTATTCCACAGAGGCCTTTTTATTTTGGAGTTGGACCCAAGCCCATCCTAAAGGCTGTTAAACGAGGCATTTCCATCAAATTTGGGCACTCCAACAGAATCATAGACAAAAGACATTTAGATAATGCCAAAAATTTACTGTATTAAAAATGATGGAAATTCTTTAACGAGAATGCCTCTTCTTGAGTTCAATGCTGCAAAAAAAGCTCAAATTACACAATGCAAAGCAGCCCACTTTGTTTTTAAAAATGTAGCAAATTTCAATTGAACAATTACATATGAAAAGAATAAGCACCCTATTAAGAATAAATGCACATACAAAATGCGCGGGTTTTGCTCTCTATCTCCAGCTATTCAGTGATCAGCGTTAGTGAACAGCAGACCCAAACAGAAAAAAAAGAGCAGAAAAGCAACCCTTATGTGCAGCAGAAGCGAGCGTGCAAGGAGTTCCGCTTACCTCATCAAACTAATGAGTGGATGATGTGATGAACACAACAATTAAACACAACGTAGCAGGACGTGTCGGCAAATAAATATTTAATTCCACGAGGTGGGCGGAATGGAAAACAAATGACATATTAGTATGAGAAAACTGTGAAGGGATAACACACGGGAGTGTCTTAAACAGGACAAACATGGAATGAATACAACTTACAAACATGACTAATGTTATGTTGTAATGTTTCTATACTACTAGAAAGACAAATTCCACAATGTGCTTTTTATTCTATTAGGCGGGTGTCCTTCCTCAATTTTCTCAATCCTCACAGAACAACGTGTCATACTATGGTCAACTTTAAGTACTCCACTGATGGAAGGATTGAGTATATATCAATAGCTATTTTTAAATAACATAAAGATGTCTTCAACTGAAGGAAATCCAATGCATATCTATATTAACTACAGTATAGGAAAACCCTGTGGGATTTACAATGGAAATTGAATTGATTGCAATTTATTTAGTCTATGGTTCCGAATACTTTGAACATGCTACCTGGGGAATCAGTCATTCATCTGCTCCCATGTTATTTTGTTACCATCTATGATAGACCTAAAATCAATCACAAAGGAGTAATCGCTCTGAAGTGCACCTCTCATTTTAAAGAAAAGCACTGATGTTGGACAATAATATGAGCCGTAGAAATTATAATAGGTTACGGCAGGAATGGAAACCTAACACAACGAGATTCCTTTTTGACAAACAAATGCAAGTACCTGAGCAGACTGTGAAATTGCTTCATCCAACGCCAAAGCCCTCTCTCGGGCATCATGCTTGATTTTAGCATAGAGTGCTTCAGCCGTGGTATGTTTCTCATGAACCATTCTGCCTTCATCTGGATTCAACACCACCAACTGAGGCCCAATCTTCATTAGCTTATCAATATGAGGCTTGTGCTCAGAGATTGACTCACGAAGTTGCTGTTATGAAAACATTTACAGATCTTAAATTCCAAACCAATGAGAAAAAGGAAGAAATGGTCAAGTTTGGCTGAGCGGCTCTCTCTACATGTAGCCCAGTCAAAGGGAATTTGCATCAGAACACAACCACAATATTCCTATGGTCTACGATGGAACAGCTTCAAGAATAGATACCTGTTTGCAGAACAGATATTTTTTTTTTATTTTATATAAATATCATGCAGTATCTTCCATATTTCGCATAACACAGTCTTGATTAATGAGCCAGCAATTACAACTTCAATTTAGTTTTGAGATTTAGTTTAGAGATACAGCATAGAAATGGGCTCTTCGCCCCACCGAGTCGGCACTGTCCAATGATCACCCATATACTTGTTCTATGTTATCCCAGTTTCACATCCTACACAGTAGGAATTTTACAGAAGCCAATTAACCTACAACTTGCATTCCTTTCGAATGTGAGAGGAAACCCGAGCACCTGGAGAGAACCAAAGCAGTCACAGGGAGAGCTTACAAGCTCCGTTCGGACAGCACCCGAAGTCAGGATCGAACCAGGGTCTATGGTGCTGTAAGGCAGCAAGTCTACGCTGCACCACTGAGCCACAACCGGAAATATTCTGTCTCTATCAAAATATTATTTCAATCTTCTGCTTTATTGGCTAAAAAGAACAACATTCAGGACATTTACATTTTGACAACATACTTAATCCCCTTAATCTTGTGCTGTTTTCTTATCACACGTGGTCTACTGCCGCCAATGTTTCCCAGAAGTGCGCATACATAATGAATTTTTAAGTACACAGTCTAACCGATATTGTACTTACCCTCATTTCTTCCTGTTGTTGCTTCAAGATCTCATGGTCCACAGCTGGTGGTGGGAGCTGCATTATCAGAGCTCTGGTCTCATCGAGCCATGGACACAGCTCCTCGTAGGTTTCCCAAAACTGGTTAATCAGGACTTGAGCTCTCTCCAGTTGGGAGTACCTTTCAGTGTTCATCTGACTGACCATCTCATATTGCTGCTGCAATAAGTCCATCTTGTCCTATGAGTAATGTGCATGGACATGCATCTTAAACTTTGGCATTGATATTATGATATTATATATTATATATTATAAAAATATTAAATTAAAAATTATTAGATTGGTGATATTTTACAATTCAATTATATACATCAGAATTAGGACGACCTCTTTCCACAATGTTAATGTTTAGTGGCGTTTGGAGATTTAGCGTGGAAACAGGCCCTTCAGCCCATGCTGACCATTAATCACCTGCACACTAGTTCTATGTTATCCCACATTCGCATCATGTACAGTAGGGGCAACTTACGGAAGCCAATTAACCTACAAACCTGCACATCTTTGGAATGTGTGAGGAAACCGCAGGAGACTCACATGGTCACTGGGAGAACGCGCAAACTCTCCACAGACAGCACCTGTAGTCAGGGTCAGACCTGGGTACCTGGCGCTGTGAGGCAGCAGTTCTACCGCTGTACCACTGCGCTGCCCTAACATACAATGTTTATTGAATTTTTGTATTATGATTAATTTTACAGATGGAAAATATATAAATACACACATTCCCAGACAGCCCATTGTGCTTACACATTTAAACGTATTTTGCAAAATCCACTCTACAGTCAGGGTGGAACTCTTCAGAAGTACAAAATGAATACCTGCAATGCAGTCTTTTGTTCATCTCTGCAGGTATTAAGAATTTCATCTTGCGTATTTATCAACTCATCTATAGAATCCTTGTGCCGTATGATGTCGATTGTAAAGGCCTGAAGGCATCAAAGAAAATTGCTTAAAATCTGATGTCAGTAACCATGTTATAAGATCCCCAGTGCCAGAGACGGCTAATTTTAATGTTATCTAAACATGATGGTGAAATAAAGTTTTGGACGCCGATACTCTAGTTACATTCATGAAAACAAATCAAGAAAGTTTAGTTCATCCAGAAGATTGCTATCTGTCACACAAATGGAATGTGTGTGAATTGCAGAGTTTGTTGCTTATCTGATCTCCCAGAGATAGACTGGCCCTGCTCTGGAGATTATATTTTGGAAACACTGCAACTAACTATGTGTTTAAAATAAACCAGGCTTCAGTCATTTTTGCAAGGGTTACTGAGATGGAGACAAGTATCCCATCTGGATTTGACTGTGTGTAAAAAAAAAATTGGAGCACCCATGGAGCAAACCTTTTGATGAACTTAGACTGTCGGTAGCCAAAGGGTAAAAACAGTCAACGACCAGCTTAGTGAGCAATTTTAAAGAACAATGGCACATTATGGAGAAATAGGGAGAAATAATAGATCATCCATTATCCGATGACAGAAAAGTCCTCAAATAGTGAACACAACTGGGGGACAGAATTCAAATTGGTGGTTAGTCTCTTAGAATTTGCTCCTTTTTAACACTATCTCATTTACGCAAATCTGTAAATAACTAACTACCACCACCTTCAAGCTGTGAATGGAATGAAAAGAATGAAACTGTAGTAGCAGTAATATTTTCTGTAAAATTTTGTTTTGGTTTTCAGAAAGTATTAATGTTTTCAGAGCATTCTTTCTGTCTTAGTCAGGCCACTTTTTAATTACTTACATTTCTGGCTTTTGACTGACGGAGAAATGGTTAAGATGGAGACCTCAATATCTAAAAGGCAGGAAAGCCAGCAACATAACAAAAGGTTCTTATTGGAGAGTTTTGTTTTATAGGTCATGCAGTGAATAAAACGATATCACGAGTTGCAGGTGTGATTTGGAACAAAATATTCGATGTTGGTTTGTAAACTTAGTATCAGGTACACGGATTCCAAGAACCATGCATTCCTACCTTCTGCACCTGTAGTTGAGCTGTTGTTTGATCTTGTTCCAGCCTTATTGGACCCAAGGCTGTTAACTTTCGCACAGTTTCTGCCACCCAGGTGAGCTCGGAATCAGTGGCCTGCTCATACTAGCAGAAAGGAGAAGCAGCAGGACACATTAAGGAAACAAAGCAGACAAACAGCTGTACATACAAAGAGACGGATGGAGCTGGGGTAGAACTGCAATCTGAACACAGGTAGGACAAGCAAAGAAAACCACACTGAGCAAAATCACTCTGATCTTCAATTAATTAACAGTCGCCAATGCTTATGGCAGTTTCATAGTTACCTTTACACAATATGCAAGCCTACAGGAGCAGTAATAAATTATTCAGTGTGGATGCTTTTTATAAATAATTGAAAATTATTTGTATATACACCAATTGAAGATATTTATTGAAAAAACTGAAATTTACTTCAATTTCAAAATGAAATGTGAAAATTCAGAATAAAGTTTAGTGTAAACTGATAATGGTTTGTACAGCTGACTAGAACATATTTAATTGAACTCAAAATCTTTTAATTGAACCAATTTGAAAAATAATTTGTTGCATTAACCCTTGATATCATCAAGAGGTCTGAGTTTGATTTGCAGTGTAGGCAAGTGAGAAAGGATAGAGGAAAGAATATTTAGCAACGCTCAGCTTTGTCGAAGGAATTAATCGTTCCCTATCGAACGATTTTAAATAATATTTTCATGGCTCAGATAATGTACTGGTTATATTGAACATACCACTTTAAACAGCAATTATTTATTTTTAGAGTTTCGTTCTCATCAATGGAGTGGTATTTCATGATCTAACAGATTTGTTGTCTACTCTCCTATTTTTCATCAAGGATTTAATACTGTTATCTAGATGAAATGGTTTTGCCTCAAAACTGCATACAAATAAAAAAAATATTCAGACTACCCCTCCTTTCTCTGCTCAAGTGAAAACTGCTCCATTTTTCTGGTTATAATTTATCATTCTAGCTATTTCCCTTGCCTCTTAAACCATTCATTTAAAACGTACAACTCATCAACTCACACAAATCTACAGTTTTGGAACAAGTATGTACTGCAGAATGGCCACTTTACACACTGGGACGGTTCATTTCACAAGCTATATGTATCATAGTATCTATCAATTACCTATTAGAAAATAGCAATAACCTATTAGAAAATTATGATAAATGTAACCTCTATCGCTTGCAAAGAAAGATCAATAGATGAGGCTGTATTACAGCTATTCAGCAATATTAATTTATTATTTCTACTTTGAATTATAGTAGACCAATCTGACTCAGCTGAAAAAGATTCAAGGATCCAGAAACCTCAAGGCTATTTCCACTTCAATATTTGTTCAACCTTTTTTTTTAAGGAAGATAACTGGCAATATTACAAGAAATAATCTTTACAAAATCGCTGAAGTTAAACTTCAAGAACGCCAGCTTCAGTTCTCTTGCTTGAAGGAACTTAAATCTTGCTTGAAGTATCTACAGCTTTCCCATATTTTACAGTTAGCAGCCTGCTCTGATCTACATATTCTGACTTGGACAGATAATAATGCAAATCCAATTGAGTAAAAATAAGTAGGATATGGCTAGTTATTTTTTTTCTTGGAAGGTGCTAAAAAATTGTAGGGAAATTATATCAGATGTTGAGTTATTAGAATATATCTAATAGCAGCAAAATCATCTGCACCCCAGCTGATGGACATATGATCAATTGCACTGGTTTCACGAAAAAAGTAGCAAGTGGTATCATTATTATTTTTATATTTTGCTGCTGTAAGATGTTATGTGCCAAATTCACCATTAAGGTACCGGAAACATTTGGCAACAACTATATATACAGAACTAAAATGAAATATTCTATCTTCAAAACATTAAGAAGTGTGCATGGACTGACCAGTAGAAATCAAGTCTGGATTAATAGCACAGAAAGTCAATACAAAATTCGTAGCTAGATTTAACCCTTTGAGTGCTGAATTTGTTCAACAGAATCTTACAAGCCAGATCTTCCATTTATATTTAACAGAATTAATTTGATGCTGCTTTTTACGTGCAAAATTGGACGACAAAAAAACAGGAACAAAACAGTATTTTCCCCAGCAATTTATTTCTTGTGGACAATTAGCCATTAAAGGGTTAAATTAAACAATAAACAAATAAATAACTGCAGTGAAACACACAACAGTGCAACTGAATTATCAGCAAACATTTATATAAGAACATAAAAAACAGAAGCAGGAGTAGGTCATTCAACCCCTTGCAGCCTGCTCCACAATACTATAACATCGTGGCTGGTTTAGCACCGTCTATCTGCACTGGTCCTGCATTTTTCTTGATTCCTTTAATATCAAAATATTGTTTTGAATACGTTGCACGACTCAGCTTTGACTGCGCTCCCGACCACAGACTTCCAAGGATACACTTCAGTCTGGGTGAAGGGATTTCTTCAGTATTGGATAGTCAACCCCATATTCTGAGACTGATAGCTAGGGGAAACTCCATCAACTGCATCAACTACGTGAAGCCCACTGCCCAAACAAACTTTGTACATTTCAACGAGGTCAGCTATCATTCTTCCATGTACATGAAAATACAAGCTCAGTTTGCTTACATTCCCCTCATTAGACAATAGGCATGTCCCAGGAATTAAATGGATGAACTTTTGTTCACAAGTCTATCACAAGTAAATCCTTCCGTTGGTGGGAAGACAAGGCCTGTAAATAATTTCCTATCATGCCCTAATATAATCGCAGTAAGGATTTGTTACTCTCGAATTCAATTCCTCTTACAATAGAGGCCACAACACTATTTACTTTCCTCATAAAATGTTGTTCTTGCACTTTCACTTTTAACGATGTGTGCAAGATGATTGTGGTTCCCATGTACCAATATTTTTCAAACTCTCATCCAATTAAAATACTCTGTCTTTCTAGTTTTTTGATTGAAGTGGTTGACCTCTCATTTTTCCACTATATTCTGTACTATATTCTATTGTTAAGACCTTGTCCATTGACTCGGTCTGATTGTATCCTCTGATACATCTCTGAATCCTGCTCTTGCTATCTCACTTCATATCACTTGATAGACTACACTTGATCCTCTAAGCAAAATCACTGATATGTTTTGTGAACAACTGAGTACAGAGCACTAATCCCTGACATCCAAAGAATCACAGCCTCCTAACATGAAATTGACCTGTAATACAAGAAACAACTTGTATTTCTACTTTCTGCCATTTGTACAGCAATCCTCCAACATCAGCATATTTTCCCCATTCCATCAATTCTATTCAATTACCTTTAGTGTGATACTGTCTTAAAACATCTTATTCATGCAAATAAAACAAACATTATAGTAAACTTAATATATAACTATAAATCTGGTAACCTCTAAGTACTTGTCCAGGTAAAATCAGTGTGTGATTGATTACTTACCAACATGCTTAGGACTCCAAATATGTGCAGAATTTAAAGCAAAGTGAAACCATATGTAGTAAAAATCCATATCACTGTGTTTTGATTGCAGAGACTATTGCCTCTCAATTAAAACTGACAATATCAACCAAGACATTTTTGTATAGAGTTAAGGTGTTGATTCTCTCTGGTTTTCAATCATATGTGTATTTTGGTACTCCTTTCCTGATGTAAAAACTGTAGTTTTAGTTTTCTGACTGTGATGCCGATTAATGAGCTTTTTGGTTCGTTATAACTAGATCACATCTTTACAAATAATTATATGATACATTCCACAAATCCTCAATGTGCTATCCAGCAAGGAAACCAAAATGGAAATATAAAATAGACTTTGAATGTTTGCAATACATAGCATGCAAATATCTAGGTTTACCCAAGCTATTGAGGCTATGGTCAGGGAATTTGCACTTTAATGCCAGAAGGTTCATATAACCATATAACAATTACAGCACGGAAACAGGCCATCTCGGCCCTTCTAGTCCGTGCCGAACACTTACTCTCACCTAGTCCCATCTAGCTGCACTCAGACCATAACCCTCCATTCCTTTCCCGTCCATATACCTATCCAATTTATTTTTAAATGATAAAATCGAACCTGCCTCCACCACTTCCACTGAAGCACACAGCTACCACTCTCTGAGTAAAGAAGTTGCCTCTCATGTTACCCCTAAACTTCTGTCCCTTAATTCTCAAATCATGTCCTCATTTGAAACTTCCCTACTCTCAATGGAAAAAGCTTATCCACGTCAACTCTGTCTATCCCTCTCATCATTTTAAAGATCCCCCTTAACCTTCTGCGCTCCAAAGAATAAAGACCTAACTTGTTCAACCTTTCTCTGTAACTTAGGTGCTGAAACCCAGGCAACATTCTAGTAAATCTCCTCTATACTCTCTCTATTTTGTTGACATCTTTCCGATAATTTGGCGACCAAAATTGTACACCATACTAAAGAATTGGCCTCACCAATGCCTTGTACAATTTTAACATTACATCCCAACTTCTATACTCAATGCTCTGATTTTTAAAGGCCAGCACACCAAAAGCTTTATACACAACCCTATCTACATGAGATTCCACCTTCAGGGAACTATGCACAGTTATTCCTAGATCCCACTGTTCAACTGCATTCCTCAATTCGCTACCATTTACCATGTACGTCCTATTTTGATTTGTCCTGCCAAGATGTAGCACCTCACACTTATCAGCATTAAACTCCATCTGCCATCTTTCAGCCCACTCTTCCAAATGGCCTAAATCTCTCTGTAGACTTTGAAAATCTACTTCATTATCCACAACACCACCTATCTTAGTATCATCTGCACACTTACTAATCCAATTTACCACACCATCATCCAGATCATTGATGTATATGACAAACAACAGTGGACCCAACACAGATCCCTGAGGCACCCCACTAATCACCGGCCTCCAACCTGACAAACAGCCATCCACCATTACTCTCTGGCATCTCCCATTCAGCCACTGTTGGATCCATCTTGCTACTCCACCATCAATACCCAACAATTGAACCTTCTTAACCAACCTTCCATGTGGAACCTTGTCAAATGCCTTACTGAAGTCCATATAGACAACATCCACCGCTTTACCCTCATCAATTTCCCTAGTAACCTCTTAAAAAAATTCAAGAAGATTAGTCAAGCATGACCTTCCAGGCACAAATCCATGTTGACTGTTCCTAATCAGACCTGTTTATCCAGATGCTTATATATATTATCTCTAAGTATTCTTTCCATTAATTTGCCCACCACTGACGTCAAACTAACAGGTCTATAATTGCTGGGTTTACTCTTAGACCCCTTTTTAAACAATGGAACATGCGCAGTACGCCAATCCTCCGGCACCATTCCCGTTTCTACTGACATTTAAAATATTTCTGTCATAGCCCCTGCTATTTCTACACTAACTTCCCTCAATGTCCGAGGGAATATCCTGTCAGGACCTGGAGACTTATCCACTTTTATATTTTTCAAAAGTGTCAGTACTTCTTCTTCTTTGATCCTTATAGTTTCCATAGCTACTCTATTTGTTTCCCTTACCTCACATAATTCAATATAGATGTACACAACAGTAGATTTCAAAATGATAACGTTGTTCTGTTGTAAGTTTTCTTGGGGTTTGGCAAAGGTGTCTCTGGGTTTAATAGGATTGACATTTGTGGTGTTTAACAGAGGAGCATTTAATTTGCTTTAAGGATGCAAGATAAACCTACACCATATCAACAAAAATGGTTAAAAATTTGTTGGAAGTGGGTTTTATGAACTCAGAGTATGCCAGATTATAAAAAGGCTGACATAATCAAGTCTTGAAGACTCAGAGAAAGATTTCCCCAATGGATGGGTTGAGATTGGAGCAGAGATAAAGCCTAGTTGGAAGCTGGGAACATTTCTTATGAGTAATATGGTGTTGAGAAATTAGTTCAGGATCAAACATGTTGAGCTCATGCAATTATGGTGCCATTACACAACACGCAGCACTACATTTCACTGTGACTATCCATGGTCATGCCAGAGTACTGGTAAATTTAATACAACTACATTTGACAAGTTATTATTGACTAAAAAAGGTGTATTTAAACACATTTTCACTTCCTCAGATGTTGCATTCCAATTCTGACCGAATGTTGACAATTGTTCCCAAGCCAACACCAAATCCATTACTCCCAGCCCCATAACATTCTACAAGAAGCAACCAATTAATTAAAAAGGTGGCGACTAAACTTCCAGTCCATATTTCTGCAACTCATGGGACATGCAGGATGTAATTTGTATATAATCCTGTTCAGGCTTGCCTCACAGTTGCGTTTGCAGTATTTAATATTTGTTTTGATCAATTTCACTTACTTAGGTTTTAAAATGCCTCATATGGTTAAACGAATGAACAAACTAACAAAAACACAATTTGTATATTAAATTCAACCTACCTGTTGCGACCTCTGAATTGCAGCATCTATTGCTTCGACCTTCTGTGTCACTGTGTCACTGACCGTCTTGTACCGGTCATTGGCTTCTGCCACCTGTCGATCCAGACCCTCTCGTGCTCTCCACGGCACTAGCTCCAATAATGCATTGCTCACTTCATTAATTGTATCCAGGACCAGCCTGTATTCCATCACTTCCTTCTTCAACTCCTGGACATTAAGTTTGTTAATCAGTTAAACAGAACACTATCTGCACTATTCAGCTGAACACATCAGATGCCTCTGCATATTGTCAGGCACATTTATGAAAATATGGTTTGGCAGGTTCAGCTTTGTTTATAAAAAGGAGCATCTGACAATTTGAGCTTTTCTGATTAATTGCTAGGTTATAGTTATAGTGCATATAGCATATTTGAATAAGGGCTAAAACAAAAAGCTGTTACATAAAATAAAGAGGATGGAATAATTCTATCATCACAAAGACTGGTTAAAAGGATAAAATGGAATATAGGCAAACCCCCCTGTTATGGCCATTTGGGTTATGGAAATCTGCCTTAATTGAATTCGCAAATCATGATCCAATAACAGGGATACAAAATCAAATTTGCTCTAATGTAATTTATTGCAAGGGAACTTGGGTTGCAGGTTAAATCCTTCTACATTAGTACAGGGCTTTACACTTAGTACTGTGTGCATCTTGGAGCTCCACACCCAAGGAAGGATATTCCAGTCTTGGAAACAACATCTTGATTCTTGGAATTAGGGAGCTGTCCCATCAGAAACCACGAAAGAACACACGCACAGGAATTTACAAGAGTTCATATTGTTGAAACATTGAATTTGAAAAGGGTTGATGCTGAGGCGCTACTTACGATACGATAGAACTTTATTTATCCCAGGAGGGAAATTGATCGGCCAACAGTCGTAAAACACAGCAACTTCTGTTGGTCAGTGCGTCAAATTAGCAGGTTGGGCATTTACAAAATGAGGCAAATGGTTATTTGCCCTGAGATTGGTGGAAATCTTGATGGTTATTAGATGGCTAATGATGCTCAGTGACTGACAATTGTTAGGCCTGAGATTATCAGGTTTTGAGCAGCAAGGGAATGAAGAGATATGAGATGACTAATGGTATTTGCGTCACTGAATTCCCATTAATTCACTGAGTGGCAGAGTAGGTCCTTTGACCTTCTCCTGCTATTTCTTATATTCTTTGATTGTTGGAGAAACATGGATACTTGGCCCTTTCCGCTTGCTCTCAGAGTTTACATCTGCTGAGTCTGGATGCCTGACTGCTCTGCTTACCTTCTGCCTCTCGTGGAGCTGTGGTATCTGCTCTCCAATTGGCGACTGTGGCGTGCTTGCAGCAAGTTCAGATTCCACCGCATCGAGCCAGCCACACAGCTCTTCATTGAAGGCTTGGAACTTTGTGGCAAGTTGCAGAACCTGCTCTAACGTTTTCAGTGCCCTGGAACTAGAAGTAGTAATTTCTGCATACCGGCTCTTAATACCATCCAGTTTCTCCTGAATTATGATCACCTCTTCACCTAAGGAAACAACATTAGTAAACAAAACATTGGGTCGTTATACTCAACGGAGTAGGACAATGTTAACCTAATGCTCAAAAGTAAATTCAATTTAAGACAGAATTAAAGTTCCATTGTCAATACTCCTGTTAATGAAATGGGCATGAGAATATACATCAAGCATTCTGAAGCAGACATTGCCGGCCAAAGGGCCTATTCTTATACTGTATTTTCTGTGTTTTTAATCTAATTATAAGGTAAATAAATATCTTACAATAATCTTTCACATGTTTTTTTTAAATATTGCCCCAACAACTGATTCACAGTAAGGCAGAAAATCACCAATTTGAAAAGCTAACATTTCTACAATAAAGAGTTGGTGTGAGATTTTGTTTATTTTACTGGACTCCTGGAGATTCACCTCGAGTGTTTGCTTAGAAACCCATTCCATGCTGTATCTTCAAATGTATTATGTAGTAGATTGAGGGAGGTGAGATGGGGTGCTATGGGGTTAACCCTACTAATTAACCATAACCCTAATTCATTCCTACTTTTACCAAGGCATATCACACTTGGCAATAACCAATCGGAATGAATTTCTAAGTATGCATCGCGTACCTAACCAAACATTTAATGAGTAGGAAGGAACTGCAGATGCTGGTTTCCACCGAAGATAGACACAAAATGCTGGAGTAACTCAGCTGGACAGGCAGCATCTCTGGATAGAAGGAATGGGGGAAGTTTCGGGTCGAGACCATTCTTCAGACTCAGAGTCAGGGGAGAAGGAAACGAGAGATATGGAAGGGTAAGTTGTGAAAACAAGAGATCAAAGTGGACAAAGGTCAATGAAAATGCAAAATAAATTATTGTTAGCCAGGGGAAGGTGACAATGAGGCAGACAATGTAAAATTTAATCAGTTGGACAGTCAGACTGGTCAGAGAACTAGGATGGGGGAGGGATGGAGGGAGTGGGAAAGCAAGGGATATTTGAAGTTAGAGAAATCAATATTCACGAAGGGTTTCGGCCCGAAACGTTGCCTATTTCCTTCACTCCATAGATGCTGCTGCACCCGCTGAGTTTCTCCAGCATTTTTGTGTACCTTCGATTTTCCAGCATCTGCAGTTCCTTCTTAAACTCAATATTCATACCACTGGGTTGTGAGCTGCCCAACCGAAATAAGAGGTGCTGTTCCCAAAATTTGAGTTGGGCCTCACTCTGACAGTTGCCCACTTAATGACATGCATTTTGATTTTGTATGGGTCCCATCCTGACCTAGCGGCTATCTGTGTGGAGTTTGCACGTTCTCCCTGTGACCACAGGGGCTTCCTCCAGGTGCTCCCACATCACAAAAAACGGCGGGTTTGTAGGTTAATTGGCCGCTCTAAATTGCCCCTAGTGTGTAGGGAGTGGATGAGAAAGTGACTTAATATAGAACAAGTGCGAATAGGTGATCAACGGTTGGCATGGACTCAATGGGCTCGTTTCCATGCTGTATGTCTAAATATTTTGATTTTGAGGATTTTATTTGCTTTCTCCATGTGGTCATGTTGCTTGGCAAAGTAAGGGCAACCCAATTAAATGCAGTGGCAAAGTTTTCATTAAAAAAAAATCCGACCGAGAATAGAAAATGATTAAAAAAACATATAACGCACATTATTCTTTAATCTTGTTCTTAAGCATTTGTGATTGTGCATCAAAATGTGTGAATAAATGTGAGGTTTCATTCTGTTGTAAATATATTTGCTCCCCCACTAATGATAAGAATTCAGCTAAAGAAAACTTCACACCACTGAAGGTTGACACAGCAAAACAGTATTCCTTGTAATCCTGGAAGTTTATGTCAACAAAATATGAAGGACTGAGGTGATAAAATGCCAAACAAAGTCCATAAAATATTTCAGAAGTATAACTGCTAAACCAACATAATTTGGACTGCCACTGTATTAAATCGATATTAAGCCATTAATTCAAAAGCAACATAATGTAAGTTTATTTGTGGAATTTACTTCAGAAAGCTGTGGCTAACTGACACAGAAGTGAGCAGAGTACTGTAGTAGATAGAATGCATCGGAAAAACAGAATTGAACATCTGCTGTTCTCTTTTGTAAAAAGTCTTAAGTGGTGCAGTGACAGTCTTGTAACATATTTGAAAACATTTCTCAAATTAACACAAGTTATTTTCAAGATCATGTGAAACGGTTGACTGTAAAAACCAAATATGTTTTGACGTGTTCTTATAACTGCTGGCATAAGATGCCAAGGATATCACCCAATTAGCAGTCTGAAGAAGGGTCTCGACCCGAAACGTCGCCTATCTCCTTCCTTCCTAGATGCTGCTGCACCCGCTGAGTTTCTCCAGCTTTTTGTGTACCCTCACCCAATTAACTGTTGCAGGACGGTGCCTCTCTGCCTCAGAGTAACAACATGCAAATTCACACCCACAACATCTACCAGCTTCCAACTAAATTTCCAACATTACCAATTGCACTGCAAAGATTTGGGAGGAATGAAAAAATATATATTTAAATCCTCAATTCTGTCATCACTTAACAGCCAGTTTAAGAGAAAGACTAGAACCACGCTGCTTGCTTGCACACTCAGAAAGCTTTGATCAATTAGAAGTTGCGTAAAATAAAGATGTATATCCCGCGTGCAATTAAAACCTCAGAAATTATGTTCCTAATTTGATAGAAAAGATCTAAATGATAAAAAAGTAACGATTGGAATGTAGTTTCCTTTAAATAAAGAAAACTCTTATTGCCTTGCAGAGTGTTAATCGACATGCTTTTGAAGGAGTGCATATTTAGCATTCATTACTAAGGATATGAAAGAGATTTGTTCCAACTGCATTTCCTGCTGCCAGGAACAAGGCAGATGGTGTCTTTATGTGGGGATCACAATGGACGCTGGACTTTAAGTGACAACACAATGGCAACACAGAATAAATGAATCAAAAGACTTGATTAAACTTTACATTCTAGAACAAAGAAAAAACCCTTTGCCACTTATTGTACAAGTTCTGCGTTCAACTGGCTCCATCAAATAAATGTATAAGATAGACAGCAAAAACTCAGAATAAATGTTGTAAATGTTTCTGAACTGTTACCTGTGGTTTGTTTAAGAAGGGCCTGCCCATTTTTAACTGCTTGATCTACATTCTTCTTCCGGGATATAATGTCATCATTCAGAGCCTACAAAAAGATCATTGCAGCTGCTTAGTAAAAGGATGGTGAGGTTTCTATGGAAACATCATTCCTACTTCTCATGGCTCTAACACCAGGGAACTGAAATTGAATTGCAGCCAAAAGAAAGTAAAATTAAAGAGCAGCTGCTGTTACCAGTGCTGAAGGTACAGTGAGATGAGCACCCATTCTTTAAACCTCCTCTTATAACACATGCTAACACGCCTTTTCTCAACTCAAATTACATTTTAAATTATCTTGGGCCAAAATTAATTTGTGATTCAATAATGAACTGTTACTTATTAATCCACATGAAAGATAAAGGCAAGTCCTTAAACCAAATGTCAATTAAAATTTAAAGCTTAAAATTAATGATAAGGGAAATCTTTTTGTTAGAAAATCCATAGTTAAATTAAAATACGAAATACCTGAATATTCATTTCTTAGCCCTGGCTTTTTAATTAAAAAAAAATTAAATATTTACCAGTAAATACCACTAAATTCTGGAGTAAACACTTTTTCCAAAAGCATTTACTTCATTACCTGGGATAGTGAGTGGGTCTTCAGCATGTAACATTTTAATGATTATGTTACAAAGAATCAAAGTGGTGTCAACTTCTGAATAAAATTATCCATTTTAGTTCAAAATGGAAATGGTCATGCCAATATATAAATATTTGAATTTTTTACTTTTAAATAAATCTGATATAATACCTTGGTGTATTTTATCTTCTCATCTTTTAAAAAAACTTAAGAATAATGCAAAGTAGCAAGACATTGAGAAATCTAGCTCTGTAGATTAGGAAAGAAACGGAAAGTAAAAATTCAGAATTGCAAAACAAAAAGACAATGGCCTAGAAATTCACTGTCGTTACTGTCCAGGAAGGTGCCCAGGTATCATGAGGTAGATGGCCAGGGATGAGGTGGGGGTGTGCAAGACAGTGAGATTTGAGGAGCAGGTAAGAGATTTGTGAGTTAAAAGAGGCCGGGAGGGTTGTAGTTTGGAAAGGGGCTGAGAAGGAGCTGAAAGTTGGAATGACAGTCAGTGATAAGTTGGAGCCCATGATTGGTGGTGGTCAGGGAGCAAGTTCAAGGGCCTGCAATCGGTGGTCAGAAGGGCTTATGGGGCGATTACATGGATCTGTGGTGCGGATGAGCTTGGTTCAAGTGACTGGGGCTTAGAATTGGAATGTTCCTAGCCCCAGGTATGAACCACTCTCATGAAGGCAAGCCTTCTTTAAGTTAACCTGCTGCAGAGCACTTGGTTGGGCTGAGTATGCTGAATGAATGGTGCTTTTGGAAGTCCATGCTAATGACTTTGGGCAAGTATATAGTTGAGTAGAAAGTGCCCGAACCCTGAGCCATGATTTACAATTCAAAGTCATGAAATTTATGCTGAGGCAGAAATTAACTGAGGAACCAATATAATTGCTGTTCACTCTGGGAAAATCGTTTCATGTGATTTGAATTTTGAGACCATTATTTTTAACGATGCTTAAAGAAAGTTGGATCTTAGCAAGTTAGTTTGGAAAAGGTTGCTTAAATTGCACCTCATACTAAAATTCAACTAAAAACAATAACAGAAACAAACTGAAGAAACTTAAATCAGACTAAGTGAAAATTAACAGACTATAAAATTAGAGAAACGCAACTTAAATTAATCAAATTAATACAACAAATGAAAAAAATAAAAAATAAAATACCAGCTGCTCTTTGTGTTGTTTAAGCAGGATGTCAGATTTGTAATTATTGATGGTCACCAGACTTAGTTTGTCCTGAACATCAGCCAGCCAATTCAACACCTCCACCTCCTCCTCTCCAAAGATTTTGGCGTTGGCAAGGGCTTGCTGGAGTAGGACAGCCTTTCGCCTGCACTTGTCCCTAATCTCCCTGTACCGAGTCTGGATAGACTCCAATTTGTCCTCGACCATGTCCTGGTCTGGTTTTGCACTCAACGTCATGAGAAACTGGCCGATATCGACTGCCTGGTGTATGCTCTCCGTTTGGTTTGTGATGTCATCCTCTAACGCCTGAACATCAAGGATAAAATCATAGCATGAAGAAAATGAATTATGAACTGAAAATTAGCAACAAAAACTGAAAATGGAACTCGTCTATGAAAAACATGCATCAAAATAAATTGGATAAAAACATGCACTTCATTTGAATCTTCGTCATTACAAATTCTTCTAAGGCGTTGCTAAAAGGAGGCGGGAATAAACATCAAGAATGCATGGGGGAGATGTCTAAATCGGATCAGATACCATTATTAATGGAGTTAGCAGGGGAAAAAAGACTAGAAACGGGTAAATTTAACAAGGGATCATCATCAACTTAACTTAAAATGTCCTGCGGCAAAGATTATGACACACATGCCAGACAAAAAAAAATCTTGATACAACTTCAAAGAAAATTCTAAAACACTTATAAAGCTAAATGCAAACAGAATAATAAATGAGCTCTCTTGGTGCAAAAAAAGCGAACATCTGCAAAGCTAATTATTCACAATTTAGTAATGCAGGAAACATCCTGACCCTCATATTGCTTTTATTAATAGTGCACAATTTTTTAAAAAACACAGGAAAAAAATGACTTTTGAACCCAGATTATTTATAACCGGAGATTTTCAAACCATTAATTTGGGCATTATTTTAACACATGTTGTATACATGAAACAACGAACCACAAATGCTCTAGTCAGACTTGCAAACCATACAGTACATTTGTACTGTGAGGTACAATATCTCACACAACTGCTTATTCCTTGTGCCACAGGAATAACTTGGGGCTGCAAATTTCTCTACATTCCCAAGGATGTTTCTTGCTAATAAGTAACATGTGGTGTGAACCCATTAATTACTAATCATTTTTCAGTTTTTACTAATTTCCAAAATAAAGTACATCTCAGCTGTTCGCTTTGAATGCCACCAATTAGCACAGCAGTGCTGGAATAATTATGAATCTAATGATATTCTCCACCTGATTTCCCAATGAGCTAGTTCACCCTGTGAACGTTGAGCTACACAGGTCAGGAAGGATCAAGGTTGTGTACAATTTAGCTAGTATCAGCTGGAACAACAGCAAGCATATTTCAAAAAGAGGATCCCTTCATTTAATGGTGAATTCTAGTTTGAAGATGGATGTACGACAAATACATTATTAGCTTGATTGAGATTTCATCGTATCCGTGTTCTCTGCTGAGCTAACTCTGTTGATGTTGCCAGGACTCGAGGGCCTGATCTACAGGGAGAGGCAGGGGAGGCTAGGACTTTATTCCTTGGAGCGCAACTAGGTTGAGGGGTGATCTTAGAGATGCATAAAATAATTACGGAAATGGATAGGGTGAAAGCATAGAGTCTTTTATCCAGAGTAGGGGAATCGAGAACAAGAAGACATGGGTCTAAGGTGAGAGCAAAAAGGAACCTGGGGGCCAACTGTTTCACAGAGAGGGTGGTGGGTATTTGGAATTGGTATTTGGAATGAGCTGCCAGAGAAGTTAGTTAAGGAAGGTACTATAAAGCATTTAAAAAGACACTTAGACAGGCACATGGATAAGCAGGGTTTGGAGGTGTATGGGTCAATCGCAGGGCCCTTAGCTTAGATGGGGATTCTTGGTTGGTGTCAATGTTTGACCCAAAGGACTGTGTCATCGCTAACACAATAATATAGACTATCTACATGGAACATGAAACGATCCATGTGGGCCAGTCTCCCTAAGAAGCCTCACAGAATTAGTGAAGAAACTAGAAGTTCAAAGAAAACACATTATTGAAACCCATTCCTCTTCATAGTAGTTTTGATTTTTTTTTTAAAGTTCCAGTTATTAAAAATTCTTAATTGAACACCAAACTAAAGGCCTTGCAGTAAAATACAAGAAAATCCAAATTTTAATTTCTGATAATAGTAGAGATGACAGCACCAAGGAGATTGTAAGGGGGTTGTGTGTAAATAATCTCATGTTTTAAAACATGCAATGTATTTCCAGAAGACAACATTTGAATTTATATAGGATGCTATCTCTTACCTTATGACGTGTAATTTGCTGTTGGATTTTGGCAGTTTGAGTTCCTACAGGTTCGGAGTTGGCCAGTTTTTTCTCTTTACTGGTCAACCAGTCATTGAGCGGCTCTGCCGTCTCATGGAACTGCTTTGCAATGACCAAAATATCCTCCAATTGCTTCTGTCTGTATCAAAAAAAATAAAGCAAGGCATTGTGATGGACCACATTGGCTTTTTGAAGTATGTTTTGGAGTGCAAATATTCATGCGCACAAAATCATCAAACAATATAAATAAAATATGCCATATAACATATCCTAGTTTAGATAGATCAACACTCTCTTCCAGCGAACTGAGTGAAATGCAGCTGCTTAAACTAGATACAGCGCAAATTGCACGATTGTGCCAAAGTTTGCGAAATAAAATGACAATGTCTTCTGCAAACTAGACAGGGCACATTGTCCGATGGGGAGATAAAGACCTGCACCCATGTAGAGCCAGGGCAGAATTCTAATTAGCAGAATGTAGCGTTTACACGACCATGGATTCTGAAGATTTCGCTACACCACGTTGTAAGGGAAGTCATAATTTTTCAATCTATCCCATGTGATCACTATGATTGAGGTGAAAGTCATAAGAATTACGTGCACCTGTGTGCAGAATTTTCAACATGTAAATGCTTAGAAAGAGATTTATTTTTAAATAAGGAGACATTCAATTGCGATCAAAATCACAGGGCTCATATCCAGTCTTAAGGGCCTGTCCCACTGACGCGACCTTTCAGCGACTGTCTTCGACCTTTCAAGCTCGAGGGCACTCGCCTGAAAAACCTCGAGCTGGATCGACCGTCAGCGATGAAACCGCGAGCTGGATCGACCGACCGCACACACACACACACACACACACACACAAACACATCGCAAAGGCGGGGGCCAGGGAAAGCGGGGGAGCCTGTTTGAAATTCACACCCACAATGAACAGGAAGGTAAAAGATGGCTGCACAGTGTACGGTAAGTCCTTTAGAGAGTGCGGGGGAGGGGAGATAAGGGGAGAGACGGGGAGAGAAGTGGGGGAGAGAAGGAGTGAAGACACTTTTAAGAAGCCAGACAACTTTTAATAAAGTTTAGCGGGCATTTTACATTACCAGTCGGTTTTCCCTGGTCCTGAAAACTCCAATGAGCCAATTAAAATGCCCGGTCAGCGAAGGAGATTGCCTACGGCTGCCCTCGACTGCCTAAAACTACATAGCGACCCCACTCCACTTCGAGTTCAAATGAACCATGCCAACCAATTTTTACTCGTGGAAAATTTTTCAACATGTTGAAAATCTTTCCTTGACCAAACAGGCCGCGAGTATGCGGGAACTTCCTTCGAACATGAAGGAGTGTTCCAGTGACCTCATAGGACCGTGTGTCGACCATGCTGCGAGTTTGAGTGAGTTTCGAAGAGTTCGCAAACTCTTCGAAACTCGAGGATTAGTTTCGCTGCAGTGGGACAGCCCCTTTATCCATATACATGGTATTTGAAATAAAATTTGCTGATCTCAATAAGTTTTTCTCCCAGTGTGTTATCCTCAGTAAAAACATCTGCATTCCTAGCAAATCCTAAACACTCGAGTACAAATTGAAATAACGTGAACGGATCTATAAAGCTAAATCTGAGTAACTATTATCTTGGGGTTGCATTAAGCTGTTGTAAATGTTGACAGTGATTCTCCTTCCAGCTGCACATACACGTGATTCATGAAATTATTACAGCATAAATGCAGTCACAAATTCACCACTTTAACTGCTAGTACAACATTTTTACTCCACCAGCTGCAATCATTAGCTCATTGTGCTCAGACTAAGGTATTTTAAAGTAAGTATATATTGAGATTCTCCTAAACCCAGATGCAGCAAGAGCATCCTTTTCCATTAATGTATTCTCTGAAATTAATATAATTATCAATGTAGATGCAGGTCATGTTTTTAAACACTGTCAGCCCTTCTAATGTATCACTTTAGAATCATTGCAAGTTCTGTGAATGCTGTTTATTTTTTCCACACGATACAGATATGAATCTTAGCAATCCTGGCATCATTGCACTGATATTCAAGCAACTAAGTTATTGGACTGGATTTTGGCAATCAATGCTGACATTTCAAAGTTTAACTTTGGGCATTTCTCCACATAAAATGCCACTGAGTAAAAAATGATAGAAAGTGATAAATCTCAAACGAGTAAAGGGCCTTTGGTGATTTTTTTGGCGACTGTCACAGTCATAGCAGGGTGCCGAAAAAGCGGCGATTGGACCCCCCCCCCCCCACGACAAGCTACCACCTAGTCGACGTCAAGCTACTGAAAACCGATGACCCATTAGGACGTACACCTACGACCACACAGGCGATAACCTACGATAACCGAAGTCGACCTACGTCCACCCGCGACAAGCTACGACAAGCAACGACCCTGTCGGCAACAACTGAAGACGCCGGTACCTGTCGCCGGTTGACGTAGGTAGTCGCCAATGGAATTCACCGGTCAACACCTGGTGACAACCAACGTCACCTGGCGACAACCTACGACAGGAGAAGACAAGCTACGTGAAGCCCACAGTCGCCGAAAAGTGTTGAACATTTCCAAATCCAGCAGCGACCAGAAAAACGTTACGGCTCTTGAGGAGACTACTCACGACCATACAGGCGTCACCCTGCGAACCAAGTCGCCAAAAAAAAATCGCCTAAGTGGGACAGGGGCTTTAGGCTTTTAAAACTGAGTCAGGTTACATTAAATGCAAGAACTGTGACTCATGCATTTGAATAGGGAGGAGACTGAGCGATAAAGATGCTGCCTGTCCCGCTGAGTTCCTCCAACATTTTGTGTCTACCTGAGTGGTAAAGATATTGATTCAAATAAAATTAAAAAGCCGAAACACGGTTTCTTCATAATAGAGCAGCATCTTTTGGCGAGTTTCAGTTTGTGATTATTTTAATGCAAAATATTTTACATTCTTCAAATTGTTTGATGTTTAATTGATTACGAGAGGTGCTGACATTTATCGTGCAAGGTCCCAGTGCTATGCACGTAATTGCCATTGAGGCTTGGCCTGATTTGGGGAATCCAAGTGATAACCGTGGAACTGTATTGGATAGGCTTGCACTTACCACATAGGTCAATGACAAGTATGGGTGGAGATCTGCCCCATTCAAATAAACAATAGAAAACATTGACTTCAAAATTCTGCCTGAGTAAGAATGACTGGTTGGAAATTGCAGTTCTGAAAAATTGAAGGGGGTTTTGGCAATTGATGACCATCTTGATTAGTGTCTACCTCTTGAACTTCTGCAGGTGTACAGTAGAGAGCATATTGACTGGTTGCAGCATGGCCTAGTTCGACAACTTGAACGTCCAGGAGCAGAAAAGACTGCAAAAAGATGTGAACACTGCCCAGTCCGTCACCGGCTCTGACCTCCCCACCATCGAAGGGATTTATTGAAGTCGCTGCCTCAAAAAGACAGCCAGCATTATCAGAGACCCGCACCATCCTGGCCACCCACTCTTTTCACCACTGCCATCGGGAAGAAGGTACAGGAGCCTGAAAACGGTTACATCCAGGTTCGGGAACAGCTTCTTCCCTACAGCCATCAGGCAATTGAACACTACAACCTCAAATAAACTCTGCACTACAATAGACTATTATTATTATTATTATTGCACTACTATTGTTTGATTTTTGAGTGTGTGTGTGTGTGTGTGTGTGTGTGTGTGTGTGTGTGTGTGTGTGTGTGTGTGTGTGTGTGTGTGTGTAATTGTGAGATGTGTATATATACACACTAAACTTTTTTTTTCTTTCTTATTTATATTGTTTACTGTGTACTATGTTTACATATTCTGTTGTGCTGCAGCAAGTAAGAATGTCATTGTTCTATCTGATACACATGACAATAAAACACTCTTGACTCTATGAAAATAAAAAGGCCACGTACCTTGCAGCAGCCTTGCTCAGTAAACCGTCCCATCTGCCCCGCAGATTGTGTAGTTGTTTTTGGATCTTATCCTTTTCTTCTGTTTCTGCAGACTCTGCAATCCTCTCTCCCTCCACCTTAATGATCTCAACTGTGGACCTGCGATCATCTAGTAGTCTTTGCAGGAGCTGAGAGGAAAAAAAAAATGAGTACCAATGGCAATAGTTTCAATGCACTTTAGATTTAAATTTGTCTTTGCATTGCCCATTGAATAATAGTGTGATCCATCAGTCTTGAATACCTAAAAGTACCAATATGTCTTCATACAGTAAAACTGTGATAATTTGACACTTTTGCGATTTGGTACTGATGAACAGATGGAATTCTGGAGTTTTTGATGTTTCCAGTAGTGGGAAAGTCTAGGACCAGAGGGTACAGCTTCTGAATTAAAGGACGTAGCTTTAAAATGGAGACGAGGAGGAATTACTTTAGCCAGTGGATGGCGAATCTGTGGAATCAATTGCCACAAAAGGGGATGGGGGTCAAGTCAAGTCTATTTTTAAAGCAGAGATTGATAGTTTCTTGATTGGTAAGGGTATCAATGATTATGGGAAGGCGGCAGGAGAATGGTTTGAGGGGTAAAAAATAGATCAGCCATGATTGAATGACAGAACAGACTCGAGGGGCCGAATGGCCAGATTCTGCTCCTACGTCTTATGGTCTTCTGCTACGCCTGTTAATTCCTGAACATGCAGTCCTGTTAATACCTGAACATACTTTTATTTCACTATATTTTTCATGCTACACAGTGGGATAATAAATTTTCCAATGAACCTGTGAGTTTGAAGAGAGCAGCAAGTATATAAACATCCCACAATTGCGTTAATGGCCCCAGGACTACCGATGTTCCAGACCGCTATTGTTCTGGCTACACTCCTGGACGCACACTTGACCCATAGTCAGGACACTAGGCCTGGCCACTTGCCAGACCCCCACACCTCACTTACACTCCGCACCTTCTGCCCACATGCTGGACTAATGAGTGAACCAGATGCTGAACCATCAGGATATCCAAACAAATGAATGTCAGATTATTGGTCCTTTACTGCACTTTCCATAAATGTCTTAAAATATACAGATGTTTCTTCCCCCCCCCCCGATGTTCAACTATACTGCGCTTAAGGATAGATAGAATTTATATGGAAAAGTAAGCATTTGTTCTGTGAAAGCTTTTCAATTCCATGATAATTATATCAAGCATGTGTAAATTTACTTCCCTCTTCCTACAGATTCACTGTACCTACCAAAGCATGCACTGGGAAGAACACAAATATAAAGATTAAATACAGTTTTGCTGACAGAAAACAAGCTGCAAACTGTGCCAAAACCGCCAGCCAAAAATGCTCCACGATGAAGATCCCATTGACTGATTAGTTTCTTATCCGAGCACAATGCAACAGTAACATTCAAGGATGCTCGATGCACACAGATTCAGAAGTAGCACCAGGCTCCCAACCTTTTCAATCTTCCAGGGATAATGCTTTTCTAACCATGAGCGGGCAGATTTAACTCACAAAGCTGGCGCTGCTCCACTGCCATTAGAACACTCCATGTCACAATCCCTTTAATACTGCTAGCCTTAATTCCAAAGATATCAATAAACACAACGCCAATCTTTTTTTTAACAAGCACAACACCGAGAGGTTGTTCCTTTAATACAGCAGAACGGGAAATGTTTATTGGGGATCTGCAAAAGGTCTATCACACTTGAAGTCTTCAGTTGGTTTATTTGGTTACTGAAACCTCTCATCCACAAATTAACCACACTATAAAGGGATGGGAACATTGAATACCGAGTTTAAAACAATATACAACACAGATGAACACTGAAAAATTCTACAACTGCTTAAGAAATGAATCATTTAAAAATGATCTAATTCACATTTACTCCACTGAAAACCCATTTTCAACAATATTAAACACCTCTCATGAACAGGGTGACGTTTTGGGTCGAGACCCTTCTTCAGACTGAAGGGTCTAGACACGAAACGTTACCCATTCCTTCTCTCCTGAGATGCTGCCTGTCCTGTTGAGTTGCTCCGCCATTTTGTGTCTATCTTTGGTGTAAACCAGCATCTTCAGCTCCTTCCGACACACCGCTTATAAACTTATGGTTGAAGAGTTTTATTAAAACGCAGGCCAAAAATTGAATCAGGTAATAAAATTCAACTAAAATCTACTTAATTCTGGGAAAATAACAACACTGTATGAAGGAGCTGCAGGTGCTGGTTTAAACCAAAGATAGACACAAAATACCGACCCTAAACCCTCTCCTATTTGTGTTTCCATAGATGCTGTCTGTTCCACTGAGTTCATCCAGCACTTTGTGTCCATCATTCTGGTACTCCTCTGCCACCTTTCCCCAGTCTCCACATTCTTCCTGAAATGGGGCGACCAGAACTGCGCGCGATACTCCAAATATTAATATATTACCAACCTTCTCGCTCAAACTTAACCCAATCCCTCTATCTCGCCTTGGCAATTGGAAATTTCCAATTCTGCTTAACAATTATCAGATACCAACACTCATCTGAAAATTCCTTTCCAATGGATTTTCTCAGAATAGATTTTCTGGTCCAACTACCCAGCCTACCCATATTCGTCAATGTAAATTAACCCTGGGGTCTTGATCTTTGGTGACCGGCTCCTCAAACTGATTTATGCCTCTGTAACACTGCCCACCTCGTGACCTCGAAGCACATTTAGTTTATTTCCTGAAAGCAATGTGCAGTGAATTGTGCTGTGACATGGCCTTGGCGAAAACATTTGCTGGCCTGCTCCTTTTGAGCTGAGGAAAATTGAACATCTGTTTCCTTATGTTCAACTTAGATATAAGCAACATGAGAGATATGTCAGTGGAATGTATGTTGTCATTATGTGTATCTGCAGAAAAACAAACTGATTTTCCAAATACTTTCATCAGGACAGGACTCTAGGATGGAAAACTGGCATTGAAACGAATATCATTTTCCAAAGATTTGTAGAGAAACAGTGATTTTAGCTTTTCTAATTTGGCAAAGAGCTAGTGGATAGACATTTATTCAACTTTGCAAATTGAACAAATGTCTCTTTGTTGGTCCGAATCTGGAAATTAAAAATTCAACAAGGTACTTTATAAGTTGGCCTCATATTTTAAGTTTTATCCTTTTAGTGTATAGCTATTAAATTATAAACAGCCAACTGAAAATAGTATCGCGCTGGAACAGAACATCGCAAAACACCGCAATCTCAATGCCGAACATGATGCCGTTAAACTAATCTCCTCTACTTGCATGTGACCCATATTCCTTCATCCATGTGTCTATCTAAAAGCCTCTTAAACGCCACTATCATATCTGCATTTACCACCTTCTCTGGTAGCGTTTTTCACACACCCCGAACAGTCGATGTTAAAAAAAAATAAATTGTCCTGTGGATCTCCTTTATACTTTGCCCTTCGGATTTTAAAACTATGCCCTCTAATCTATGACATTGCACATCGGACACCATTCAGAAAACAAAAAAATACCTTCTGCTCCTGAATTTGTGCCTTCACCACTTTATATTCCGCTGAAGGTGGTTTCTGGTTGGCAATTAGCTCTTCAGTATCCGTCAGCCAACTCAGTAAAGGTTCCAAAGCATCCTGGAATTTTCCACGATGCAACAGTGCCTCTTGTAACTGAGAGATACGTTCTGCCACCTGGGAAAATGAAGTATTAACAACTCACATTTAGGATTCCCCCTCTCAAATAGGAGCGGGACAGAGAAAATATCAAGAATGAAATGATTGCAAGAAGACAAAGAGAAGAATAGATAGGAGATGGGGGGTGGAGCAGGTAAGAATTTGGGGATAGGGAAGAGATAGAGAGACAGATGCAAAGGGATGCAGTAAATAAAAGTGGACATTCATCTGTCATGTTGGACATGACTTACCAGCTGCTTCACCGTGGGGGATTAGCACTGAGTGGATGATTGTCAGTCGGCAAATGTTCATGCATTGCTCTTACAAATTAAGACTTTGTTACTGTTTTGTATTTCTTCTGAAGCACAGTCTTTTTTGATGAAGTTACAAATTTTACTTTTTCATCTCTTGAAAGTAATTTTTTTTTTGGTTTTAATTTGTAAAATCTTTTTCTCATTGCTACATGTGTAAGTTATTAGTTGCACTCACATGCTCATCCAATTGCCTTTTATTCCTGTTAGCTCACAGTGGGTTATGTTTGGCTATTCTACTGTATAGGGACACAGAGGGAACTGCGATCCTCCATCACCTGTTAAGCGCATTTGTCCACTTGCACTTTCATTAGAGATATCTGGAAGATCTCAGGATTGGGGGCTGGGTGAAACCAAAATGCTGGAGTAACTCCAACATTGTGTGTCTATCGTTGTTGTAAACGAGGATCTGCAGTTCCTTCCTGTACATCCTTCAAATGGCGAGAATTGCAGCTGTTTTTTTCTGATTCGTTAGTTTGTTTCAACACAAGATGTTGTTGGTTGTGGCATGTGGAAAATGGTTGAATGGTCTCATTCAAAAGCGAGCGTGATTGCACTTCTAAATAATTTGTTCTGTATTAAGCGCTTCGAATGGTCATGACGTATGATGGTCTAGATTTTTTGGCACCTGTGCCTGCCACTTCTATATGTTTACCTGCTATAAATCAGCAACGTCAAAATTGCTGGCTGCAACAAATCCAGAGACAAGTGGCGAAGATTTGAATAATGGAAAGGCTTTGAATGATGTAATGGGTAACGTGGGTTAGCCAGAACCAGCCTTGCACATTTACAGTGCCCTCTATAATGTTCGGGCCAAAGACCCATCATTTATTTATTTGCCTCTGTACTCCACAATTTGAAATTTGTAATAGAATAAATCACATGTGGATAAAGTGCACATTGTCAGATTTTAATAAAGGCCATTTATTTCATTTTGGTTTCACCATGTCGAAATTACAGCAGTGTTTATACATAGTCCCTCCCCATTTCAGGGCACCATAATGTTTGGGACACAGCAATGGCATGTAAATGATAGTAGTCATGTTTAGTATTTTGTTGCATATCCTTTGCATGCAATGACTGCTTGAAGTATGCGATTCATGGACATCACCAGTTGCTGGGTGCCTTCTCTGGTGATGCTCTGCCAGGCTGTATTGCAGCCATCTTTAGTTTATGCTTGTTTTGGGGGCTAGTCCCCTTCAGTTTTCTCTTCAGCATATAAGACATGCTCAATTGGGTTCAGATCGGGTGATTGACTTGGCCACTCAAGAATTGACCATTTTGTAGCTTTGACAAACTCCTTTGTTCCTTTGGGATCATTGTCTTGCTGTAGAATGAATTGCCAGCCAATGTTTTGAGGCATTTGTTTGAACTTGAGCAGACAGGATGTGTCTATACACCAGAATTCATTATGCTACTACCATCAGCACTTGTATCATCAATGAAGATAAGTGAGCCAGTACCTTCAGCAGCCATACATGCCAAGGCCATAACACCGCCACCACTGTGTTTCACAGATGAGGTGGTATGCTTTGGATCTTGGGCAGTTCCTTCTCTCCTCCATTCTTTGCTCTTGCCATCACTCTGATATAAGTTAATCTTTGTCTCATCTGTCCACAAGACCTTTTTCCAGAACTGTGGTTGTTCTTTTAAGTACTTCTTAGCAAACTGTAACCTGGCCATCCTATTTTTGCAGCCTACCAGTGGTTTGCATCTTGCAGTGTAGCCTCTGTATTTCTGTTCATGAAGTCCTCTGTGGACAGTGGTGATTGACAAATCCACACTTGACTTCTGAAGAGTGTTTCTGATCTGTCGGACAGGTGTTTGGAGAATTATTTTTATGAAAGAGAGAATTGTTCCGTCATCAGCTGTGGAGGTCTTCCACTGCCAGTCCCTTTGCTATTAGTAAGGTTCACCAGTGCTCTCTTTCTTCTTAATGATGTTCCAAACAGTTGATTTTGGTAAGCCTAAGGCTTGGTTAATGTATCTAACAGTTTTATTCTTGTTTCTCAGTCTCATAATGGCTTCTTTGACTTTCATTGGCACAACTTTGATCCTCATGTTGATAAACAGCAATAAAAGTTTCCAAAGGTAATGGAAAGACGGGAGGAAATATTAGGTGCTGAGAGCTCTCTTATACCTGCATTAAGCAGGCAATTAAACACACCTGAGCAATTACAAACACCTGTGAAGCCATGCGTCCCAAACATTGTGGTGCCCTGAAATGGGGGGACTATGTATAAACACAGCTGTAATTTCTACATGGTGAAACCAAAATGTATAAAAATACTCTTTAATAAAACCTGACAATGTGCACTTTTACCATATGTGATTTTTTTCTATTACAAATCTCAAATTGCAGAGTACAGAGGCAAATAAATAAATGATGGGTCTTTGTCCAAAACATTATGGAGGGAACTGTAGTTGCTCTGGAAGACTTAGACAGATGACAGAACCTTGGCCCTAGCTTTGCCATCAAAATGTATCAATGTTTATGAGTATTCAGCACTATTTAAAACAGTTGCGAATAAATCATATTTATTCAATATATATATATTCAGATTTTTATATATTTTAATAATAATATTTAAATATTATAGTATAATAATATTTATCAATAATATTTCTAAAATGCAACAATAACATTTAAAGCAAATATTTAAGACTAAAGCATAGCTTGCCTAAGTTTTTTTAATTTATCTTCTCTGCAGCCCTACAACTGACTTTCAAATGAGGGGGCTTGCAGATTCTGCAACAGGTCGGTGTAACCTAGCACAGGATCTCAGAACAGATCCCACACTTTAGTGTGGGGGAGTGTTAGCAAGCTCCTGCCACACTATTGCACTTCATGGTGGCCATTTGGAGGTATGAATAAATGTGGATATTAGATAAGGAACTGCCAACAAAATTGGAGCCTATAAGTATACATAAATATCATAATGTTTATAAGCATTTAAACAAATGCTCAAGTACTTGTTGACCAACTTGCTTGCCATTCTAGAAACTCAACATTCAGAATGGATCCAATTTCCTTTGAACCAGTCTGAAATAGATTGGGTGGACACACAGTCTCTTGGCCAGAGTAGGGGAATCAAGAGGACATAGGTTTGAGGGGGGAAAGATTTAATACGGATCTGATACTAAGGGTCTAACATTTTCACACAAAGGGTGGTAAGGTTCCAGATGAGGTCGCTGAGGCAGGTACTATTGCAACGAATAAGAAACGTTTAGACAGGTACATGGATATGACAGATTTAGAGGGATATGGGCCAAACGCAGGAAGGTAGGATTAGTGCAGAGGGGACATGTTGGCCGGTGTGAGCGAGTTGGGCCGAAGGGCCTGTTTCCATGTTGTAAGACTCTATGACTGTTTACACACAGTCTGGATATATAGATTTTATTTAAAATATGTTTCAATTATTTTTCCATCAGAATACATAACTATACTACCCACACCCTGCCAAATAATAAATAACTATACTACCCGACCTTTTTGTTGAGCGTGTTCCATCTGATATTGGTTTCATCTAGATCATGTTCCAGTCCTTGTGTATTCGCATTCTTTGCAGCACTCTGAATAAGACCCTGGCCCACTCCATTGGCCTGCTGAAGTTTGTACTGTATAGGATCCACCTGAACCTTTTGAAACGTCTGAAATAAAAGAATGAAAGTCACAAAAAGCCACAATGAAATATTATCTAATTACATTTTCTCAAGGGATGGAGGATTAATTGTGTGAACCACTCTTAAGACAATACAAAATTAAAATTACTCAGATGCACAAAGGTCTCTTGGAAAACAGAACAGATTGAAATCAAGGTCAAAGATGCAAAATGGAGGAACAGATTGATTTTGTTTAAAGGCCTGTGTAATTATTTTCTTTGACCAACATTGCCTAAGACAATGAGCAAGCTTAAGATGTTAGAAAGTTAAAGATTATTTTTAATCTTTACCATAGTTTAATGGAATGTCAAGCTAAAACTACAATTTACGTAAAATTTAAGTGAGAAAAGGAATTGAACATCACAATCTCAGAAGAAGAATGGCATCATATGTGTATAACACTACAGACATCCATTAATTCACAAAAATAGAGAGAATTTGGAAAAATATGATTTGTTTCTAACATAAACGCCTAACATAAAAAGCACGCAAATTCTAAGGCAGCAAACATGCTGGAGGCAATGTGGCCAAACAGACGCAAATCATACACATATCTTCTGGAGTTGCCCAAAAATAGAACCATTTTGGGACAGAGTGAATTCAGAATTAAAGGAGGTATTAGGATATATAGTCTCCAAGAAGTGTTCCAATTTATACATGGGTAACATAAATACAGTGAAGCTGAAGATCATTACTTGGTTAAAATCCTACTCACAGCTGGCAAAAAGGCCATTACAAGAAACTGGTTTGCAGCGGACACACCCAGACTTAGACAATGGTTAGACATAGTACAGGAAATATTTGTCATGGAGAAAATGATATATTCTCTAAGAGTGAAAGAAGACGAGTTTAACAGAAAATGGGAAAAATGGATTAGGTATAGAAATAAAGACATCAACACTGTATAATTTTATTGACATGGATAATGTACTCATGGCCAAATGTACTCCAAAAACGATAGAACTTCCACTCTTCCCTCCAAGTTATAAATAAAGCTATTCTCTACATATCATATGCCTGGTAGGAAGAATATAAAAAGGTGTGTGGCCTGTTGACATTTCCTATTTATTTTTTTAACGGGCCTCCTTTGTTTAAAATTTTCTGACTTTGTGAGTAGCAGGGCTGCCAACTCTCATGCTTTCAGCGTGAGTATCATGCCTTGGAGCTATTTTTCACGCCCTCACGCTCATGACCGAGTTCTCACGCTGAGTTCAGTCCCTGCGCCAGTTTGTCCCTTTGCGCCGCCTGCCAGCGATCTGTGCGGTCTGGGGAAGCGCGTCGGTTGACGGCTGTGAGTGACGTCGCGTCTCTTCTCTTCTCTTTGGTCGAATGTGCAGCTGCCGGCAACACCAACCAGATGAAGCAGTTGTCAAACATTGGGGGGGGCGACCGCAATGAGGCCAGGACAGGGTTCGGACTACAGGCATACGGCCCGTAACCAGAAAAACCGCGGGGGGTTTTTCCAATTCGTTTTCGCTGGGGTCGTGGCAGGCAAGCCGACCTGGGAACTGCGGTAAGTCCCTGGGACGCGAGCTGACCTGGGAACGGCAGCCAGTCCCGGGGCACGCAGAATGCCAACTTGATCAGTATGGACAAATTGGGCCAGCCATGTACATGTTGTGTAACTGACTCTATGCAGATCTGAATGGGCTTAGAATTACCATTTAAGCAAAATTGCCCTCACTTTCCCTTTTTTGATTCTTGAGATTAATATCCCTTTGCTCTGTTAACAGCGTTAAAGTACTTATGAGGTCCAGTCAGGAAAGGGAACATGTTATTTTTTTTAAAGTTTGCTTTAATTTGTTCGTTGATTTTTTGTTGACTGCCATAATTTCTGAAATAGTCTTAAAATAACAACTGTTCTAAAGCAGTAATAAGTGATTTTTGTCCAAACAATTGGAACTTGCATAAAATGTTTGAATTATTAGCAAGTCTGCCAACTCTCACGCATTGAGCGTGAGATTCGCGCATTTCACAAAATTTTCATGCTCTCACGCTGATCAAAAAATTATATAATGAGAATAGGACCTGTTTTGCTTAACAAATAGTGTAGTGAGGAATTGCAGATGCTGGTTTAAACTGAAGAAAGACACTAAAAACTAGAAAAACTCAGGCAGCAGGACAGGCAGCAACTCTGGAGAGAAAGAATGGGTGATGTTTCGAGTCGAGACCTTCAGCCTGAAGAGGTTGAAAACCAGCCATAAAACACAATGACTGGACATGTGTGTTATCCAACTAAGGGCAGAAATCAGAATCATGTGTTCATCTTTATTCACGTGACACCATAATAAATATATTACAGAAAAAATAATGTAATGGGGTGGCACGGTGGTGCAGCGGGAGAGTTGCTGCCTCACTGCCACATGGGTTTTCTCTGGATATTCCCGTTTCTCCCATATCCGAAAGAAGTGCAGGTTTGTAGGTTAATTGGCTTCTGTAAATTGTCCCTGGCGTGATGGATGGTATTGGTGTATGATAGATTGCTGGTCGGTGTGAACCTGCTGGGCGGAAGGGCCTGTTTCCATATATATTTTACAGATATATCTTAATTTCATTGAACCATACATGATTGAATATGTGGCATTATTTTCGTCTTGTTTCTATATTCAAAGGGTAGGGTTGAAACTGTCTGAAGAAGGGTTTCGGCCCAAAACGTTGCCTATTTCCTTCGCTCCATAGATGCTGCCTCACCCGCGGGGTTTCTCTAGCATTTTTGTTTACCAAACATATTTGACAAATCTGTTGAAATTTGAGGTTGGAACTAGCAGAACAGACAAGGCGGAACCAGTTGGTGTGGTACATTTGGACTCTTGCAATGCCAGTAAAGGGCCTGTCCCACTTGGCGATTTTGCCGACGTCATATCAGTGTTGCCAAAAGATTTAGAACATTTCAAAATCCAGCGGCGACAAAAATTTTTTTTGCGACACATGAAAAAAAAGCGTGTCATACGTCATCACACCGCGTCACCGCCCCATCATACGTCATCACGCCGTGTCACGCCACGTATTTTTCAGTGACCTGATACGTCCGTCAATGATGCCGGCAGTCACCAAAAAAAATCGGCAAGTGAGGCAGGCCCTTAACAGAGGCCCCACAAGAGGTCATTAAACAAAACAAGTGCACATAACATTTTATCGTGGGCAATACATGAGTGTGGAATGAGCATTGGTTATTTGACAGAAAACGGGGGAATAAACGGGTAATTTTCAAGTTGGTAGGATGTAACCAATAGTAACAAGGGTAACAAACAATCTGCTGCGGAAATGCTGTGGGGCAAGCAGCATCTGTGGATTGGTGGGGCGGGGAGAGGAATTGTCTATGTTTTCGGCTAAAACCTGCATTAGGACTGGAGGGGGTTGGTACTAGGGCACAGTCTTTGGCAATCTATAAACAACAATTTGGATGAGGGGATCAGTACAATAAACTGAAGAACCCTGATAATGCAAGTGTACGTGTACCTCTGTCTCATCTGGAAGCACTGCTGGTGAGTCCAGGTTAGATGGAGGTTCACTTGCGCCTCCTCTAACCACTTCTACTGCATCTGGTGTTCCTGAAATGGCCTTCTGTATATTGGCAAGACCAAGCGTATACTTGGTGACTGTTCCGCCGAACACTTCCGATCGGCCCGCCAAGGCGTACTGAATCTCCCGGCTGCTAACCATTTTAACTCTCCCAGACTGACCTGTCTATCATGGGCCTACTCCATTGGTACAGTGGAGCCACACACAAAATGGAGGAACAGCACTTGCAATCCAGTGGTATGAACATCAAATTCTTCGATTCTAAGTAACTTAAATTGCCCCCCCCCCCTTCCCTGTGCCACACCTGATTGCATCTGTTTGTCTCTTCCCTTCCATTTACATTCCTTCCTCTAGCTTCACAATTTGTAACTCTTCAATTCTTTTGTCTCACACCTTCTGTCTTTTCATCTCTGGCCTTTGTCCAACCATCTGGCCATAAAAAAACCTCTCTCACCCATACCCACTGATTACCTGCCAAGTTTCGTTCTGTCCCTTCTTTCTTCCAGCTTTGTCCATCCCCCCCCTGCCCCCACAATCAGTCTGAGGAAAGGTCTCGACCTGAAACATTACCTATCCATGTTTTCCAGAGATGCTGCCCGACCTTCTGAGTTACTCCAGCACTTTGTGTCTTTAAAAAAAGTGAACTGGACGTGGAAATCTGAAGAGGTGATCTAACTAAAACATACAAAATTGGGTTTACGGGTCCAATACAAAGTTTAAACTTAGCTTAGTTTATTGTCACGTGTACTGAGGTACAGTGAAAAACTTTTGTTGCGTGGTAACTTCTGGCGGTGGTGCCCAGAACGAGTGGTCACAGTCTCAAAATAAAGGGTCGGCCATTCAGGAGAGGGATTTTGAAAATAATGTTTTCACTTAAATAATTAGTGAATCTTGGGACGTCACTATTCTAGCAAGCTGGCCAGTTGCCTGTGCTGAGATAGAACGCTAAAGGTTATTTCATACCAAGGAAACTGGGATTAGTGCAGGAAAGTAGCGCTGAAATAAGATTTCGGCCATAATTTCACTGAATGACAGAACAGTTACAAGTGATCAATTAACTTATTCAATTTTTTTAATTCCTTAAGCCAACTGGATTGTAAATCCCCTCCAGCTGTTGTGACATACCTATTATGTGGCACCACAGGCTGACTAATAAAGTATCAGAAAACACTGCTAAACCAATAAAGCTTCATCTTAATTAAAAACAAATCCTTTCATCAATATGTGGAAAGAGCAATTTGTTTGCAATTTCTGCAACAAACGGAAGAATCGGCATTCAATTCTAGCTGCCAGCTACATTAAACCAGTGTCCATATAGCCCTCTCTTAACATTCAAATAATTTTGCACACTAAGGAAAGGGGAATTGTAATATGCAGGTTATTAACAAAGGATTACATTCTCAATTTGTGTTAGGCAGTGACAGAAAAAAAACCAGACAGATCCAAATGAACATTTGGAAAACCTTTTTACCACTTGGCGCACAGGTTATTGATTCATTCATCTTGAATGTCTCCACCTTGTGCAGACATTCAAGATGTTTTTAAGACCTGCCTTGAGAAATCAAAAAAAATTATGGGAAGTGTAACATTATATTTGATCTCATAAATGATCAACACCAGAAAATGCTTTAATCATTTTCACAGTTGCAAATACAGTCTTACTTTTATAAGTTCATAAGTTCTAGATGCAGAATTAGACTATTCGGTCTAATTAAGCCTACTCCGCCATTCAATCATGGCTGATCTATCTTTCCCTCTCAACCCCATTCTCCTGCTTTCTCCCCATAACCCCTGACACCCGTACTAATCAGGAATCTGTCAATCTCCTACTTAAAAATATCCATCGACTTGGCCTCCACAGCTGTCTGTGGCAATGAATTCCACTTTGATTTCAAAATAAAGTAATATGAAAATACAAGACTTTGGAATATATTTATCAGGTAATATGGCGAGCTCTAATGTATATAAAGCACCTGAAAACAGAAAAAGGAGCAAATCGCAGCCCCAGTCAGACAGTACATAAACAGGCCTTTGGTACATGCTGGCCCATAGGAATCCTATTTCTCAGCATTTGGTTCATGAACATCTGCACAATTTCAAGCGCTCATATAATTACTTCTTAAATGCTGCCAGAATAATTATCTTAACGAGCCATCAGAGGGAGAGAGTTCCAGATTGTTTTTGGTATATTATTGTCACGTGTACCAAGATACAGTGAAAAACACGATGATATCCATACAGATCATACCATACATGACTGCATTCATATCATGTATGGGTGGGAGTGCACAAAGAGAAAATAATCAGAGCAAGTGCAGGGATGGGCAGACAAGTGGCAAGTAGCATTTGTGTCAAGTGTCAGGCAATGACCACCTCCAACATCTAGGCACCTATCTTTGACGTGCACAAGCAGTTTCCCGGCCCCCACTATTAGCAACTTGCAGAGGATAGGGTGTGGGGGTTCACCATTAACCAATATCTCAACAACAGGTTGATAAGTAACGACCATGGCTCCAAATGCAGGTCCGAGACTATATCATATGGCAAGCAACTAACAAGGCACAAGTGATGGGGTACTCGCTACTCGCTTTGGTCGAGTGCAATGCCAACATTTTCAAATCACGACAGCACTATCCAGGCGAAGTAGCCAGCTGGACTTGCAGCCCATCCAACACCGCAAACATTCAATCCCTCCACAACTATTCTCTTCATCAGATCTTTCACGATTTGTTTCGGAAACCAGCATCTGCAGTTCCTTATTTCTATGTTCATCATCTGTATTGAATCAACTTGTTAAAATGTATTTGACTATACTCCTGACCTGTTCCTAATAGAAAGTCAATGATTGCAGGTGCAATCTCCACGCTGCACACCATGCTGCTATTGACCATCACCGTTGCTGAGAAAACGTGCTGAACTCTCCACCTAACAGCCTTGTTGTGCATCATCAGCAATGGATCACAGCAGTTAGAGAAGGCACTGCAGCACTACTTTCTAATACAGTAAGTTAAGAGTAATGTTACCCTTGGTAGCTCCATCTCTATCTGGTGTACGAATACAAATATAAAGGGAATACAAATATAAAGGGAAAATATAAATATAAAATATAAATATAAATACAAATATAAATATATAGAGAGAGTACAGAGGAGATTTACTAGAATGTTGCCTGGGATCCAGCAACTATGTTACAGAGAAAGGTTGAACAAGTTAGGTCTTTATTCTTTGCAGCGCAGAAGGTCAAGGGGGGACTTGATTGAGGTCTTTAAAATGATGAAAGGTATAGACAGAGTTGACGTGGATAAGCTTTTCCCATTAAGGGTAGAGAAGATTCAAACAAGAGGGCATGACATGCGAATTAAGGGACGGAAGTTTAGGGGTAACGTGAGGGGGAACTTCTTTACTCAGAGGGTGGTGGCTGTGTGGAATGAGCTTCCAGCAGAAGTGGTGAAGGCAGGATCGATTTTAACATTTAAAAGTAAAGTGGATAGGTATATGGACGGGAAGGGAATGGAGGGGTATGGTCCGAGTGCAGGTAGATGGGACTAGGGGAAAACAAATGGTCAGCACGGACTGGAAGGGCCGAGAGGGCCTGTTTCCGTGCTGAAATTGTTAAGTTATATGGTTATATGGATTTTAATCAGACCAGCAGAAATATTTTTAACAATCAAACTTGTCTGCTTGCACCTCCACATTAAAATCATGCAAATCACCAAATCTGAGGCCCGACTTGAAACCTAATCTGTGCAGCGGTAATTTCAAAGAAGCTAAATACGAAATCTTTCATCGGAATCTAAATAAACATTGTCGACATTGAAATATTATCCAACCTCATCCTGCATCAATATCAGTTTTATTCATCACTGTAATAACCATTGATAGCCAATGGCACATTTATTTTCTCCCATTCTACCTTTAGCTTCTATATTACTGAAACTTTGAGCACAAAAATGGGCGCCGTGGTGCACGCTGACCACTGGGCACTCCGCTGCACGAATCCCTTTCAGCAGCACTTAGTTTTCACCCTTCCTTGCCTTGGTGATTCAAGAGCTTATCCTGGCAAATTTATAATGTTGAAAGCACTTACCTCCTATCTTTTCAGGCACTACATGCTAGATTGCAAATATATTCCTCAGGTCCCCTCTCCCCCTCACCTGAAAGCTATGCCCTTTGATTTCAGACGTCTTGGTTATGGATAAGGTATGTCGCTGTCCACCCTCCGTGAGCCTCTTGTAATTTAGTACATCTCTGTCAAGTTCCTTTCAGCTTTTCCTCCACTCAAAGGAAAACAAAGACAACCTACACAGTCTCTCCTCGTAACTGAATGGCCCATCTCCGTCGTCACATACATTTTGTTTTAAATAATTAGCTGAGCATCAGGCAATAAAATAGTTGCTGCTGTGACATATATCTTGCGGAAGCTTTTAATGAGTGTTTGTGAAATATATTTACAGTAATATGAAGGTCATAATATTGTAAATGTATTTCACAAACACGACATTGAATGTAGCTCATGGTGAAGGACCTTGAAATGCTGAAGTCACACACGGGGGCATCACACTTTACTTACGATACGATAAAACTTTATTCATCCCTGGAGGGAAACTGTTACTTAAAACTGTTACAAATACTGCAGATGCTGATGAAAATCCACCACAAAGTTTTACATTTCTAATTTAGTCACAAGACACTGTAAATAAAGCTCAGCAGTTTCAAAGGGATTTCATGCAAACCCCAAGCAACTGTTTTCCCTAAAAATTACGTCAAGCATCAGAGAGGAAGATAAATACCTCATCATCTGTATCACTTTGAGCAGAAGAATCGGGTTTATTAGCTTTCACCGCGAAGCAGTCTCCACCGGTCTCTACCAGCTCACAGAGTGGTTCTGGGTCTAAGGATAATTCCCAAGGGCTGGATTCAAAGCCTTCTTCCTGCATCTCAAATAAAGATTCCAGCGTTCCTTCTTCGATAAAGTCATCATCAAGGTATGAAGTGGAAACATTTTCCAGCACATCAGCCTGCAGGCTAGTCTCCCAACTTTGAGCTCTGTTTGCTTGTCTTTCCAGGGTGGTGTTAATAGTATCCTCATCTTCGTCAGATTGGAAAAGGAACCTGATCCTTCGAGTACCTGCTCATCAGTATCCTCATCAATCAACACGACCTCACTGCAACTTCTCCCATGTTGAACAAGAGCATCAGACGTACAATCTATTTTTGAGTTATCACTATTACACGGTGCTTCTGTGGTATCAGTGTCCACTGGATCTAAAGCAACAGGGTCGGTAATGTCCAAGCATATTATTGCATCCAACTCTATCAAACTTTTCTGTTTGTCCCATTGAAAATCAGTGAAGTTGTCCGTCTGAAGAATATGAATCTCTGCTGCATCAGGCTCCACTTTAAAGTCTGAGAACTCTGATTGAACATTAACTTCACATTCTTCAAATTCAAGGCATATACTGTTTTTTCTTTCCAAATTAAAATCATGCCTTTCTTTATCGGAATTACCAGGAAGTTTGTCTGCATCACAGTCTGCATCAATCACATTAGAAATTATAACTTCCTGAGAACAGTTTGTGAAATCTATACTAGGTGCTAAAGGATGGAGAGGACAACTTGTCGTAGGGGGCTCAGCAACCATTTCACATTCTTCTAACTGGACAAAAGCCGCCTGCATATCCCTGGTCTCCTCCACACAGTGCAACGTTGCCATCTGCTGAGCACAGTGCGAGAGATCAAGATACGAGGCTTCGATGGAATCTGTTGAAGGAATTTCAGTAATAAACTGATGTTCATTTAAGTGGACAAAGTCTGTCGGCATGTCCTGATTTTCTTCAACAGCAGACAACATGACCACTTCCTGAGCATAACCAGCAAGATCTGAATCTGTTGGTGTGCATGGATCTGCTGGGGGGCAAAGAGCAATTGGTTCACATTCTTCGAAATGAAGAGAGTTTAGTTGTCCTTCATCTTTTACACCAGTACTCTGCATTCCACATCCGTCAATTAAAGCTTCACAGTCAATACCTGTAACCTCCACCACAAATGCAGTCTCTTCATCTTTATTACTATTTTCGTCAATGAACACCTCATTTGCATCGATCATAACTTCGGAGGCATCGTGAACGATTTGTAAATTGCAGTCCTCTTTAGATACATTTTTAAGTTCTTGACTTGCATTGGCATCAGGGTCAGTGTCAGACCCTTGTGGAAGGGTACATTCCGATATCTCTTTCTGATCAGCATAATATTTCCATTCTGTAGAAGTAGTTGATCTTTGTTCAGTTGCAGTAACTCTCCTCAGGCGATGTTGTTTGTTTTCTAACTCTTCAAAGATTTTCTCTTCCTCTGAACTCCGGCTGACTAAAGAGCTCAATGTTTGAAAAGTTATAAATTCTTTTTCCCCTTCTATTAACACGTCGGATTCCATTATTTTGGCCGTGCCCATAACTCTTTTCTCATCTTGTTCAAACCTTAACGAATGTGCACCCCCCTCTGTGCTTGCCAAGATGACAGCATCCAGCTGTTGAAATGCTGATTCTTCAAAGAGATCTTTGCTGTCTGCAATCATCTTTCGCTCTTCGTCTTCAAACTGGAGGAGGGAGTCTGCATCTCCTTTCGTGTTTTCCAAGATTACAGCATCCAATTGACCTGCAGCCTCTTCAAAAATGAAATTGTCTTCAGTCTGTCTTTGCTCTTCATAAAAATGTGTCGGAGAGACTGCATCTCTCTCTGTGTTTTCCAAGATGATTGCATCGAGCTGCTGAAGTGCTGATTTTTCATCCAGGAATTTTTCATCTTCAACCAGTCTCCGATCTTCTTCAAGCTGCATTGCAAAATTGAATCCCTCTGCGTTTTCCAAAATGACAGCATCTAATTGCTGAAATGCCAATTCATCATACAATTCTGCATCTTCAATGAGGCTTTGCTCCATTTCTTCAAATTGTATCAGAGAATCTGTATCCCCCTCCGTCTCCCCCAAGGCTACATCATCTAGCTGAAATGATTCCTCAAAGATATACCTTTCATTATCCATGGGGTTTCTTTGATCTTTAATTTGTATTAGTGATTCAGTATCTCCCTGTACAACCTCTATTGCAGTATATCGGTGAAATTGTTTGTTACCAGGCTCCTTGTCATCAATCACTTGTTCTTTTTCAAATATTGGATTAACTTTGTCATCTACCTGCTTAATAATTAAATTATCTAACTGTTGAGGTGCCGAGTCTTCAATGAGATTGTCTTTTTCCTCAGTCAATCTTTGCTCCTCTTGCTCAAACTGCAATAGGGAGTCAGTATCTTCCTCTCTACCTTCCAGGATTACAGCATCTAGTTGCTGAAGTGCTAATTCTTCACTCAGAAATTCTGACGTAAACAGCATTTCTTCAGTTTCACGCCGGTGCACCATTTCAGGGTTAACGTGGCATTTACATGCCTCTTCGTAATTCTGTTCATCAAATTCAGCTGTAACCTCCTGCACATCTAGTCTGGTTGCACCAGAATCTAACACCCCTCGACATTCCAGAGATGCTGCGTAGGTAACGATCCTTTCCTGCGCCAGATCAATTGTTCTTTTATGTAGAAATGAGGCATCTTCCAACGTCCCTTTGGTCTTGAAGGCTCTGGGCCATGTTGCAGATATACTTGTATGATGCTCTGGTAAAAATCTTGCCATCTCCAGTACATGTTTACACTCCATTAACGGAGCACTTTCACTCTCTGAACTTTGAGATAAAACTGTAGCAGTTTTCAATTTGCTTTCTGCTCTTTGCTGAATGACCAGGGTTCTGGCGGATTTGTGTTCATTTGCTATTGTTGACTTAGGTATGATCAGTTCTTTTTCAGAAGATAGATCAGGACTTTCAGCAAGCAAGTGGCTAGAAAGCCTCTTCTCTTTAATTGAATTAGAACTACCAGTTGGCTCATTGGCGGACACCTCCGTTCGTTCTGTGAAGTCTGGGTAATTTGGAGGCAGGAAAGCTTTCCAGGACCTCCTGTTTGTGTTTTCCTTTCTCTCAACGTGCGGTCTCCGCTTTGGTGGACCAGAAGACCGAATAACATCACTGCTCAGTTTTAATGCGTCAAATATAAGTCTTTCATCCAACTTTTTATTTTCAGAACTAAATCGCGTTTCAAATACATTTGACGTAGTGGGCGTTCCATTACTTGATAAAGTGCTCGAATCCACAGCTCTCTGGGTTTGCGAATGTGTGTGGTCAACAAAACATCTTGATGGCGGGTTAGCCTTTGCCCCAAGGTCTATCTGTTCATTAATTCTCATGGTGTCATAAATAGATCTTTGCGGAATGTAGCAATCTTCAATGTACATGTCGTCCTCTTCATTCTTTCTTAAACAGGTGGGATTATTACGTCGCAAACAGTCTGGCCTACTGAGTGGCTTCCCCATAATTAGATTGGAATTTCAAATATCCACAGTACAAAGTAGATAAATTTAAAAAAAAAGATATTGAACTGTATTCCACATCAGATAGAAGAGTGTATCTGTATATTTTAATCCAAAAGGCACGCCGTTATATTTAGAGATTCCAACAACATATTACTCACTTGTCATAGCAATGAAGCCCAGGCAAACTATAAAATCATTCCAGGAAAACAACAACCAAACCAATTTGTGCATTCAATTCAGATTCTTTTCAGTTCAAATGCATGACGGCTGACAAGAAAAAGGTATTTCAAAGACTGTATTCCAACTGTGCAAATTCCTTTCATTTTAACCACAAACTACAATGCCCAAATGCCCAGCTGCTGCAAGGGAGGCAGTCCTTGAAATTCCACATGTTTTCTTTTGAAAAGTGATTCTTGGCGGATATTCCGGCAGATTCAAAGACAGGAAGTTCTTCAATCAGTGGGGCTTCAGCTGCTTCCTCCCTTAGCAACATCATGGCATTTTTTAAAAAAGTCTTCAACTTCAGAACAATGGCTAAAAGTTTCCAGATGAGACTTCCTTGAGAGAAAACTGTATTAATTAATTGATTGGCAAATAAATACCTTTCAGGTTTAAGACATTTGGCAAAATCCTGTAATTCCAGTCAGTGTACAGTTTACACTGTTTAACTCCAATTTAAAATGCACTGGTCCTAAGGCCACGGATCCTCTTCCAGCAAGGTTCGTTTATTTATTTATTCCTGTTTTAATCCAGGCATTATTTTTCTTTTTCCTCAGATGTTGGTAAAAAAAACTTTCTCCTTTTGCGTTGTGAACAGTAGCAAACAGACTGTGAGAGGTCTGACTGACAATTCTCTTCAAAACGTAGGGTCCAGTTGTCACGTTGTACAAGGCAAACTATTGCTGTTGAACAAAAGAGTGTTGAGAGCTGCCACGCTCTGTCCAGCTTTTCCAAAAATCCCAGCGCAGCTCCTTCCTTAGCATGTGCTGTCTAGAGAAAGTTAGCACGACTGGTTTGTTCATGGGCAATGTAAAGCTGCTGTGATTAATCCCATAGCCTACGTCAGCTTCTGTGCCTAATTAGATGCAGTTACGCTCTCTTCACCACAAAGAATCTTGCAGCAGCCTTGTCAACTTTCCAGAACTTAGGAAGAGGTTAAAAAGAGTTTTAAACACTTACTTATTTTATTTGATTGTAAAACTGCCGCAAGTTCTTAAGCAGTGCTCTATGCAAACGGTTTCCACTGGATTTTTTCCCTCTCTCAACCGACTTCAGTGTCTCCTTGCTGTACAGACAAAGAAACGCCCTTTTTTGGTTGCTCTCTTGCTCTCTCTCTCTCTCTCTTGCTCTGTCACACACAACGCTGAATAGCATCTGTTGTGATCCTATTTTCACCGCCAATCGCGCAACATTATGAATGCCACTGAAGGTTCGACCTTGTGCACTCTCCCCTTCTGCGATTACGTTTCAGCCCCATGTGGTCAAACTGCAGCTTTTCAGAAAGTTGACTCTTTAATGGCTGTTTGTCTCATACTTTTGCTTTAGTTTGCATACGAGACATAACTGTGGGAAGTGTGCTATGGAAGGAAACAAAGCCTTCAATTTTAGATTAAGATTCAACATTGAAAAAACCTTGCAATTTGCCTTGAAATGTCAACTCTTAAGGTGTCTGTTTTCATTCTAAATCAAATTAATATAGGATTTTTTTTTAATAACTTGAGAATTCCACATTACATAATTAATTTACCATTGAAAAAGGATGAATAATCTTGCTTTTAATTAAAAGCCAATTAATACAAATACTTGATCATAAACCCTTTACAATTCTCAAACTTTACAAATCGCAGTTTAATTTATTTACAAAATATTACTCTGAATGGCTACATGATCTAAGTTCAGATATTTTAATATTGGCTTATTGGGGGTCTTCTTGAATATCAAATGACTCAACAAGATGACGTCTGAATTGAACAAAACAAATAAACGTCTGAAGTAAAAACCTAAGGAGCAAGCCCCTCTGGGCATTGCAAAAACAAGTTTTCATCAAGACAAGTTCAGCCAATATAATGTGAGAATTCTAAGGGATTAATATGTGTATCCCTTCAGTGCAATCTTGCTACGGAAACATTAATCAATTCAAAATTCTTTTTCTGCTTTGTCACATCCTGGGTGCCTCTCCAGTTCCTGTTTTGGCTTTGTTTTGCTACTCTCATCCTTTTACAAGGATACAACCATAGTATTGAAGAAAAACAGCGACCATATTCCAGTGTAACATCCCCAGAAAATTGTTTTACAACATAATCAAAATGTTTCAGCAGAATCTATGGAAATTCAAATTATAATAATTGTCTGTGTCCAGTGGTGCACATGAAATAATATTACTCTGAGTCACAATATATTCTTTATCTTTTCAAACATGCCTTTAGTTGAGAGCAATTATTTTTCTAAACCACACATATTGAAGGGGGGGTAAACAAAGGCTCAAGATTTTACTTTCAACACGGGGCCTGCACTTTAACAACAATTTAAAACAATAGTCTGCCCTCACTAAGATTTCCCTCAAAAATTAGATCTTTACATTTATAATAGTAGTTACCACAATTATAGTCAATTTTCCAGATAAGAACACTTCAGCTTTTGCTGTGCAGAGGCATTCCTAAAGAAATCTTTAGATTAGAAAATATTCACTGATTTAAATCATGAGGATTAATAATAAATTAGACGTCTAATCTTTCTATTGTTAACCCAGTTTGTGTGCAATTGTTGTTTTACTGGCAATTGCATTATTTAAAGGTAATATGAACAGCAAACTAAAAGGCTAACAAAAACACCGAGTTATGTTAAAATTGTTTAAGTCCCAAACCTGGCTACATTTAAGAGTACTGGGGAGCTCTGGTCTCTACACTGTGTAAAGGTCACAGAACCACTGACAGACATGGAAAAAAATGGATAAAATGTTCAGAGAACAAAACTCGTAAGAAGAAGTGTGCTGATCAATAAAACAGGAACCTGGGCAAAATTGCTGGAAAGACAGGGAAGCATTTATGTGCATAATATCTATGTATCTAAGCTTGGTGCACCACACACACACCTGAAGACCTAAGTGCGAAGAAACGTTCTGCGTTTTGTATCTCAACATAAATGTGCTTCTTTTAAACTAAAAGCCAACATAACATCAGCACTGGCAATAACAATTGCAAGTACCAACGTACCAGTCCAAAGTACTAGCAAGGTATAAAAATACAATTTATCCCCCTTGCAAAGATCCCCCACCTTCCCCAATTAGTACTTGCTCAGTTGGTGGCAAATTTGATCGGCCGCACTGAAGTTTATCAACGGTTACCGAGGAAACAGGAGAGATCCGAGTCCCGTGTCTTCAGTGGAAGCATCTCATTCCCATTCTTCTAATTAACCATTTGACTGGAGGCTTCAACATTCAAAGCAAGCGTAGTTGAGTAAAATACATGACATTTAAAATTCAGATGCACCAATCAAGATAGAACATCAAAGGATAGAAATATCAATAGTTGCATAAAGCGTTGGAGTAATTTTAAAGATCCTTTAAAATGACACATTGCATAGTTTTGTATTTTCATGGTGCTATTTGCATCTCTGCCAAAAGACTTAATTGTTTAAACTTAATAAATAATTTTGGTGCATTGTAGTTTCCATTTTAGATGTGCTCCTTCTTTCTTGGCACCCTAATTCCATTGATCTTAGAGACCAGTGCTGCCACATATCTACTTAGCAGACATAACTGGATCAGGTGTGGGAGGTCAGTGCCCTCCTTACATTACCTACAATGGTGTCCAAACAAATTCTCCAAATATACTGGCAGAACAAGTGGTTCCAGCGCTACTATCCTCTCCCGGACCAACACCTGCTGTGCTGAAGCCATATTATCACTTTGCTGACTAGGTTAGGCATGCCACGATGTTTGCATTTCTGACAGTAGACTCCTGAAACAGACACTCTATTCCATGGGAAAAGATTTCATGGCAGGGAAAGGATGGGATCTACAGATGTATTCCTTGAAGATATACACCATCTCCACTGATTCCAAGGAATCTCTCGCCCATGAATTCTTAAGATGGAGAAGGAGCATTCTGGGTGGTACTGAGACCCTCTTGGAACCAAAGGATTACCTTACAACCTACTCAACCATTTACTTCTCCAAGCTGTTTGCCTTCAACTGGTCCATCTGTGGAAGAGTCTGTAGGTCCAACATTGTCTTGACAAATCTCCAGGGCCTGATCTGATATATCCGAGGACATTGTGGGAAATTAGAGAGGAAATTGCGGGAGCCCTGGTTGTAATTTATGTCCTCAAATACAGGAAAGGTGCCAGAAGACTGGAGGGTAGAAATGTTGTACTTCTTTTCAAGAAGGGCTGCAGGGAAAATGCTGGGAACTATAGGCCGGTGAGCATAACATCTGTAGTTGGTAAGGTACTGGAGAGTATTCTGAGAGATAGGATATACAGGCATTTGGATGGGCAAGGGCTAATTGGGAAAAGTCAGCATGGTTTTGTACGTGGGAGGTCATCTCACAAATCTGACTGATTTTTTTGAAGACATGACCAAAAAGGTTGATGAGGGCAGAGCTGTAGATGTTGTGTACATGGACGTCAGTAAGGTGTTCGACAAGGTTCCGCATGGTAGGCTGCTCTGGAAGGTTAGATCGCGCGGGATCCAAGGAGAGATAGCTGAATGGTTAGCAAATTGGCTCCATGAAAGGAAGCAGAGGGTGATGGTGGAAGATTGCTTCTCAGATTGGATGCCTGTGACTAGTGGTATGCCTCGGGGTTCGGCGCTGAGCCCGTTACTGTTTGTCATCTATATCAATGATTTGGATGAGAACATACAGGGCAAGATTAGCAAGTTTGCTGATGATACAAAAGTTGGTGGTTTTGCAGATAGTGAAGATGGTTGTGAAAAATTGCAGCAGGTTCTGGATCAATTGGCCAGGTGGGCGGAGGAATGGTTGATGGAATTTAATATAGAGAAGTGTGAGATGTTGCATTTTGGGACGTCAAACAAGGGCAGGACCTGCACAATAAATGGTAAGCCTCTGGGGAGTGTTTAGAGCAGAGGGATCTAGGAGTACAGGTGCATGGTTCCTTGAAGGTTGAGTCGCAGGTAGATAAGGTGGTCAAAAAGGGTTTTGGCACTTTGGCCTTCATCAGTCGAGTATTGAGTATAGAAGTTGGGAGGTCATGTTGCAGTTGTATAAGACGTTGGTGAGATCGCATTTAGAATATTGTGTTCAGTTCTGGGCACCATGTTATAGGAAAGATACTGTCAAGCTTGAAAGGGTTCAGAAAAGATTTACGAGGATGTTGCCAGGACTAGAGGGTGTGAGCTATAGGGAGAGGTTGAGTAGGCTGGGTCCCTATTTCATGGAGCGCAGGAGGATGAGGGGAGATCTTATAGAGGTGTACAAAATCATAAGAGGAATAGATCAGGTAGATGCACAGAGTCTCTTGCCCAGAGTAGGGGAATCAAGGACCACAGGACATAGGTTCAAGGTGAAGGGGAAAAGATTTAATAGGAATCCAAGGGGTAACCTTTTCACACAAAGGGTGGTGGGTGTATGGAACAAGCTGCCAGAGGAGGTAGTTGAGGCTGGGACTATCCCATGTTTAAGAAACTGTTAGGCAGGTACATGGATTGGACAGGTTTGGAGGGATATGGACCAAGCACAGGGGCAAGTGTAGCTGGGACATTGTTGGCCGGTGTGGGCGAGTTAGGCCGAAGGGCCTGTTTCCACACTGCATCACTCTATGACACTAAGTGAAATGAAATAATTCTCAACCCAGACAGTTTGCTTTAGAAGAGGAAGTGGGAAGCATGGCAAACATTTATTTTGCTCAGGATTCTGCTGCTAATTCCAGTCAGTGCTGTCCCCAAGATGAATTTATTGATCAATCATTGGAACATGTTCTAGGGTTGTTTGCATCTGTGAGGTATAGTAAAGTGATACACTGAGCGATAATATTTATTTATTAAGTTACTGAATTAACTACAGATGACCATTTCCTAACGGCATAGTGGATGGGAAGGAATCATTTGATTTTTTTTTGCAGTCAAATCAAAGAGGAAGAACAAGCTTTCATCATTTAAGAATGACACAAAATGTTGGAGAAACTCAGCGGGCCAGGCATCATCTCTGGATTGGAAGGGGGGATGTTTTGGGCCGAGACCGAAACAGCATCCATTCCTTTTATCCAGAGATGCTGCCTGTCCCGCTGAGTTACTCCAGCATTTTGTGTCTATCTTCAATGTAAACCAGCATCTGCAGTTGCTTCCTACACAGGATTTCTTCATTTATTGGAACCACTGCACGCATATGTAAACCACTGCACGCATTTTTTTTTCAATTAAGAAAAGAATTCATTTTTACTTAATTTACAACAATATTTGTTCAGCATCTTCACTGCATTTGTTTGGCCCTTCGCTTGACACGAAAACAATTAAATCAATGTTTTACAGTGCAATTATCTCCCTAGTTTTAAAGTGTGCACAAATGTTACCATGTCTGGATTCAAGAATTTTCAACAGTTCCAAGGAAATTAGAATACCACTGCATGCTTTTTTGTCTGCCAGTCGGTAATTTAATCCACCAAGCGAAGGTGGGGATATCAGACTTGTAAGCGAGCAGAGTCTGCCATGCAGAAAAACACATTAACACCAAGACTTGTGGAAAGGTCAACAAGAGTGCACCTTGGCATCGTAACTTATTAATAGCTTGCTCCACATTTCAACAGCAGATTGCCACAACACCAAGATCTATCGATGAATTTTAGACTTAAGATACTTGAAATATAAAGAAATTACCTTTAAAGGAGGAACTTTACATTACAAACATATAAATCTGCTATTTCAAGCAGCCATGCCTTTAAAAGCAAGACTGAAAGCAGCCATGCAAAAAGTCATTAATTTGCTCACCCATAAACAGTGAAACCAGGTGCACAAGTGATGAGATCAGAATTTGTCCTGCATTTTGACCATTGTACAACTAGACAATTCCCTGCAGTCAGAATAACCTCAAACAGAAAGGACGACATTATATCCATGTTCATTTCACTGCATGGTGTTTTCAAATGGACGTTATTAACACTTTTACGCTGTTATAAGTCACACAAGCTGTGGAACTGTGGAAGGTTAATTTCCAAATGCTAATTTCAACTCAGTTAGTATGACTTGCATTACACACAGCATCAAATCACCTACGGCCATTTGAATATTCAGAGTAAATATCATGATCATATCTGAATTCATTAATAATCGTGTAACTATTGATCTGCATGAACTGTTGAACATTATTCACAATCAAGATGATCCTTGAAGGGTAATATTTTGAGGTGGTTAATACAACCGTGGACAGTCACACATTATTAGATGTACAAATAAAGATTACTACTGGATTACAAAATGGAATGATATTATAACACCAATATTGTCAAATTGGGAACAACATCTGATTTGAGAAATTCTCCTTTATCCGCAGACTCTACTGAATGCAGTGGAAACAATAACATTGGGAACTGCTGATCATGGGAAATGGTCTGATGTATTCTAAAGCAAACTGAAGCCACCAACGTCATTGCTCAATGAAGCATCATAACCGTGCAAAGAGTGCGCCAAAGAAACGTACAATGTTTTAGGCAATGGCAGGCAGTCAGAATATAATATTTTAAGGTGCTCTTGAAAAATATGATGGGTATGTATTTTCTGATTCATGATGCAAAAAAATTCCTTGCATTGCTATTTCTAACCACAGCAGCCAATCTATAAAAAGTTAGGTATCAGATGCTTATAGGCTGAGTGCGATTCTGCGCAATGCCTCTAATATGGGCTTTAAAATGGTGAGTTAATCTTTCACTGACCCTCCCAGGTTCAGACACATACGCAATAAAAATTACTTCATCTCTAACTGCTCACTTTTACACACAGTTTTAGTGATAGTTGAAATGGTTGGAGTGATTGAATTGCCTCAGCATTCTTTTTCTGAACAGTGGAACAATGGGACATAAGCACAGCAGTAACAGCGACAAAAATGAATCTGGAGGCAACACCTAATTGGAATCATCATCCCAGGTCGAAGTGGTATTCCAATTGCTCGCGAACCCTATCCGTTTTAATATTCAGTTGATAGCTCATTGAAAAATAAAGTCTGCTGCCTTTTAGCAAAGCTAAATATGTTAGATGCAGAATTTTATACATTAATAAACAAGAATTTCAGTGTCTTCTTAGTAGAGTATACTGCAGAGAACCAGAGAGGAAGGCACAGAAGTCTATCCCAAACTGCCACTTTAAGTTAAAAAAAAAGTCTATTTTATGACCTATTATATCAGATTCCAAAACCCTTCAGCAAACTTAAACACTACGGTTACAATGCTTGACATTAAAATTCCACTTTCCACTCACACATAGTAAATGGAGATGCGTCACTCGCCTTGCTCACTTTGAAATCACCAGTTGATTATACAAATGACTTACAATTCAACATTCCTTCAGATGGTTAAACATTACATCATGTGGGGATAATTAAAAGTAAGATTTGATCTCTCCATTTCAGCCCACAAAAATGCATCCTCTTAACCACTATGCCCTAAAACCCAAAGACAGCACAACCAGTTCAGTACCCGCAGCTATCAAAAACGTGTCCTAAAAATGATGAAGGACAGGCTAAGGAATTAAAAAAATTCCAAACCATAATGAACATTTCATTCCTAATATTTCAGTTTCCCTTTGGGCTTGATCTTCTGCCTGCACACCAAGATCGAAGACTGGTGCAGCACAGCGCGAAGATCTGTTGCCTCAAAGCTCTAATGGCTTGGTCTTAATGATAGTGCTGTCTATGCGGAGTTTTCATGCTCTCGTTAGTGATCACATGGGTTTCCTTTGAGTGTTCTGATGTCCCGTGCAACTTCGTAGGTTAATTTTGTAGGCGAATTGCCCGCAGTGTGAAGCTTAGTGGTAGAAGCTGAGCAATGGGAAAGAGTGGAGAATAAAATAGGTTGTGCAGGGTTAGTCTATCAGGGAGCTTTCTAGCCAGAGCAAACTTGGCAAGATGGAAGGCCTGTTGCCATGCTCTATGACTCTGGCACTATGAAGTAATGTAATATACCGGAGCACTGGTCTGATTCCCGAAATAAACAGATCCACAGATTTAAAGATTTGAAGATGAAACGTACTGAGGGCAGATTTAACCAAGAGGGCAGGGAGACAATAAGGTGCAGGTAATCCCAAGGTTTTGCATAGACAAGGTTGCTCTTGTAGGATGGGGTTGAAGGGCAGGTGGATAAAGGATGTAACCAGCAACAAGGGTGTGGCCTGAAGGAATTGACTGACATCCTGCACTTATAAGAATGCATGTACACACAAATGCAGATAAAATCATTAGAGGAATAGATCGGAAAGCCACAGAGTCTCGCCCAGAATAGGGCAATCAAGAGTAAGAGGCCATGGATTTAAGGTGAAGGGGGAAATATTTTATAGGAATCAGAGGGGTAACTTTTTCACACAATTGGTAGTGGGTGTATGGAACGAGCTGCCGGAGGTGGTGGTTGAAGCAGGGATTACCGCATTATTTAAGAAGCAATTAGACAGGTACATAGATAAGCCAGGTTTAGAGGGATATGGGCCAAATGAAGGCAGGTGGGACTAGTGTAGATGGGACATGTTGGTCAGTGTTGGCAAGAGGCCGAAGGGCGTTTCCAAACTGTATGACGCTCCATGACTCTAAAAGAGAGGGCCAAGATTGAATCTTTGGGGCTTTAGAAATGACAATATGTTTTATGTATATTTGCAATTAATACCTAAGATTCCTGATTAGGTAGTTTAATCCTTCTAAGGATTTGAAAAACTAAAATAAGCCCAAGTCCACATGACGAACTGTTTACTGTAGAACACCATAAATAAATAGACAAATGTTTTGCAGATGACTGGAATGATCTGCAAAAACATTACTATTTGGAAACAGCACAGTGGCACAGCGGTAGAGTTGCTGCTTTGCAGTGCCAGAGAAGATTAGATTAGATTCCTTTATTGTCATTCAGATCTTAGGGTCTGAACGAAATTGTTACCATACAGTCATACATATAATAAAAACAAAACACACAATAAACACATATCCAACATCCACCACAATGAGAACCATGTTCGATCCTGACAACGGGTGCTTTCTGTATAGAGTTTCTCCTTTCTCCCTGTGACCACAAGGGTTTTCTCCTGGTGCTCCGGTTTCCTCTCGCGTTCCAAAGACATGCAGGTTTACAGGTTAATTGGATTCTGCAAATTGTCCCAAGTGAGTAGGATAGAACTAATGTATGGATGATCACTGGTCAGCATGGACTCGGTAGGCTGAAGGGCCTGTTTCCATGCTGTATCTCTAAACTACACTAAGCCACGTAGGCTGCCAAAGCAGTTTAATCCTGTGCCCTGCACTGTTTATAAGAAGTCACACCACAATATAGTAAATGTAGAGAGTTTAACTTCAACTCACATGGTGCTACATGGATGACTGATCACTGATAAACTGGCTGAAGGCATCACTGAACAACTTCACACAACAATAGCGACTGCTGTTATGAAGTTACATTTGAAAGTAGAATACAACTCCTGCACTGCATCAACCTGTCAAGGCAGTTATTTTCACAACATTTCTATTTATAAGCTGGTATGGCTTTTGTGTACTGATCCGCAGCTGAATATTTGTGACACTATTAACAAGTATAGGGATTTAAAGCAAGTTTTTGTGCCATAAACAAAGAAACAGTGAGAGAAAATGTTACATGGAATAAAATACTCCGTGAGAAGCCACTTAAATACAAAATATATATAAAGTAATGGATTATTGTAAAAAGGATAAATTGTATGAGGGTAATTTCGAAATGTTGGTAAATTGATGTCTCTGAAGAACATGTGTATTCATGGCAAATTGTTGCTTTATCTAAAGGCATCACAACCTAAAAAAAGTCATTCTCTTCAAATAATTTCTAACAATGGTAAAACCAAATGAACCAAGGCTAATAAAAAGATGTGCTATTAACTTACTTCCCAAGTTATACAAAATAATTTTCTCAAGTGAAAATAGTATAAAGGAATATTTTACCTGCCACAGAGATGAACCTGAACTATCTAGAGTAATATTTTAACAAGTAATACTTTATTTATTACACTAAGTGTTTGATTGATAAGACAATGAACACAAAAAAAGACTACATTAAGTTATAAAATTATTCTGTGCAATCACATAACTATTTTTTGATCAAAACAACCAATTATCAATTATTTTCATTATTTAAAAATTGCCTTTCAGATGAGAAAGTGATTATTACGGCTCAATTGTAAACTGAGATGTTAGAAACGTCAACCTGCCTTTGTGGGTGGTTTGAAGTAAATGTGCATGACTTATTATTTTAATGATGAAATTGAGTGGTAATTCCAAGCTAATTCCGAAAAAAAAAACACAAGCATGGGGTTTCTTTTAAAATTCAGAGTTCTGCTGACATTCTGTTCTGAGAAATGCATATTGTTTGCAAAAATGCCATTTTAATCTGCATTCTGAAATAAAGTAGGCCTTTTCATGTTCTGTACTGTTCTATTTCATCCACTCAATTAACATGGACTCTGCAACTGGGGTTGACTTGCATGGTTTAAGGAAGGGAAAATAAACAGATAACGATGCCCAAAATATAGTTATTCAGTGATCCTACAATGGGAGCAAGTATCCTGATTTCAGGTTAGTCCATGCACTCTAATAGCGTGCTAACAATCACTGTCTGGGGTTCAACATGTGCACGGCACTAAGAGCAATTACACCTGTGGATGCATTCCTCGGGGAGTGCCTACACAAAGGGCATCATAAGGGCAATGAATGATCTAAACAAAAAAGGCTGTGAGAGGGAAAATCCCACAATTAATACAACATAGGTTTTAGATCACTTCAATTCTGGGTGGATCGAATCTTTTAAGAATTGAGCCATTAAGGCGGCTGTTAAATGCTCTCTACTCTGCATCACTTCTTAAAAATAGAAAAGCCATGATATTCAAGGCAGGCCATGCTTCAATAGGGCGGGGTCCTGAGACAACAGGCGTAGAGCTGTACAACTCCAGACACTGACTGCTATGTCAAGAATTGGGGAGGAACACAAATAGCTGAAGACAGGTGACAGATTCTGCGCGCTATTTTAAAACAGAATAACAAGCTAGCTCAGGCCAGTTGCTCCATTAATGGAATTAATGCATTTGACATCAGTTGCAGGTAATGAAAGTGACTGGGGTAATACGTACGCATCATCCATTTTTTTTCCAAGGTTCACACAAACAACGATTTAAACTGAGGAATCTCAATAATACATTAAGAGCTCTCATTTGAGATATGTGTTATTATTAGCACAGTATCTTTGAAGCCATTTCTTTTGCGCATTTAACCAAATAAACAAAACGAGAAAGTGAAGATGGGAGAGCTGGATACCAAAATGTTAACTGAGATGAGAGTCAATGAGGAATAGTTGGAAAAGTTAGGGTATAGAAATTCTAACAGGAGATCAAACATTTGTGAGATACAATGGGATTTGATGTGAAACTAATTTCTACGATGTAATCGGGAACCCATAGAGGCATTGTTTGCTTTCTGAAGTTTGAATAGTGTTCTAAGTATATATGACACATTACTATATACTGGGCAGTAACATTAGTTGATGAACAATGCATGAATAACGTTGATTTACTACAAATGTTCTATTGCGTATATGGACTTCAATCTCATTTTAACAGCTGGCCTTCTGTAGAAATTGAAGGACAGCTTCTGCCTTGGTTTAAAGGTCAGTTCCTGGGGAGCTGCTGTTGATTCCCAAACAGTTAAGATGTGACGTCAAGATGCTCTTTCTTCACGACAACTCCGACCCTTTTCTGAGAGTAGCAGGTGGTGGACCTGACAACCTTAATCCCCACCCCAAGTGCTCACTTTTAGCAGAACAATATCTCTTTGGTCATTGGAGATGTGTGATACTTGTATCCTTTAGATTTGTTACCACTATATTAGTTCAAGTGGCAGCTCACAGCTGTGTGCAAATTTAAGATGTATTCTAACCTAGTTTAGCACTTCTTAGGGCAGAAAGGGCTTAAAGGAGTTAGCAGAAAATTATTTCACGTATAGATATCATGATCTAGAATGTTTCATTGAAAAGGTAATGCAAGCTTTTCATTAAATTATTACAATAGGGAGCATTTAGTGAACAAAAGGCAAAGTAGTAGACAAAGTAAAACTGAAGAAAGGGTCATGACCCGAAATGTCACCCATCCTTTTTCTCCAGAGATGCTGCTGAACCGCTGAGTTACTCCAGCACTTTGTGTCGATCTTAAGTAAAATGCCTATTAGGAGTAAGCAATGGCTGATGGATCTTTTGTATTATTTCAGACATGTTTGTAGTTCCATTTACTTGGGGCCTAATCTTTCCTAAAATTGCAATGATTAAAAACGGGATTTTTTAAATTCATAACTTTCTGTGATCCTATTGGCATTGTAGGTTACTGCACAGGAGACCATTTGATCCATCAGCCAATGCTTGTGAACGTTCCTGTCCATGTTATATAAGCAACTCACAACACCGAGACCTGAAGATCCAGCTAATTAGAAGATCTAGTTTTGAGAGGTTTAATAATGTTCATTCCAAACACTGCCACAAAAACTACTCAAACACAACATCAAAGCAAATGAGGCTTAAATTCTGACAGTTGCAGCAATAAAAGGACGTATTTGAATAACTGTTCAAACAATTAAAAAGCTTTAAACCAAGTTCGAATTTGTTCATCACTTTTGGAAGTTCAAGTACTGTAAGTGCCCCTAGGCAGAGTTAAACAAATCTTACCTTAAAGTCGGCCAGCTGTTGATTGATAACGTCAACTTCTGTGCCCACGTTTCCTTGCAATTCCTCGCCCTCTTCAGTTTTGGTTAGAAGGTTATTTAATTCTCTGAGTTTTTCATAAAAGTCTTCAACACGTCCCACAGTCATCTCCACTTGCTCTTGCCTGTTCCTTCCACGTTCAAGCAGTTTACCACATTGTTTATTCAAGGCTTCAAGCTCTCGTTTCAGCCCTTGAAGATCTGGACTGCCTTCCTCCTCCAGCATTTGTTTGCATTTTTCTTCTGAACTTTCAATATCTTTCTTTAATTCCTTAAGTTTGCTGATAAACTGCTTAATTTCATCAATCTGTGACTGCAGACTGTCTAGGTCTCTCCCAATGGGACTCATGCTGTCCAATTCGTCATCCAAGTCTGCAAGATGTGAAAACATTTCCCGAATATGGTTCTGGAAATGTCCGATTCCCTGAAGTCTATTTTCCATCGCCAAACAACTTTCATTCACTCTCTCTTTTAGACTGCCATATTCTTGCTGAACTAACTCTGCTTGCTGGAGGAGCTGTGATGAATCTGCACCATCAGGGGCATCTTCTGCCAGTCCTTGAGCCAGGTCTCTCAGATAGTCTACCTGCGACTCCAAGATCTGAAGCGATTCCTGACGAGTCCTCAACTTTTCCAAGTTCTTATTGCTGTAGGCCTGTGATCCAAGAGCATCATATATTTCAAGCTGCTGTTTAGTACCATCAAGCTTCATTTGAATACTTTTCAGGGAATCCTGGAATTCTTTCAACCTTTGGGCCATTTCTTCAATTGATTCACTTTTGGCTTGAAGTTGTTCTGTAACGATGTCCATCCTCTGGTTTATGTACGTTTTTTCATCCCTAATATCTTCTTCATCCACCTGACAGGAATCTACAAGGATATCAGCGGCAGTGTTCATCATTTCCAGCGGCGAGCGATGTTTTTCCACATCATGTTGTAGATCCTTTGCTTTAGCTAAGGAGGAGTTCAGTAGTGCTGGATCGATGGTGATCTCCAGTTCTTTCACTTTAAATTCACATTCTTCTATCCATGGGAGCAGCTCTTCCATGTACTGCCTGTACTTCTGTGCTTTTTGAACACAGTCTTTGAGTTTCGAATATCTACCTGTTGCCTGCTTCCAGAGCTCGTCCCACTGCCCTTTAAGAGTTGACAATTGACTCTGAAGATTCGTCTTTTCTTCACCTGTCTGAGCACTTCGGACCAGAGACTCTCCTTCACCCAAGATCATCTCATAGGAGCCCGAATGCTGATTCAGGCTTTTTTGGAACTCCTCCTGCTCACTGATTTGAGATTGTAAAATGTCAAGGTTTGCAGACACGGGAGGTTTCCTTGAATGCTCGCTGCATTTCTCATCCAGCCACAGCCTGAGCTCGTCAAAGGTTTGTTGAAACTGCTGCGAACTGGCCAGAGTTGTTTGTAGTTGATTTATGCGATCACCTGGAGATGACAAATCATTAAAGGCATGTCGCGTCATAATTAATTCTGAATCGGTAGTATTCCTTCAATTCGCCAAACTATAGATGTAAGACTATATTTTCTAAAGCACTGCAATCTGTAACCAAAACTAATCTTCGGAATACAATGTTTAGTTAATATTTACAGGCAAGCTGTCACATTTGTAAACAACAATGAAATACTGAACAACCCAAAGCTGTGGAAGCCAAAAAAAAGCTTTTTTTGATCCAAAAGACTAAGCCCTATTTTGACTTTAGAATAATATGTACCATAGATTATAGCTTCAAGGCCTTTAATGCCTGTAAACCATTGATTTATCATAAATAACTTGGAAAAAGTTAAGACTAAACTTTGGGTTAAAACAAATAATCAGTAAATGGGAGTTTTGTTGCACGTTGCAAATGCTCTCAATGTTTGGCACAGAAGCTTTACATTTTCCCTCCATTGTGATGCATACCATTTGACACAAAATTCACATAAGGCTGAAGGCAGATGTGTGTATTATGTGGTTATAATGTCCTTCAACTATTTTAGCATTGCACATGCAATGAGGACAGTTATGAACATTTACTAATTTTAAATATATTCTTTACCAAATTGCTTATATTTCTTCTCAAATGTTATGAATGAGGTTTTTAACCTAGGAATGTACAGTTTATCTGCAGCTGTTTACATTAATTTCCTTACAAGACTAAAGTTCAAATATAAATAAAGTCAACAGTTCAAAATTCCCAATTTAAGGATTAATTAATGCCACCAGATAAATACATCTGGGGTTCAAATCAGAAGATGGACTAATTTAACTCATATTACCTGGGGAGTGATTGGGATAATAAACATACTTCAGTGTATCTATGCTACAAAGGGGGAGAATAGAACCAGATTGTCACTTCTTTACATTTTCAAGTGACCACACTTGCGAGTCAATGTTCATGGAGGTTAAATCACGATAGGATAGGTTTTAAGAGCAAAGCTCTCCAATGAAGCACAGTCGAAATGTTGAGACAAGGAGCTGTGGATGCTGGTTTACACAAAAGAACACAGAGTGCCGGAGTAACTCATCGCGTCAGGCAGCATCTCTGGAGAACACGGAGAGGTGGTGTTTCAGGTTGGGGGCCTTCTTCGGGCACAAGAGTCTTAAGAAGGGTCCTGGCACGAAATATCGCCTATCCATGTTCTCCAGAGATACTGCCTCATCCGCTGAGTTACTCCAGCAATTTGAGTCACACACTAGTGTATCTAACTTTAGGAAAGAGGATTTAACCCATAAATATGAACTTTCTAAGCAGAAAATTAAAAAGGGACCCAATCTGAAATAGTAATTGCAGGAGCTAAAGCTAAAAACAATTGGGGAAAGAGATTAGTTTGTACAAGTTCTAAGTGGTTTGGTCCAGTAGAAACATATCAGGTAAGTTCTTTAGTACAAGGCTTTAGTTACAAATTGATGGGAGAGAGGATTGTCCCAGAAATAAAAGGCCACTGCGTGAACAATTACGGAAACCAGTTGTTGCTTCATCTGGAATGATTGATGAACGTAGTTCAAAATTACATTATAATCTTGTTCCTCTGGCATAACACAAACAGATCTGCAGTATCTATACCAACCTGCTCGCTCCTCAAGACCATTAAATGGCAGCAAGACCGCATCTAGCCGCTTACGAAGCTCATCCTTCAAATACTGTTCACCGATGAGGGAGGAGAGGTCATCGCAGAGATTCTGAGCTTCTTCAATCCGTTCCTTCTGCTGCTCTAAATCTGAACGGATCTCACTGATTTCTTCGAGCTGCTGCTTGACAATGTCGGGCTGTGTGCTGATCACCGATTGACTGTTTAGTTTATGGTTGAGGATCCGGACCCTGTCGCTGAGCCGCTGCAGTAACTCTTGGTACTCGGTACTCTTGGCCGTGGCTTGATCAATCTGATTGGAACGGCTGCTGAGCTGATGTGTGAGGTGATCCCACTTGTCATTGATGGCTCTGTGCTGGTCTCTCACGTGACTGTCAGACGGAGACACATCATCGGGAGCACAGAGTATGCCCTGTGCTGCCTGGTTAAGTTGTTCGTATTGCGGTTTACGGGTCTCAAACTCCTTCAGCATGAACTGTCATAAACAAAACAAAAACTTAAATTAAGGATACTGGGAACAAATTTCATATTTAATCTTCTGGAGCACAGTAGTAAACCATCTCGGGTTAGAAATGTGTTTATTTGAAAAATAATGATTCTGTCTTGGGGAAATATCCATTTATCCTTGTGCCAAAGATATGCAGCAAGTATGGGGAGGAGGAAGGTTACAAAATAATGTATTTTGGGCAACCAAGAGGGCTACACAGTGGCTCAGCGGTAGGGCTGCTGCCTTGCAGCGGCGGTGACCCAGGTTCGATCCTGACAATGGGTGCTGTCTGTACAGAGTTGGTACGTTCTCCCCGTGACCGAGCGAGATTTCTCCAGGTGCTCCGTTTTCCTTCCTCGCTCCAAAGGCCTACAGGTTTGTTGGTTAATTAGCTTCGGTAAAACATTGTCCCCACTGTGTAGGATAGTGTTAGTGTTTGGGGTGATCGCTGGTCGGCGCAAATTTGGTGGGCCTGTTTCTGTGCTGTATCTCTAAAAAAAAACATGGATATTTAATATTTGCAGAACAAAGATTTTGCTGTTATCCTACATTGAGCTCTAGCCAGTTCAACAATGCAGTGCACCTGTAAAACTTACCTAAAAGTAACTAACACAGTCACTCCTGCTCCAAAAAGAGAGATTATTGCTAATTTGTACCACTATGAATTACACTTGTATTAGTTTCCATTGACAGCTGTAAGTGATGTATAACTGGAGAGGACTCCAGGTTTAGGAGTTCATAGTGTTCTAAAAATGGGTGCTGTTGCCTTGCTGAAGGAGGTGGTGCAGATTAGGACGAGACCTCTATTTAGCCCAGGTATGTGTGGACATGTGGAAACAAGGAACTACAGAAGCTGGTTTATAAAAAAAGATACAAAGTGCTGGAGTAACTCAGCGGGTCAGGCAGCATCCCTGGAGAGCATGGATAGGTGACTTTTCAGGTCGGGACCCTTGTCCAGAGTCTGAAGAATGGTCACAATGCTGCATTCTTCCTCCTTCTTCCTCTTTGATTCTATGAAAGGTTTGGAGTGTTTTTTCCTACACCTGTATATCTGGATCCAGGTGTAGGAAAAAAGTGTTGACGTAGTTTTCCAAAACAAGTATTGAATTGATTTGAAAGGTACACCCTGAAAACAGGCCCTTCGGCCCACCGAGCCTTGGACTTATTCTGTAGATCCTATACTGATCAGCAACATTTGCAGGTGGAGCAGGTTGGCTTTTGAGACAAAGGTAATTGCTAAGGTCATTGCAGTTTCGAGCTTCAGGTTACAGAGCCAACTCCAACAGTGAACATTGATATCATACTTCACTTGAGGCATATTGTGTACGGAAACACTGACAAATTATTTTAATGAATCAGAAAATATGCTGCTTAAATCCATATTTGAAGTTTGTAAATGCTTCAACTCTACTTTTTCCCTTTAACTGCAGTTAAAAGTCAAGTACAAACCAAAGGAATTTTGAGTTCTCAAAGTTTTTGATTTAAAAAAATATTACCTGCACTTGTTGTTTCTGCGCATGTAGCATGTTTGGATCGATCGATAGAGGACCCAGTACACTCATCATTAATTCCTTCTCTGATAACCACGGACTGAGCTGTGACTCTGTGCTCTGGAAACTTGAAAGAAGATCTGCGGACTCTTCAAGTTTTTGTTGCCTCTGTGTTATTGCCTGATTAGCACAAGCCCACTTCGACTCTAAAAAAGAACACAAATACCAATGATAAGTTTATTCCAAGAAGCGTTTCATGCAAATATTATACAGACTGGCTCATTCTTCTGATGTTACCATTACAAGATGGTTTGCACTTACTATCAATGCAAAGCAAAATGATTTAAACATTTGCAACTCAGACAGCACAGCGGTGCAGCTGGGAGTGCTACTGCCGCATAGCATCAGAGATCCACACCGCTGTTGCTGTCTGTATGGAGTTTGCACGTTCCCCGTCTCCGCCCACATCCTAATGACTTGCGGGTTTGTAGGTTAACTAGGCTCTGCAAATTGCCCCTTGTGTGGGGAGTGGATGTGAAAGAGGGATAGCGTAGAACCAGTGTGGGCTGAAGGGCCTGTTTTCATGCTGTATTTCTAACTTAAACTCTACAGTGTTTCATTAAGACAACTTTAAAATCAGAGTTAAAAATGCTTTAATTCAAATGCCTAATGTAAATTATAAAGGAAGGTGGAAACTCCAAACTAACATTTAGACCGGAACATCTCACAATGAGTTTACCAGATACATTTACGATCAAAACTGCAGTCATTCAACTGTGGCCAATTTCTTCTCACATCAGTCCGAACTTGACGTTATCTAAACATAAAAAATATCCTGACCCTCCTTCATCTAATAATTTTAAATATTGTATTTTCCGAGGATGTTTTTCTCCATGTTTAAATTAACAACCTCCTTCTTCCTCTTTGATTCTATGAAAGGTTTGGAGGAATACGGGCCAGACGTGTGCAGGTGGGACTAGTGCAGATGGGGTATCTTGGTTGGCACGGGCAAGTTTGTTTGCATGCTGTCCAATTCTGACTCTAACATGGGAAGCAAGAATGTTTATGTTATTTGCCTGGCAGTAAATGATCTACAAATTATCAACATTGTGTAGAGCTCAGTCCACTCTGTTAATGCAAATACTTTAAAACAATATATCCACTGATTTCAAAAGTTAAAATATTTATCGGAGGAAGATGTAGAGCACAGGATGTACATGCCAATATTACTGAATATATTTCAATGTGCAAGACAACATACAAGGATAGCAGTTGAGTTTAAAATGAGATACAGAAAGAGGCCTTAGATGCTTGGTGTTGAAATAATGACTAATGATGGTACTTACCTGTCGACTTTCAGTTCCTTACAATTACTGAGTGGTGCAGGCCAGACCATTGAGGGGGAAGACCACAAACAACTGATACTACAATGGCATTCAGCACAAAAATTGAATTTCTATACTCTTTCTCAAGAGTTAAGAAAATCAATGACATATATTGTACTTGTGGGAGTCATAAATTAATTTTAAAAGATTTAAGGAAGCAAAAGGAAGCTACCAATATTTAATGGATTTTTTTGAAAATCACTAGTGTTATAAGTTCCATTTGAATCAATGGCTTTAAAACATGCGTTCTCTTATTATGAGAACTGAATCCATATTTGGCAAACCCTAGTATCTATTAGTTATTTAAGAATGAGGGAATATTGTGTAAGCATGACCTTAGCTTTTAATTCTTTATAACAATTGTCAGTGTGCAGTTAAATGACCAATGTATTTCATGTAACTACCAGAAGTCATTTATTTTCACTTAACTTCTCTTGTTCTTGATCAAGATTCCAAGGCTAAATTTCCCTACAATTGTATAAAGGACCTTTAACTCAAATTGGAGAAACAAGGAATTGTAGATACTGGTTTACAAAAAAACATAGTGATGGAGTCACTCAGCTGGCCCAACCGCATCTCCGGAGAACATGGATAGGTGACATTTTGGATCAGGACCCATCTTCATGTCCAAAGAAGGGACCTGACCCAAAATGTCACCTGTCCATGTTCTCAAGTGAAACTGTCTGACCCCTTGAGTTACTCAAGCACTTTGTGTCTTTTTTAGCTCAAATTGTTCTCTCCATGCTTAGCTTACACCAAAGTAATAGTCCAGATTTCATATTACACACACTTACTAACTGCTTCTTAAAATGTTAAGTGCAAAGTTTTCTATAAACTGAAACATTCATATTGGCACTGCATTGGCTTTACCTATTCGTTCCAGCATTTCCGTCCATTTCTTGGCTTCTGGTGAGTCTGGATTTTTCTTCAGTAAGCCTTTCAATGTCTCTTTAAGTTTATTAATCTTATCAGAATTCTGTTCAAGCTCAGCCAGATGTACCTAAACCAAAGAGAATTTCGGTGATTTACAACAACTTTGCAAACGTGCTTTGATTAAAGGCAGCAGTGGGGTTGTTATTTGCAACATTCACCCTTTGAGTTTTGTAAAAGTACAATTCATTGCACTTTTCAATGTGTGTTTTCTATTTGAGAATCAAGTATACCTGTTTTACTTCAAAATGCAATTCTTCTTTTATGTATGAACTACACATTAACTTGGAATACAAGTGAGATTTTTGTAAAGCTTATATGATTAAAGAAATTAAGCATAGTATTTCTCCCCAATACTTTAATCATGGACAATATTTGAAAGATGAAAATAACTACAAGTTATGTTTCAATTAAAAGGCAATTATTTATTTTTAGTGATAATTAAGGGCCTGTCGCACTGCGGAGACCTAATTCGTGAGTTTAGAAGAGTTTGCCCTCGACTCAAACTCGCAGCATGGTCAACACGATGTCCGAGGAGGTCTTTGTAACTCTCCTTCATGCTCGAGAGTAGTCCCCGCGTACTCGAGGCCTCAGTTAGGTCGCGGCGTTTTTATTAGCAAGCTGAAAAATGCCCGCGAGTAAAAAAAGGTCGCCATGGGAAAAAAAATCTCTATTTTTTAACTCGTAGGTTTAGTCGAGGTAGGTGGTAGTAGGTCGTAATGCTATCGTAGGTAATCAAAGGTAGTCGAAGGTAATAGCTCGTTGAAAAAAAAAGCTAAGTAAACCGTCCGGTAATGTTAAATGCCCGCTAAACATTATTAAAAGTTGTCTGGCTTCTTAACAGTGTCTCCACTCCTCCCCCCCCCCCCACCATCTCCATAAGGACTTACCGTAACGGTGCCAGCCATCTTTTACGTTCCTGTGTGAATTTCAGACAGCGCTCCCCCGCTTTCCCTCACCCCCGCCGTGTGTGTGTGTGTGTGTGTGTGTGTGTGTGTGTGTGTGTGTGTGTGTGTGTGTGTGTTTTCCTTATTCTCCCATCTTTTAAAATAAAATGATACACTCATGTAGTTTTGTTCAACTCAGAATGACAAAGGACTAAAGTTCAAAAAATGGCATCGAATTTAGTCATCACGATTTATCCCTCACGTTCCCTGCCAACAAACTACTGGAAAAATATTCAAGTTACTCTCATATGGAAGATCAGTAGCTCTAGAAGCACCAACAATGTGTTAATTTAAATTATGCCATTATTATCTCTGGGATGTACTTTATCGTATTTATTTTAAAAAGTCACCTTGTTTTGCTCCACTTGTGCTTTCATAGCTTGAGTTTTGATTGATGATGAGCTTAAAGAGGTTAAAGTCTGTTCTTTTGATTCCAGCCAGTTCATGATAGAAGCAGTCTCTTCCTCTACCTCTTGCATTTGGTTAAGTGTGGCACTGAGATGGTCCTGACATTCCTTCAGCGTATTACCAAGGGTTTTATAATTATGGTTCACATCAGACACATTCTGCTGGATTTCTGCAAGTTCTACAAAAAGTTAAACGAGTCAGTGAGCAAGTGTGATTTTAAAGTGTCCAGGGTCAAAATTACAGCCTTCGTTGCAGATCTCAAAGTAAGTCACCCCCAAAAAGAGTCCAATGATATATGTGATGTGAATGTTGCCATTCTCAGTGGCACCTACTGCTGGACTTCACTTCTGGGGCATGATGCCATTCAACAATGATGTATCCTCAGTACGACCAGCCGATCATATTGAAAACCTCTCACAACAAATCAAACTTTAATTTTTAATTAAAAACGTAAACATGATTGAGGCGGAAATTGAAATGGGCAAGTACTAATAAAGTTATGTTATATCGCATTTTGAAAATTTTATCAATATGGACAAAGAGGTTAAGCCATAATGATGACATGATTTCCTTAACTTTTGGCCGTAATATCTACAAAGCAAAACATTTCCTGAGTAGGAAGTAACCACAATGCTGGTTTAAACCAGAAATAGACACAAAAAGCTGGAGTAACTCAGTGTGTCAGGCGGCATCGCTGGAGGAAAAGGTTTGGTAACATTTCGGGTTGGGTCTAAAGAAGGGTCTCAACCCGAAACGTCACCTATTAATTTTCTCCAGAGATGCTGTGTCATTCCAGGTTTTTGTCTCTAAAACATTTTCTGATATGTTACCTAAGCTTATATTGGAGAAAATTATAAAACAGCCACCCTAAGGAGAAGCAAGGAAAGACCTAAAGTGTCTTTTTATAATTACTCATGTGCATGCTCCAGGAATTGCTTCAGATGGATGATTTTGGGGCTGGAGGAAGCGGGATAGTGGTATTCCCCAGGGATCAGTCTTAGACACAGTGTTTTCTTATAAAATAAATCTTATACTAATGGCCTAGAAATAGAGTTGTGATCTACAATTTTTTAATTTGTATATAAATTGATGAGGAATGTTGACAGTATGGGTACAAGGCTGTTCCTGCTAGTGGAGCGATCAAGAATTAGAGGTCATAAGTAATAAAGGAGGAGAAATGAATTAAGAATGATGAGATAAAGTGTGTTTTTTTATTCACAACGTGTAGTTGGAATCTTGAATTCACAGCGTGAGGTGGAGATAGATTAACTGTGACCTTATTATATCTTACTACAGATTCTGAACATGACTTTAGATCATGGATAGAATACTTCAGACTGGGTCAATATGTGCAAATGTTCTTCTTACACCTGCTTGGGAACAATATACTTATAATTCACTGACACCATTGTATTTAGGTGGGTAGGGTTCTACTTGATGGCACAGAGGCAACACTGCCTCATAGTTCCAGCGATCAAAATTCTTCAGTACTGTATGAGTTTGTATATTTCACGTTGTCATTGCAATGCATGGATATATTGGATAGAAGGTTAATTGGCTAATGCAAATTACTACTAACATCGCGGGGCACAGGAGCTACTGCGACTTGCTGAGCATGTGAAAGAGAATAGGTTAAAGGGAGCTAAGTGGGAGAATGGGTCCAATGGGAATGTTTGTCACTGATTCGATGGGCCAACTATTCCATAAAGAATTAACAAAGTATGTAGCTCCATATTTTTCAATTTTCCAATATACATATAAATTTCAACCCGATTCTTGGCACAATGACCGCATGTGTTAAGAATTGCTGCCTTACAGCGCCAGAGAACCGGGTTTGATCCTGACAATGGGTGCTGTCTGTACGGAGTTTGTACATTTTCCCTGTGACCGCATGGGTTTTCTCCGGGTGCTCCGGATTCCTCCTACACTCCAAAGACCTACAGATTTGTAGGTTAACTGGCTTCTGTAAATTGTCCCTAATGTGAAGATAGTGCTGCAGTACGGGGTGATCTCTGGTCGGTGCGGACTTGGTGGACCGAAGGGCCTGTTTCCAGGTTGTATCTCTAAACATTAAAAAGTCCAAAGTCAATTTATTTTTCGATGTGGTAATTTAATTCCTGATGTAAATCCAACATAAACACACCTCATATTTCTAACATTCTCACCTTTGCTCCTGTGGTACCCATTCATACTAGGCGCAGTCACTCCACCATTCATCATCACAGAACCTATGTGAACAACAGGGAGACAGAACAATGCACGGGACAGCCAATATTAGGAACAAACGCTTAACAGAGACACAGGTTCCCTTAGTGGAACAAAGCAAGACACAAACAAGCACATCGATTTACACATGAAGCATTTTGTTATAACGTTAAAAAAAGCTTTGTATTGTTTTGCAGCAGTGCATAAAATATTAGATGTACACCTGGATAGTTTCACTTCAATTTATCATTATCTATTTTCTATACACGGATGGGTGTATAAAATTGTCCAGCATCTTTAATCCGTTTTTCTGAAGCTCTGCAACAGTGGAAGGTATCAGTTTTGAGAGCGATATGAGAGATTTGAGAGATTTGCTTCTGTTGCAGCTGGCCATAAAGTCACATAAAACCCCAGAGATTCTGTGTATTCTAGAATGACGTGTTAAGTGGAAAAATAAAATTATATTTGTGGAAGTGCCACAGCTTTGATGAGATCTCAATCCATGCCCTATCTGCTCTCTTGAATGCAGAGAAGATTCCATAGTACTATCTGAAGAGTTACAAGGGGGCTCTCCTGCATCCAGGAACATATTTGTCCTACAATCAACATCACTTGGTCTTTTTTTTGTATTATTATTCGAGGATTCTTAAATTAAGCGAACTAGCTGCCATGTTTCATTACTTTATGTCAGTGACTCCACTTCACTAACATTAGCTGGGAAGCATTTGGGAAATCTCAAGGTTGGGAAAAGTGCAAGATGAGAGTAAACTTTTTTTCCCTCATTCCATTTATAATCATGAATATTTCATCTGAATTCTATCACACTGGATTTATTGTCTTCCCCTTGCTGTGAGAAAGTTCCATTGACTGAATAACGCGTCCCACTTTAGCTCGTGCTAAGCAATTGTCTCGTGTAACCAATCATATTTGGGGTGATGGGGGGGGGGGGGGGGCAGGGGAGGGTCATTGAAACTATATCCTCTACTGCGTGCTATAAAAGTGCAATTTAGGACCATGTGTGTATTGTACCCTGCTTTGAGTGAAGTTCATGGATCAGCATACTAAGGTCACTGCACCATAGATAATTTCATATCAAATGTATTGTATGTATCATTGTATCAAATGTATCCATGGTGCAAAAGCAAAATCTGATGGAGGAAGTTTTTTAAAAATTACTCCCAAGTCCAGTATCTGCGGTTTCTTGCGTCTCAAATTTATCTATAGACAAAATTATTCTGTGGCATGTAAATTTCACTTTAAACAACTCAATTAATTGCAGCATTCAAGTTAAGAAAAGTGAAACAACTTACTAGTCATATATAGAGAGAATTAAGAATAAGCTACATACTTACATAGTGCTGACAAATAAGATACATAAAGCTAATCAATTATAGGGTTAAACAAGTAAACTGCTGCTTTTCTAATATAGAATATAAACTAGAGATGGAGAATATTAAACTAATTTACGTTTATACAGCAAGCACGCTGATGAAATATGATTACACCAATTAGAAATTGTAATTTGTAAGTAATCAAGCCACAGTTACATAAATAATAATAAAAAGACAAAAAAAAAGGGGAACATTGCAGGAAACAATCAGAAAAACAAGCTAATAGTTCCAGTGTATGTTTCATTTGTTGTGTTACAAAATGATCCAGTAATGATCAATCCAGTAAGGGCATAATGGATAGAAACTTTCATAGGCATGGCTGAGCCCCAGGTAGGGCCACACAGTGGTGCAGCTGGTAGAGCTATTGCCCAGAGCTCCATTGATCAGGCTTGTTTCTGACCCCGGGCGCATTTTACGTGGCGTTTTCAAGTTGTCCTGTGACCATGAGAGTATCCTCTGCATGTTTTGGTTGATAGATTATTTATAGTTTACTCTTAATGATTAGGTAAGTGGCAGAACCTGGGAAGAGTTGATGGCAATGTGGGAGAAGAAACGGGGATTAGTGTATGAGTGCGTGAATGATGGCCAGCATGGACTTTAAATCATTCATTGTCATTCTTACTTGTTCTAAGTTGGCTTTGAGAGAGATTTCGATCAGGTATCTTGTGCACACTCTTATAATAGTGTATGGAGCATTATAGAAGAAGACAAAGTTAGTTAAAAAGCTAAATAAAAAGTTCCAAAACGATTAGGTTAACTGCACTTTTCCTGATCCAAGATGTTACCTGTTTTACTGGTGTTCAACGCAGTGTCTGGAGATGTTATTTCCATGATGAGACTTTCTAACTCAGTTCCTTTGTGGTTTATTTCTTGAATGTGTGGAGATTTTGCTGACCAATCTTCCAAAAGAACCTGTTAATTAAAATAAGCCTTATCATTACCGTTTTATTAAAAACCTTTGTCAATTGAGGCTTGTTTTTTGTGCTTCTTTTCTCAGACTTTATGAACAATTGCTTCACACGATGGGACCATTCTCCCTCCCGTCCTCCTCAAAAGAATAACATGAAATGTTTGCACAGAGGAGGAGCAAACCTGCTTGACCAAAATGTGGACAGCATGTGTACAAACCGTTTCATCTTCACAGTCATCCTGCACATGAATTGAAAAAAATATATATATCCTGATATTCCTTAAAATAGCAAATACCGTATGCTTTTCATTTTATGTAGACTTACCACCACTTCTTGGATCTGTTCCTTAATTGTGTCTGTATCAAGTGCTGATTCAAAACACGGAATGCGTGTCTCTGTTTCCTTTAACCATTTTCTAATCGACTCAACCAGGGAAGTGAAGTCGCTCAGAGACTGTTGGCAGGATGTTGCCTCTTCCTCCCTGAAAAATTGAGGCTCAATCAGTGGCCTATTTCTTTCCATTATTAGAAAATGCTTCTGATGGTGGAAATGCTGGGCTACTTGAACTAATTTAGAATACATATCTGGTTTCCTGATATAATTACAAAGGTTTCTTTTTCCCGATTGTACTTGGTGATTCCCTGCCATCATTCCCAATTCCTCATTGTAGTGGTGACCACCAGAGAATGAGTATTCATCACTCCACAGAAGGAATAATTTCAAAGAGGCCATCTTCTATTAAATCCAAGCAGGCTCCTATATACAAAGGCCTCAATATCCGTTGTGGAAATGCAAGCATTCACCCCCATAACTCTAAAGAATGGGGAGGTCCTAAACTTCCTAATTTCCTAATGACACTATGATGTTGAACTCGACTTGGGCTCCAAGACGAAATACCAATTTGCTGCAATTTCCCAGCAGTTAATTTTTCCCTAGAAAATCTGCCCACTATTCAGTGACTCCAATCATTGAAGTGGAGAGGACTGGCCGAGAGAATGCAAGACAAGTTTTATGATTGTAAATTAAAAAAAAAAAAAATCATTGCTTATTTTAAAACATTTAATAGTTAATCACTACAAAAACATAATAGTTTTGAATGTTGGTTATTGTCACAGATTTTCAGAAACATTCAAGGCACGTGTTTTGATAATTGGTGAAGGTTGGGTCCTCAGGGCAGAATTTGCCACTTACAACATTGGAGCTCTGCACTGCACTGGGGTGTCTCAAACCCAGAGTAACGGTCGGCGCGGACCTGGTGGGCCGAACGGCCTGTTTCCGTGCTGTATCTCTAAGCTAAGTATCAGTTACATTCAGGAAGTTGTCAGAAGACACATTACAGCTAAGTGAACCTACAAGACTTAAAACAGCCAGAGTGGTAGCTGACCACTGCCTGGAAATTCAGACATATTGATCACCATCTTACTTCTGCAGCCAATTTTAACTTCCTTTAAAAATATATCCACAGAAAATAACTCATGGCAAATCAGACGTTGTTGAAAACCATTTGTTTTCATACCACATCAACAGTTTTCTATCTTTCAGAAAATAAAGCCAGTTTGAGCCTGTTATTTACACTTTTTATTAAAAACTGCTGAGACGGATGGTAAACATGTTGCATGTTCTAAGGGGCAAGTAATCATGTGCATTCAAAAAGTGTAAACCTGCTCATTTCAAACAAATCCACTGTTACTCAGAAATGAAGAGTCAGTTTTAAGTTTCATTAAATTCTAGGAAAGGATAACTTTAAGCCACAAATTAATGTTGCTAAACAAATTAACAAGTCGTGTTTAGATTTCATGGTATGCATAATTACAAAGAATCTGATGAGTGAAAACATTTCATTAACCCTGGCAAAACTAAAAATCAAATGTGCTGCAAATAAAGAATATTGACAGATATGGAACAAAGTGTTAACGATTCTCATTGCACCCAATTACAAAAGGAATCCAAAAAATGTAACAAAATAATCGCAGTAAAATTGTGATAAGAATCCTTCCTTTTTCTTTTCAAAAACCTAGTGTTCAAAAGGTTTTCTGGAAAGAATCAAATTCTTTGAGATATTATTGCCTTCCACTGAAGTTTGGATGGTCTACAATTTAAAATTGCGAGGCATGCTCCAACCACACATTCTGGCCACCACAAAGACCACCCTCTTGAGCTTTGTTACATCAACCGCCATTACAATCCCAATCCCATCTTTGCCACCTGCAGACATCACGCTGTAAATGCTTCTCAGGCTGACAATGTATTGTTTGTCCAAGGGACAACTTATTCAATCATAGGGAGAGAGCGCACAGGAGTGAGAGCGAACACGAGTGAAAATGTATGCGCTACTGGAGGCCTGCAAATGAAGATGATTGAATGGAAATGGATTCATCTAAAAAATAACAAACAGGAAAGAAGGAAAACAGAGGGAGAAAAATAGAAAAATAAATTCACACGGATTCAAGCTGCTCAACTCATTCATGCTGATTTTGACCTTTCAGTCAGCATATTTATTCAAAGCGTGATAATGCATTGCTGAATGGGCTTCGAGCCCCTTAAAGTCAAATATGCGAAGAAATAATAATAATAATAGCTAATAAATGGTTTAGGAAAGTCAATTTGAAGAATCATCATCTCTTACCTCTTCTTAATATTCAGTTCTAGTTTTTTGTACCCTCTGGTTAGGTCTTTGACAGTCTCCGTGAGCTGATTCTTTTCCGTCAAGATGTCAAATGTGGTCAGTTCTTCAGCGAGCTGCTGCAGAGCCTGTAGGTCTTCCCTTTGCTTCACCATTTCTGTGCTTGCCTCCTGTGGTAAGGAAACACATGGTCACGTGCCATTAAAATCGGTAGCCTAGCTGCTCGTCTATGTTTAAATGTTGCCACTGTTGATCTTCTAATGAAAGTGATATAAAACAGTTGAGAGGGATTGTTCTCCGATCTCAGCACTCAACTGAAATTAAAATCCATGATTTGTAATAAAGAGTCAAGAGTACAACAGATGATCAAATTAACATGTTTATCAAAGACAGATGCCGCCTGAAGGCAGTATTACAATAATATATTTAATTGTACAAGATATTCCAAAGACGAGCAGGTTTGCAGGTTAAGAACATGGTGTATAGAACACAGTGTAGAGAACATGGAACATGCGTGATCAATGGTTGGCGTGAACTTGGTGGACCGATGGACCTGGTTCTACGCTGTATCTGCAAACTTAACTAAATGAAGAATGTTTAAAATCCATTTAAAAGCGATATTTATTTTTCAGATGAGGATGAGATTTCATTTCAGAGCAGTTTGTACACCTCTGCTTCCCTTCAAGATGGTCGCTGTGGACCATATTCTCCAACCACTCACATGCAGTGAAGAAATTTGGTTTGAGAATGGGTTTTGGTTAGTAAGGGAGCGGATGGTACCAAAAACGGTGAGGAAGGATGTCTAAGTTTGCAAAAAAAAATCCTGGATCAAGTGAGGAAGTGGCCCGTGGTTGAATTTAAATCTGACAAATTTGAGGTGATGCATTTTGGCAAGTGAAACCAGGCAGGACTGCACAGTAAATGGTAGGTTCGTGGAAAGTATTGTCGAGTCAAGGTAACTCGTAGTACAGAAACATAGTTCTCTGAAAGTGTTGACGCACATAGATGGGGTGGTGAAGAAGGCATGTGGCATGCTTGTCTTCATTGATAAGGGCATTGGGTACACGTGGGGACATTATGCAATAGCTGTAGACAAGGTTGATTCTATCACATGTGGGATAGAGCTGGCAGTTCTATTTGCCCTACTGTAGTTTAGAATCTGCTCTCAAGAGCTTGGTGAGAGGAATCTGAGCAGTGGCACATCCTTGGGAAATGGTTAAGTCCTTGCTTATTTAGATAGCACTAGTGTGGCACACATGTAGGCTAGGCAGAAGAACCATCACAAAGAAAATTAAGGATGAGCTCCAAGTGTCCACAAATCAAAAGCATAATGAAAGTTTTATAGACATTGGACATGGATCACTTCATTATCTAAGTTATGAAGAGAGCTGGACATAGCTAGTTGTTTAATAAATCAAATATATTAATATATATATATACACACACACAATAAAATATATATTTTTGGTGCCATTAATAGAAATGAAGATAGAAGTAGAATTTCACAAATAATGTACTCACCAGTATTTTCTGTGAAAATTGAGCAATATCTTCATTGGGATCTCCTCCAGCTGCCAGGCTCTGAGATTTGTTTTCGATGAACTGTCCAACATCCTGCACCAGTTTTTCAAACTGCTCTGTTTTAGGTAGCAGTTTCCTCAGCTTCTCCTCCTTCACCTGTTGCTCATTGCACACCGCTTGCACTTGGCTATTCAACTGCTCAAGCTTCTCTTGCAGCGAGGAAGCAGTTGCTCTATCTGTGTTTTCGATAAAACCATGAACCATTTCCTGGATTGTGTTAATGCTGCTTTGATGACTGGCAATATCCTGCTTTAATTTCTGAAAAGTTTTAGAAAACAAAGAGTTATTTGAAATAGTGTACGTCTTTGGACTTCAGCACAAACTTCATACATTGTAATGTTACTGCTATTCATGGCCATTGCTTGCTCCAGTATGCTCTTGATTGAGATATTTATTTGTCCTGTGATATATGAGAAAGAGAGAGGGAATGAGCAAGGAAACAAGGAAGGGAAGGAGAGAGAGAGGGATGGAGGGAAAACACTCGCAATCAGTGGGTATTCTGACTGTAAAGCACATATTGGCAAGGATGCGGCAAGGAATCTACTTAGACAGAGTCTGTCACAAAATCATAATGAAACTATGACACCAGGTATGATATGGCTATCATAACTTCTCAATTATACCATATTTAACTGCTGCAAAAAGCAAATGACTAGGAGAAAACTCACAGCATTTTGGGCCAGGGAATCCTGGATGGCAGCAGATGACAACGGCAAATTGTCCTGATTTTTCAAACTCTTTTCAACACCTTCCAGCCAGTTCAGTAAATTATCCAGACCTTCTTGAACACTCTGAGACTGAGCGATTGATACCTGCATCTTCTCATTGTGTTCTGAAACTACTGTAGACAATTTCTTGACCCTCTGCGTAATGGAATCTAAAAGGAAAACAAGACTATGTTATTCAGATATTCAGAATGTGTTTTTAATGATTGTATCATGTGAAGTTTCAGTTTTACTAAATACAAATATTTATTTTGGAGAATGAAACTCTAAAAGTCAGTAATGCAAGTGAAAAGTGAACTTTGCTTTAAAGTAAATGGTTAAAGGAAAGAAAAGGCACAGAAGGGCATAGATATGCTGGACAGTCAGAACCCTTTTCCCCCAAGCTGGAATTGTCCCGCACTAGAGGGCTGTAAGGTGAGAGAGAGGGAAAGTTTGATGGAGATGTGCGGGGCAAGTTTTGTTTTACACAGAGTGGCCGCCTGGAACGTATTGCCAGGGATGGTGGAGGAGGCAGATGCGATAGTGGTATTTAAGAGGCTTTTATATAGTCACATAGAAATGGATCATGTATGGGCAGATGAGATCAGTTTAACTGGGCATTATGTTTGGCACATACATTGTGGGCTGAGGGGTCCGTTCCTGTATTGTACTGTTCAATGTTATAAGGAGGAAAGTTAAGAGGTAAAAGTGGGAGGAAAAAGGAGAGTAGGGAATGAAAAAAGGGAACGGGGTGTGATTGTAATGTGTGACAAGAGTAAATTGAGAAACAGGGAAAAGGAGGAGGAATATGCAAAACAAGAGGAGAAGAGAGAAACAGAGGAATACAATTCCTGACTCTCAGTCTGAAGAAGGGTCTCAGCCCTTTACGTCACCTATTCCTTTTCTCCCGAGATGCTGTCTGACCCGCTGAGTTACTGCAGCTTTTTGTGTCTATCTTCTGTCTAATACAATTAGACTATTCATTTCTGTGCAACATCTTTTATAAGACCACTTTGACTTCAACCCTTTTTTCCCCGTCAAGAAGGGGAGCAGGTGGAGTGGAGGGAAGTGGGGCAGCAAAAAACATAAAGAGTATTCTGCTCAGCGGGGCAGGCTCTGACAACAGCTGCAAAAGTTCTCAGCAGAAGCCTGGTCGCAGCGGCCCACTGCACTGTCGGGGCGCTCGGTTGCGTGTCTCTGCGCTGCACTTCCAGCAGAGCATGAAAAATCACCTCTCATTGTGGGCCTTTGTGCCGTTAGTCACAAATACCTCCCTGACTGCATCACTGCCAGATGTTCACACTCGCCACATTCCCGTTGCATAACATTAAACCATTTGTCCACTTACTTTACCCATGATACATTTGTAGAACTGATATACAAGATAAATGGATTTGTCAGAACATTAGCAGAAATATTAGCCAACTTGGAATTTAGAAAACAGAAAAAATGTAGAAAGTAGAATAGTTAACAGAGCATCTGGAAAAAGAAAAGCAACATTAAAATGTCAATTTTCCCCTCATACATTTCATCTCCTGACTGAATTCTATATTCCCAGCCTGTTTTCTTGATTTGTTTCAGATTCCCAGTATATTTATATTTTTTCTATTGTTTGAAAATTGTCAGATACACAAATAATTTCCTTAGCATTGAATGAACAGCTTCAGTCAAGGCACAACTAGAGCCTATTTAGTTGCTTCAGTCAGGGCAGTAGAGCCTAATTAGTTGCTTCAATAACTTAATGTCAGTGTATCGCTTTGATTCCCTTCAGGAATTCCCAATTTATGCTATTTTTATTTTCAGTGCACCAAATAAGGGAAGATTAACCCAACAATTTTAAACCATAGGTTACTGCTCATGCAATAGTTTCATATGACCTAACACATAAACTATGTGCCACTTTGGCAGAAACATCATACAATACACATTTTACAATACTTTTGGGATGCCTGAATCACTACCATCAATTTAGTGAAGAAAGGCCATTTCTCAACTATTATTGAACTTTGAAAACTTACATTTTTATTTAAAACATTTCAGTCACTGTCATTTGTAGATAATAAGTGTATTTCCCTGAAAAGCTTCATTGCTGTAATCAAATGATAGTAGATTTATGATCTACTATGTGAAGATGACTCAAGATTTGAAGCCTGAATTATAAATTACAATTAACTTTTTAGAAAGATATAGAGAGCCTGGCGGATCACCAATATTATTTATATATAATGAAGATATATGATTTACTGAGAAGCAGCGGTATTTCCTATTTGATGTAATTACAGAACCACATCCTGGTGTAAACAGCTAGTACTGAAATGGTACCTGTCGTTAGTTGAATTTGATCTTGGTTTGGAACAAGGTCATCATCCGTGGACATCAAGGAGTTTGCTGCTTTTTGTAACTTTTCTACGCTGACTTCATGTTCAGCTAGGTCTCCCTGAAGCACCTGTAAATGCAAAATTATACAATAACTCATTCATATTTAAATGAATCCTTCTTTCTGTAAAAGGACCACTTAGCTCAACCGATGGCTTGGTGGGTTTTGATATTGCCCAGGTGCGTTACGGAGATATACGGATTGGGATAAAGATGCTGTAAAAACACCACAGTAATCCCCGACAGGACAGCCTGCTTTGGGAGAGAGTGTTGCTTGAATTAGCAAGGACCTAGTCACCACAGGATATTGGAAGACCGAGAGCTGGGTCAGTTTTGAAGTTCCCCATCTTTTTGCAGATTTACTGAAGAATTGCCACTCCGACGAGTAATCTCAGGTTGATTGTGAACAGGTAACCATACCTGGCAGTTCTTAGAAGGTTTATTAAAATATGTCGCAAATAAAAGAAAGAATATACCCTTTCCCAGTATATATTTTTTACAATTTTCTGCTAATTTGACATGGCAGTAAACATGTTGAAATAAAAAGTATCAGTTTCTCCAGCATTTTTGTTCCTTCACTCCATAGATGCTGCCTCACCCGCTGAGTTTCCACAGCATTTTTGTCTAACTTCACAGCTTTAACAAGTCACCAGAGGAAAAATCTACATTGATCATCACAAATGTTTATAAGTATTAAACGTATCTGATGCAAGAGCATTCCCTGTTGTTGTTGAGCTCACTATCCTTAGCTAGTCTTCATGAGATTTCAGTCTGACTGGCCCGATAAACAACAAAGTAAGCCAACTATCAATAGCCAATAATTGCCGACCATACCAAGATGGAAGAAAATATTTTAAAACTTTATTAGAGTTTGCTTCGCATGCAAAACTTGAAGCTTCGATATAAAACACAGCAAGATTTGCACAATAATGCCAAAGTCGTAATTTGCCTCTTCAGCACCAAGTACAAACGTTTGACTGCAATAGGTTGCGTTCCACTTAGTAACTGTTTTCTGCTCCTGTTCCTTTACTCCAAAAGTTCCAATCTACTATCCTGGATCTCTCACATTAATTAAATATGTACCAAAAACAGAAGGAGAACTGCTGGAGGAACTCAGCATCTGTGGGAGGAAATTGAGAGTCAGCGTTTTGTGTCTGCACCCTCCATATGGGCTAAAAGAGTAGAGGAGAGAAAGCCAATATACAGAGAGGGTAGGACAAGAGCTAGGTGGATACAGATGAGATGGGGTTGATTCAAAGACAAACACAAAATGCTGGTTTGTAGCTCAGCGGGACAGGCAGCATCTCTGGAGGGAAGGAATGGGTGACGTTTCTGGTCAAGACCCTCCTTCAGACTGATCATCTGTAGAAGGGTCTCAACCCGAAACGGCACCCATTCCTTTTCTCTGGAGATGCTGCTTGTCTCTCTGAGTTCAAACCAACATTTTGTGCCTATCTTCAATTTAAACCAGCATCTGCAGTTCTTTCCTACACAGATGGGGTTGATTGGCAGGTTAGTCAGAATTTTTATACTGACCATCTCCCCTCTGTCATCCAGATGAAGGGTCTAGATCCAAAATGCTGTCTGTCTATTTCCTTCCTGACCTGCTGGGTTCCTCCATCAGCTCTTTTTTAGCTCCAGTTTTCAGCACCTACAGTCTCTTGTGCCTTAATCAAATGGGCGATGCCCTCAATTACCCTGGCCAAGTACGTAACACTAATTTCTACATTGACACTGACAGCACACAGCTTTAACTTCACCATCGTCAAACCCCAACTCATTTACTGTAACTCAATGGTCAGGCTGCCTCTCTGACTGAACGAACAGCAATACTTTTCAATATTGTGAAACCTGATGCCACTGATTTGTTTGTCTGTTGCAAATTCTATGTGCATGACTACTAACTCCATATTTATTTGGATTAAACTAAACTTTTTGTAATCTTGCAAACAAATCTGACCCCAAAGTGAGTACAAAATCACAACTTTCTGACACCTTACCTCATGTTCTGCTACAATCTTTTATTATCTCTGGACCTGTTTAGTCCATCACCTCTTTGTTGGCCTCCCTTGTTCTACTATTGTAAATTTGAGGTTATCCAGAATTCAGCTACCATTGTCCCCAATCACTGAGTCTCAGTTGAATGTCCATGCAAGTAACCCAAAGACTGGGAAGCTCTTGAAAACAAGGTTATAAATATGCCCATTGTAATTGTAGAGCAGGTCAGCTTCCCAAAAGCAGATTGCTGCAGGTTCATTGTCAGGCTTCCAAAAAAACAAAAAAAGACAAAGTGCTGCAGTAACTCAGCAGGCCAGGCAGCATCTCTGAAGAACATGGTTAGGTGACGTTTTGGGTCAGAACCCTTCTTCAGGCTCTTCAGTTGCAGAGATGCTGCCTGATCCACTGAGTAACTCCAGCATATTGTGTCATTTTTTTGTAAACCAGCATCTGCAGTTCCTTGTTTCTTCATTGAAACAAAAATGGAACTAAATTCAGCGTGCCCACCATACTATTCCAAATATCAAACTTAAAAACCTTCCATCTGGCCTCAATTCCCATTGTTTGAGGTGCAGCTTAACATTATTTCAAGACATTCACATTTCTACTTGTAATTCATTAAAAAGTCATATTATGCAGCAATTTATAGAAAAACAACTTTGATTACCTTGATTTCTGCAAGGTGTTTCTGTAAGCTTTCTGGATCAGAAGAAATAGTTTCCAACAGAAGTCTATCTCCAGTTGCCTCCGAGTTCTCTAGCCATGAATTCAGCTCACTGGCAATGTCATGGAAATGTTGATATTTCTCCAACATATTGGCGAGGTGAGTGCCAAGTTTATTGCACTGTTAACCAAACAAATAAATAATTACGTGGATTTTTAAAACCCTCAATTTTGGTGAAATGCTGCCAAGTATCGAGTGTTCAACCTCTCCAAAATGGTTCATGCAATATGTTACTGGTCCATTGCTAAAACTAACGTTAGTTAAAGACCATCGAGAATTGGATGCTGCCTGCATCATTTTTTTGAGAATCACAGAAAGAATGGGAGATGTTTCGGGTCCGTCTGAAGAAGGGTCTCAACACGAAATGTCACCCATTCCTTCTCTCCAGAGATGCTGCCTGTCCCGCTGAGTTTCTTTAGCTTTTTGTGTCTATCTTTTAGGAATTATATTCATTCCAATACACCGATGAATACAACCCAGCAGTATGAATATTGATTTCCCGAACCTCAAGTAACCCTTGCATCACCTCTCTCTCCGTCCCTCCCCCACCTAAGTCATTGTACTAGTTTCATTGACATCTAGTTGAGTTTCACTGTCTGTATAAATCGTTATCACAAAGCCCACAATCAACAATGGACTATTGTGGGCTCCACCTGTCCTTGAACATTGTCCATTCATTCATCATCGTTGAAAACATTAGCGACGCAGTGGTGCTGGTTTCCAACGGGAACGGTGACGGACGCACCACACATCTCTGTCCTCCAGTTCCCGTGGACTTCCGCCGCTGGACGTATAGGATTTTGGTGTGTGTGCTTTATCATCATTCCTCACAATGCTATGTACAACAGTGGTCGCAACTTTTACTGAAGTGTGGATGGCTGTTGACTCGCTTGGAGCTCATCCGCCCTTTGACAGATCTTGTTTTTGGTCCTGTTGGGGGCCAACAGCCCCCTCCTCACCTGGCGAACCAGGCGGGGGAGACAGTTTAGTCGCCGACTATCCGACCACGGGGCAGGTAGCACGGGATTACACGGTACCCGTGGCGGGGGAACTACCCCCGACCTGACCTGAAAATTGTTACTTTTTTCATTCATCTGTTCTGTATTTCTCTATATCACCGTCTATATCTTGTTTCCCTTTCACTGTGACTCTCAGTCTGAAGAAGGGTCTTGTCCCAAAACTTCACCTGTTCTTTTTTCCCCCAGAGATGATGCTTGACCCGCTGAATGACTCCAGCTTTATGTGTCTATCAGGAACATTATTACCGTTTTCTCTAAAATAAATTAGACCACTTGTATTATCTCATGATAAATCCTTGCAATGGTCTCTGTTTCATCAAAGTGTGTTGGGCCAGTAAGGGAGATGCATAATTATTTGATCACCTGAGAATGGTGACTGGTCATTACCAGTATTACTTAGCTGAACAGTCGCAAGTTATCACACGTCCTCTTACATGACTAAAACGTACATGATTCTGTTAGTCTTGCTCCATGCATATTAATGCACTGAGCTTTGGCAAAATTGAAAATTTCAAATACAATGCAAGACTTCAAATGCCATTATATTAAGAAAATGAAAGAAGTCATACTTTTGAATGAAGTGTGCTATAGCGATTTTTGGCATCTTCTAACTTCTCCTTCACCAGTGTGCTGGTTACAGATGGGTCGATTGGGCTCTTAAAATCTTCATTTGCATTAGCTTCTGCAAAGACATCTGCCGCATCCAAGACCTTTTGCCCAGAAATAGTGATATATCTTAGATCTCCTTTGTGGGAAATAACATCTTCAGAGAAACCCTTCTGCTTCTGCAACTTGACTTGTAATGAATCGGAGTCCATTTCACCTGCTTTTATCTCTTCTAGTTCATGCTCAGACTGAATTAGCCAGGCCTCAAATTCACCATGATCTAAAATAAAAGAAATTAAGATGGTTATCAATATATTGAAGATGGTTACCACGGAATGCGTTTGGAGCTCTGGAAATTAGTCAGAAAATGTCCCAAATCACTTAGACTTTACTCGCGGTACAGTGGCGCAGCGGTAGAGACCCGAGGTCTTTCCTCACTACATGTGCTGTCTGCATGGAGCTTGTACGTTCTCCTTGTGACCACGTGGGCTTTTTTCCAGGTGCTCAGGTTTCCTCCCACATTCCAAACACGTGCAGGTTTGTACGTTAACTGGCTTCTGTAAATTACCCCTAGTGCGTGTGATGCGAAACTGGGATAACATGGAACTAGTGAGAATTGGGAAAATCATTAGTCGACATGGACTTGGTGGGCCAAAGGGCCTGTTTCCACACTGTATCTCTGAACTAAACTAAACTATCTGGCAAGAATTATTAAAGCTAATTTCCAGATCATGTTATTTTAAACCACATGCCGTTTTCTGCCATCATAGTTGTAATTCTTCTCAATTTTCAGTAAATAGACCTTAATTGAAGCGTGGAAAACAAAGGAATTCTTTAACTTACCTTTCTGAAATTTTTGGAGTTCTTCTTGCAAAGCGTGAACATATTTCAGCTGAGAGTCTGCATGTAACAGCGCTGTCTCATACTGTTCCTTCAAATCGTTCAAGTTACTCTGCAGCTGTTTTCTCTCTTCTGGAGAAAGATTATGGCCATGCTTATCCAGAAAGGACTGAGCTGACTGTGTCGCCAATACAAAAGCTTGTTGCTGTGACAGCAACGTTTCATGATGTTCCTAAAAAAAAGTCAAAGTGTACTTGGTTCATTTACATTGCTCTTAGATACGGAGGTGCCGAGGTGGAGTTGCTGCCTTGCAGTGCCAGTGACCCGGGTTCGATCCCGACCACAGGTGTTGTGTGTATGGAGTTTGGACATTCTCCCTGTTACCACGTGGGTTTCCTCCCACATTCCAAAAACGTACCAGGTTTGTAGGTTACTCAGCTTCAGTAAAACTGGCCACAGTGTGTAGGATAGTGCTTGTGTACGGGCATCGCTGGTCGGTGCGGACTCAGTGGGCTGAAGGGCCTGATTTCGCCCTGCATCTCTACACAAAACTAAACTGATAATATCTTGGGGATTTAGTTTCAATTTGATTAGCTGGACAAGCTGGCTGAGGAATGGCAAATGGAGTTTATTGCAGATAAATGCGAGGTAGAACATTTTGGAAAATCAAACAAGGGCAGGACCCTGGGGAGGGTTGTAGAGCAGAGGGACCTAGGAGTGCAAGCAAATAGTTCCTTGAAAGTGCCGTCACAGGTAGACAGGGTGGTTAAGGCAGCTTTCGGCACATTGTCCTTCATCGGTCTAGGTACTGAGTATAGTAGTTGGGATGTTACTGCTGTACAAGGCGCTGGTGAGGTCACATGTGTGTTCAGTTTGGCCACTCTGCTATAAGAAAGAGTTTTTTAAGCTTGAAAGAGTGCAGAGAAGATTTACGAGGATGTTGCCAGGACTGGAGGGCCTGAGCTATAGTCACGTTGGGCAAGCTAGAACTTTATTCTTTAAAGTGCAGGAGGATGAGGAGTGATCTTATTGAGGTGTTTTAGATTATGAGGGGCAAACTACATAGAGTTGATGCAGAGAGGATTTTACCCAGAGTAGGGGAATTAAGAACTAAAAGTCATAGGTTTAAGGTGAGAGGGGAAAGATTAAATAGGAATCTGAGGGGCAATCTTTTTAACCAGAGGGTGGTGGGTATATGGAACGAGCTGCCAGAGGTGGTAGTTGAGGCAGATACCATAACAACATTTTTTAAACATTTGGACAGGTACATCGATAGGAATGATTTAAAGAGATATGGCCCAAACACAGGCAGGAGGGACTAGTGGAGATGGGGCATCTTGGTTGACATGGGCAAAATGGGTTGAAGGGCCTGTTTCCATACTGCATGACTCTCTAATTTAGTATAAATACAATATATCAAGATATCAAGTTTCTTACAAATACAAGAAACAAGATATCAAGTTTCCTGACACAAAATAATCAGCATACAGAAAACCACATCGAACATTCACATTGCAGATCTGTTTCTAATTGAAATGTTGTAATCTTAATTGTATTATCTTAATAATGACTTAATCAATTACTTTTATCATGATGGGATTAGGTGATGTCTATGTCCTCTGGTGTTCGAATCCTCTACCCTGGGAATAAAGACTGAGCATTCACTTCATCCATTCCCCTCATGATCTTGGACATCTCAATATGGTCTCCCATCTGCTTCCTTACTCCAAAGAAAAATGTTGCAGCCGATCAAATCTCTCCCTATAACTCAAGTCCACAACCTCGTGAATCCTTCTACATCTGTTCCAACATAATGGCATCCTTCCTATAACTGACCACAAGTGTGGTCTCATCGATGACTTGTATAACTGCATCATAATGTCCCAACTTTTGAACTCAATACCCTTCCTATTTGACATTGAGGTCAAAACCAATAGAGCAGAGATTTTATTTTATTTGTGATTGTAATTGTTCAAACGTGCACTTGTCTAAAGTATTGATATTTTTCAAAATTTTGGGAGCATTTAAACATTCTCCCATTATTTTAGGGAAAAGTTCCAGATTGAGGATGACTAAATCAGAGGAGTTAAAGATGACTATTCATAAGTGTTCATACCTTCAATGCCTGTTGCTGCTGGTTCAGGTTTCCACCCTTCCCAGCCGGAGTATCCATTACATCGTCCCGGTCTCGCTGCTGTAAACCATTTCCTAAAGCATCAAATTCATCTTCACCGTGACGGTCTCTGACCTCACGAGACCGCGTGTGAGGGTAATATGTGGCTTTCTGCTGCCCAACGGATGACAGCCACTCCAACAGACCATCGATCTTAACCTTATTTTCTTCAAGTTCCTCTTCTGCTTTTGCCTGCAATCACAAAATTCTGTTAGCTCGAAGATACAAATTTCATAGAAGTTCTGATGTTTCACAAAGTTTAGGTAGAAGTCAAAAACATTTTCTTTTCGTCTTTGGGGGAAATCCTACAGATTGACGATCTTCTTCTTCTTGCGTATGGCTTGCACAGCCTAAAGTTGTAGGACAACTTGTTTTATTTGATCTTATTTGATTGTGCACGCCGGGTTGATTGCCTTCGTCAAAACAGGGTGGACCACGTGAAGGTTGCAATCTTCCACACCAAGATTGACGATGAGCAAGTCAGATGAGTTGAAGAAGCTTTTCAACAGGTTCTGTGCCAATGGCACACCATTTCAGCTGACCCAACAGTGGACTTGGCCAGCGTTGGTCCAATGGGAGAGGAGTAGTAAACACTGAAGATGAGGCACACCAACACTCTCTAACCAAACACACATGACAAATATCTGTTCTTGCCCACTCTCTCTTCCTCAGCTCCCTCTCCACGCCCCGTCTTTCTCCATCTCTCTTTCCTGGTCCACCTCCCTCTCAGCTCCCACCTACTTTGCTCATCTTTTTTCTCAACCCTTTCCTTTCCATCTTGATTTCCCCTTGCTCTCTATCTCTGCCACCACCACCCAACCCCAGCCCCCAAATCTCCATCTCCTGCTCAACAGCTCTATCCCAGTGTAAAGTTACTTCACCACCATTATTTACCCTCTTCTGGTTTTCTCCCTCATTACAATAAAAAACTTTTATGCACTTATTCACTGCATTTTCATAATTCCCTGGTTACTATTTCTAAACTTGGTATTAGTATAATCAAATTACCATTTTCCACGCAACTAGAAAAAACAGGAAGCAACAAACATTAGATAAATTTGCAGCTCCTTCACCTCTATTTTATAACACCGTTTGAGCATTTGATTAGTATAAAACTGCTCTTGCATTACAGTACAGTATACCCTGTTATGGGTGGCACTGCCTTCCCAGAAAATGCTGCAATTACAATGTTCTGAAATGGGAACCCTTGACAAAATCACCACAATTCATTGTTATTTTCACATTTTGTGTTTGTTTAGCTACTTTTCCGCACAAATTACATGAGAGCAAAATGTTCTCTATATCTTAAACGTTCTGGCAGTCACTTGTAAAGTCCATAAGGGGGAATTTTTTATACCCCATGTGCAGTAACATGGGGATACAATCTAATATTATAATGTGGGGGGTACTGTACTGACTTTCAATACTTCTATCGATTTTCTGTTGGGTATTACCTTTTCTGTTTCTTGTTGGACAGCTTTCGTTAAGGCACTGTCTACTTGTTTCTGAAGTTTCTCCGCACTTTGACTCAAGACTTTGTGCTGAGCCTTAACTTCCAATAGTTTTGTCTCAACTTTTGCCAATTCTTCAGTACCTAGCTTTCCCTCGTTCTCCTGCAATAAGTGTTCCGTGGCCTTGATCACATCCTCCACAGCAGCAGCGCGAGATTGCATGTCTTTTTGTAATGCCTAAGAAGGAACATAACAGAAAAAATATTTTAATAGCCTTATTGTGAAAGAAGGCGCACAAAACAACACTGACAATCTAGCTACATGTACTTCATGCCCAAATCAAATCAAATTCCTGTAGCCTCCCTTACAATCAGTCTGAAGAAGGGTCTCAACCTGAAACATCGCCTATCCGTGTTCTCCAGAGATGCTGCCTGACCTGCTGAGATATTCCAGAACTTTGTGTCTTTTTTTTCCCCATAAGCCAGCATCTGCAGTTCCTTATTTCTACAAATTCCTGTAGCCTTGTTTTAGGCACACTTTATTTTAAGCAGAAGATGAATCCCACAATTATAGAGGCTTTTACCCAAGTAAACTTGCCCATTCTATTTTGGTTGTTGACTCACTGAGGCTACAGCCTGGTAAAATTACTCAAGTCATCCACTTCTCAACTGTACTTCTTATTACTGCGCGGTTGAGATGTAACTGATATTTATGTCCATGACAAAAGCAGTTCATGGTCAACCAACTGCTGTTTTTTTTCTTAACATACGGAGCGGATTGATGAGGAAATTCAGAAAACTGTACCATATTTCCCATCTGCTGTTATGTTTTGATGGAAGACAGCTACTATCCTGAGTTGAGAAGTGGAAAATATTTTTTATGATATCAGCTATACTTCTGCTAAATACCTGAATTTCATTTAAACCATCAAACTGGTGATCTAAAAGATATTTTAAGAACCACGTTTCAGTGATATTAAATTTCAGTGATGCATAGTTCCAAAAATGATGGCTCCACTTGTAAAAATGATTTAGCTAAAAGACCAAATATAGGCTTTATTGCACAGAATCAACAAAAAACAGTGTTGGAAAATTAATTATCTCTGCATCATCTAAAGTTTTAGAATGTTGTGCATTAATTACAAAGGGCATATGGAATTATTTTACTGTTGGAGAAGAGCTAAATTGTTTTTAATGTTTTTATGTGCTTTCCATCATAAATAGTACTGATAAAAACAGATGATCGCTTATTTCCTGAACAGCAGCTTCTTCGTGGTACATCATAAACACACTGCTACTTATATACCTCATCTCACGCTCTTCATGAACTTCCTCGGTCTATGAAACCATTCTCTAGCTTCAAGTATTTAACACAGCTTTCCTTTAAATGTACCAACACCAGTTAACATCCATGCATCTGGCAGCAGTTTAACCAGTTTCCGGATCAACCATGTCACCTAATCCCATCTCCCAAATATTATTGCATTTGGTCTTAACGCTCTGCTCATCCTTCCAATTTCTCTCACCCAGCTGGAATCCAGCGCGGGCTGTTCCCCTGCTGTACTGGCTGGAGGCTGTAGTGTGCAGCTGCTGTTCCAAGTTGAAGCACATTCAGATTAAGTATTTACTTAGCTACTGATCCACTCTCAGTTAAGGAATCTCCTGGAGTCATATTATGTAAATAGTAAATAATAAGTGCAATAAGTCTTGCAATGTATTTCGATGGAGCTGCTCCCATTCATTAGAACAGAACAATACAGGACAGAATGTCTGTGGTCAACACGATGCCAAGTTAAAGTAATCTCCTCTGCCTGCACGTCATCTATATCCCTCCATTCCCTCAATATCTATGTCCCCCTCATAAATGCCACTACTGTATCAGCTTCCATCACCTCCCCTGGTGGTGTGTTCCAGGCACCCACCATTCCGTAAAAAAAAAACACAGATCACATTTAAACTTTGCTCCTCTCACAAAGCAATGCCCTCTAGTCTTTGATATTTCAATCCTGGGATAAAGATTCTGTGCCTTTCATAATTGTTTTAATACTTCTATCAGGTCTCTCCTCAGCCTTAGACCTCGAGAGAACACAATCCAAGTTTGTCCAACCTTTCCTTATATCCAATGCCCTCTATTCCAGGCAGCATTCTGTTAAACCTCTTCTACACCCTCTCCAAAGCCTCTACATCTTTCCTGTAGTGTGGTGACCAGAACTAACTAGCTAACCAATGAAAGGCTTGGATAGAACAAACGTGGAGAGGATGTTTCCACTAGTGGGAATGTCTAGGACCAGAGGGCATACCCTCAGAATAAATGGACGTTCCTTTAGAAAGGAGATGAGGAGGAATTGGAGGAATATAGGCCAAACACAGGCAGGTGGGTCTATTATATTTGGGGCAAGTTGGTCGGCCTGGGAATGTTGGGCCGAAGGGCCCTTTTCCACATTGTATGACCAAATCTAATGGTGAAAAAACAGTTTGAGTTAAGGCAAAAGCTAGTCCATTATTATAAAATTGGCTTCACAAACCTGAATCGCACTCTGCTGCTCGTGAAGAGCTGGCAAGTCACACTCGCTAACTGCCACCTGGTGACTGGCCACCATGTTAGCTGTCTGGGCCAGCCATGTTCCAAGCTGATCCAGCTTCTGCTCGCATTCCTCCTGCTGTTCCTGCCGCGTCTGCAACAAAACTAGAATGTACATTCCTTCTTTCCATTTATGTGCTTCTAATTCTCATAACTGGCATTTTGAAATACAACTTAATGATGTCTATAGATCATCTCTGGCTGGGTGGACACAATAGATCCATGCAGGTTTTTTTTTTCATAAGCCAATAAAACTTAAATTTTACTTGATTCAACTCAACCCAAAAACAATTGTCATGTAGTTGTGCAATTTGCCTTCAAATCACCTGAATATGTATGAGGCCCACAATAGTATAACTTTAGATTTAGTCATTTATTTGAAATATTTAAGTTCTGAATGAGATTTAGAAAGCTAAGCTTGAGAGATAATAATCTGAGATCTATAAAACTAGATGGATTCAAACTGGTTGATTAAATTTTAATGCACATGATTTCATGGCAGATGAAAGAAAATTGATGGGTGATGTTAGAATGCGCTGCGATATGCAGATAAAATGCTTACATTACACACTCAGAATTCTGTGAACATTTGAATGAGCAATTTTCAAAGAGCTGCTTGAAATTAAACAGCAGTCACAAGCAAATAGTCCTCATCTCCAGCCTTTAGATGGACTACAGATATCACATTATGAATTAGTACAATTGAGCAAGATGTGTCACAAATATACAGGGAAGCCACTGTGTGGAGATTTCACGGAAATACATTATAGAAGCAGTGAAGAATCAGCTGTTATAGAACGACAATGACAAGAACTATTAGCATGTGGTCTCATGGTTAAAAACCACAGTTAACACTTCAATGACCATTTTCAGATCCACTGCAAAGCATTATCTTCATTATGTGAGCCGTGGCGGTTAACGGAACATAAGTATCTGGAAAAAGCAAGGCAAAACAGATTACAAGAATGACTCAAGGAACATTGGTTAGAGGGTTACTGAAAGCATTGCAACTGAAGACAGAGAAATAATCCACAGTCATTTCAGACATCACACTTACACACACACACAATACACACATGGCTGAGGCTACTGACTGGCATTAGATTAAAGGAGAAAAGATTCTTGGAGCAGCTTTATGAAGATACCAAACAGACAAGTTGGACCATTGATGTGCCTTCATACCATGGACGGAAATTACATGGAATCTCTTAGATGTACTTGGTATGTCAGCTGTTTTGCCCAGTTCACATTAAACTGTGCTAAAATCAGCAAGCGCACTGCCAACCAACGTTTATATCAGCTGAATACAGATCAACATATTTTCTTTCAAACAGCCAAGTTCCTTTATTTCTAATTTAATTCAATTATTATACAAATCTATCTACAGGACCCCTGTCAAGGGTGCATGGAAACCCGCTCCTGGCGAGTGGCAAAGGAGAGGGGGATCCCGCTTCCCAGTGCGCAGACCTGGAAGCTGGAAATAGAGTCCCATCAAGTGCCCGGAAAGTGTAGGAAAGAGCTGCAAATACTGGTTTACGCAGAAAACAGACATAAAATGCTGGAGTAACTCAGCGGGACAGGCAGCATCTCTGGATAGAAGGAATAGGTGACATTTTGGGTCAAGACTCATCTTTAGAAGAAGGGTCTCGACCCGAAATGTCACCCATTTCTTCTCTCAAGTGGTCGGAAAGTGCAGGGACGGGAGTGCCAGCAAGATAACTGGGGCCTCAGTGCAAGGAGAGGAGCACAACCATCAGGGAGCTGCAAGTGGCATGGGGCCACAGGAACTGGTGCTGATGCCAAAGATGCGGGATTTCCAAATTGTATAGTGGATTACAGTTTTATTTATGTATATTCACTGCGTAAAGACTTTGACAGTAAAGCAACTTTTCAGCAAGTGGCTTAAAAGCTACAATGTCCGTTTTTACTTTTTCAGCAGTTTGCACTTGAATTACAATTACTTGCATATCTTAATATTCATAATAACTAGGTTCTCATTTGTACCCATTGTCAGATAATGCATTAAATCACACCTGACATTTTGCTTTAGAAATATTTTCTATGGCTCAAAACGATGGTATTTTACATCTAATTGCTGGCTGGTCCAAACCTGCTTGGATTCCACAGACACGTTATCCTGAAGCTGAAGATCTGGTGTTGAAGTGCATGCCCCAATATTTTCAGAAATATTTCCGAATGACCCAAGTGGGTCATCTAATTGTTTATGCAACAACAAGCTGCTTTGTTGAGGGCTTGAGGCTTGAGCATGATCAGTATTAAAACGTTGGAAATCAAAATTCACTTCATCAATATCTGCTTTAGTGTGTGACGATGATCCCTTTAGCTCCTACAAAAAAGAATGGGAGGACTAATTGTAAACATGTCAAATAGCAAAAGCATACATTTACACTTTGTGATTAAATACTATGAGGATAGGAACAAAGATATTTTCTTGAAATAACAGTGATTTTGGCTCATTAAATTATGTAATTGCAAAGGAATTCTACATATTTGGAACGACAATTTTACTTAAACATCGATCTTATTTTGGCATATTCAGGTATTGGTGTCACATTCTCACTGTTCAAACCCTGTGCCTCATGCAGGTGATCAGCACAATGACACAGCTGGTGGAGCTGCTGCCTCACAGAGCCAACTGCAAACCACGTTCGATCCGGTCCTCGGAGGCTGCCCAAGTGGAGTTTGCAGGTTCTCCCCGTGACAATGTTGGTTTCCTCCGGGTGCCCCGACTTTCCCCCCACTTCCCAAAGACGTGCGGGTTTGTAGGTTAATTGACTGTAAATTAACCCTAGTGCGTACAGAGTGGATGCGAAAACTGGGGTAACATCGAAGTAGTGTCAATGGTTGATGGATGGCCAGTGTAGATTCAGTGGGTAAAAGGGCCTGTTTCCATGCAGTACCTCTAAAGTAAACTCATAGGGTAGTTATTGCATCTTGCCAGGAGTTCTGCTTCCCCTAAAATTCAAATAATGACTACACCTACAAGTTATGATTATCTGAATTTTTTATTTTGGGGTTCCTGAAGAAATCAGCAAATAAAATAATGTGATCTACCTAATGGGAGAATGCAATGAAATTACTCAAGTGCCCAACTAGTTAAAATGGTATCCGTTAACCAAACACCTATTCAACGGAAAAACTAGTATTTCGACTTATGCATGATATTCAGAAACAGTCCTCACATATCTCAACTAAACAAATTTGAAACCTTTCTTTTACCTTTCCTAGCAACCAACTTAAATTTGTGGGTTCAGGCCCTCCTCAAAAATCTGAGTGGACCTTGCAGCTCTGATAGTACGCTGCCCACCCAAAGATGCCATCATGTGGAATGATTTTAAAAACAGACGCCCAACTTCTCTCAAAGATTTTGGAAGAGAAGGGGAATAATCCCAAGAGTCCGGGCCAACACATACCTCAACAAACCAAATGAAAAACAGATTGTCTAGTCATTTGGCTATTGCTATTTCTGGGTGCACGCTGCAGTATGTTCCCTACATGAGAACAGCAATTTCTAATGCAATTCATTTCCTGATCACCTTGAATCCTAGAGGGGATGATAGAAGTATAAACCTCTCTTTAACTGGACTGTTTCTATTAGATCTCCACAACTGTCAACGTTCAGCCACATTTTGAGAAATTTATTATACTTACGCAAGTCACATGTTGTTATTTTATTCCCTTATGCAGAAGAACTTTTATTGGGCAAAAACACTTGTTAAGCTTTCCGAATGCAGCCTTTGGTATACCAGAACCCACTGCCAGCAACTGGCAACCTGCACCCAGCATGGCCTCACTTTTACATACCTCTTTACCTTGTGGAGAGATGCTATATTGAATTACACTTCCCAGCAACATCAGTGAACAACAAACAGCTTAAAAACTTAGACAGCTGGCTAAATTGAGCCCATTGACCAAACACCCATTCAAAAGGAAAAACTAATATAGCCACATGTGCAGTATATTCAGAAACATTCCTCTCTTATCTTAAACAACATAATTAAAAACAGATTAACTCGTCATTTTCCCGTTGCTATTTATGGGCAAAAGTAAAAAACACATTTGGAGCAAATTATTACTTTTTCATTTTTCTTGTCCATCAAAGTAACTTCCCTCTGAAAGATACAGTGTGGAAACAGGCTATTCGGCCCATCGAGCCCACGCTGACCGTCACTAGTTCCATGTTATCCCATTTTTGCATTTACTCCCAACATACCAGGGCAAGTTACAGAGGCCAATTAACCTATTTGGGATGTGGGAGGAAACCAGAGCACCCAGAGGAAGGCCACATGGTCACAGGGAGAACATTCAAACAGTTCTCACAGGCAGCACCCGAAGTTGGGATCGAACCTTTATCTCTGGCGCGACGAGGTAATGAAATGTAGGCTCCATGAGCAATCCCAGGTCAGAAACACTGGAAATGGTTTCCAGCAAGATCTTGTCGGCTGTCTAACATAATACCGAAGGCCCTTTTTTAAAACTCACTAACTTAATTGTAATGTAACAAGTCAAGGCAACTGTTTGAATTTTGCTCTCAATTATATTCCTAGTGATCTGACTACTGATTAAACTCTGCAAAATGTGTTAGCAAACAATGCTACAAATCACTGTGATGACTAATCACTGAATATATTGTCTGATAATTTAGCAAATCCAGTTTTTATAGACCACCTAAAATAATTGCCTGCTCATTCAACCTTTGGTTTTGGAGCTGCAGAGCAGGTGGTTTAAAGAAACAACTTGTCTCATCACACACACGTTGTTCATTTTTCTGTCTGATCCAGTGTGTATTTTATAATTGATGTTGAAGTATAGTGCTGAAATGCTGCGATCACAATTTTGGTAATGGCACAGATTTAATTGTTAATTGTCCAGATGGAACACTGATCAAAGCTTAATCATACATTAACTATTTCATCTATAGGAAAGAAGCTGAATATTTCACTATTATACATCTCCAAATTTGGTCCCCGTCCCCCCTATGTTGTGGATACCTAGCAAATTAAAACTGATCCTTGGAAAAACTTTTGAAAAAGCTTCTTTCCCAATTCATAACAGACAGCAAGCCAACACTTTCTCTTTGTTTTTTGTTTCATCTAATTTTAACTGATATACAGTACTCTGACTGCTTTATGACAATGTGTCAAAAATCAGCACACTTAAGGGGCTGTCCCACTTGGGCGACCTAATTGGCGAGTTTAGAAGAGTATGAAAAAATGACATGTTGAAGACCTCCTTCGACTATATTGAAAACCAGCTTCGACTAGCTATGACTAACTTCGGGAAAATTGGACACCGAATAGTGGAGAGTGAAGACGACCTCCTTCGATCTCCCTTCGACTATGATGAAGACTATCTACGACTACCTTTGACTACCTTTGACTACCCTCGATTACCTGCGACTAACATGACGACCTACTACAACTAAACCTACGAGTAAAAAAAAGTATTGATTTTTTCCATGGGGACCTTTTTTTACTCGCGGGCATTTTTTAACAGATTGAAAAAAAGCCACGACCTAGCTGAGGCCTTGAGTTCGCGGAGACCACTCTCGAGCATGAAGGAGAGTTACGAAGACCTCCTACGACCTTGTGTCGACCATGCTGTGAGTATGAGTTGAGCGCAAACTCGCCAGAACTCACGGATTAGGTTGCACAAGTGGGACTGGCCCTTTAAAACAATTACCAAATGAATTTCAATTATTACAAAATATTAAGGTCATAACTTGAGGATAGTTGACCACCGTTGAAGGTAAATGCCTGATCAGTTGAAGAAACATTATTTGGTTTCCAATCGAGGACAATAAAAAATGACGCAGGATCAGCATTGTGATTTAATGAACCATCACAAACTCCAGTTACTAAGTCAGTGATTAATAGGTCCAAGATTGATTTGGACATACATTAACACAATGTAATAGTTGAAAAACTCTAGCTTAAGTGGCAGTTCAGCAACTGCAAATACTAATGGAGGTGCAACCATTCGCGACAATGTTGCATGTCCACTGACAACTGTTCAATAATTTACCTATGATTACATGTTATCCCACAGGTTCAATTGATGGCAGACATACAGATTTGTAGGTTAATTGGCTTCAGTAAAAATTGTAAATTGTCCCTAGTGTGCAGGATAGTGCTAGTGTATGGAGTGATCGCTGGTTGGCACAGACTCGGTGGGTGAAGGGCCTGTTTCCTTGCCTTATCTCTAAACTAAACAAACCAACCACCAAGTATATACTTTCATTAGATGACCTTTATACAGTGATCACGGATAATGCTCACAAAGGAAGGGAGAACACCAGGAAATATATATTTTTAAATTATTTGATTTTCTGTCTTTCACTTAGCTTACTTTCTTCGTTGCCAGAATATCTGTCAAAGCTCCATGCCAAGCTTTTGACTGCTCGCAGACTGAGGTAAATGAGATCTGCAAGCTTTTCGAGTCTTTCTCAAGTGCCTTCTGTAATTGATCAGGTACATGTGTGTATCCTTCGAGTACCTTAACCAATATCATCTCCTGGTCAATCTGGAATGATAGCTTCTCAAGTTCTGCTTCAATGCCCTAAGAACAGTGTGAAGACAGTGTGAAAGACTCCAGCATTTTCAATAATTATAAAAATCAGATATCAAAACAAATAAATAGAATGCAATGCACAGTTTAACCATCAAAACTAAGCAAACTTTAAGGAAAAAAGTCCAAATCAGAATTCAAGGAAAGACACAAAATGCTGGAGTAACTCAGTGGATCAGGCAGCATTCCTGGAGAATATGGATAGGAGACGTTTGAGGTTGGGAACCTTCTTCAGAAGTGACTGAAGAAGAGACCTGACCCAAAACATTAGATATCCATGGTCTCTAGAGATGCTGTCTGACATGCTGAGTTACTCCAGCACTTTGTGTTTTCCTTTGGTAAACCAGCATCTGCAGTTTCCAGTTTCTACAAAGCAGAATTGAGTTCTGATAAATGAATACCAATCATGACTATTAAGCATGATGGACTAACCTTTGCCACGTGCAATTGTTCAAGAAGCATCGGCAGGTTGTCAGCGACTGGCTTCTGTTGCTTCAGCCTGACCTCAATATCCAGCACATGAGACAGGTAAGAAACAAGATTCTTGTCATGTTCCAGGCATTGCTGCTTACCACATAAAGGCTGGTGACATAGGAAATAATAAATATATATATAAACTATAATTTCATGTAATTCAATAGAAATTATTTTTTTCAAACTACAACACCGATTGATTTTTTGCATCTACAAAACTGTGGCCATGTGGATGATTTTGCACCACACTTGGAGTATTATGTTCTGTTTTGGTCACCCTGCTATAGAAAAATATGGAATTAAGCTGGAAAATGTGCAGAAAATATGATTTGAGGATTTTGTCAGGATTCAAGTGCCTGAGCTGCAGGGAGAAGTTGGGCAGCTAGGACTACTTCTTCGAGTGCAGGAAGGTAAAGGTTAAGATCTTAAGGCAGTGTATAAATTCATGAGCTGGATAGCTAGGGTGAATGCACATATTTTTTTTTCCCCCGGGATAGCGGAATCAAGGACTAGAAGGCATAGGTTTAACTCAACAAGGGAAAGATTTAATAGGAACCTGAGGGGGTGGCAACTTTTTCACACATGGTTGGGGATTATATGAAATGATCTGCCAGATCAAGTTGAGGTAGGTACAATAACATTTATGACTATGATATCAGAAAGAGAGACTGAAGCCCAAAGTCCCACACCTTCAGGTTCAGGAACAGTTTATTTCCTATAATCATAAGGTCATAAGTGATAAGAGTGGAATTAGGCCATTCGGCCCATCAAGTCTACTCTGACATTCAATCATGGCTGATCTCTCTCTCCCTCCTAACCACGTCCTCCTGCCTTCTCCCCATAACCCTTGACACCCGTACTAATCAAGAATCTATCTATCTCTGCCTTAAAAATATCCATTGACTTGGCCTCCGCAGCCTTCTGTGGCAAAGAATTCCACAGATTCACCACCTAAAGAAATTTTAGAAATTCTAAAGAAATGCCTCCTCATCTCCTTCCTAAAGAAACATCCTTTAATTCTGTGACTATGACCTCTGGCCCAGGACTCTCCCACTAGTGAAACATCCTCTCCACATCCACGATCCATAATCATCAAGTTCTTGTACAGACCTGCACAACCCTAATTCTACCTCATCAGACCACTACATCCCACCTCTTGCACTGTTGCTGACTTGTTCTCTAGATTTTGCACTAATGTTTGTTTCTTTGCAGTTTTTTCACAGTTGTGCAATGCGCACAATGTGATTTTTGTGTGTTTGCCTGAGGCCATGTGCCTGTGATGCTGCTGCAAGCACCATTTGCATTATTCCTGCACTTCATACTTGTGCACATGATGATAAACTCATCTTGACTTGACAGATGTCAAACATCAGCTCTGTCACTGAAAATTAACTTTACAAGACAGTCTTATGTACATTTTCCTTTCTTTACCCGACGTGACAATGTTCAATAATGTACTCATAATTCAGAGCCTTTGACTCTGTCAATCTGTTTGGATGAGATGATATACAGTAGCATGGTAACAAAGGTGACAGATGTATTGCGAACATCATAATCCATGATCTCCAATCTATATTCTATTGCAAAAAGAAAATCATTCAAAAGGGCTCAGCCAAATATGCAGAATGATACCCGACTGCAATAAACAACCTGGCCATTCCATTATTACAGATGTAATCAGAAGGTTGTATGCATATGGGGGAAGTGAGAAAATTCCCCTATCCTGGGATACTCTATGCTTTCATGCTTGCGTTCACTGGGTCAGGCAGTATCCCTGGAGATCATGGATAGGTGACTTCAGTCAGGACCCTTATTTAGATGGATGAAGAAGGGTCCCAGCCCAAAACATCACCTAACAATCTTCTCCAGAGATGCTGCCTGACTTGCTGAGTTTCTCTAACACTTTGTGTTTTCTTGTGTGAACCAGCATCTGCAATTTCTTGCACCCACTAAATACAGTTCATGATGTGTTTGCCTCAATAAACAAATTATATTGTAAGAACTTCAATTTTTTTAGCCAGCTTTGGAATGATAACAGGTCTCATATCTGACACCGAATTCAAGCCCAACTCTGTGAAAGACTGTTTTAATTAAGCCATCCTGCTTGGGGGATAAAGAACATCATCTATTATATGTACGATAGTACATTGTAGCCGACAAAATATAGATTTCACTTTTCAGCATTCATAGGAAGGGCATGTAACAACTTTCCCTAACAAGAAATTGAAATTTTCCTTGGTATTCCATCAAAATGCGATTAATGTTATACACTGAATCAGATCTTTTACTTTAATAACATTTTATTCAGTTGTGGTAAATGTAGGAAATGTGAAAATGCCAAATTTCATCCTCACTGCTGTTTCATCTTTCACTGGGTTGTTATAACAAAGTTACTTAAGTAATTTCTATTTCAAAAAGATTTTACATGCATTATACAAAGCAGCGAGGAAACAGATAAGAGTATCTGCACAAAGAGCAGTTGGAAGAAAGGGAGGATCTGGCACAAATTCAGCACGATGGCTGTGTGGAATAACAAGTGAAATAGTACAAAGCCTTCTGCAAACCTCAGAAAATAGTTATGACGATTTGCATGGTCACATAGACCTTAATCAGACACTGGGAGATATGTCCAGAAGGGAGTATAATGTTGATTAGAGAATCTTATAGCACAGGAGACTACCATTCAGATAATCATGCCTGTGTAGGCTCTTTGAAGTTGTTGTTTGAGCTATTAAAATAATTGGAGACATTCGCAAAGTCTAAAATACACTTACATTAATTTGTATTTCTTTTTTCTTCAATCCTATCCTCCAACCTGAACCAAATCATTCCCCAGCAATCTATTTGCTTTCCAACTACCTAATCTCTAGAGATAACATGGTTTTAGACTGTAAAATGATATGCAGTAAACAACAGATGATATAATTCAGAGTAACTTTTGCTCGATTTTGAATATAGAACAGATCAAACAGCTGTCTTGATGCAGAATTTGTTAGAAGAATCAAAGTTACCCCACCACAAGCATGTCCAACTGTGGTTCATCATATACTGAGTCTCATGTCAGTCTCTAATGGCTACTTCACTTGTAATGCTACTGATTTATCAGTAAAAAGCAACACTCAATTGGGTCATTTTAAATACAAGAATGCAAGTGAGTAGGTGAAAAAAACCCCACCAAAATGTGGCCTTTTCTTGGATTTCCATTTTAACTGAATTGTGCCTGTGCAGAATTGAGTATCAGTTTCCCAAAATTAAGTAAGCATTTTCAACCAGTTAACAATGGTTTACAAAATGTCCCTTTTTGAAGGCCAACAGTAAAGATAAAGTTCATCTTTATTCATGGGATAGAGATCTCATTTCAGATGTCTTAGTTAGTCTTTATTTCCAATACCTTGAAAATGAAACATTAATGCTTTCATTCCATTCTCAATACTACATTTATGATCAATTTAAATTTTGTTCTTGGGATACCCAGTATTTCCTAATTATTTCCTAAATATCTGAAACGAATGCATGAGTTAAGGAAATGCAACACTGCAGCATGTCATTAAATCGTAAATAAAGACCTTGGAGCAGTCAGTTATCCCATCAATTGACTTTTTCCATCCCCTGTCCCCAACTTGACTGAACAACATTTACAAGAATGCTCAACATCAAGTTTGGAAGCAGGCTTTCAAAAGGGGAAAGTTGTACCAGGCCACTGCTGTTTACCTGCAGAGACTGGTACAGACCAGCATTCAAGGAAATCATCCGTCCTCTCAATTGGGTCAAAGCAATCAAAGGATGTGAAAAGACAGAAATGTAAAAATAATTATAATGTTTAAAGAAGAATGATCCAATTTGCTTACCTGTATTTCAGTTATTACTTCTTGTTTGTCCTCAGTATCGTTGTTGATAATCCGTCCTTGTTCATTCAAGACCATAAATGTTGGTTCATCAATCTGTTTCTGCAGGAAGTCTTCGTTTATCATCACTGGGCTACTTTTATTCTCCTCTTCAAAATTAGAATTCAATTTATTGTCCAAGATAGGCTGGATACATTCTGTCAATTCATTTTTTCTTTGTTCTTCTGCAACTTTTATTGGTTCACATCTTTCATTTATCCTCAAGTCGACCACATCTCTGGATTTGGCATTTGGTTGCTTGCCTTCTGAAAGCATTGCCATGTTTTCACTGTTATCAGACCTTTTTATAGGCATCACCAACACATTCCGTTCACTTACAGTTGAAACTTTATTTTCATCTTCTGACATTCTACCTGCTGATTTTCCATCTTCAGTTACACTGCCCAGTTCCCTGACTTTACCATCTGGTTCTTCATTACATCCAACATGTTGGACCATTTCAACAAAAGACTGCGAATTCACCTGAACTTTCGTGAATTGATCTTGCAGTGGTCTCCTTTATTTGTTGTAAAAGCATTCTTCCATCATCCTTATTTTTCGACATGCTCCCTCCTAATCTTTCATAATTCATTGTTTGTTTAGCCGTTTCCTCACTTTCGTTCAGTAAGTAATCAGGAAGTTCTTTCCTACTTGACAGTGTATGTGTCCTTGCATCTAACTTGAATTCGTTCATTCCACAATCCATTGTCAAATACAATGCCTTGATCACTCTCATCCGTCACATCGTGAGAAATCACCATTTGTTTTTCATCAGCAGAATGATCCTTCTTTCTTTTCACAAAAATCCTTTCATCAGTTCTTTCCAAACTCATAACATCTTGCACATTCGCCATAACATCGAAGCCATCCTTTGAATAATTATCAACCTCCATTTCCTCCTCAACCATTCGTCCCACATTGCTTACGTTTGTTTCTCTGTCCATATACACCATTTCTTCAGGGGCTAATATAGTGGGGATATTAATTTTTTCTTTGTTCTCACGTACTACATATTTCATATCGACAGACTTCAGGGATAGTGAATTCTTTGTACCAGGTGTTCTTTCTACCAGTAGTCCTGATGATAAAGACACTGGGTTGTCATGAGAATTAGGCACTTTGTTTTTATAACTGATAACTGGATTTTCATCCCTAATCCTCAAATAGGAGCTCTTTTCCATTCTTGGAGATAATATCTGACTCCCTTCGTTTGCGAGTGTCCCGTCGAAAGATGTACTTGGTACAAATGGCATAATGAATTTTTCCATCTCTATATTAGAGCCCAGGTCAGGATCAGAATATTCACCAGTCGATCCGACATTGGACTGGATTTCTTCAGCCATTTTAAGGCTTATCAGACCATTGTCAACCGCTTGAAGCAGTGGAACTCTCTCTCCAGTGAGAGGATCAATTACTCCTCCGTCCAAAAGCTGATTTGTGACAATAATCTCAAACATATCATCATCCAGTAGCTCACATTGTGCAGCTTTTTGCAGTGTCATCCTGTCACCAGTGGTACTGTCTACAATCCCACCACTGTCAGCCTGGGCTTGCAGCAGTCTCATGGCAGCGACTGGGTCCACTTGCCTCATTTTTACTGCTTCAGCAAGTGTTAAGTTCTTGCCTGTTAGTTCATCTCGGATACCTGTGAAATATCTGGCTTCCATATATCTCTGGCCCGATTCCAAGTCTATTTTTCCCTTTTTAATTAGCTCCGAGTAAGGTATTATCCTACACTGCTGAGGATCTACAATTCCTCGATGCTGCTCGGAGCACATTGCTTTTGTCAGTGCAGATGTTCTTCCTTGATTAGTATCTTGTGTTAATGTCAGATTTTCGGAAGCTACCGGCTCCTTAAGGCTTCTACTCCAGGCTTGAGTTTCTTTAGTTTTGAAAGCAAATGCAGTGTCCTCTAGATCTAATGATGCTGCATCAGATAAATTAATTGGCTCCATAGTCTTTGGATGGATATATGCCTGCTGACAAGCTTTCTCCACTTCAATCAATTCGCTTGCTATATCCTGATCAATCAGACCGCATTTAACAGCATCCGTCACGGAAAGTCTCATTCCTGACAGGTGATGATTAATTCCCCCAAAGGCCACCTGCTTTTTCAAAATGGTAAGCACGGCTTCTTTATCAATGATTCCCCTCTTTCTTGCTTCAACAGCTGTTATGCGTTCTTTTGTTTGTGGGTCCAGTATGCCATTCATTTCCATTTGTAAAGAAATCATGCGTAGTTTTGTGTTTTCATCCGATTCTCTTCCCTTTGTGGCCTTTTCTAGCTTGATCAAATTATCCAGATGGACATTATCCACTAAGCCCATTTTTGATGCTAGAGTCACTGATAACTGTTTGCCTCGTTTTAAGTCGATGATCCCACCAGAGATGACTTGTCCCTCCAGGACTCTTGCTGCAGTTTCTTGATCCAGAAGCCCTACTTCAGCTGCATCCTTGACTGAACGCACAGAAGTGCAACCTGGAGAGATGACCCCACAGATAACTTTCTCAGAGTTCAAGATCTTCCGAATCATCTGTTCGTTCACCAGACCCTCATCTACTGCCTCAGCCACCGACACAGTTTCACAAGTCTGTGGATCAAAGAACCCACCGAAGATGGCCAGTTTTTCCACTAGTTTGAGGGCAGTGTGGCTTGGAAGCACTCCCCTGGTCACTGCTTCATTCAGTGCTAGTCTCTGGCCTGTCTGTTCGTCAACGACACCACCATTTTGAAGCTGGTCAATCAGAACATTTAAAGTGGATTCATCATCCAAATAGTCTTCTCTTGGCTCTGACATTATTGGCAATTCCTGGCATTGGAAATATTTAGCAGGATCATTTACTTCAGGATTTTGCTCACCACTATGCAATTCTGCAATTTTCCCTTTTAAGGACCCATTCACATTGCCTTGGCCAATTCCATTTTTAATATCACACGATGTTGGTCCAATGCTGCTAACACTTACGACAGCTTTGGCTCCATTATTTAGTATTACACCACACTGAGTCTCTTTCAATGACCCGTGAACTGCTGATGTTGGAAAACCTACAACTGAACTGGTTGAGGTAATATGAGAGTCTGGCAGATGGAATGCTTCAACTGTCTGCAAAACGATGGCTTCTTCCTCAAAACATTTATGGTTGACTTGATCCTGTGAAGTGGATTGAATTTCTACATCACTTATTGTATAATGAGAAGTTTCAGTAACTATGCTAGACATATTTGCTTTCTGTGATCCTTTTGTAGATTTTTCAGCAACATTTGATTCTATACTAATTACACTTTCAAATTTAGATTTGCCGCGCAGTATTTTCAGTTTTTCTTTTTGACCATTTTCATATTCCGTTGTGTCCAGTTCCTTTCGAACTGCTTGTTGTTCATTAGTTACAATATCCTTGCAACAGATTTCAGTTTTATATTTTTTTTCTTCAGAGGCTGGAAAATCCACATTCTTCTTTAAAGGCATTTCCTCACTGTTTCTAATTTCCTTAATCCATCCATCTGATTGTCTTTCATACATTCCATAACCAGCTTCTATCTTATCACTTGTTTTAGAGCTGTCATTTTGTTTTAATGTTAGCTTCTCTGGATGGTATAATTCAGTATAATTTGTGGTGGTATCATATTCTTTATTGCATTCTTCCAACGTTTTTTTACTCTTCAAAACTGCAGTGTTTACTCTTGCTTTTATGAATTCTTTAGTGATGTCATTCAACTTGGCATCAATCAAAAGCAATCTGTTACCATTATGCACATTCATATAACTTTGTGCCATTAAGAAAGACAATAGCCTTTCTTCTACCATTTGACTATGTGAGACTGGTGCATTGGTGTCAGCAACCAGGGATTTCAGACTGGAATTTGGCAGCATTCCACCAGCCGTCCTCCAGTTCAATCTGTCTACAATTGGAAAACCAGGTTCTTTCATATTTGGCATCGCATCTGGAATACAAATTGACTTCAATACTTCAGCAGCTTTGTCGTCTAAAATTCCTTGCTCAATTGATTCTTCCCAAGACATTACCTCAGTGGTTTCGGGGCAATAAAGTTCTGATATGGTGGGTCTCTTCTTCAGGATTGCATGTGCGAGATCAATGGAGACAAGACCCTGTTGCACTGCACTGGCCACAGGAAGGACTTCACCAGATTTTGGCCACAGCAGTCCCTTAAAGGACAGCTGTGACTCCAGTACAACCAATGCGCTTCTCGGAGTCATCAAATCCCGCTGTACAGCCTCATCCAGAGTCAATCGCTGAGCTGAGACAGGATCGATAATACCGCCCGTCTGGATTTGACGAATTAATATGGAGCAAGCTATATCATGATCGATGAGATTATGTCTCACTGCTTCATCCACTGTTAGACGGTGCCCTGTTCTCGGGTCTACGATGCCACCTGCAAACAATTGTGCCTCTAAAAGTCTGACCATCACCTGTTGGTCTATCAAGCCCTCTTGGATAGCACGGAATAAGCTGACCTTCTTTCCAGATTTCAGACATATCATCCCACCGGCAAGTTGCTTTATTGGAAATAAAGTTAATCCACTTTCTTTATCTACAATGCATCGCTGTATCAGTTCTGAAAGTCCAAGCTTTTCTCCCGTGTTAGGATCAATCAAACCTTTCTGTACTCTTTGTCTAGCCTTCATCTTAGAGTGGAGGGATGCACTGATCAGGCCCAGTTGGAAAGCTTTCTCTAGATCCACAGCTTCAGCTGTTGGTAGTTTTCCAAAGCCACAGTTAAGCTGGATCTCCAAAATCTTCAGTCCCACATTCTCTTCAATTTTCTTCTCTTCAACAGCAGCAGCCACAGGAAGAAGTGTATTGCTTTTAAAATCGGTGCTTTTCAAGAGCTGTGCGGCAGCCTGCAGCTCTTTCAAGAGTTTAGCTGTTCGATTATCTATCGCACCTCTTTCTAAAGCTTGTTCCACCGTCAGGTATTCACGGGTTTCAGGAATAAGGAGGCCAGAATTAATCACTTGAATCTGAAGCAGGGCAAGGCCTGTGTCTTGGTCTATAAAACCCTTCTGCATGGCACGGAAAATTGAAAAGATTTCTACTGTTCCCAGGTCAATCACACCTGCAATTGTTTCATTCTCCTGGAAAATGTAAATCACAAGTTAAGTCTCTGAACTTACAGCAACCGATAAATCTGCAGACATCCTTGTAAAATATAAACAGATTATTCTACTAATATTAGTTTTATTTTTTTTGAACTGTTCTCAACAGAATAGGTTTAAGGTTTAGGTTTATTATTGTCACATACACAGATGTACAGTGACAAGCTTATACTGTAATTATCTATACATAGCTAATTACTAAATTTGGGGATGGAGAAGCAAAATAAATAAATAGGCCTCAGAATTGTAGTTTAGAAAAAAAGGTTGTAATTCATGAATTTGGTTTTTAACTGGTTTACAATTGACAATCACTTTCATTTGCATGACTTTGTCAAAAAGTGTTGAATCAATTTTCTTATTGTGGTGCCAAATTTTACATTTGCATCAATTTTGCACTTGCAGTTTTGAATTTGGCATGAAATTTCCACTGCAAAGTAATAAATTCACACCATCATCTCGCTAATCTCCAGTTAATTAACTGATGTTGAATAGCTCGGTGCCAGCTTTTATACAGCCTTGAAAATAGACTCATGCACGAAATGAATGTGCATCAATGCATGTCAATGGGCATTATGTGCAGACCTCCCTGAACTGGTACAACATCGAATTAACCCTGGTGCTATTTCATCCCTTTAACTGTTTGTGTATTCGTAGGACACTTAGAAATTATGGATATAATTGTGTACCTCCAGATACATAACGTGACTATTAACATAAAAGAGGATCGCAAAATAACCTGGCAAAGAGGCCGTAGTCATTCAGCTCTTTGAACCCGAGCCAGTTCTTTTCAAAAGAAATGTAATTGTCTCACTGCCCAGTATTTTTCCTGCATCAGTTAAATTTATTTTGTTTTCTCTCAAGTATTTATACTGTTGCCATTCAAAGCTATTTTTGAATAGACACCCTTCATTGCATTTGAAAACTTAACTGACTACTTTGAAAAACATTTTTGCTCATCTTGCAATATATTAAAGCTATAAGAAATCACACCTTTTAGAAATAATTGGAAGAATGTCATTTGGAACAAATGTGGAACAAATAATCTTGGTTTCTGATAATCATGTTCATATGTTCTAGGAGCAGAATTAGGCCATTCGGCCCATCAATTCTACTCTGCCTTTCAATCACGGTGATCTATCTTTCCCTCTCAACCCCATTCTTCTGCCTTCTCCCCTTAGCCCCTGACACCCTTACTAATCAACAAAAATCAATCTCCACCTTAAAAAAACCATTGACTTGGCCTCTGCTGCCGTCTGTGGCAGGATCTATGGGCCAATTATATTTATAGCAATAATGGCCCTCTCTCTTAACGGGAGCCATCATTTACAATATATATGTCAAGCTGCACTGACTGCAAAATTATACATTTTCCTTCAATGATTAATGTAGCAAACTTCTAAAGTAAAGACGTCATGCACACAGTAATGACGGTATCGGCCTTTTAAAAACTGTGAAGGAATTCAAGAACCAGACATATTATTCACAGATATTAGACAGTGTACAATAGAATGAATAATTTCTGCAATACCTCTGAACTTGTGGTATCATGGGACAGAAATACAGTAAGCATAACATTTTGCACAAAAAAAGCAAGCAACACAGCAGACATAAAGATGATATTGTCCAGACAAAATGCTTAGTAAAATGTCTGCACTTCTGTAAAATATGTAAATCTTTGAATTCATAGTTGTTTAAAGACTTCCTGAATCATTATGGGTATTAGATTTAGACAGCAGAAACAGATTGTGTGAAATGTGGTACTGTTTTCAGAACTGCTTATTTAACGCAGGCTAACCCTTTCAAAAAGAAATCCAGATCACTATCAAAATACAAAGCATCTCGAATTTCACAACATTTTTCGTAACATCTGCTACTTAGGACAGCTTTAAAGCTACGCTCACAAATGGTTCTGCTGAATCCTGACGTTTCAAGTCATTAACAAGATGGAAAGGAAATAAGGTAAGAAATCAGATATTGTTTTCTCCTGGTCTATGGACTGAATTTCATTTCTTTCTACAGACTAAACAATAGACTTCTATATATTTTACATTTCACATGGATAGTTACTTATTGCGTTAGGAATGTTAACCTATCTAGTTCAGTAAGTGAACTGGATTAGTGTATTTGTTTTTAATAGCATTGTACATGATTTCAATCATTTCATAATTAGATTCCTATAACGGAACTGAGACTGTGCACATGAAAATGTTCCATTATTTGTTCCCCATCCCCTTTTAATTTTAGTTAATTTACAAAACAATAAAGAGGTTGGATAGACATGGATTGTTTTCTCTGGAGTGTTGGAGATAGAGTACAGAACATAAAATTATGAGAGGCAATGATAGGATACAGTCAGAACCTTTTTCTCAGGGTGGAGATGTCCAACACTAGATAGCACAGCTAGAAGGTGAGAGGGGGAAAGCTTAATAGAGATTTGCAGGGCAAGTCTTTACACTGAGGGTAGTAGGGGCCTGTAACACACCTCCAGAGGCGGTGTTGGAAGCAGATAGGATAGTGGTGTTTAAGAGGCTTTCAGATAGGCACATGTAAGTGCAGGGAATAGAGGGATATGGATCATGTGCAGACAGATGAGATCCGTTTAACTTGGCATCATGTTTGGCACAAAAATTATGGGCTGAAGGATCTATGCTGTAGAGTTCTATGTTTGATAATTCCTGAACCAGAAGATAAACACTTAACCTGCTCCTTCTCCTTGCATACACTGATTTTGTTGACCACCTTGTGAGAAAGCACTGGCATTTCCTCCAATTCTAGACATGTGATATTGCTGCCCACTCTAATGGATGCGAGGGGAGATTGTCATTAAGTGTAGACTTGCCTGAAGGCTTTTAGGAGGGCATTTGTGTAGTTAATTCGAGCAACATCATGAAACAGTTAAATGTTCCTTTTAGGACATGATGGATTTGCAGCTCCGTTGAAACTCAGATCAAAGATGTCTGACGTTTATTATGAGTTTTGTTTTGTTCATTATTGTCTAATATTTTAATTGGAGTTAGAGTTACAAAGGACAAATACAGAAACATAACGAAGATTTAATATAACACATTGAGTACAGAAGAAGACAAAAACATTTACTTACCAGCAATGGCGGCTTGCCAGTGGCAAAAGCAGAGCTAATGCGAGTATTTCAGCAGTATCACACACACAGTGTAAGCTTGTTGTTAGGTCCAGCATGCGCCGTTTATAGGGATATTTGATATCAAATTTTAATCCATCTTCTATTTGAGAATGGTTAGTTTTTGAGTTGTAAGCAAGGATGCTGGTTAATTTGACATATTTATTCACAATTCATAGTGACACATCATGCTCAACTGGTCATGGAAATTCATAATTGATAATGATCGCACTATGCTGTTTACAGCAAGCAAAGGTTATACCACACTTCAAACATGGGTTCCCTTCCACAGTGAAGCATAAAAGACACAAAATAAACATTTACTTTTTGCCTGAATAATACAGGCACGGCAGGTTAGAAGATAAATTGATTTGAGATAAATAACCAAAAGCCTTTAAAAGATACTGAAATAGGTCAATAAATTTGTGGTGTGATCACATTAAAATCTAAATGATATTTGCCATTTCACAGTGCATCACTGTGTACAGGCAACATTACATATATATATATATATATATAATATATATATATATTTTACACACACACATATATATGTTGTCCTAGATGATCGGAAAGAAATTTTAGAAAACAAGGAAACAAGGACAAGGAAACTTACTGATTTACACCAAGTACACACACACACACACACACACACAGTCATGGGCAGATGAAGCAATATACAATGAACATGAGGTCTCAACAAATTCAGAATATGTTTCTCAGGCAATGCATCGTCTTCTCATTGGGTGGAAATGATCATCACTGTGATTTATAAGATATGCTCTGCATTACTCAAAAATTTTTGGATTAAACCATAAAACTAGGATCCCATTCTCTCATCTCGGGTGAACGCAAAAGATTCCAGGGCACAAATCAAAGAAAAAGCAGAAAATTTTCCATCACGGAAACCATTAATACAATTTAACGTTGCTTCTTTCAGACTATCGTACATAAATGAGCTCATGAGAAAACTGACGTATAAACGGAAAATGTTGGAACCTATCAGCAGGTCAGGCTCATCTTGACATGCTGAATGCTGCCAGCATTCTCTGCTTATATTTCAGATATCCAGTATCTGCAGTTTTATGATTTACACTTCAAATGTATCTGGCTCCACGTAAAACACCCCAAGACTGAAAATAGCAAAATTGTCTTTCATCTTTATTTACTCAAATAAGGCTATTTGATCACTGATTTTTGAAATAGAAATATTTATATTCCAAGTCAGATTAGCTTAGTGATTACCTTGTTTAAATCCTCACAATATATTAAGCACACACTTGTGCATGCGCCTAGACGAGGCAAAGCATAAATAATTTACCCCAATATGCAGCAGATTGAATTGGAGATAATTGGCTGAGAAACAAAACATTGTCTTCAAGTGATGAGTAGTCTGATGTATGTGTGAGTAATGAAGTTCGTGCTATTACAGGTAAAACATTCCATGCAGTGTAATTTATGTTCATACATTCACAATTGCATTCATACATTGATTCATGCAGGTCAAATTGTCAAAACATTGATATGATAAAAACATTGAAAATATTAACTTCTGGCAATGTCCTAGTCCTTCAAAGTGTACCTTTCGTTGCACTTCGTGAGTGAGCTTGTTTTGCAGCTGCTGGAGCTCTGCTGCAGACTCGTCACACAGTTTCCCATAGGTTTCCTTCAGTGTGTTCAACTGTGACGTCACCTGTTGCTGTTCTTCTGGAGATATTCTGTGAAACCAAACAGTTCAATATTTATAAATTAAGATGGTCAAGGGACCGGTAAAGGGGAAAGGAAATCAGATTCTTAACTATTAAAACAGAATTTTTCAAAAATGTGTTTCTTTCTTAGATTCTACAGTGCCCTCCATAATGTTTGGGACAAAGACCCATCATTTATTTATTTGCCTCTGTACTCCATAATTTGAGATTTGTAATAGAATTAATCACATGTGGTTAAAGTGCACATTGTCAGTTTTTATTAAAGGGTATTTTCATACATTTTGGTTTTACCATGTAGAAATTACAGCTGTGTTTATACATAGTCCCCCCATTTCAGGGCACCATAATGTTTGGGACACATGGCTTCATAGGTGTTTGTGATTGCGCAGGTGTGTTTAATTGCCTCCTTAATGCAGGTATAAGAGAGCTCTCAGCACCTAGTCTTTCCTCCAGTCTTTCCATCACCTTTGGAAACTTTTATTGCTGTTTTTCAGCATGAGGACCAAAGTTGTGCCAATTAAAGTCAAATAAGCCATTATGAGAATAAAACTGTTAGAGACATCAGCTGAACCTTAGGCTTACCAAAATCAACTGTTTGGAAAGAGTTAGTTCAGAAGAAAGAAAGCACAAAGGGACTGGCAGGCCAAGGAAGAGCTCCACAGATGATGACAGAAGAATCCTCTCTATAATATACATAAATTCCCAAACACCTGTCCAACAGATCAGAAACACTCTTCAGGAGTCAGGTGTGGATTTGTCAATGACCACTGTCCGTAGAAGACTTCATGAACAGAAATAAAGAGGCTACACTGCAAGATGCAAACCATGAGTTGTCTCCAAAAATAGGATGGCCGGGTTACAGTTTGCCAAGAAGTACTTAATAGAGCAACCACAGTTCTGGATAAAGGTCTTGTGGACAGATGAGATGAAGATTAACTTATATCAGAGTGATGGCAAGAACAAAGTATGGAGGAGAGAAGGGGACCAGCCCCCAAAACAAGCATAAGCTAAAGATGGCTGCAATACATGACTGGAAGAGCATCACCAGAGAAGGCACCCAGCAACGGGCGATGTCCATGAATCGCAGACTTCAAGCAGTCATTGCATGCAAAGGGTATGCAACAACATACTAAACATGACAACTTTCATTTACAGGACATTGCTGTGTCCCAAACATTATGGTGCCCTGAAATGGGGGGACTATGTATAAAGTCCTGTAATTCTGTAATTCCTGTAATGCTGTAATTTCTACATGGTGAAACCAAAATGTATAAAAATGGCCTTTATTAAGATCTGACAATGTGCACTTTAACCACATGTGATTATTTTTCTATTACAAATCTCAAATTGTGGAGAACAGAGGCAAATAAATAAATTATGGGTCTTTGTCCCAAACATTGTCGAGGGCACAGTATTTGATTAAATGGTTGAATAAAATTTACATGACCAGCACATTTTTCTTTGTTCTTTTGCGTAGATATTATGACGAGGATTTTCTTCCAATGATTCAAATCATGTCAACTGTCTCAATTTTTTAACAGGTTAATTCCACAGCTGGGCACAAAGTGCTAGAGTAACTAATCTGTTGATGTTAATTTTCCAAAATTGATTTGGAGCAGATTGGAAAAGATAAATGCAATCTGATTTTTTAAAACATTTTTTAAAAGGGATGGAAACCAAAAGCAGAAATGACAAACCATTTAACTTAACACATGTTTCAGAGCAAACATAAGAAGTTTTTTATTAAAACGTCATAACAGGATGTTGAATAAATTCAAGAAGATAAGCTATAGTCAACATGATTTTGTGAAAGGAGAATCATGTTTGACCAAGTTACTGGAGCTCTTTCAAGTAAAGTCCTTCCTCAAAGGTTACCACAGTTAATCTAAGCTCATGGAATAGGAGATATCAGGCAACTGTTCCCAACTGTTATCAGGCAACTTGTCTTGCACTAAATGTTGCCCACTTAATCATTTATCTGCACACTTTGGACATAATCATGTATAGTAATTTCTTTGTCTGGGTAGCATGCAACAAAAAGATTTTCAATGTACATTGGTAGATGTGATAACAATAAACTAAACTAAACCTATGGTCGAATATTGGTTAGCGGAGAAGAAAGGATAGGCATGAATGGGTCTTTTTCTGTCAAGCAAAATGTGAGCATGGGGTGCATGGATTGGATTTGGTGCTGGGGCCTCAACGTTTTAAGTATTTATATAAATGCTGTGAATGAAGGCACTGATCGTAGGGATGCAGAATGTACCAATGACAAAAACAGGTAGAAAACTAAGTTGTGAGGAAGACACAAATAAATATAAGCTAAAGAAAGACACTAAGTGCTGGAGTAACTCAGCAGATCGCGCAGCGCCAGACATGCTGCCTGACCCGCTGAGTTACTCCAGCACTTTGTGTCTTTATTTTGCACGTCAGCTTCTGGTCCCTTGCATTTCAAAGGGAATTAAGCGAGTGCATGGGTAAAGATCTGGCATATCGAGTATGTGGGAAAATGTTAATGTCCTTTAAAAAAAAAAAAGCACATTGTCTACTCAGTGAGAGACCCCACAGCTCAGATGCAGAGGGATCTGGATGTCCTTGTGCACAATTTGCAAAATGTTAATATGCAGATTCTGCACCCAATTAGGCACATAAACAATGTCATCATTTATTGGAAAATATCCTGAGGAGGAATAATCGACTCTTGAAATAGGTCAAAGAACATAAGACAAAGGATATTTATTGTCACATAATAAATGTCCTTTGTCCTTTGACCTATTTCAAGAGTAGATTATATACTGAGGGGGCGCCGTCGAGTATGGCTGCCCAGCCTGACGCTGTCTGAAATAGATAAGGACTGATCTGGGATCATCAGCACAAATTTGATGGTGGGAGTTCCTGCCTGTATAATTTCACTAGATTTATTTTAAAGAGTAACTAAATATAAGGACAATGTGGTTTACATGGACGTCAGTGAGGCCTTTGATCAAGTCTCAGTACTCCGCCAGTTTCGCCACCGCCAACGTGACCCCTCCACTCGCCACATCTTCCCATCTCCCCCCCGTCTGCCTTCCGCAAAGACCGCTCCCTCCGCAACTCCCTTGTCAATTCTTCCCTTCCCTCCCGCTCCACCCCTTCCCCGGGCATTTTCCCTTGCAACCGCAAGAGATGCTACACTTGTCCCTTCACCTCCCCCCTCCACTCCTTTCAGGGACCCAAGCAGTCCTTCCAGGTCCGACAGAGGTTCACCTGCACCTCCTCCAACCTCATCTACTGCATCCGCTGCTCCAGATGCCAGCTGATCTATATCGGTGAGACCAAGCGGAGGCTTGGCGATCGTTTCGCCGAACACCTTCGCTCGGTCCGCAATATCCAACCCGACCTCCCGGTGGCTCAGCACTTCAACTCCCCCTCCCATTCCGTGTCCGACCTCTCGTTCCTGGGCCTCCTCCACGGCCAGAGTGAGCAACACCGCAAGTTGGAGGACAGCACCTCATATTCCGCTTGGGGAGTCTGCATCCTCTGGGCTTGAACATTGAACTTTCTCAATTCTGTTAACCCTTGCTGTCTCCTCCCCGAAACGTCGCCTATCTCCTTCGTTCCTTAGATGCTGCTGCACCCGCTGAGTTTCTCCAGCCTTTTGTGTACCCTCGATTTTCCAGCATCTGCAGTTCCTTCTTTAACTCTCAAATGGAAGGCAGGTCCAAAAATGTACAGCCCATGAGAAACAAGCCAAGGTGCAAATTGGATCCAGTGTAAGCTTTAATATTAAGAGAACAATGTTTCATAGAGATTAGTGCTGAGACCCTTGCTGTTTGCTGTATACATTAATGACTTGGATGTGAATGGTCCTGGATGTGCTCCTATAATCGTGTCCCCCGTCCCCTTCTACCTATACCATATAACCATATAACCATATAACAATTACAGCACGGAAACAGGCCCTCTCGGCCCTTCCAGTCCGTGCCGACCATTTGTTTTCCCCTAGTCCCATCTACCTGCACTCAGACCATACCCCTCCATTCCCATCACGTCCATATACCTATCCACTTTACTCTTAAATGTTAAAATCGATCCTGCCTCCACCACTTCTGCTGGAAGCTCATTCCACACAGCCACCACCCTCTGAGTAGAGAAGTTCCCCCTCACGTTCCCCCGAAACTTCTGTCCCTTAATTCTCATGTCATGCCCTCGTTTGAATCTTCCCTACCCTCAATGGGAAAAACGTATCCACGTCAACTCTGTCTATCCCTTTCATCATTTTAAAGACCTCAATCAAGTCCCCCCTTAACCTTCTGCGCTCCAAAGAATAAAGACCTAACTTGTTCAACCTTTCTCTGTAACATAGTTGCTGGAACCCTGGCAACATTCTAGTAAATCTCCTCTGTACTCTCTCTATTTTGTTGACATCCTTCCTATAACTAGGCGACCAAAATTGTACACCATACTCCAGAATTGGTCTTACCAATGCCTTGTACAATTTTAACATTACTTCCCTACTCCTATATTCAATGCTCTGATTTATAAAGGCCAGCACACCAAAGGCTTTCTTTACCACCCTATCTACATGCGATTCCACCTTCAGGGAACTATGCACAGTTATTCCTAGATCTCTCTGTTCCACAGCATTCCTCAATTCCCTACCATTTACCATGTACTTCCTATTTTGATTTGTCCTGCCAAGATGTAGCACTTCACACTTAACAACATTAAACCCCATCTGCCATCTTTCAGCCCACTTTTCCAAATGGCCCAAATCTCTCTGTAGACTTTGAAAATCTACTTCATTATCCACAACACCACCTATCTTAGTATCATCTGCATACTTACTTATCCAATTTTCCACCCCATCATCCAGATCATTGATGTACATGACAAACAACAGTGGACCCAACACAGATCCCTGAGGCACCCCACTGGTCACCGGCTTCCAACCTGACAAACAGCCATCCACCATTACTCTGTGACATCTCCCATTCAGCCACTGTTGAATCCATCTTGCTACTCCGCCATTAACACCCAAAGATTGAACCTTCTTAACCAACCTTCCATGGGGAACCTTGTCAAAGGCCTTACTGAAATTATAGACAAGCTTTAAGGTTTGTCAAACATGACCTTCCAGGCACAAATCCATGTTGACTGTTCCTGATCAGACCCTGTTTATCCAGATGCTTATATATATATATTATTTCTAAGTATCCTTTCCATTAATTTGCCCACCACTGACGTCAAACTAATAGGTCTATAATTGCTAGGTTTATTCTTTGAACCCTTTTTAAACAATGGAACAACATGTGCAGTATGCCAATCCTCCGGCACTATTCCCGTTACTAATGACATTTGAAATATTTCTGTCATAGCTCCTGCTATTTCTACACTAACTTCCCTCAAAGTCCTAGGGAATATCCTGTCAGGACCTGGAGACTTATCCACTTTTATATTTTTCAAAAGTGTCAGTACTTCCTCCTCTTTGAATCTCATAGTTTCCATAGCTACTCTACTTTTTCCCCTTAACTCACAGAGTTCAATATCCTTCTCCTTGGTGAATACCCCTCCACTGGCTTCACATTTCATGCTTCCTCTCTCCTTACCTCGTAGCCATTTGTCAGCTACCACTTGCCTGGCTCTATGCTGCCTCCACCTCTCTTCCAGCTTTGACCCCCCACTACAATCTGTCAAGAATGGTCCATTGTTGAAACAAAGCCTGTTCATGTCCAGAGATGCTGCCTGACCAGCTGAGTTACACCAGCACTTTGTAAACCAGCATCTGCACTCCCTTATGTTCTAAATAAGTAGATAAAACCTCTGTAAAGGCAGATGCCATTTTATAATGCAAATGATAATCATGTGCAAAAAAAAAAAAAATGCATGCGTTCACTTTTTTTTCTTCTGGTCAAACTATAGATTGCCGTTTCCTGCATGCGCATCACTAATTGAATGATTGAGTAAAACGGTAAATGGGATTACTCCATTTATGTTAATATTGAAAACTTTATTGTTCGGCTTTCTTCCACTGATGAAATGATGATGAGCAGTCATCAGACAGTAATGAAGCCGTTTCACAGACTGTGTTTCAGTTCATGGCTAAATGAGCCAATTTTGCAAAGAAGAGACTGTCACATGTGCCACCATGTAAAGGGTCATCTATAATTCTGTGGTCTTACTTATGGCACTGGCATCAAATATAGAGCTGTCAAAATCAATGGTGATTATCATAATGGCACCAATGCTGAAAACATATTTTACTGGGCAGAAAAATCAAGGAAAACAATAGAAATTCCATTACAAGAATTATTATCCACATTTATGTAAAAGCACGATCTCAACAGGAATTTCAACTGATTCTCTCTCATTTTCCATATCTTTTTCCATACCATTTTCCAATATATAATTAAGAGGGAACAGATATTTTCCAATCCCAGCTGTGTTATTTTAGTGATGTATTGTCAGGGTATCAACTGATGATTTAACATGAATACATAATAAAAAAAACACCAACCTGTTTCCATGTTTGGCAAGAAAAATCTGTGTCGTTTTGATTGCCTCTGCTACATGATCTTTCTTGGCATTGAGTTCTTCAGTGATTACCTACAACATTAATAAATATTTTGAGGCTCCATTTCTGCGCTTTGTTGACTTTCTTCCACTTATAGCCATGTCTTCCAATGAAGTTGTTAACTTAGCACAGATGTGGCTACATAGTTTGTAGAACATGCACTAATCTTCGTAGAAATTGCTTGCATATGCTCGCTCAACACAGGTAAATATACTTCACATGTCAATTTACTTATATGCATCATGGCTCAGAAAACAAGAAAATCTCCTATCAAAATAGGAGATTTCCTATTTGTCATCTTACAATTTTCACTCTTTTCATCTTACAATTTTAATGAAAAGTACATAGGTCATAGAATATACGTAAATGTTGCATAAATAAATATATTTGGCGAGAAGACAATAAAAAAAGTAAAATTGGTGTATCAATTTGGTTTATCGTTATCAGAAAAGGTTTTAGGTTTTTTCTTTGACAGAACAATATGCTAACTATGTCAAATTAACAATAAAAATGCAAAACTGCATATGCCTGGAATCAGTTTAAAAAGTAGTATTTTTTTTAAACACTAGAAACAAAACAAAGTATTTACTTAACTTTGAGGGCAAAGGAACAACAATAAAGCTAAATATGAAGATAACTGAAAATAGCCTGGATTTAGGAGGGAAACGCTGCCAGTTTTGCATGGAATGCTGACATTTATTTGTGCAGGTGCCAATGTTCAGTAGTCCCGAGTGATCAAGGAAGTCCCAAAATTACAGGCCAGCAACTTTCCTGGCCGCAAGGCAGGAATGTTGATGAGGTCCAATGGCAGAGTTCCACCTTGCTGAGATTCTCCAGTCATGCTATTTTGTTGATCTGAAATGCTAATTCCGTTTCATTCTTCACAGATACTGCCTAAGTTGCTGATCATTTACAATAATCTATTCTTATTCCATATTTCCAACACTTGCCGTTATTTATTTTTAATTTCATTTTCTCTTTTATCTCTACCTCTCCTGTCATCTCTGACCTCAATCATTCTTCTCATATAAACCAGTAATTTACTTGCACTATTTTCACTTCAGTGTTTTAAATTCGCTGCCTAAAAAATGTTACACATGGGGATTGGAATGTTTCAGTTCAGATCAGGAGCATGGCCATGTGTTCCAGTCACTGGTCATTGTAATTATCGCTCTTCCTGACTTCCTTGTTCTTGACCCCCTACATTGTTCCAAATAAGCTTAACAGTAACCTATAACTAACTGAGCCTTAACCTCAACTGAAATCTTCTACAGCCTTCCAGATTGAACACAAAATTAAAATATCTCAGTCAATCCAGCATTTTAATTCCAATTCCTTTTACATGTATTCAGTAACTTATTATTGCACATTTACACCTCCTATAGATTTTTAAATCGGTGCTTTCGCGTCCGTCCATTTGAATCTTTACTATCCCCCATCCGATCGCAGACTTCTTCCCCTCTCCTTCCCCTGTCCTTTTTGTGCATCTTAAAATCTGACCTCCAAGCATTGCCAGTTCTGGTGACAGGCAAGCAGTTTTTGACATGTTGAAAACTGTTTTTAAGCTGCATGTAAAATATTACACACGGAGAAATAAAATAATAAGCAATAAGCATTTTCTGGTTTGCACTTTTAGTTTGCACTATGTGAAATATTTTGCAAAGATGACATTGAGGAAAAAAAAATTCCTTGCAATGCTTGATACACAAAATCAAAGGTGCAATTGATTCCCAAAACCTTTCAGTTTCAATGTTTATGGGTTGGCAGCCAGTGAGGGGAGAAATGGGAACATAATTCTGATAAAAATTCTCCATTTGAAATATTAGCTTGCCTTTACCCTACCTGGATTGGTTATGCATTTGAAGGATTATCTGTTGTAAAGGCCAGCTTTTCATCACATGCAGTTTTACTTTTTCTCTCGATAATTCACGTGGCCAGACATAGGTGTGTGCGTACCTGCTGCTCACTGAACGACTGCTCAATGGTTTCCAGGCCCGCTGCTTCTGGTAAAACATTCTTATTTTTTCGGATCTGATCCGCGTTCAAAACCCAGCATAAGAGTTCCTTCATTTTTTCAACATGTTCCTGCTTTTCCTCCTCGACAATTTTCTAAACTCAGCAATATAAAGAAAAATATGCATTGCTGAAAAGGATGATTAAACATACTCAGTTCAACTAGTTAAATGCAACAGAATACATGCTCGAACAGAGAAATCTCCCAGGGTTCTGGGGTGTGGGCAGGGTGATGAAACTTTGTGGGTAGCCTTTAAGCAAGCTGGGTCAAGTGGTAACATCTGGATTGCAATTCCACAATTTACATTGTGATTGTGCCACTGTGTTACTTCATCTCTTTTGTAATTTTGCAGATCCCAGACAATGGATCGAAAAATGCAATGGGCTGTAATCCTTACTCCAAGTGATATGAAAGTAACATACAAATGTTGCATATTTGTTGTCATTGAAAATCAAAACTTTCTAAAGTTCTCACTGAACTTGAAATATCCGTGCATTTTCTGAATCATATCTCCCCTTTCTGCTAATGGTCTTGTAAACTGCACAGGACATCAATTCGGCAGATCAGATGTGACACTCACTTTGGGAGTTGTGATTGAGGCCCTTCACCCATCAATCGCCTGCCCTCCCAAAAGAGAATCTATCCATTTCATTGTCCATGTTCATAGTTCTATGACTCAAACTAGTTCAAAAACAATGAGACTTACACACACACACACAAGGACACACACACACTTCCAATGTATGTGTTAAACAGTCAATGCCTTTGTTTGGAATCAAAAAGCTCTTTGGATATATTTCCTAACTGCATCAATATAGTTTCTATAATTAATTTATAAAGAGATAGTTTTAGCCTACTTCAAATACACTAGTGTCCAAGTCTGTTTAAATCCTTTTAAAAAAATCTTTCCTAATTTCTTAGCCCACTTACCTCCTCTTCTTCCAGCCGCCTCAAAGCATCACTGATGTACTTCACATGTTGAGTTGTTAGAGTCACCAGTGCAGTGTATTGTGTTCTGAGATCCATGAACTATAGAAAGGATAAGAAGCTACTAAATATTGACAAAACGTGAAAACGTGCAATTAAGTTTACAATGTAGGTGTCTGAAACAAAAAAGATCCTTGGTGATGTTGAACAAACTTCTCTCACCTCTTGGGTTATGACATCCGATGATGAATGCATTCTACGGCGCTTCACGGGTGACTTTTGGTGAGATTCAACAAAGGCTCTGTAGGTCATCAACTGCAGTTCGTAATCCTAGGCAAGTCAAATGAAGCAGTTTTAAATCCTGTTGCTTTTCAGAAGAAAACCACTTCACTTTGTTTAAACATTTGAACCAATAAATGTGAAGGCTTACCTTCACAGCCGCAGAGTACTGTTTAGACAGACTCTGGCATTCATCAAGTTTGATTTGATTATTTTCTATTTCAGCAACCAGAGCCTAAACAGAAATAAACACATTGAAATTAAGGGAATGCCTCCTTTGCATGATTCACCATTCCTGGACCATTCTTAGTTTTGTGCAATATATATGCAACAGCAAGGATGGATCTGAAGGCATGTAAACATGAGTGCAAGGTGAAACACAAATAAGCACCACAGAAACATTACTGTGTAATCTCTCGGTCGTGCTTTATTTAAATATGGCATTTTATTTTAAACAGCCACTTCAGGCACCAAAAATAGGCACAGAATGCTGCAGTAACTGAGCAGGTCAGGAGTAAAGGAATAGGTGACGTTTCGGGTCGAGACCTTTCTTCAGACTGAAGATTCTGGGGTCTGAAGAAAGGTCTCAACCCAAAACATCACCTATTCCTTTTGTTCAGTTGAGTTACTCCAGCATTTTGTGTTCTATCTTCTGTGTAAACCAGCATCTGCAGTTCCATCCTACATTTCAGGCATATCCTTGTTGCAGTGGATACATCAAGTAGATGAGATATTTCCTACCATTTGTTGACTCAGCTGTTCAGAGAGGATCTTTGTATCTTCTGCCTTCCCTGGCTCCATCTTCCCTTGCTCTGCAGTGGTTTCCTCAATCCAATCTATTAGTGACTGATGGCAGCCCTTATAATTCTTCAGCAATGCTTCGATGGTCGCCAATTCTGACTCTCTGTATGGTGTAGCAAGAGCAGAGTGAAGTGACTTAGGATGGAGTAATAGTCAACTCTCCTACTCTTCATTGTTCATTATAGGGGAAGGATAATGGCAGGGCACTAAAGAATATTAATGGACCACAGGGTCTCTCTGTCCAAGGCCATTGCTCTCTGAATCTGGCAGCACAGGTCAAATGGGTAACACAGATCAAATGGGTGGCAAAGGTAGCCTATAGCATTCTTAGCTCAGAGGTCAGAAAACAAGTCCAACCTTTGAAGGCAACTTTACAAAACATGGGTTAAACTGTACTCTGGAGTGTTATGTGCAATTGTGTTTCATGCTGCCTAACCCGCTGAGTTATTCCAGCACTTGTGCTCTTTTTGTAAACCAGCATCTGCAGTTCTTCATTTCTAAAAATTAGAGAAGTTTTTGCATAAAACTGCAACATACTTTTGGTCATCCTTGAAAAGAAAGACGTTGTTAAGCTGGAAAGAGTGCAGGGAACATTTACGAGGATGTTGCCAGGACCCGAGGGCCTGAACTATCGGGAGAGGTTGGGCAGGTTAGGACTTTATTCCTTGGAGCGCAGGAGGATTAAGGGTGATCTTATAGAGGTGGATAAGATCAGGAGGGGAATAATGACATAAATGCACAGTCTTTTCCCCAGAATTGGGGAATCAAGAACCAGAGGACATAGGTTTAAGGTGAGAGGAAAAGAGTTAATAGGAATCTGAGGGTGCTACGTTTTTTTCACAGAGGGTGGTGGGTGTATGACATGAGCTGCCAGCGGAGAGAAGTGATGCAGGTACTATAACAACATTTAAAAGACATTTGGATTGGAACATGGATAAGAATGATTTAGGGGGATATGGGCCAAATGTGGGAAGCTGGGACGAGTGTAGATGGGGCATCTTGGTCACCATGGGCAAGGGGCCTGTTTCCATGCAGTGTGACGCTGTGATTTGTAGGATTATGTTAAGTAGTTCTGACATTGCTTGTGATAATGTGATGAACTATGTGTAGAGATGAGCTTGCAGCATGAAAGCACTAACTGGCTGTCAGATAGACATCATTGTGAGAAGCTCCCTCACCTATTAAGTCAGAAAACTAAAATAGCACAAAATAATCTTCATAGGATATTGACATTAGCTTTAACACTGCTGAGAAATCATGTAAAAGGCCACTGCTTGTTGTGCAATCTACTTCCAAGCTTCAAACCATTAAGTTCGAAAATTGGGCAGATTTGGAAGTCATTAATGGGAATGCAAATAGGAAAAGGGTTGGAAGTGGTCATTCCAGAGTGTTAACTTTGATAATAAAAAGTCAGAATGCAAGATCATGTAAGATACTTGGTTACAATACAGTTAAGATATGCAGGGGAACTGTGCTTGCCACCAAATAGTAGAAAAGTATTCTGGTATTCAGGTTCAACAAAATGACCTTTGGAAAAGTAGAAACTTAGTAAAAAGGGAAAAAAGTAAGAAATCAATGTAGAAACGTTTTAACGCACATTCCCTTTGAAGGGCTCGGTTTAATTTGTTCATTCTGTTATCAGGAATTCAAGCACATCTTTTAACATGCACTCTGCATCCTAATCAAATGACTGGTAAATTATTTTTTCAACATGGAAAGCAGCAAACTGAGATAAACCAATAGCTTTCCATAAGAGGCCTTGAAGATGAATTGCCAAATAGAGATAAATTCAGCAACTCAGGGAAAATAATGCCTGAATATATTTTTTAAATCACGATTTCCTCAAAGCGAAAAATGAAAAATTCTCATGGAAAAAAAAATGGAATCGACAAACATGGGAAAATGAAATGGGTTTATCTATAACGAAGGAAATTTGGGAAGAAAGCCTACAATGTATACATCGTTGCTCATTAAATGCTAGACATATATTGATACAATTTAAGGTATTACACAGATTACATTATTCAAAAGCGAAATTAAATAGAATTTATTCTAACACTTCTCCTATTTGTGATAAATGTCAGAACTTGGAAGCTAATTTAACGCATAGTTTTGTAACATGCATAAAACTTAATTATTATTGGATAGAAATCTTTAGAGTTATCTCTGAAGTTCTTAAAATTAAACTAGACCCAGATCCAAAATTAATAATATTAGGAGTTCCGGATTCAAATCTAATATTAACAGTAAACCAAAGAAATTTCTTGGATTACTGTTTGATAATAGGGAAAAAAATTAATATTGAAATTTTGGAAGGGAACATTATCCCCCACAATTAAAATGTGGACAGTGGAAATGTTGGAGACGTTGCATTTGGAAAGAATCAGATTTGTCCCAATGGACAAATACGAACTCTTTGAACAGATATGGTCTCCATATACAGAATATTTGAAGGGGTAGCTGTTCTTGGCATCACAACTCAATGGGTACCCGGCAGGATTAGATGAAAACAACTCTCTGTTTTTCTTTTTGATTTGTATACATGTCTCCATTAATATCGTTATTTGAAATTGTGTTATTCACTATTAAGATGTTTAGTATAATCTCTTTTTTTCTATATAATGCTTTATTTTAATTAAATACATATAACAAGAATATATACATATATATATATATTTTTTTCTCCTCTCTTTTCTCTTTCTCTTTCTTTATAATCAAAATTATTATTTAATCACCATTCTTATTGATTAAAATCTATTCTTTTCTTTTTCTACTTCCAAAAAAATAGACGTTTATAAGAACTATTCGTAACATTCGTATACTTACTGTAATAAGTTGATTGTGTATTTGAAAAGTTGTAATACCGTTGTTATGATGGATTCCTTTTAATAAAAATATTATTACAAAAAGAAAAAAAATGGAATCAAGAGGATGACTGACCTGGTCTCGATCTGTGTTTGGATGTTTCGCCATCGGTCTTTCAGCTGTACCGCTTTCTCTTGATGTCGTTCCAAATCCAAGCTGCGCTCATTGTGTAGCTCAAAGAGATGTTTGCAAACCGCCTGCGCTCGTTGCATTTCCTCTTCCAAAGAGGAAAACACTTGCTGCTTATCCTTCACATCGCCAAGCCATTGCTGCAAGTAGCAGAAGTTACTGGTTCATTTGTAGTCTACATTTTAAATATCAATTAAAAAAAAGTATATACACTGTTGTTATCCTCATTTGGGCCTCCATAATAAGCTCAGAAGCAATGGTCAGTAGTGGATAAAATGTATGAATAATCTTACATGCTTAAAATAATGATGCTCACATGTATTGGATAGTGTATTTATAAACATCTATTTTGACAAAAGTGTCCATTTCACCAGCTCTCAAACTGTGATCACCTATCATCAACCTGACTGTATGAACCTTGCTCTTGAGACAACATCTATCCATACCCAATGGGTCACTGTCCAATATACCTTCTTAATCTCTGCAAATGCTCTTTTATACAAAAAGGAACACGCAAGTCAGGGGTACAGAGTAGGCCACAGCTCCTCAAGTATGTTCTGCTCTTTAACGTCATGGTATTTTGATTATAAATACGAATTTGCATTTCTGCCCACTCACCCAACTTTTCACCCCTTGAGAATCAAGTCTCCATCTATTTCCACCTTACAAATATTCAAAAACTTTGCTTCCGACATCCTCTGAGAAAGAGTGTTCAAATTAATATTCCCCTTATCTGCCATTCTTGATTTGTAAGCACTGAACCAGGTTTTTGATTTGTCTACATGAGGAAACACCCTCTCCGTATCTACTTTGTTAATGTCCCTCAGGTTCTTATATTTCAATCGTCCAAGCTCGCTCTTCTAAACTCCATTCTAGTTTGACCAACCTTTCCACGCAAGACAACCTGTCCAATCCAGATATTATTACAGCAAGTCTTCTCTGAACTACTTCCAGCACATTCATTACTATAAACATATTTCAGATATTATCTCGTCAGTAAGGGGCGGGGCAACGTGCCTCAGTACATAACGGTGAACCACAAGATGCTGGGGGCTGCTGAAGCCATGTATTATAATAGAGATAGGAAAAGAATTCGGGGTTGGCAGGTATGCAGTAATTGACATAACTGAACCAAACTGGGGGCTGAACAATTATAATAGGACGGGCATCATCATCCAATCCAGTCCAGTCAAATATCTAGTGTACTTGTCTGTGAAAGTTACAGATCCATGTAACATTGACCACCACCCAGTCTCATTGCATCTCTTCTGTTCTTAACTGTTCATTGTTTATACAGCACTGATCTATACTTCTCAAGTTCAAAGTCGTTGGCCACAATCCACTTGCCACAGCATTTCTTCTCATTATCAGAGATTACAATGCCGCTCAAGAATGTTTACTGGCGAACTTGAGAATGCAGTTTCGTTTTCCAACATCTAGACTGTTGGTATGGTGAATAATAGAAGTTCCAATACAAATCCGTATGAAATGGCACAAGTCACTTGTTTACGGCACTGCCGAGTTATCTCCTAGCACCTCATCTCTTCAGCTTTAACTATTAGTTTTCTCATCAGGTAGCTTAAGGTCTTCTGATAACTTAAACAAACAAGACTCTTTGATATTCTCCTGTACTCCGTTTGAAATATTTCTAAAATTACTGAAGACAATATCATATTCTGCTCATATCTGCTCTACCAAATATGTCCAGGTAAGTTCCTGATGTCTTTTTCCTTTTTAATCGCATCTGCATCCAACTCCATAACATCACCAGCCCCCATCTCCGCCTGAATTCTTCCAGCTGATAACCTGAACCATGTTTTGTCACCTCCAAATAATCTATTTCAGTGCTCATTGATAAGTCTTATTCCTTCCATTCCCCCAAAGCATAGGTACAGAACAAACATTGCTACCCGTGTTCTAGCCCATAAAGTCCCGTAGTCTTACTGCATTTATGTTTGCAGTCTGCACCAGCTTGTTTTTAAAATAATACTACTGCAATTCCCCCATGGTCTTGCTGTGTCCTCCTTTCAACTCTACCCTGAATCCATGACAACATCCGCACCTCCTAAAAACCTACCGCTCAAATTTCCCCTGCCGAAACCTGTTTACACATCTTCAAACTAAAGCCCTCAGTCTTCCTTTCACCAACAGCATTGAGATCTTTTACAGGTTCACGCCGTAAAAATTGAATTTAAGCAGAGTTAATTATCTTATTATAATCGTGTAAGCTGCTCGGCGGAACTTTTCCACATTAAAGATACACCAGCGCAGTGGTGCACTCTGCTGCCTCCCAGTTTCAAAGTTTCAAGTTGAACCTTGATCTTGGTTGCCGTGTGGAATTTGTACGAGCTCCCTGTGACCACAATCTGGGGCACTCAAATTGCAAGGTATGATCATTGGTGGGACAATTAACTACTGTAAATTGTTTCTAGTGGACAGAGACGGCAGGAGAATGGATGGGGGGAGATAAGGGCATGAGTGATCTGGGGAAAGGGAAGAGGTGATGGGGATGCAAGTGGAAGAATGAATGGGATTAGTGTACCGTGCTCGGTGGCTAGCACGGATGCAATGGGCAGAAAGGCCTGGCTCCGTACTATGTGGAAATTGTACGTTGCTTTTATTGTCTCCAACTTGGCAAAGACTAGGATTTCCAGAAGCAATCATGTAGGATCGTGTTCAAGGTCACCAAGTACTTTATCGTACCTGCAGCACGCTCCTGTGTCCTTTCACAGCCTGCTGGTTTACTGGGACCATGTCCTCCTCACTCAGCTTCATTTCATACATCTTAACCAGCATCTCCGCTCCTTGGCTATTTTTCAACATCACATCCACCGTCTTCAACCTAAAAGAAATTAACGTATTTTCCACTGAAATTAAACATATTTTACACAGAACATAAAAGTGATACATTTAAATGCACTCCAAACTGGATCCAACCAGACAATTTGACATTTTTCTTTTTTGACACATTCATGGCCTTTCATCGATGAATGAGATATATACTACAGGCTGGCCACAGATACTATTACAGCTAGTCCAGCAAGACTGAGATATACCAGTCATTTTAAAATCCTCAGATTCAGAAATGGACAATTCCATTAATGGTGTTTGTATAAATGAAGACTCACTTGTCCAAGTAGGCTGAGGACAATGAATGCACTTGATCCATCTTCTGTACCACCAGGTCCAACTCAGAGCGTAGAACTGGGATACTGGCCGCAGAAGGAGACTGGTAGAAAAAGGTCTCGCATCTCTTTGTCACGTCATTCAATTCAGATTTCAACCCACTTAATTCCTGCTGCATGTGCTGTAAAAGGAGTAAACAGTCAAATAACCAATGCACAGATTTTAGATCAATTGTCTTGAAAGACAGGTAAACTATGGAAAGGTAGCAAGAAATAATGAGATACTTGCATGCATTTGTCATGAGGGTAATGTTAAAATATGGCAACTTTGGTTATCATAGAAAAGCTCTTAAAATACAGGGAGACATGATCATCAGTTCCAACATACTGTTGATATATATTGAATTGAATTGAATACTTTATTTTCACATGTGACAAGTCAGTGAAATTCTTTGCTTTCATTCCCAAGGTATGCAAATAGTTGCCACATAAAGGGTGCTGACAAAGCTACAAAGCATCCCATGCAAGTCCTCCCTTGTTCTCCCCTCTCCCCCCCCTCCCCCTCAACTAACCTCCTGTTCAGCAATTCTGAAGGTATTTTCTTGCATGACATCTCCTTCAACTGAGGCTTGAAGTCTCCGTATTAATCGGTCGCTATTCTTTTCCAGGCGCAGGTGTATATTTTGTAGCTCCGAGATGCAGGTCTTACACAGTGTTTCGTCTTTTTCTTCTGTTTAATAAATACATAACAATTCTAAAATTCAACCCCTCTCTTGCTATTTTGAAGTCACATTTCAAGAGATAAACACACGTTAAATGAATGGAATTATTAACTGGACGTTTATTGGAAACTCATTTGCTTATAACACAAAATACTGCACCCATCACCCACTGTTGCCTGGCAGACCAGCATACCTGGAAATTGAACATTGCATCTTAATGATTAGACAAAGTAATGGTGCACCCTAACCTTCAGAGTGAAATGTCACACTGTAGTCCTAAGTTAATTTTTTTCCTGCAGTAACACGGCACATATTGTGCCACCACCCATTGCTGATCAAAGCAGCAGCAGCACTGTCCCAATTTTTAAACAGGAATGCTCTGGCAATTTGCACACGACAGGTAGAATTGTCAGTCTCTCACATCCAAACATGGGATTACCAAAATATAACATCTATAATTTTTGACAGCAGGTAGATATGTACCTCAACAAAATGACAAAGCTGTTAAGATTCATGAAAGTTCAAGATTCCAACAATAAACTGCACATAAGATGCATGCCTCACCATTTTCAATACACCAAATCACCTACCTAAAATAATACATTTGTTAACACTTTGTTGAATAATACAACTTAAGGGTCAACCACTGGATGGTTTATAATTTAATTGGTATGTTCAGTGTTAGAGCATGGGTTATAGCAACAAAGCAATATTTTATTTCTTGGCAGTCAAGTAATAAAAAACAATCACAAGCAAACTGGTTTCAATCATACTGCTGAACAGTAATACACCGAGGAAAAACATTTTGCTTTTGTAGTTGAATTTAGTTTAGAGATAAAATGTGGAAACGGGCCCTAAGGCGCACTGTGCCCTTACCAACTAGCGATCCCCGCACATTAACACTATCCAACACACACCAGGGACAATTTACAATTATACTAAGCCAATTAACCTACAAACCTGTCCGTCTTTAGAGTGTGGGAGGAAACAGAAGATCTCGGAGAAAACTCACAGAGAGAATGTACAAACTCCATACAGACAGCACCCATTGTCGGGATCGAATCCAGCACTGGAGCTGCAAGCGATGTAGGGCAGCAACACCACCGCTGCGCCACTGTGCCGCCAGTCTCCAATGATACAATTTTGAATTCTCACTAAAATACCTCTTTGGACTCATAGAATCATAGAAAATAGATGCAGGAGTAGGCCATTCGGCCCTTCGAGCCTGCACCGCCATTCAATATGATCATGGCTGATCATCCAACTCAGTATCCTGTACCTGCCTTCTCTCCATATCCCCTGATCCCTTTAGCCATAAGGGCCACATCTAACTCCCTCTTAAATATAGCCAATAAACTGGCCTCAACTACCTTCTGTGGCAGAGAATTCCACAGACTCACCACTCCGTGTGAAAAAAGATCTTCTCATCTCGGTCCTAAAAGACTTCCCCCTTATCCTTAAACTGTGACCCCCTTGTTCTGGAGTTCCCCAACATCGGGAACAATCTTCCTGCATCTAGCCTGTCCAACCCCTTAAGGATTTTGTCAGCCTCTATAAGATCCCCCCTCAATCTCCTAAATTCCAGTGAGTACAAGCCGAGTCTATCCAGTCTTTCTTCATATGGAAGTCCTGCCATCCCAGGAATCAGTCTGGTGAACCTTCTCTGTATTCCCTCTATGGCAAGAATGTCTTTCCTCAGATTAGGAGACCAAAACTGTACGCAATACTCCAGGTGTGGCCTCACCAAGACCCTGTACAACTGCAGTAGAACCTCCCTGCTCTTGTACTCAAATCCTTTTGCAATGAATGCCAACATACCATTCGCTTTCTTCACAGCCTGCTGCACCTGCATGCCTACTTTCAATGATTGGTGTACCACGCACCAGGTCTCGTTGCATCTCCCTTTTTCCTGTTTTTGCCGCCAAAGTGGATAACCTCACATTTATCCACATTATACTGCATCTGCCATGCATTTGCCCACTCACCCAACCTATCCAAGTCACCTTGCAGCCTCCTAGCATCCTCCTCACAGCTAACACTGCCCCCCAGCTTCGTGTCATCCGCAAACATAGAGATGTTGCATTCAATTCCCTCATCCAGATCATCAATATATATTGTAAATAGCTGGGGTCCCAGCACTGAGCCTGCGGTACCCCACTAATCACTGCCTGCCATTCTGAAAATGACCCGTTTACTCCTACTCTTTGCTTCCTGTCTGCCAGCCAGTTCTCTATCCATATCAATACTGAAACCCCAATACCGTGTGCTTTAAGTTTGTATGCTAATCTCTTATGTGGGACCTTGTCGAAAGCCTTCTGAAAGTCCAGTATAACACATCCACAGGTTCTCCCACAGGTTTAGGTTTATTGTCATATGTACTGAGATATAACGAAAAGCTTAGTTTTGCTATCCCATCAAATCAGATCAAACTACACATAAATACAATCAAGCCTCACTCAAGGACAATGGGTAGAGCAAAGGGGAAGAGACAACATGCAGAATATAGTTCTCAACATTGTAGTACAACTGTCCCAGAGCCAAAGTCCAATGCTCACAATGAGGTCGAGGACAATCAGACTGCACCTTATGGACGGACTGTTCCTTCCTAATCGCGATACCTCCTGCAGTCCCTCAACTCTCTCTGATTTTTATGTTCCACCAATGCTCAACATTATCAACCTCGTGGCTTGGCTAAATTCACTACTAAGCTTACAGGCTTGAGGTTTGTTTTACTTGAGATAACGGAAGGGAGCAGAGTGACCCGCCAGGGGAAAGCACAAGCTGTTGAGGGAGAACAGCAGAATCGCTCGATGGGCAGCTTGATATTTGGATATGAGCGCAGTAACAGAGCTACGATAGAACCAGTAATCATTGATCCTGCTGCTGAATGAACCATACCAAACCAATGGTTCTTTATTGTCACGTATGCACAGAACTTGTTTTGCACAACCACAAATTAATATTCGCTACAATTTGGTGCTCTTAAATTTTTTTTTTTTTTTTAAACAGAAAACACAAACAGTCCAAAATGCAAAGTCCAGTCCATGTGTTGGAAGTCCTGGAGGGTCCCCGGAGTGCTACGTCAAGTCAGGGCTCAGACTAGGGTGATGAATCAAGCAGACTACTGGGTTTCAAGCTGTTCTGCTCCTGATGCATAAGACAATTAAACACTCTCAACTCTCTTAATATTTAATTTTATTTAATTTTTAAGTTACCTAATTTTGACATTGAGTGCGTTTAATGCTTTTGCATACACGTTGAACTGATGATTCTGTTTATTTAACATCATTGCAGCAAATCATCACATTCATTTCTGTTCACAAAGATTAAATCTCAGATATTTTGCAATGTACTTCAGGCACACGGGGAAGATCAGCTAAAATAACCGCGTCAATTGATTTTAGCAACCAGCAGGTGGCGTCTGAATGAGCTCAGGACTCAGCAAGAAGCAACTGCTGATTGAATGCAAGACCAAAGTGCCATGAGGAGAGCAAATTAAAATTTCTGCAGGCACTATTTTCTTTGATGCATTCCTTTCATTGATAATCACACTAATTAATTTTAGATGAATTATATCTTTCTATTTGTATGAACTATTTTACCTGTAAATAAATGGCCAAATTGTTTTAACCTGTACACAGAACTCTAATGCTGCGTTCTATTCTTACTTATGAACATTTGGTGGGCATTCCATTTATTCTCCGTTGGTTATTACACAGAGGTAGGTTATTCTATGTACTTTACTAAATATGTTAAATATAGGAGGCTCTATTATTTCGATATAAATTTCAGTGACAACATGGCATTGGAGCTGTGCTTGCAGTTATGCGTGTAGAGTGTAGAGTGGGGGCTAAGCACATAGCCCTGAGGTACTATGGTTTTGTTGGTCAGTGAGGAGGAGCTGTGGTTACCAATCTACAATGACCGAGGTCTGCCAAAGAGAATTCCAGTTGTGAAAGGGAGGTACAGAGGCCCAAAAACTGGATCCTGGTAAGTTTAGAGAGGGGATGACTGTGTCAAATGCTAAGCTGTAGCTGATGGTGAGCAGGCTGACGCAAGTGTTTCTGTTAACCAGATGGTCCAGAGCAGAGTGGAGAACTAGAGAAATAGCATCTGCTGTTGACCTATCACTGATACCCATATTGGTGTAGATTTGGGTCATTTCTGAGGCAGGAGCTGATTCCCGTCACAACCAACTTCCTGAAAGACTTCATTACGGTGGGTGCAAGTGCTAACTGATGATAGTAACCGTGATCTTCTTGGGAACCCAGTACAATAGATGCCATTTTGAAGCAGTTGGGAACCTCAGACCATAGAAGTGAGGGGTTGAAGATGTCATTGAATGCTCCAGCCAGTTGGTGCGCACAGACCTCAGCACTTAGCCAGGGACGCTGCCTGGGTTGGGTACTTTGCATCGATTCAGCTGCTTGAAGTATACTCCGATGTTGGTATCAAGAACTGAGATCATAGGGTCATCAGGAGGAGAGGGCGTGCGTAGGTGCGTTGTTGTTGTTCTCCCTTTCAAAGCGCGTAGAAGAGGAAATGAGCTGCTGCAGAGGTGATGCATCGTTGTCACACATGCTACCCACTTTCACACGGTAGGAAGTGAGAGTGTGCAAGCACTGCCCTATCCTTTCATCTATGACTCCAGTTTTTCATGAATTAAAGTCAATAATTTATGACCAACACTACCGTTGCTAGAAAAAAAATGTTACATTCAATGGATCGTCTTATTTTTCTGCGGTGGCTGGTGTTTCGTTGTTGGGATGAATGGGCGGATATTTTAATAAAGTGGAAATCTAGATCCACAGGTTACTTTTGAAAGAAACTTTGAATGCTATTAATATAGAAAATAATTACGCCGATGACAATAATCGAAGGGCACATGATGTGATATCGCGAGGGTTTTTTAACTGACCCGTTTCCATGGTAGCCAATAGCTGCTCGTAATGCTCCTTACAACCATCCACCTCTTCCTCTAACCGCAGTCTGTCCGCAATGGAAAACACTTGCGACTCCTGGCTGTCTTCAAGGAAATCCTCATAATGCACCTGGAGGTTTTTCATCAGTTGCTGCTGCTCGGTTGCTTCGAGTGTTTTAATCTGAAATGCCAATTGTATTGAGATTGTGAAAACTTGATATACAACTGTCACAAGTGGCCTTCATTCTCCAAGCTAATTTGGCGAAGATAGCATCCTGCACTGATCTGTAAGTAGGTTTTACGGAAACATTGGTACCCAATAAAACAAAATATATTCTAAGGAAGTTAATAGCGGTACAATTTGCATTTCATAGTTAAAAATATTCTCATGTAAAACATTGATCATATTAAAGAGGTTATTTAAACCGAATCTGGAAATGTTAACCATCGTTTACACAAGCCTACATGTGATACATTTTACAAAAACAACTTCTGCAAACCAAAAGGGTCCATCTGTAGAAACATAACCAGGAATGAATGGTAGATTACAGGGTAGGCCGACAGATTTATATTTTTTTGATAGGGTCTGACTGCAATATGTAAGAAAAAATAATGGATACGTACAGTGTCTTTGTTCCAAGTGTGAATAGTTTCAATATCCTTCACTAGGTAATTCCAAGCCACAACACTTTTCATATTAAGGTGCAGTTGGTGCCACAAAGCCATAACATTCTGATATATTTGTTCAATTCTGAAACACATGATTAAAGATCTCAGAAAATATCATCCATTTTACAAAATAGCAGGGAATCATATTCTGGTTGCCCCAATCCAGGAAGGGTGTGGAGTCTTTGGAGAGGGTGCAGAGGTGGTTTACCAAAATGCTGCCTGGATTACTGGGTTTCAGCTCCAAGGAGAGGTTGGGTAAACTTGGATTGTTTTCTCTAGAACATCGGAGGTTGAGGGGAGACTTGATGAGTATATAGAATTAGGAGAGGTATGGATAGGATAAAAGTCAGAACCTGTTTCCCCCAGAATGGAAATGTCCAACACTAGAGGGCATAGCTATCAGGTGAGAGGGGAAAAGTTTAATGGAGATATGCGAGGCAAGCTTTTATTTTACACAGAGGGGTGGGGATGTATTGCCATGGATGGAGGTGATGGAGGCAGATACAATAATGTTATTTAAAATAATTTTAGAAAGACACATGCAAGTGCAAGGAATAGAGAGGCATGGATCATGTGCAGGCAATGAGACCGGTTTAGCTTGGCATCATGTTTGACATAAACATTGTGGGCCTAAGGGCCAATTCCTGTGATGTGCTATGTTCAATGTTCAATGTCCCATGAAATTCCCAGTGTTTTAAAATCAATCAGTTGATAGTATTCTGTGACAAGATTACCATCTATAACAGCAATTAAATGTTTTATATCATTTATTACCTGCTGCTAGTGTCAATGGCCTCCTGGTTGGGTGCAGGGATTGTGAAGCAGACCGATGGAACCATGGCCTCGTTACCAGTGGGACTAATAACCTTCCATTTCGTTCTGTGTGAGTTATCCTCCAGAACACACTCGTCATTCTTACAAACAGTGATCTGTCAATAATTACAAAGTTATAACTCGAGCACATTAATCATTGTCAATACTTCATTCCATTTTTATCATAAAACAGAACATTTCTTAACAGAAGCGCAACCAAACTTGCAGGGGACACATTTACTTAAATAGAAAATGAAGCATCTACATTTGAATTTCCTTATGCTTTTGGATATTAGGTTTGGTCCATGGCCACTGAAAAGAAATTGTGCATCAACAATGAATGTGAAGTGCCGCAAGGGATCCAGTGCTTTATGGTGCTGACCCAATGAACCAAAATAAATCATCAAGACAAATGATGATCTACTAATAGTAGAATTCCAGATACTTGGACTACAGTTAGTCAATTTTTCGTTGAATGAGGATAAGAAGTTGTGACGAAATAAAAATAGCGCATATAGTTTGTCACAAAATTTAGTTTACTGTACATTTGTGATCAATAAGATTCTTTTTCAATTCTTGAAAGTCCACTCCTCAACCAAATGGTCGTGGTTTTGAATAGTGACAATTATTAAAGCACAATTGCTTGGGAGTGATATTTCCAAGTTGTATTGCATATACATTTTTTTTTTAAAAAGCGAGGTGCATTGCACAATGCACCATCTCCGATGAAGGGAAAAATTGGCATGGTTGGATGACCCCAATAAAAACGTACCTCCTTTTGGCCAATCCCGGAGTGACATTGACCGAGGTAATGGAGTGAAGACAGCGGCCCAGACCCTGTAACCTTCCCCGTTGATGGATGCTGCATGGTGCCAAGCGGCTCCCATGAGAAATAACAGAGACAGGGCAGGGGGAAGTGAGGGAATAGGGATAAAAACATTGTTTGCAACATTTATTAAATTTCTCACTTAATAAAACACTACAGAGTTGAAATTTTATATTATACGAACAAGATGTCAGTGCCAATGTTAGGTACAAGCCACCCGAGGCTAAATATGGAGATTGTATTTATCATATTTTAATACCGATTTCGACTCATTGCTGAAAGAAGTTCATTTCAGTATTTTCTCATCTTTTAAATCTTTCACTATGTGCCGATAAAGAGGTCATACCTCGATTTGCCTGTAGTCACAGATCGCTCTGATTGGGATCGTCCCTTTTAGAACATTATCAGGATTTCGTGGTTTCAACTGGACAATTGTTTTTGCTCTTCCGACGAGACCCGCTATGCAACTCTTGTACTTTATCAGTTGTTCCTTTTCATCCTGCAAAGGGAAAAAAAAATACATTCAAACCCCTCGGTATTGAAAGAGAAAACAATACCGTGTAAACAAATTAGAACTGACGAGCGGGAAGACCTGCACATAAAACGAACAAACCACAAACAAAAAATAACTTTAAAAATACAGATTAAATACAGCTTTAAATTTAGATATTTAAAACTACAAAAAGGTAATTTCATTAAAAAATGAAACTAAATTAAGAAATCTTCAAAGACCAGCTGCAATGAAATAAATATATTTTCTACGATTAGAATACATTTAGGAGCTGAGATTCAATTTTGCAGACCAGATTTTGCTTTGCTTATGTTTAGCCCTCTAGGGGACATGCTTAGACAATACAACCAAAGTGTAATGTAACAGAAACAAATTGAAGGAGTTTTATGGCTAAGCTCTAGACTTTTTGTTGCTTTAGGGCGCAGAAGATGAAAACAGGCCATTATGCGCAGCAAGACCATGCTGGCCATCGGTCACCCATTCACATCATTTCAATGTTATCCCACTTTCTCATGCACTCCGATACACTAGGGGCAATTTATAGAGGCCAATTAACCACCCACCCCGCACATTTTGGGAGTGTGCGAGGAAAGTGGAGCACCAGGAGGAAATGCAGAGAGAACATGCAAATTTCACTCAGACTGCACCCGAGGTCCGGATCGCACCAGGGTCTCTGGCACTTTGAGGCAGCAGCTCTACCAGCTGCACCACTGTGCCACCACCTCATCACTGTTAGAACTTGAAATGAACATAAACTGATATTACATTAATTGACATATGCAAAACGTTTGTGCTGTTCTAGATGAAATCAAATGGATAAAATGTATTGTACTAATTCAGTTGCTTTAGCAAGATCAAAAATGATTTGATCCATGTGCGTTTGATCTTAACATAATGACAAATAAAAGAATGGTTTTGATAAATTTCAAATGAAGGAGAAATTTAGCATTTTATATCGTTAGCTCAGAATGTAATGACTAAGAATCTCCAAACAACAGTTTGTGAAAATCAAAATTAAGATTGATGGATCTGGAAATGGTTATTCTCTTCCTATAATAACATGTTTGAATTCGGTACAAGTTGACCAAATTTTAGGAATCTATTCAGGTGCTCCCCGATTTACGATGCTTCGACTTGCGATATTTTGACTTAACGATCAGCAACGGCAGCGAGCCGCACGTCACTTCCAGTCACGTGATCACAGTGTATTAAACGCGTTTTCAACGCAATATTTTCGGTTTACGACGAGTTTATCGGGACGTAACCCCATCGTAGGTCGAGGACTAGCTGTATATTAAAATGAGATCTGGTAAACAGTTAAACAAATAAACTGTGCAGTTTCCCTCCATAAGGCACTGCTTGATCAGGTATGAACAGTTCCATTAGATCATTGATTTATAGTGTTATCTGGAGCAGAGCAAGAAATATTTTAGCCTCCACTGGCAAAACCACTTAAAAAAAAAAATTCTTGAACCAAGCTGGTTAGTACACATTTGGGTGTTCTAGAATTGACTTTTCATATGCAGATCTAACACGTGAGCTGAAAATGACCTACTTACTTTCTGAGATGAATGAATGCCATTTTCTTATACTCAATATTTTTGGCACTATTTCAATAACTGCTTCACCTGAAGAAACTTCAGAACAACTATTTACATCTCTAATCCAATTAACCCTGCTTCAATGTCATGACGTTTAAATATGTATGCCTTCAGCTTTCATATAAAATGCCCTAACATTCTTTCATCTCAGAGTTTCCTCACTTTCTTTGCAACGATAGAAGAACTAAAGCAGGACAGCTCACAAGCTGTAAATCACTACGATGACCCTGATATAATTAGTGAAATAGTTGGCGGAAGATTAATTTATCTGCTTAATTCAGGTTATTTCTGGAAAGGATTTTGAATAACAGGCAATCATCCATGAAGATTTCGTCAGAGGGTGGTGAATCTGCGGAATTCATTGCCACAGACGGCTGTGGAGACCAAATCAATGGACATTTTAAGGCGGATAATGACAGATTCTTGATTAGTGAGGCTCAGGGGTTATGGGGCAAAGGCAGAATGGGATTGAGAGGAAAAGATAAATCAGCCATGATTGAATGGCAGAGTAGACTTGATGGGCCGAATGGCCTTATTCTGCTCCTAGAACAAATTTATGAACTTAAGAAGCTGCCATTTCTATATATCTCAATGAGACAATTATTAATAAGCTAGATTCATACAACAGGCACAAAATCTCCATACCATTGAATCTTGAAGTAGATCCTCCAGTTTTGACAGACTACTGGTCCGATCACACTTATATTTTCTCCTTATTGTCTCCTGCAGGTTTCGTAAATATTGTTCTGCTTCTTTAACATCACTTAAAAACTGCAAGACAAGATGAATACAAATAGCATGCTTCTTAATAATCAGAAATAGCTGAAAAAGAAACTATTCCTCCAAACCTCTACTGGACAGAGTATCGGAGGGAGGGGGTGGTGACGGTCGAGCGGGGAGCGGACAAAGTCACAGCCGACAGCAAGTAGCAGCAGCAGGTGAGAAGGGAGGGAGCCCCATGGTGACCGACCGCGTTCTGTCAGTGGCGGCAGCCCGAAGAAAGTTCTGTCACCGTGGGGTTACAATGTCAGCCGCAACAACAGCCGTGTCACTAGATGAAGATGGGCTCTCTGGTGCACTTTGCAGGTCAGGAGTGCGGTTGGAAGCCTGAGCTCTAAATGGCCGGGGAGCAGGGGATGGGTCGGCAGGTCATTCCCTTTAGTTTACTTTTTATATTTGTTTTATATAAGTTTTTGGAACTCCATGATGCTTTGGAGACACGGGAGAGGTAATTACCAGGCCCAGAGTTGTAGTGTCGTTTCATTATTACATGACCTCTGTTAGTCCGGAAAAATAAATAATCCAGACAGGGTCTGGAACAGAGGGTGCCGGAAAACCGGTGTTCAACCGTTATCACACTTTGTGTCTTTCTTTGGTAAACCAGCATCTGCAGTTCCTTGATATTACATTTATAGTTAATATGTTTGCTGCAAATAAAAGCAATATATTTTACCTGGAAGTAGGTAGTGTTATCTTTCACATGTTGCTCCACACAACAGCACAGCTGTTTGATCCAGTGCCACTGTGTCTGAAGTGCTGCACTGTATGCCTTGAAAGTAAATGGCAGTTTAATCAGAAGTTGCACACCTTTAAAGTTCCTTATATTGAGCTTTTGATTGAACCTATGTCACATTAGAGAGCAGCCTCGATTTTTAATTTAAAAAAAAAAAAGATTTTGGACAAGAACATCTGTAACATCTGTGATGAATTGCACCCTCCCTATTAGTATTTCTGATAGGATGCAACATCACCACAAAATAGTTAACAACTATATTCTGGAATATTGTCATTGCTATTATATAGCAAATAGGGGCGGACTGAATGTTGGAAGATTTTGACAAAAATACATGAGGGTACTGATCTGCTTACTTCGTTATTCCCCAGCTCCTATATCTAAATCGTTCCCCCACAACTCGAAATATGTCAGTATACCTGTGACATAGTTAATTGGGGCAGCATTGTTGGAAATCAGTTTTGAAATGTTACGCAACAAACACTCCAACTTATGAAACAGGAGCTGGAGTCGGCCAGTCGGCCCCTCAGGTCACCTCCACCATCTAGTCTTTAACCCAATATTAATTTCCCATTCTCTGTTAAGTCTCTTGCAGTTAATAAACTCTGTCCCTGCATTAAACAACAATATTCTTAGTTGTAATGAACAGATTTAATTGTATTAAGGGCCTGTCCCACTGTACGAGGTAATTCAAGAGTTCTCCCGAGTTCCCCCCTGATTCGAGCTCGTGTAATGTAGGTAGCGGGTACGTAGGGGCTCGTACGAGTAAAAAGTAACCATTTTTTTCATCACAAGTATTTTTTTACTCGTGGACATTTTTCACAGTGTTGAAAAATCGTCACGAGTTTACCGGATTTCCCGAGTACCTACTGTTACTCATATGAGTTGCTACGTGACATCCATGAGCTCCTACGTACCCGCTACTTACATTACACAAGCTCGAATCAGGGGAGAACTCTGGAGATCTCTTGAATTACCTCGTAGTGGGACAGGCCCTTTACTAAACTGACATGGGTACATTAACGTATTGCAAAGATACATAGACCAGTATAGCACAAGAACAGGCCCTTCGGCCTGCTATGTCTGAACTGAACATGGCGCCAAGCCCATCAATCTTGGTGTTTATCTACAAGATTGATTGTATCCCCTTATCAGAAATGCACAGAAAATATCATTTACCTCGAATTTCACTGACTGATATCACTGAATGATAGACATGCCGAACCCTGAAGGCACCACAATTATTAGTAAGATGCCTCTCCATCCTCTACAATGTTACATTAACAAGGTTGGCAAGATCAGGGTCAATTGTTTGGGAATTAAAATGATTCTCTGATAATTAATCGGGAAGCAGAAGTAATCCTGCCAGCATCTAACATTCCCTGATAGAGACTTTAAAATCTAGACGCTCAATGAACAGTCGGAGAGCACAATTTGAGGCTGGGGTTTTAACAGCTGCTCAAGAAAACAAGAGATAATGCTGCAAATCATTGGAACAATTGCCATGAATTGCAAATCTAAACTTAAACCAGCAAAATTATCTTATTATTTAACTGCATAATAAATTAAACAATCAAGAAATCAACCAATTTAATTCAGCCATGAAATTAAAATTCAATAATGATTTGTCAAAACTTCACAGATGAGTTGGACAAATTACCTCCACCGTCTGCCTGGCGGGATGGCTCTCCAGCGAAAGCTGTTCTCCTGTCTCCTGGTGGGACTTAATAAACATTTGCTTCTGCTCCAGTTCTTTCTTTAGGTCCTACAGGATACAGGGGAAGATTTATTTTTAACCAACCTTCAGTCCATTGCTTCAATGGCCATATTAGTTGTCAAGTCGAATGGGGACAGAATATAAATGACTGAGGAACAAGAAAATGCTGCAATTGTCCATTGCAAAGATTAGAAATCTATCTTGGAATTTATAATGAAACTCAACAACTGTAAAGAACAAGTTCAAGTGATTTTTCATTAACTATCCAGGTTATAACCCTGTACTATTAGAATTAATTTTGCCAGGCATGTATCATTTTATCCCACAAAACACTGCTGCAGTTTGCATTAAGCCACAATTTCAATTATGTAAAAGTTACTGTCACTGTTAAGTTATTTGTTTACAAGAGAGAGATTTAATGATTTTGTTGAACTCTGTGCTCCAATAGTCAAATTAAATTAATCAGTGGGATTAGTCATTTAGGCGGATTGAAACTGTGTGTGTGTGTGTGTGTGTGTGTGTGTGTGTGTGTGTGTGTGTGTGTGTGTGTGTGTGTGTGTGTGTGTGTACACACACACATATATATTATACAGGGAGACAGGGAGACGTAGAGGGACAGGGAGACAGAGAGACACACACACAGAGACACACAGAAACAGAGAGACACACAGAGACAGAGAAACAGAGAGAGAGAGAGAGAGAGAGAGAGAGAGAGAGAGCAGAGAGACAGAGACAGAGAGGGACAGAGAGGGACAGAGTTTCAATCTCCTAAATGACTAATCCCACTGATTAATTGTGCTCTCCTACAAAAACAAGAGACATAAAAAATTGTAACTGCCTCAAACATGATGTGATGTTAAAATTGCAGTTCAACTACAGTCTTTCCAATGCAGCACAATTTAAAAATGCCTTAAAATAATTAGGAAGGGTTTGGGATTTGAACGGAGGCAATATTTCATTGATGAATAAATCTCTATTATTAAAAGTTAGATGAACCTGTATTTGTGTGATTGCAAACATGCCATTCATTTCCTCAAGCAGCTCTTTTACTCCACAGGAGTGAGCCAGGTTAACGTATTTCATATCATTTTTCTCCATTTACTCTTGAATTTTTCATTTACTCTTGATAAATTCAATGTAATTCACATAATCCTCTTACAGGAATATCCCTCTGAAGACACAGGACTTTCATGTGTCTACACAGCCAATGGAAGTTGTACATTACTGATGGCCTTGCAAGCAATTCTGTTAACAATGTGAAAATATTGATGCAGCGTAAGATTTTGTCCAAAGCAACAAAGATGTCCCAACTGAGTCAAAAACACTGGCTTAGCATTTGCATTGGGGCACTTCGTATGTTCATGTACTTCAGTTTTAGTCAGCTTTTGTTGACAGTTGCTACTAATTACATGTGAATTGGGCATGTGGTACCAGTTTATCTATCTTCCTTGTTTCTTGCAATTTCTTCATGACTATCTTTCTCAGAGTACCATGCATGCTAATTTAATATGCTTGTATTTTTATGTAATGTTCACTTCTGATTAATCCAGATTTTTGTGCTGAGCTCTCTTGCATCCAGTTGATGACTTAATCTGATCTTGATTAAGACAAATCAAATAATTATTTTAAACAATGGTCAAGCCAATGAACATGAACTTGAGTTTGGCTTCTGATGTTGATTTGTGAGGAAACTAAATCTTGTCCCAAATCTGTGGTGAGAATAGAAATATTCAACCTCTCCCTTTTGCTCACACCCCGTAGTCCTAGCAACATCCTTGTAAATCTTCTCTGAAACCTTTCAAGCTTGACAATATATTTCATATAACATGGTGCCCAGAACTGAACCCAATATTCTAAATGCGGTCTCACCAACATCTTATACAACTGCAACATGACCTCTCAACTTCTATACTCAATACTCTGACTGATGAAGGCCGATGTGCCAAAAGCCTTTTTGACCACCTTATTAACCTGTGACTCGACCTTCAAGGAACCATGCACCTGCACTCCTAGATCCCTACTCTACAACACTCCCCAGAGGCCTATCATTCACTGTGCAGGTCCTGCCCTTGTTAGACATCCCCACATGCAACGCCGCACATTTCTCCGCATTAAATTCTATCCACCATTCCTCAGCCCACCTGGCCAATCGATCAAGATGAGAACATGGTGGATTTTGATTTGATGTAAAGGGGAGGTAATTTATTTTATTACTCGTGGAGAGGCCAGAAGAATATATCCCAAACAGTGGTAGAATAAGCACACAATCTTATAGATCCATGGTGCTCCACCATTCCCTGCGCCTTACACTGGAAGTGGTCCAGTGAGCGACCCATTTCACAGTGATCTTCCCAGTTCATATCCTGTTAGACTGATAGAGTTACCAGTTTTGTGCATTCTCTACATTTTTCCTGGTGCTGCCTGAGAATTGTAGCACATTGTTGATTTTTCAGTTCCAAAACCACACTAAGATTCTTATTAGACTTGCTTAGTGTCCATGGTTACCTCATCGCCAGTGAAGCAAATAATTTTCTCATAGTTCTCAGTGGAGAGATGCCATTTATTTATTGTAATTCAACACTCCACAAAAAAAAAATGTTTTAACTAGCTCTTTTTTTAAGCAAAATGAAAGGTTTGAATACACTGTTATTAGACAAGCGTAACACCGAAACACTGAAGGAGTAACCGGGCTAGATAACCAAACACCTGGACAAAGAGGCAGCAAAGAAATAAAGCGAAAGTCAAAAAAGTTCAGGGAAAGTTCAACAGTGGCTGAATGGGAGATGCCAGAGAGTAATGGTGGATGGCTGTTTGTCAGGTTGGAAGCCGGTGACCAGTGGGGTGCCTCAGGGATCTGTGTTGGGTCCACTGTTGTTTGTCATGTACATCAATGATCTGGATGATGGGGTGGAAAATTGGATAAGTAAGTATGCAGATGATACTAAGATGGGTGGTGTTGTGGATAATGAGGTAGATTTTCAAAGTCTACAGAGAGATTTGGGCCATTTGGAAAAGTGGGCTGAAAGATGGCAGATGGAGTTTAATGCTGATAAGTGTGAAGTGCTACATCTTGGCAGGACAAATCAAAATAGGACGTACATGGTAAATGGTAGGGAATTGAGGAATGCTGTGGAACAGAGAGATCTAGGAATAACTGTGCATAGTTCCCTGAAGGTGGAATCGCATGTAGATAGGGTGGTAAAGAAAGCCTTTGGTGTGCTGGCCTTTATAAATCAGAGCATTGAATATAGAGTAGGGAAGTAATGTTTAGAATTGTACAAGGCATTGGTAAGACCAATTCTGGAGTATGGTGTACAATTTTGGTCGCCTAATTATAGGAAGGATGTCAACAAAATAGAGAGAGTACAGAGGAGATTTACTACAATGTTGCCTGGGTTCCAGCAACTCTGTTACAGAGAAAGGTTGAACAAGTTAGATCTTTATTCTTTGGAGCGCAGAAGGTTAAGGGGGGACTTGATTGAGGTCTTTAAAATGATGAAAGGGATAGACAGAGTTGACGTGGATAAGCTTTTCCCATTGAGGGTAGGGAAGAATCAAACAAGAGGGCATGACATGAGAATTATGGGACAGAAGTTTAGGGGTAATGTGAGGGGGAACTTCTTTACTCAGAGGGTGGTGGCTGTGTGGAATGAGCTTCCAGCAGAAGTGGTGGAGGCAGGATGGATTTTAACATTTAAAAGTAAAGTGGATAGGTATATGGACGGGAAGGAAATGGAGGGGTATGGTCTGAGTACAGGTAGATGGGACTAGGGGAAAACAAATGGTCGGCACGGACTGGAAGGGCCGAGAGGGCCTGTTTCCATGCTGTAATTGTTATATGGTTATATGGTTATAAAGAATCACAACACACAGGGACTTAGCAGCTAAAGGCCTGAATGCCAACATTGGGACAAACATAACAGCTGTTTTGTGGTGCAAAGATGCTCTCTTGAAAGCTCAGAATTTGCAAGCAAAATGTCAAAAGATCCAGTGGCCACTCAGGCAATCAATAAGCAGGCATGGTCAGGAGATGTACATTTTCCCCAAAGCTACTCTGCAGCTGGGAAACAGTTGTCAAGCCAACCACATTAGAAAAATGTTACAATAAAAATGACATGATGAATAGTTCATTCCCAGTTCACGACATTCTCCATTTCATTCATATCGTTGCCGGGAAATGAGAGCAGACAGAAAAGCAAACAGTGGGCTGAGAAAGTGAAAAGAGTCCTTGAAGAAGCTAACTTCTTCTGAATCTCTCTCACAGGGTCAAGGATGACATGCTTTAAGGTACTGAGAAACAGAAGACACCTACATGCTCTCCATTTTATTGTGGGGTTAGTGTTCCACTCCCACACTACCAGAGAGTCTCAGCAGAGGAAGATCTTGATCTTATGGCAAGGAGATCAAACAAACGGTCTCTGTTCTCATGTACACATGTGGATAGCTATGCATATGTGCAGGGAAAATTATTTTATCTGCTCTTTCTTCCCTGGCTGCGCTCTCTCATCCTCCTTCATCCTGATCCCATCTCCTAACTGCCTCCCTTAGAGTGCAGGATGGAACTGCAGATGCTAATTTATATCAAAGATAGACACAAAATGCTGGAGTAACTCAACAGGTCAGGCTGCAGCTCTAGAGAAAAAAAAGTCTGAAGAAGGGTTTTGACCTGAAACATCACCAATTATTTTTCTCTAACCAAATGCTGCCTGTCCCCGCTTAGTTGCTCCAGCATTTTGCATCTGCCTCCCTTAGTCCTCTTTTCCCAGCTGCTCCTCCCCCTTCATCCACCCATGACCTTCCTCCATTCTCCAGCTGCCATGCATGCCATCTCTCAGCTTGATGTTATTTTCCACTCGACCCCCACATTTTCCCAGTTTCTCTCTTTGAGCACACCCCGGCTGCCAATGGTCCTCATCCCTCAGGTTGACTTCAGCAGTGGCCTGCAGCCCAACCCTGGCTCCGTTGGAAACCTTGGCAACGCCTTCAGCTGCCCTCCCTGGTGCCTTGCAGTCAGGCTGGTGACGGCTGGGAGTGGGTTTAACTTTAAACATAAAACTTACGATGAAATATTCTTTCTTTGTAGAAATATTTGTATTGTTGTCACTCCAATCATAGGCCAATTCTTCCTCCTCCTTTTCATTTAGCCAAATAAGCTCAGTTGTCACATTTGATACAAAACTGTGCAAACTTAACAAGTGTCTCAAACGCAGCCTTGATGTTTCCTGAGGAAGAAAAATAAAGGGTTACATACTGACCATAGAACAAGGGTTAGAGTCATAGTGATACAGTATGGAAACAGGCCCTTCAGCCCAACTTGCCCATACCAGCCAACATGTCACAGCTACACTAGCCCCATCTGCCCGCATTTGGTCCATATCCTTCCAAACCTGTCCTATCCATGTACCTGTCTAACTGTTTCATAAATATTGGGATAGTCCCTGCCTCATCTACATCCTCTGGCAGCTTGTTCTATTCACCCACCACCCCTTGTGTTAAAAAGTTACCCCTCAGATTCCTATTAAATCTTTTCCCCTTCACTTTAAACCTATGCCCTCTGGTCCTTGATTCACCTACTCTGGGAAAGAGACTCCGTGCACCTACCCAACCTATTGCTCTCATGATCTTATAGACCGCTATAAGATCACCACTCATCCTCCTGTGCTCCAAGGAATAGAGTCCCGGCCTACTCAACTTCTCCCTATAGCTCAGACCCTCCAGTCCTGGCAACATCCTCGTAAATTTTCACAATACTCAGGTCTCACTACATCTTATACAACTGCAACATGACCTCCCAACTTCCATACTCAATACTCTGGTTGATGAAGGCCAACATACCAAAAGCTTTCTTGACCACCCGATCTACCTGCGACTCCACCTTCAAGGAACTATGCACCGGCGCTCCTAGAACCTTCTGCACTACAACACTATACAGAGCCCTGCCATTTACTGTGTATGTCCTGCCCATGTTAGACTTCCCAAAATGCAGCACCTCAAATTTCTCTGCATGAAATTCCATCAACCTTTGCTCAGCCCACTTGGCCAATTGATCGAGATCCCACTGCAATTTTTCACAACCATCTGCACTATTTTCAAAACTACGCACTTTTGTATCATCTGCAAACTTGATAATCTTGTCATGTATGTTCCCATCCAAATCATTGATGACAAACAGTAATGGGACCAGTAATGGGCCCAGCATCGAACCTGAGGCACACCACTAGTCACGGGCCTCCAGTTCGAGAAGCAACCTTCCACCACCTCCATCTGCTTCCTTCCAAGGATGGGTTGAAGAAATGAAGGGTTGTATCAAGTAACTAAATTGAAATGTTGGTGGGATTGTTTGCACAGTGGTTAATACTGCTGCTCAGAGCTCCAGGGGCCCAGTTTAAACTCAACTCTGCATGTTTGCAGAGGACTTTGGACTGCATGTTCTCCTTTGATCAAATTTCTTCTGGCTTCCTCCCCCCCTCCTAAAGATGTGCTGGTAGCTTAACTGGCAACTGTAAAGTATCCCTTAATAATATAGGAAGTGGCAGTAAAATCAAATGGAAGTTGATGGATACACTTGAGAATGAAATTGCTGGGAAAATAGCAGAGGGGGAATGAAAGTGATGGGATTGATCTGCTGCGAACCAACGCAGAGCTGATGGACCAAATAGCCTCCTTCCATGTCAGAATAAGTTGAAATCGCATGGACTCAGAGTCATAGTGTCAGACAGCGTGGAAACCAGCCCTTCAACCCAACTTGCCCACAATGACCAACATGTCCCATCTACACTAGTCCCACCTGTCTGCGTTTGGCCTATATTCCTCTAACCCTGTCCTGTCCATGTCTAAATGTTTCTTAAACATTGCAATAGTACCAGCCTCAACTACCTCTTCTGGTAACTTGTTCCATACCCCCGCCACCCTTTGCGTGAAAACGTTACCCCTCAGGTTCCTATTAAATCTTATCCCCATCACTTTAAACCTATGTCCTCTGTTTCTCGATTCCCCAACTAAATGATGCTCATATAAAATAAAATGTTCACAATAAAATGCAACTGCACGTATTAGATGAATTAAAAAGGTAAATGAAAGTTCTTTGTCAGCAACATTTTTTGAATATGGAATATATTAACTTCAAGGTTTAAAGGTCAACGTTTCAAGGTCAGTTTATTGTCACATGTACCAATTAAGGTACAGTGAGATTAACTTTCAATTATTTTAAAAATATTGCTTCCAACCATTATTCCTCACGTATTTTGATTGGTGTCAATGCATTGTCTTTGTCAAAGTACAGAGGTTAATTCCCCATTCTCAATCTATTGTAATTTAGAAGTACAATTGGTTAAATAGATAAAATTAATTATATTTTTAAACTACATAAATAGATCTTTTGAATGCGCATTGACAGTGCAGAAACTGAACTAGATATGTTACAGAATTTTATACAAACCAACTCAAATAAACCGGGACTAACATAAATGCATTATATTGCTTAAGGGATTGAAGAACAGGTCTGCTTTGTTTCAACAAAGATGTGCTTCAAAACAATGAGCACAGTTTGTACCAAAGGATCATTCAAGTGAAAATGTTTTATTCTGCTCTGATTTAATTTAATTATCTTTATTGACAGGATTTGATCGGACAACTGATAGCTTTTAATACTTGTGAATGAAAAGGTTATTTGCTTTAGTGCCCTTAAAACATTGTGCACTTACTGCCTATTTATAAAGAAACAATTGGATACTTCAACTGATTAACTTACCAGTAGCTTGAGGTATTGTACTTCCAGTTTACTTAGCGTATCTGAATAACTGGTCTTGAAGTTTGAAGAGATTTGGCCCTGTAAAGATTGGGAATATTTATTAATTAATGATGGTTGTTGGGGTTTCTGCCAAACCACATCAAGACACAAATGCATTTGCACCACATCAAAGCTGATGTGGAATTTGTATTCCTTCATACTTGCTAATTTTAAATTCTGTAAGTCAGTAACTAACAGCACAGGGGTACTTGTGCCACCATTACAGGTGAACAGCAAAGATGGCGTGTGACCAGCATGAGGAGGCTGGGCAATAAATGCAAACTTGCAAGCAATGCTGACATCTTATAAATATATATATTTTTAAACCTAAGCCTCTAGTAAAGCTCCCCAAATTGACCAGGTCACCAAAAGCAACTAATCTATAATTATATAGAGCCACATAATTACATAGCATTGTTTATTCTTCTGACTGCAAAGACGGAGAAAACTTAATTTACTGAAAGTTTAGGTCCTCCCTGTTCATGCACTTTTGAGTTTGTTCACCATTCTCCACCTTTGTAACTCTTGCCTCCACACCTGTGCTGCAGACCACAAGGTTCTGAGGGTTGTTGGAGTTACGCAATATTGGAAATGGCGCTCCACAAACATTTGCATTGAGATCACTCTTAGTCATCGTTTAACAAAATGATCTGCACTTGGGAATCAAAAGTAGAATTTTAAAATCTGTGGAATACAGATTTTTGGAGTAGGATAGTGAAGAACACAATTAATAAACTTGCAGAATGAAAATATCAGGTAATTTGCAAATTAATTACTATTTACATAGGTAAATATGAAGCATTACATTTTGATAGTAAGAATAAAGAGGACACATACACCTTGGAAAATGAGAATTACAATTGTGAGGATGAGCACAGGGACCCAAAGATATAAAAGATATACAGTTAGACAGTACATGGATAGGACAATTTGGAGGGATATGGGCCTAATGCAGGCAGGTGGGACTAGTGCAGCTGGGACATTTTGGCCGGTGTGGGCAAGTTGGGCCAAAGGGCCTGTTTCCATTCTATATCGCTCTATGACTCCACAAACAGTGACACAACAGCAAAAAACTTCTATTTATTCTTCTTTTGGGATGCGGGCATTTCTGGCAAGGACAACATTTATTGCTCATCCTTCATTGTCCTAGGGAAGATGGTGAACCATGTTCTTGAACTGTTGAAATTGTTCTGGTGAAGGTACACCAACAATTCTTTAGGGAAGGAAAATCGTTGAAATGAGATCTTACGACAATGAAGTAATGGCGATACTTTCCAAGTCAGGAAGTCGTGCAACTTGTAGGGGAACACTCAAGTGGTGTCCCATGCACTTCATGCCCTTGTCTTTGCCCTTCTTTGTGGTAAGTAGCAAGTGTGGGATACTTACAGCCTTGTGTAAGTATCGGCAGTTCACTTAATATAAGGCACTCAATGCAGTGAAGAAGCAAAAGTGATGCACTATATTAATGTCTAGGATAATGGATGGGGCTCCAGTTAACTGGGCTGCTTCGAAGAAAGAGTGGGAGATGCTGTTGCCAAAACCTAGTGTAAGAATCTGCAGATCTCTTAGTAAATGGCATTCAATGCAGCAAAGAAGTAAAAGTGGTGCATTAAATTAATGTCTAGGATGATAGATGGGGTCTCGAATCAACTAGAGGCGGCTTTGCTAGGGTGGTGTTGAACTTCTTGAGCATCATTGGAGCTGTATTCATCCAGGAAAAAAAAGAGACATTTTCTTACATTATATATATATTTGGGAGTGCCTGCAGGTGACATGCTGCAAGGTACCCAGTTATGACACAAAATGCTGGAATAACTCAGCGGGACGGGCAGCATCTCTGGAGAGAAGGAATGGATGACGTTTCGGGTCGAGACCCTTCTTCAGACTGATGTCAGGGGAGGGAGCAGGGTAAACATAGAATATAGTCGGAGATAGTAAGACTAGTGGGAGAACTGGGAAGGGAATGGAGAGAGAAAGCAATGGCTATCTGAAGTTAGTCAATGTTCATACCCACTACTTCCAATTCCTCCGTCTGTGCCGCATCTGAGCCCAGGATGGGGTGTTCCATACCAGGGCATCGGAGATGTCCTCATTCTTTAGGAAAGGGGGCTTCCCCTCTTCCATTACAGATGAGGCTCTCACTAGGGTCTCTTCGATACCCCGCAGCTCTGCTCTTGCTCACCCTCCCCCCCCCCATTCGTAACAAGGACAGAGCCCCCTTATCCTCATCTTCCACCCCATCAACCGTTGCATACAGAATGTAATTTTCTAACATTTTTGCCATCTCCAACAGGATTCCACATCTTCCCATCTCCACCCCTTTCTGCTTTCCACAGAGACCGTTCCCTCCGAAACTCCCTGGTCAACTCGTCCCTTCCCATCCATACCAGCCCCTCCCCAGGTACTTTCCCCAGCAACCGCAGGAGATGCAACACCTGTCCCTTTATCTCCCCCCTCGACTCCATCCAAGAACCCAAACAGTCTTTCCAGGTTCACTTGCACCTCCTCCAACCTCATCTACTGTATCTGCTGGCCCAGGTGTGACCTTTTCTACATCAGCGAAACCAGGCGCAGGCTCGGCGATCGTTTCGCTGAACACCTCCGCTCAGTCCGTCTTAACCTATCTGATCTCCCAGTTGCTCAGCAATTCAACACCCCCTCCCGTTCCCAATCTGATCTTTCTGTCCTGGGCCTCCTCCATTGTCAGAGTGAGGCCCACTACAAATTGGAGGAACAGCACCTCATATTTCGCTTGGGTAGTTTACACCCCAGCGGTATGAACATTGACTTCTCTAACTTCAGATAGCCCTTGCTTTCTCTCTCCATCCCTTCTCCCTTCCCAGTTCTCCCACTAGTATTACTGTCTCCGATGACATTCTATCTGACATCAGTTTGAAGAAGGGTCTCGACACGAAACATCACCCATTCCTTCTCTCCAGAGATGCTGCCTGACCCGCTGAGTTACTCCAGGATTTTGTGTCTTTAAATTTTAATTTAAACCAGCATCTGCAGTTCTTTCCCACACAGATGCTCAGTTATGATCAGTTAGGTAGCTGATCCAGTTGAATTCCTGGTCTATGATGCCTCCCACTGTGTTATTTGTAGGGATTCAGTAATGGTAATGCATTCAATATGAAGACGTGTTAGGTCGGATCATTCAATGGATTGGATCGGAAATTCTTGTTAGGTCGGATCATTCAATGACAAAAATAATTACCTGTGTAAATTACTATGTATCTGTCCATTAAAATAAGAAAAGACAACCGGCAAGAGACATCAGAGGAAAAAAACAGAGAGGCAATTCCAGACCTGAAGGCTTAACTTCTGAAGGCCCAGCGACCGCTGGAAGTGTGACTAAAAACGTGAACATTCAAGAAGCCTGAATTAGAATGAAGACTATTGTGGGGACAGAGATTACCGGGGTAGTGAAGAGCATTACATTTAGATTTAGAGATTTAATAAGGATGAAAATTCTAAAATATGCATTTCTAAATTAGGAACGAGCACATGTCAGCAAGCACAGGATTAAAGAGCAATGGGATTCGAAGCAGTTTATAACAAGTATAACAGAGTTCAGGAATGTAAAGATGAAACTTTTTAACTGCCTAGAAATGCGTTGGAATATTCCCATGGCACTCATCCGGATTTTATTATTTTTGAGGATAAGGGATGATGGCAATCAGATCTCAAGAGGAACAGTTTAACACATTGCTCTGCACTGGGAAGTATGGTCAGCAGTTGAGAAAATTATCTCGTCGGGCAATTTCAGCAACAGCTAAGATTAAAATTTTAATTATTTATTATATTGCCCTGAGAAGCATTTATTCCCCAAAATAGTGAGACAAAATAATAGGAAAAAAAAGTTACTTCATAAATTTTAGCTTCTTTAAGACCGGAGTCCAGTTCTTCCACTGCAGCATGGATTGGCCTGTGTGTTTCCAGCTGCATCTCCACATTGGGCAAGTCCGTGCCCCATTCAGCTCGATCAAGTTTAACCTGCAGAAGGACACCATACATTATCAGCTCAACACCACTCCACCATTAGAAGTACTTTCAGCTGCTCTAGATTGTGCAGATCCTGTGTTTGGACTATCTCCCAACACGAGAAGTTTGCTTAAATATACACCAACAAATTAAACTGATAAAAGCCGAGTCTGAGTGCAGATAGGTATTAATTACTGTGACTGCAGATATTGCTGGGTGTATCAAATGGTTGCAAGACACTAATACAGGAGAAATCCATTATAAAAGCCACAGTGTACATCGAACAAGAACAATTCTGACTGGAGGGATAGCAGAAAAATAATGCTCGTAACTTTGTACATAAAAGTACACCATCAGATAAATATCCATTAACTCACATATGCACACCCTCACACATAAACATTATGCTCCAATCACAATGATCCTCAAACCTATCTCAGCAAGTGAGATAGTTCTGGAACAAGGTTCGCATAATTTTTGACAGGGAGAGATTATTTAGAAACAAGCATAGGTTTTTGCATTATATTTTGTAGACCTTGTAGGATGTATATTCAAATCCTGCACAACAAGAGAATAGTGATTGCTGGCACCTGTCAAACGGATTCCCAAAGAGCCTGTTCCATACTGAACAATTTCTAAAGGACAGAGACAGAACGGTGAATGGGAAAACAAAACCCGAACAATACTTTTCTGCTCGTGTTTTAAGTTTTGAAATATGAAACGGTCCATGAAATACGAAGAGATCTAGCTTGCTTGGTCTGAATTGTATTTATTTTCAATCTTAGAGCAGCATCAAACATTATACAGGGACATAAATCTAATTTCAATGGGGATCTGCATTTGCCTCCATTCAAGAAATTGAAATGGTATATTGGCAAAGTCATCAAAGTCTTTAATGGCTGCGGGACATTCCAGCGCCCGCCGGGGGCTCCAACTTTGTGATGAGAGAATGTAAGTATAATCAGAAATAGTGCTTTACGCGGGCATGAGGGACGAGTGTAGATGGGACATGTTAGTCGGTGTGGGAAAGTTGGGTTGAAGGGCCTGTATCCACATACTATGACTCGATAAAAAACATTGCTTGCCTGGAACTGGAGGCTCTTGACAATGTGAATCTAATTCTAAGCTATGTGCGCTATTTACTCTAAGGTGTATCGCAAAGAACACTTTTGTTTAAATGGAAATGTGTTCAGTACCTGCATTTCCTCCACCCAGGCCAAAAGCTCATAGACAAATCGCAGGCTTCCTTCATCTTGCGTTGAAGAGATTGCAATCAATTCTGACCTTGTTAAGGGTTTTTTAAATCCCGTGAGGGAGGAGATGTGCAAAGTGCTTGAACCAACATCAGTTGTTAAGTCAATGGCAGTCAGGTTCAAAGGCTGCAAGTGGTCTGTTGAGGAGATAAAATGTCCTTTCCTGTACAGGTTGGTGCACTCGAGCCTCAACGTCACCAGTTCATCCTGCAGTTTAATGATTCTGCGAAAAGATGGCGAGCATGCTGAGAATTCAAGATGTTTGGAAAGAAAATACACGACTGTTCTACTTACACAAAATTCAGCAGATGCACTCTTGAAATGGTTTCGATAGCAAAACATTTGAATCAACGTTAACAAAGCATGCATAACTAAAAGCTCCTGTTAATCATCAATAAATAACACAAAACCCAAATCTCACCAATTTATTCGGTAAAACATTGTGAAAAGCTTTGTCATTTCTCTCTGCAGGTTTTTAAGAATTTAAATATACATCCTTCCAAACGACTACATGCATGTAATATTGACAATTTATACCATGTAATACATTATGATGTTTGTTCTCCACTCAATCAAGGTTTTATGTTGCAGCAAAACCAGTTACTGAAGCAATGAAATAACCGCCTTGATATTGCACGAGCAGCTTCAGTTTTGTGCAAGTATCCAAATTGTGATTACTATTTAACTGCGACAGCAGGTAATTTAAATTGGAAGCCACATTGTATTGTACTGAATGGGCATGTATCTTTCAAAGTTCCAGTTGCCAATTCAACTACAATTATTTAATTTTATGACAATAATATATTGAAATATTATAACTAAGCAGAGTTGGATCTGCATTAATGCAAGAATAATGAGTGTGTCAGTGCAGATAAACACATCTACACTTACCTCATAACAATCTGTTCCACCTGATAATACTTCTCATCTCGGAGAATCTGCACGTCAATTTGTAGCTGTCGTATTAATCGTTCACACTCTTCTAAGTACATGACCACTTCAGTTTCATAATGAAACTGCTGCCCTGATTCTAAATGAGTAGCATCCTGTAAAAAAAAAAATTAGTAGATGTCAACAGAAATCCAATTTTTATTAAATCTTTAGTGGTAAGTCTAACTGCTTGGTTTCTTTGGAGTTGACATCTTTACTTACAGCCTGCAGGGTATTTTTGGCTAATGTTAATTTTTCTTCGCAATTTAAAGCTCCATTTTGGATTTTATTGGCAATCTGCAGTAGTAGTTCCAGCCTTGAATATAACATAAAACAGAAGAAATTAATTTCAATTTACTAATGTGGCTTTCTGTAATGCAATTGTTTGTATTCATTGCATAAAGCATTTGTTTGCATCAGACCGTTTTCTTCTAATAGAGTTAATGCAAACTAAGGCAATAATTTCAAATCTTTTATCATACACATGAAAATTAATTACTCCATGAAACATAACAGATTCATAAATTTGTGAAATGTAACAACCATTCCTCTTAACGTTGCCTATTTTGTACATTTGGGTAGAGGGAAACTTTGATTGTTACACGAAAATGAAATAAAAATTGGACTGTTTAAAAAGTAATATTTATGAAATGTGTGGTCAAAATTGTTCGCAGAGTATAAAAACGATTGATGCAAACTGAAACTCAGGTTGCTGAATAATTAAAAGTTGCATGCTATTTATTCAATGGTATAATTGCAATATTTCTAATGGAAAATATGTCCCCAAACAAGAAACTATAAATCCTTAGCTCACCTTTCAAATACTAACAATCTCCTCCCCGAGTTACTCAAGGATACAGATGTTTTTGTGAACATCTCACAGCAATTTGGCCTTTGATAATGGTTTAGCCTTCCATGTCACTGAAGCAGTGCCAGAGTGATAGGAAGCTGGTAAAGCAAAAGCTAACCCAAGGACACAAATGACCGCAACTTTCTTGTGCAGCATCAGGCACCCCAGGAAACAATCCACATAATGCCATATGAAAACACAATTTTAAAGCATGAGTTAAGATTATTAAAGACAATTGAAGTCAGCTGGCTGGCTTGTGGCCTACTCAGCAGATTAACCCACCAAAGGGTCGCTGAAGCGGTATTTACTTTTAGTTTTAATGTGTTATGCTGTTTTTTTATGTTAGTGGTGAAATTAGCGTAATATGATAAATGCATAATTTGTGTTCTATTTAATTACACACATTACTGCAGTTGACATCTTGTTCATTAAATGCGAAACATGCTACATGATAATTGCAATTTTTGTATAAAGTCACATACAAATATCAAAATTCACAGTATGAGGGATAGGAGAAAAGAAACCTACTAAAAATATTTTACTACAAAAAACACTATTTTCTACACATTAAAAATCCAATAGGAGATCCTCATTTAAAAAATCCTACACTGACTTCCATGAACAAATCAAAAATATGTTCAAGGCAGTTTATTTATTGAAGAATACGCATAATGTTCAAAATGCACAATGCAAGAACCAAAAGCCCCACGAGCAAAGCCAAACTGGTCCAAGTTTTTAAAAAAGCAATGGGTTTCCTAAAGTCATCCCTCTAAATTCATCTTGCCATTGTGTGAAATTCCCTTTCAGTGTAGCATGAGATACACAATTCAAAGTGAAAGATGTTCAGTCATAATAATACTCAGATATGCTGATGTGTCACACCATTATTTAGTCGTTGCTGTGTCCTGAATTTCATAAATACACAAATTGTGTTTCTGTTTTGAATATTTGTAACATTAAATATAATATCAAAATAATAAATTTTTGCAACAAAATATTTCACTGCTGAAAAATCTGCAGTGAATACACTCCCAGCCCTTTTGTGGTGGCAGATGCATCAACAATTTCTAATACCAAATTGTGTGCCTTAAAGGAATATTAATGCTCATAAATTGCTTTGATAATGGTACTGATGGAAAGTTAAATATCCCAATGGCCAGCTCTGCTATGAAAATGTCACTTTAATCTATTATTGCACTTGCGTGTTGACCAAACCGCATCATAACACAGAAACAAACCTTTCTACTGCAGGTCTGAGGGCTTTCTCTCGATCTAACATTTCAAAGATCAGTTTGCCCCATTCTTCTTCTACATCATTGGGGTGGAAACCTTGGGGAAGCAAAAATCGACCAAACTCTATCCAAACCTAGAGGCAAAGATATAAATTTATTGAAAAATATCCAATAAAGTGTATTCCAGAACTTCATCCTTTACTACATTGACTAGGGCTTGCTTGCAAATCCAGGCGATAAACACAACATCGATCTGGCGTCGACAGCCAGATCCTTAAAGGGGCAGCTATAAATTGTCACCTTGAAGGCAAATTTTGTCCCCCCAAAATTACCTGAATATGAGGACAAGATTAGCAGGAATGCTTCTCCAACATCTAAGTTGCAAACATGAGACATTTCAAAGTTCTATAGTCAAATTAAAATAGAATAGTAGCAGCTAAAATATATCATTTGACGGGCTATACATTTTGATGCACTGTAGAAAAATAGGGGCTGATTAATCTTGTTCTCCAGTGAATGTTTGCGAATGTCTTGGCCAAACATTAGTGTCAAAACAGTGATGAGCATGAACACAAAGAGACTTCTCGAAAAGTTAAGGGCCTGTCCCACTGGACGAGGTAATTCAAGAGCCCTCCCGAGTTTAAAAAAAAAATTCAAGCTCGTGGTGAGTGCGTAGAATGTACGTAGTGGGTACGTCGGGGTTCGTAACGCTAACAGCAGGTACTCGGGAAACGCGGGAAGCTCCTGAAGATCTTTAAACATGTTGAAAAATGTCCACGAGGGCCCGGAGTACCTACGAGCAGCTATTACCGTAATTCTCCGAGTTCGAATCAGGGGAAACGCGGGAGAACTCTTGAATGACCTTGTACAGTAGGACAGGCCCTTTAGACCTGGAGTAATTAATTCATACATTCAATGACAAGTACCTTGTGCACAAAATATAATGCATATACGTGCACAGTTTCAGTAGTAATTCAGAGGGCTCGAAACATATAGAAACTTGAAAACAACGTTTTTTCCTCACCAATTAAACTTTTCACTGTACCTCAGAACCCGTGACAATAATAAACTGAACTAAAATGAATCTTCAGACCTCATTCAGACAACATTTTATTAATGTTTAAATCGATTTCTGGATCTCAATGTCTTACCTCAAACAATTTGTACAAATGTTGTATTTGTGCCTTTTCTAGTTCTTTTGCTGGTAATTCAGTTTCTTTAAAATGTACATATTCATTATAAAGTGCCTGAGGGAGAGAAGGGAAAGGAAACGTTCAATCAGTGAAAAGAAACAGCTTGCACATGCTTAGTGAACATGCCAGTTTAAAATAATTAATATATCCATTCACTTTATTTTCTACAAATACATGTCTTCTTTTAGCCAAGAGTCAACTGCCTGGGCTGCAGACTTCAGTCTTCTGTCCGCCACAAACATTGTTATTGTAATTTACTCCAGGAGAGTTTGCATTCAAGCTCCTTCATTTCTCCATTCCTTTCTAGTTTAAGCACTCAAGGCAGTATACAGTATAGAAATGAAAACCAGTCAGATCTCCAATTTAAAAGTTAATTTGGTGCATTGTACATTTGATCATTAGTCACCTGATTTCATATACTTAGAAACATCGAATGTCCTATCCTATAAACAAGAATCAATGCAATTGACATCAGTTAAAATTGTTTTTTAAATAAATTTAAACCAAAGTCAAATGATATATATTTTTTTAAATAATCGGCATTTGCTCCGGCTCCAATCAGAGCTGATCTTTGACCTTAACTCCACCTTCCTGTAATCAGGCTCAGGGCCTTCAAACCACAACTTGGTCTAGTAAACATTCATCATATTCCCTTCATAAATGCAGTAAGATTGCCTTGCTCCGACATGCCAAAATCTTAAAAACATAGACCAACAGACCTTGCTTTCCTAATGTACTGATGTATTTGCATTGACTCTTTATATCCAACTTCAGAAAGGTAAGGACGGATTAGGCATATAGTGCATGGCTTTGTGCATGGGAAATTATGTTCTCACCAATTTGCTTGAGTTTATTTAAAAAGGTGACCCAGATGATTGCCGAGGGCAGTGCAGGAGGTGCTGCCTACATGGAGTTTAGCAAGGCCTTTGAGAAGCTGCAACATGGTAGGGTGGTTGGGAAGGTTGGAAGATTGAAAGGATAGGGAGTTGGCTTGATGTTAAGAAATAGACAGTAGATTTCTTGTTGTATTTTACATATCTAATTTTATCTAATATCTAATTATCTCTACATTAAAATGAAATGTATTTTCTTCCTATCAAAATACATTTGACATCAAAAAATGTCCACACTCATTGCTCCAGTTGATAACATTTGGCAAATGTAAAGGTTAACTCATCATTCTTTAACAACCTTCTCACAAACAATGTTCTTACCTAACTTTATATCAGGAGTAAACTCAGATCAAATGCAATGTTACAAACTATTTGTAATTTACCCCAGAACTGCACTGAATAAATCCTTCCAAGTTGAAAATTACCTGTTTATTCCTGGTTTGCTTCAACCAACCCTCAATCTACTGCAAACATATTACCCACAGTAGTCCCAGTAGTTCTGCTCATTTTTATAATTTTTTTTGTTGAAAATCCAAATTTACTGTTTATCCTTTATCCACCCTGCCAGCTCTAGTTGTTTAATACATTTCCTTCAACATTAATTCACAATAACTTTGACAAACCACATGCATCATAATAGATATTTCCATTTCACACATTTGTAACAAAATACTATCTTACTTATGGTTCATGATTTTCTGTATCCACATTTGTTACAAGTTGACATCTTGCAAACCGCAGCTAAATACGGAGACTTCTGGGAGATTTAAATTAATTTATTTGAAGTCAAATATTTCAGTAACGTTATTATGTCTGCAGACAAATGTATAACTTCACCAAATGAATCTCAGATATAAATGAGTTAATTATGTGGATATGAGCTGGAATGAGTATACAACATAATACTCCGTTTTAAACTTGCAGCAACTCATTTGTCAAAATAGTGGATGGGAAGAAAACATGCACCGAGTTTCACTTATCAGGAGAAACATGTTATTTGGTTACTTCATTGTAAAGGACAAAGCAGGATAAAATGCCAGTAATCACCTTAAGTTCTACAGGATTGTGTGGAAAAGCTTTATCGGACATCCGCCTGATGTGCTGCCTGATCCACTGGAAGAGGTAGTTTACTTTATCTTGGTATTCCTCCCATTTGGAATCAACCTCCTGGAATCAATACAGCAACAATAATGAGAAAAAAAAGAGCTTCAAAGGTTTAAAAGGTATTTTGTTGCCACATGCATCAATTAAGGTACAATGATGTGCGGATTACCATACAGCCAGACGAAAACTAAAAGCAACAAGACACACAACCACACAAAAGTTAATATTAACATCCACCACAGTGGATTCCCCACATTCCTCATATGATGGAAGGCAAAAAAAGTCCAAATTTCTTCTTCTTTGTTCACGCACGGTTGGGACAGTCAAACCATCTGTCGGGGCGATCGAAGCTCCCGCAGCCGGCGGTCGAAGCTCCCGCGTCGGGGTGATCGAAACCTCCGCGACAGGGCGGTCAAAACTCCCGCGGCTTGGAGTTCACCAAGGCGGTCTCTGACCATCGCCCGCGAGCTCCGTGATGTTAAGTCCGCAAGCACCCACGGTTGGACCTCCGAGGTAGACCCTGGCAAAGGGATCGCGGGCTCCGTGATGTTAAAGTCCCATAGGCTCCCTGCAGTGGAGCTCTCCAGCAAAGGCCGGCAACTCCTCAATGTTAGGCTGCATTGCAGACGGAGATACGATACGGGGGAAAATAAAATGGCCTCTCCGTCGAGGTAAGAGATCAGAAAAAGTTTCCCCCCTCACATAAAACAAGCTAAAGAATACTAAGAACAGACATTTAATACATACTATTTAAACACAAAGGGACAGACAGACTACCTACCAGTGCTGGCTCCACCCGAAGCTTAAATAATAGCTGAGGAAAGCCCGCAACCCACAAGACATTAAGGGTGGCACGGTGGCGCAGCAATAGAGCGACTGCCTTACAGCGCCAGAGGCCCGGGTTGGATCCTGACTACAGGTGATTGTCTTTACAGTTTGTACGTTCTCCCCGTGACGTGTGTGGGTTTTCTCCGAGACGTTCGGTTTTCTCCTACACTCCAAAGATGTACAGGTTTGTAGGTTTATTGGCTTGCTATAAATGTAAAATTGTCCCCAGTGTGTGTAGGATAGCATTCATGTGCAAGGATCGCCGGTCAATGCAGACCGCGCTGTATCTCTAAAGCTAAAAAACTAAAACTCAACTACAATACATTTGCAATGACAAAACTTTTTTTTAACATGTTCTGTGTACCTAAGTACTCGCATTCTGTTAACTTTGATTTACTGTGTTCATATTCTGCGTAGAAACAAGCCCTGCGACCCAACATCCCACACCAATCAACATGACCCATCTACACCAGTCCCATCTGTCCGCATTTAGTCCATATCCCTCTAAACCTATACTATCCATGTACCTGTCTAAATGTTCCTTAGACACTGTGATAGTACCTGCCTCAACTACCTCCTCTGGCAGCTCATGCCATACACTCACCACCCTTTGTGTAAAAAAGTTACCCCTCCGGTTCCTCTTAAATTGTTCCTCCTCACCTTCAACCTACGTACTTTAAATTTATCTACATATTTTTCAAGTGACAAACTGTAGTTTTACTATATCATGAAAACTATTAGCTGAATATGTTTACGATTTAATGTGAAAAATACTAGTTACACTTAGCACCTGCACTGGGAATTCCTCCACCTCACATGTGCAACCAGGTTAAATTAAAAGTATGGAAGAATGAATCCTTACATTTGCAGTAATACCTTCACCACCTTCTGGGACCTTGGGGAATGATTCATAAATAGAGGAGACGTAAGTGAGCACTGATTTCTCATCGGGAGATGGGACATCAACATCTGAAAGAACAAGTCCATGTTAATTCAGCAGTACCAGTTATTCAGAAAAGATAGATCAAATGCATGCAATAGCTTCCTTCTTCTAAAACATGTATAAAAGCAATTAACATGACGGGGCAATTTGTCCTTTGAACAGACTTCTCCATCCAACAAGGGTCTCTACCTGAAATGTCCCCTATTCCTTCGCTCCAAAGGTGCAGCCTCACCCGCTGAGTTTCTCCAGCATTTTTGTCCACTCCCCATTCAACAAGATCGTTGTTAATCTTGATTTATCATTTTTGTTTGTCATATTCCTATTTTCTTTCATTGCTCTGATATATTAAAAAGAATCAAACTCATTTTGAATGCCTGAGCTGTCAAAGCCCTCAAATGAAATTAATTCCAGAGATGAACCATTCACTGCACAAAAGAGATTTTTCTCCTCATCTTTTTATCACACATTGCCTCCCCTTATTCCTCAGGAGGATGAGGGGGTGACCTCAGAGGTTTTGAAATTATGAGTGTCATTGTTAGTCAGAATTGTTTTCCCATGGCAGGAGAGTCTAGAGTTGGAGTGCACCAGTTTGAGGTGCGTGGGAAGCAAAAAAACCCACAAAGAGTCATTATTCACACAGAATATGCGGAATATTTGGATTGAGCTGCCAGAAGAGGTAGAGGAGGAAGATCCTGTCATAACATTTAAAAGGCATTTGGACGGGTAACCAGACAGGAAAAGTAGTGAAATATGAGCCGAATACAGGCAAATGGAATTAGCATAGGTAGGCATCATGGCCAGCTCGATTGAAGTGGGCTGTGTGTTTTGGAGATACTCTTTTTTACCTATTAGAGTTATAGATTCATAGAGTGATACAGTGTGGAAACAGGCCCTTCTTCATTTCGTTTTTTTGACATCCCTCAGGATTAACAATGAATTATTTCCACATCATTGCTGTAGGTTCTGAGTTCACTAATGAGGTCAGTGTTACAACATCTGACTCTTCCACCGATGGGCGTGGACATGGGTGGGAACTTTGTGATGTTGGTATGTTCCTGCTGCTGCTTGGACTTTTAGACAGGGCTTTTGTGTTCTTCTCAAGTGTTGCCTTGAGTTTGTCAATATTATCCTAAACATGGCTTCTCCATTTGAAGCACTCAGGGGCCAGAGTTTCCCTGAAATCAATGGGAAAGTTGCTCTTCAAAATTAGTTCTGAGAACATTTTTGAATCTCTTCCTGTTCACCAGGCAACCTCTTTCTACCATCAAAGCTGAACTACTCTGTAATTTTCACGTTTGGTTTCAACATCGCTGATTGAGAGAACACCAAGACATTGAACGGAGACGAGGAAACACTTTTTCTCACAGAGAGTTGTGAGTGTGTGAAATTCTCTGCCTCAGTGGGTGGTGGAGGCAGGTTCTCTGGATGCTTTCAAGAGAGAGCTGGATAGGGCTCTTAAAGATAGCGGAGTCAGGGGATATGGGGAAAAGGCAGGAACGGGGTACTGATTCCTCATAACAAATTTCGTTCAGTTGAATGAGAATCTGAATCTGATTGGAGATGATCAGCCATGATCACATTGAATGGCGGTGCTGGCTCGAAGGGCCGAATGGCCTACTCCTGCACCTATTATCTATTGTCAACTCATTCAGTAAAGCAAACAGAGAATGAACTTTACATTTGATAATTATAAGACCAAGTGTCTGCAGCAGCATTCTGTCACCTGACAACAAAAGTCCATGTTGAAACACCAGAGAAGGTGGACCACTTCCCACATCTTGGGAGGCACCTCTTGGTGAAGGCACATCTTGTGGATGAAACCATTAGTGCCTTGAGAGGTCAACACAGACTTTAAATGTTTCGGGGAAAGGGTGTTTGAACATCTAGACCTCAAGCACGGTTTAAAAATTATGGTCCATCGCCCAACAGTGATGCCTACACTTCTGAGATACTGGAAAAATACAAATCTTTTCCGCATAAAATCTTCAAATTAATTTCAGGTATAGGCCAATCAACAGCAGCGGTATCTCCCAGGTCAATGGCCTGAGCCTGAGGCCCTAATTACTTTCCATATTTGCACATGTACATGCACTTTGCACATGCACTTTGTTCAGCAGTTGCTTGTTTGGGATCTGGGTAAAAGGCTTCAGAAAATGCAAATACATCTTATCTACTGGTTTCCCTTATCTGCTTGACTATATAAATCCCCAAATAATCCAATACATATGTCAAACTTCCTTCTCATAAATTCAAGCTGTCATATGTTCGAAAAGTCCCAGATTTGTCAATATTTTAGTTAAGGCACATTTATCTCATATTCTCATTTTACTCATTTCCAGGATGTGAATGTCATTACAAACGACCACATTTATTGTCCATTCATACATGTCCTAAAAGCAAACAAGTACTATAACAAAAAACACCATGGCCATGATCTTTTTTTTTAAAAAAAGGTAAATTCCACAGACTCACAGAGAGTTGTGAGTCTGTGGAATTCTCTGCGGTGGAGGCTGGTTCTCTGGATACTTTCAAGAGAGAGCTAGATAGGGCTCTTAAAGATAGCGGAGTCAGGGGATGTGGGGAGAAGGCAGAAACGGGGTACTGATTTGGGATGATCAGCCATGATCACATTGAATGGCGGTGCTGGCTTGAAGGGCCGAATGGCCTACTCCTGCACCTATTGTCTACTGATGCACCCTCCTTTGTTATCACAGGTTTTGAGATTTAATCATTACTGACAATTATATCATTTATTGCCCAATTCTAAGTGACCTTATAAAGGTGGTGATGAGATTCCTTCTTGAATCACTGCAGTTCCACTGGTGAAAGTAGTTTCACAAATGCATCCAGGACAGTATTCCAGGTTTCACAACACATTTCCAAGTTAGGATGGTGTATAATATGGGAGGGAAATCTGCAAGTAGTTGTGTCCCATGTACCTGTTGTCTTCGTTCCTCCTGGCAGTAGAGATCTCAGGGTTAGGAAGCACTGCAGGAATTACCCAAGGAACTGTAATGCATTTTGTGGATTGAACACACTGCACCCAGTGGGCACAAGTGGAAATAACTGTGTAGGATGGTGGATAGGGATGCCAGTCAAGTGGGCTGCTTAGTCCTGACTGGTTTAGAGCTTCTTGGAACAAACTGATGCATAACAATAATCAGAACCAAATTAAGCAAAGAAAGGACAGATAGTTATCTTGTCCACTGATGTACCTTCTGGATCCAACAGTCTTGTGACACCAAGTGATTCAGCAACGGCAAAGGCTTGCTCCAGATTCTCTTGATTGCTCTGAATGGAAACTTTCTCCATGTCAATGAGGTCTGGTCTGTAAAAAGCAAGTATCCAATTCATTTTCAATGCACTAACATTTCTTGTATTAAAGATACTAATCCTTTCAATCATGTATTTTTGTTTTGAGATTTGGTGTACTGTATGCAGCAAATCCAAACATTCAGTTGCATGTAGAAAGTAAAACATGTTTAGGACATTTGCAATGTGGGTACACTAATTATGTTTTTTTTCTTATGCTCCCAGAGTAAAATTTAAAAAACTTAATCCAGGTAATAGTGATAATTTGTGTAAGAAAGAATGTGATGATTTGCTGCGTTGCTTTGACATATTTCAAATCACAGACATTCATGATACAGAGGCTGTCATTTGACTCAAAAGCCAACTTGCTGGCTGTAGAAAAATATGCAGCCTAATTCCACTTCCAGCTCTGATATGAGAGCATTACAGGCTACACCATTTCACAGATAAGTGTTCCTGCCTTAACATGCCTTTCTGACAGTGAGCTCCAGGCCCATCTGACCTTCCAGGTAGAAACATTCTCTTTAGAGCTCCTATTTTTCAGCCAAATACTTCACATGCATGCACAGAGTTTCCTGACCTCCGTGCTGAGAGAAACACGAACTTCCTATCCACCTTGCCTCTTCCCTACAGCCATCAAGCTATTAAACATTACAAGCTCAAATAAGCTCTGAACTTCAATAGACTATTTTTTTTTTTGAACTACTATTGTTTGGTGTTTTTTGTGTGTGTGTGTGTGTGTGTGTGTGTGTGTGTGTGTGTGTGTGTGTGTGTGTGTGTGTGTGTGTGTGTGTGTGTGTGTGTGTGTGTGTGTGTGTGTGTGTGTGTGTGTGTGTACACACTATGTTTACATATTCTGTTGTGCTGCAGCAAGTAAGAATGTCATTGTTCTATCTGGGACAAATGGCAATAAAACACTTGTGACTCTTGACCTTATTTATATTCCTTTTAATTTTATGCTCCACAATTGAATCTACAACCCCAATCCTTCCCCATTGCTGGTTTTCCTGTTCTGGAGTATCCTGGAAATCTATCTCTCTGGTCCAATCATATTCTTGAAATAATGTGGCGGTAGAACTGGTGTAAATACTGCCGTTAGGGTCTAACCGGATGTTATACATGCAGAACATGCAGATTAAAAAATTGTCTTTAAACCTTCAACAGATAAATGCTTACACAGAAAACACTTGTTACTTAAGTGTTAAGAACACCATCTTATGATGACACGAAATATCATCTACTCATGGTCTTCAGAGATGCTGCCCGACCCACTGATAGTCTAACACTTTTGTGTTTTTTTTAAATGCACCTCATCAACCTTCCTTCTTGCAGGATCTCCATTAGCCTGCAATGTTGCTCACTACCTCCTCACTATTCCAACCATTAGGGTAGATCGGGCCCACTACTCACACTCATCTTACTTCGTTTACTATGACCACACCCAACTTTTATAACCATTCAACTTTTAACCTGCTGTCAAAGATCTTTTTAAAAGGTTAATGCCATTCAAAACCAGACACTTAAAAATCTTTAAACTGTAGTAATTATTTTAAAGATTAATAGATAAAAAGATTAGAAATTAGCACAGGTGAGGTAAATCAACACTAAAGCAAGTTTGAAAGCAATGTGATATTTGCACTTTATTGAAGATACACACCGAAGTCTGACATTTTTCATTGAGGTCCTGTTGTACAGATCAGCTGTAATTTAAATAACTGGTAGAATAGCACAGGAAGCTCAAGTGCTAATCCTGACCACGTTTTTCCAACAAATATACTGTACTTAACACAACTTCCTTGTTAATTTTGAAGAGCGATTGTAATAATTCACCTGTATTTGTGGATGATAGCATTAAATACTTTTCCATCGCTCCAACTGGAAGTAAAATTGGAACACTTTAACCCAGAATAGCCTTCAGTCAACTTCTGTGTCCAAAGTAGCAGCTTTTCTTTAGCAGACATGTCACCAGATTCTCCACTCACATAAATTTCTGAGATCTGCAAAGGAAAAATTCTAAAGGTAAGTATCCCAAAACACTTAAAATACATACTGCAGACACAAATTTCTTGCCCACAGTTAAACCATCTTGAGTATATACTCATTTTAATGACATTCGAAAAGACATCCCAATCAGCATTAATTATTTTGACCAAACCTGCACAAAGTACCAACAACCACTCTTAGTTGTTCCTATCTAGCTTTTTGAGGAACAAAATTGTCAAATGAAGTTATTGTTATCATACAAGTTTTACATAGAACTTTACATCTTCAAAATGGCCAAATTTGAACAATACAAGCAAGGACTGTTTAATTTCTATGTTAAGGCGATAAACCAAATCATAGCAATTATAATGGTTATTTTTTTTAAATTGGATTCAAAAGTTGGCAATCCAAAGTAAGGACATTTCTGAAAATGTAGTTGGTTTGTCAGGAAAAGACAAATTAATGGATCAGAACTGTTACAGGAGAAGAATCTTTTTGCTGAATTGATACGACAGAATGGTGGCATGCAATGATAGTGGTCAGCCTCCTCCCTGCATCCATGTAATGGTCAGCATTCTCTTTCCCAGTCTTGTCTGCACTAGCGAAAATATCAAATTGTCATCTATGTTTTTATATCTATTGTTGAAAATGATAATAGATTTCTGTACTGAACACTCTTAGAACCTTCACAATGTCATTGGTTTAAATTAATTGTGAGTGTTGTGGTCCAATAAAATAAGATGCTTTCCCAAGCACAATGGGAAAACATTTTACCTAAAAAGTGTTTATTCCGTCCAATATTTGAGGATAGAAATAAAATTGGACTTTTACAGAGGAAAATATGATAGGCAGCATCACAAACAGAACCATTAAAAGATAATCAAGAAGTTAGTTTAAACCACTGCAGAACAGTTGCATCGCTTAGAACAACAACAAGTATTTATATATCATAATATAAAACATGGTGTTTCACAACAGCATCATCAAATGAAAATTAACATTAAACCAGAAAACGCATGCAAAATCCTGGTGAAAGATTCTATGCTTTATGTAATGTATTAGAAATGTAGAAAAGCAGTGGTCCAGGAATTTAATTCCATAGCGAGCCAGTGAAACATAGAATTACACACAAAAAGCTGGAGTAACTCAGTGGGACAGACAGCATCCTCGGAGAGAAGGAATGGGTGACATTTCGGGTCGAGACCTTTCTTCAGACGATTGGTCTGAGGAAAAGGGGTCAGTTGCACAAGAGACACAAATTAGAGCAACTCTGAACCTTTGATGAGTTTCAGGATAAAATAAAAGATAAAAAGTGGACAAAAATCCTGAAAACCAAATGAAATAATGTAGAGTGAAATATTTGTGGTAATAAGCTAACTTTAATTTACTGTATTCATATTCTGCAAGATCGATCCCAAATAGAAACTATAGGCAGCAATTCCATTGTTGAAATTTGAAGTATAATGCATTGTGAGGTAATTTACCAGTTGTCTTCAGGATCTGTAATCTTAATCTTTATTTAGAATGGTTGCATAAAATACTTTGTAGACAGATGCTAAAATTAGATATACCACTATTATTATGATGCTAGTTTTTGATTAATTTGGCTCAAGCACAAATGAGCCATTGTTTTTATAGTTGGAGCTTTATTAAAATCACAACCATACTTGTGTTCTTGTCCTACAACATGCTGAATTACTTTGACAGCTTTTATATTTTCTGTTAAACCCTAAATTTGTCATAAATGCTTTCAACAAAAAAATTAAGATGTTGAAAAATGTAGTTTTCTATTTGGAAGTGTCTATAAAGAGTGCTACTTACCCAAATGACCCAACCATATTCAATTCATTTAGCCATAAGATCATTAAATATATCTATATCTATGTATGTTTAAGAAGGAACTGCAGATGCTGGAAAATTGAAGGTAGACAAAAATGCTGGAGAAACTCAGCGGGTGAGGCAGCATCTATGAAGCGAGGGAAATAGGCAACGCTTCGGGTCGAAACCCTTCTTCAGAAGAAGGGTCTCGACCCAAAACGTTGCCTATTTCCCTCGCTCCATAGATGCTGCCTCACCCACTGAGTCTATATCTATGTATGTGTGTATTTGTGAGTCTGTCTATATATGCACACACTGAACTTTTTTTTTCCTATCTCGTTTATTATATTGCTTACAGTATACTATGTTCACATATTCTGTTGTGCTGCAGCAAGTAAGAATTTCATTGTTCTATCTGGGACATATGACAATAAAACACTCTTGACTCTCTTGAAAACCTGGCATTTTGTAACAAAATTCTGCACTCTGATATTTTTCTCTACACGATACCTGTTGTACTTGCAAGTGTAGAATTTAATTGTTCCATTTAACACTCAATAATTCACTGGTCTCTCTTGTCTTGCATTTGTCTTGAATGTATCCATGTATAGCATTATCTGTTTTGAATGGATAGCATACAAACAAAATCTTTTCTCGGTTCATGTGACCTAAATCTACATCTAAATCTAAACTACAACACTTAAATCCATCAGAGTTCAAACAATTATATATTCCATTGTCATAGAGTGATACAGCATGGAAACAGTCCCTTTGGCACAACTTGCCCACAGCAACGTGTCCCAGCTACACTAGTCCCAACTGCCTGTGTTTGGCCCACATCTCTCCAAACCTGTCCTATCCATGTACCAAGAACCATGTGCCATCCAAACAAAACTTGTTTGTGTTTGTTCGTACCAGCAAAATAGACATGTAATAATGCCAGAGGCCAGGTTTGACTGACCATGTTCTGAATTAGTTCCACTTGCTGCTCTTTCCCCATTGAAATGATCCCTTTTGCAGTGTTTGTCCAGTTACCTTCTGTACGTTTGCAATAAATAAGGCAATACACCCCATTAAAAAGCATTGGCGTATCTCCTAATCATTTTCAAATGCCTTAACATAAAAAGGAGCAATATACTTGATCTTTTACCTCAACATTTACCAGCCTGATCTCCACAGTTCTTCACCTCCCTCCATTACAAACATTTATTTCACACCCAACTATGCTCAACAGCTGAACGTCCAGATTAGAGATTCACTCTCCGCAAAGACATTTTCCCAGACCCAAATCTAAAATGTCCAATCTATTATACTGAGGATATGCCTCCGAAGCTCCAGATTGTCCAGCCAAGAAAATATATTTGTAACATCAACCTTATCATTGCCCTTCTTTGTGACTCCACACCTATCAATATGGCCAACACTGAGCTGCCTCCTCAACTTTCAATTCTTTTTGCTAAAGTGTTAGACTCATATCTGCCAGTCAACACGCTCTGGCGGTCTCTGCACCTTCCTCAGAACTTACTTTCTCACTAACACTCAGAATAGTTGGTTACATTACAATCAGTCCTTCGAACAAGTGGTCAGTACAAGTTGTAAGTAGCGACATCTTCAAAATTATTTATGCAGCTTCCTGTTAGTAGTTGCTGACAATCTGAAAATGATCCACTTATTGTTTTCAACTCTGTTCCCCAATCCCATCAATCCTTAAGCTTTATCTCGCTACATGGTACTGTAATGGGACCAAAGTACATCGCTGCATGCGCAAAATTAGAAACATCACACGTGAACTTGATGTACTTGATAGAAGAAATGATTACTTGGCATCTTTAACAGCAAAATATCCCAAGGTACTTCACCGCAGCATAATCAATTTGTAGGAAAAGTAACACTGAGCCAGATGGGGACACGTGGACAGTTGTGTATGTACACAGCTTGGTCAAAGAGGTTTGTTTTAAAGAAGCTCTAAAATATGTTTAATTTCTTTGAACATTTGCCGTGGATATCTGTATAACCGGTCACTTGCTGAAAAATATGAGGGGAATCCCACTGGTCTCAATGCCTTGAACATTAAAGATACGCTAAAGATCTATTCAAAGGGATTGTCATTAGGCACAGAAAACACCCACCTGAGGATACAAGTTACAAGTTAGGATCCTGGAACTTGACAATCCTATACAAGTTTGGATTCTATACAAGCTAGAATCCTATACAGGTTAGGGTTCTGGAACTTGAATTCCAGTCACCCTACACAACAGTGTGAGTGGCCGCAATGTGGGCTCTGTGTGAAAGAACTGAGGAGAGGCAATACAGATAATTCATTCTATGGGAGTGAGGTCCATTGGAGCTGTTAGCAGAATCCTCCTTCCCACCAACACTCACTGACCCACAAGGAAATAGAAACAGTGGACCTTTTCTCTTTCAATAGCTATGGAATGGATAATGACCCTGTTATATTCAGCCGGCACTCCTGTAAACAACATGATTCATGGTCACACAAATAAAACCTACCGAAAACACATCATTATAAATTATAACTACAGAGATGATCAAGGGCCAGGTACTAATTAAATCAATTCTAAATTGATTTAATTTCAAGGAAATGAATGCAGTACCAATAATATTAACTGCACCAAATTATGAGTGTTGGAAAGCAGCAGCTATTTAAAACAAAGCATGGATAATTGAACATTCACAATGTGTAAGAGAAAATAAGTAAATAATCAGTTGTGTTTCTTCATAATATCAAGAAGCTTCCACTAACCATTTCCTGGCTCAGATGCCCAATCTGGCCTAAACTGATCTCATCACATTCATTACCAGTGGAAAATCCCAATTCATTTTCTGAAATAGACAGAGTGTCTCCATCCGGTATGGAGGAAGACAACTCGAAATCTCTGCTGCTTGTTCTCCCAGATTCACTCTCATTTATTTCGGCAGACGCCAGATTGCTGCCATAACCAGAGGAGAACAGAGTGGTACAGGTCTGTGGCTCCACGGTGAAGTCCCTCTTCATGGGCGATTGTCTCACAAACTGCGCTCCCTCTTCAAGAGCACCATTTCCCCTGTACACTGTTGGCTGGCCGTTCTTGGCATGTACGCGTTCGCCGTGTACAGTTTTCAGCAACTTGTCAACTCCACTTGCGTTGTTCCCCACCCAGTCAAGCCGCGGGCTCTGTTTGAGCGTCTCTCGGAATAATGTGGGACTTTCGATACCGTCTTCTGTGTCATTACAATCAAAGGCAGCGACGTCAGGGGTGTTGGGAATTATCTTATTCCTCACTCGAGTATCTCCTTCCAGCCTCCGAGTGCTGTTCTCTTCTCCAGGCACTGGGACTGGGAAAATTAAATCTCCTTTCATGTTGACTTGTGGATCAGAGTGCTCCCCCGGTGCTGGGATTGGATCATGTAAAGATATGTCCTTTGCAAATGTAATCGCATGTTGGTCAACTGGTTTGGCCGATTGCACCTGCTGCGTGCCTTCGCCACCGGCTTCGGCATTTAGATCTATTGATTTATCCGTCGGAGAAGGAAGGTGTGATAAATGTCTGAGACGTACCGGCTTGTGCAGCTCCCGCGGCGGGCTGGGAGAGCGGGTCGTATCTCCGGGAGTGGGGCGGGCATCGGAGCCGGAGCCTGGTGTTAATGTCCCTGCAGTTACAGCGCTGGGCAGACGCGTCTCTCCAGCTTCCAGCGGCACGGATTGACCGGGCTGCTCCCCCTTCCCCTCCGCCTCTCCCCTCTCGCCACCTCTTTTCCTGTTTCTTCTGAAGCGTTTAAATTTGATTTTTCTCCGCGGCGTGAGGGGGGTTTGCTTCCCATCCGCTCCCGCAGCCTCTCGTTGCTTTCGGACGCACCCCAGAGTGGTCCCCATCGTGCAGGCATCAGATTGCAGGCAGCCCAAAATCAGCCTAAAACACACAGCCGCAATCGAGCCGAGCCGCCGGGGAAAGTTGCACCTCGGCCCGGGAGAATCCGCACGCCAATGCCTTCTCCACACGGCGGGCCGCGTTCAGGCAGCGTCTCGGCCACATCTCCCCCTGTCACTCTGCCCAGGCTGTGGCCACAGTGCCGGGGATCACCTTGGCTCTCTGGGCAACTGCACGCCTCCACAAAGTGCCGCCAGCGCACTGGTACAGTAGCTGCAAGCGCGGCGCACTTGCAAGCAGTGTCCTTCAACTCTGCATCACTGCCCACGACATAAACGGACCATTGACCCACTTGGGGGGCAACAAATAAGCTTCCCCTCGGGCAACAGACAGACAAGACACACAACGGGTGGCTCGGCGCACTGCCCCCCCCCCCCCCCCCCCTGACAGAATCCGACTGATATTCTGTCAGCAACACATAAAATCCTCTCAACCTGCGACAAACCACGCCCAGGCAGCGAGAGTCAGTCAGTGAGTGAGTGAGTGTGCAACGCACTCGCGTCCACTTCATCTGCGAACTCAGTGCTGAGCGATACCGCAGTGTCAGCACCAGCGGCGGCCGGCCGGCTGCGGCATGGCACACACAAGCTCGGTGGCTTTCTGCAGAGCACATGAAACGACACCAACCCCGCCGGGTAAAACGTGATGAGTATTTATTTACGCCGTGGCCGCGATCAGAAATATAAAATACAACATTGAAAATCATTGCTGCGTTGATAGACGTACACCGTGTCAGCTCGAGTCAAATACCACCGTGCGGCGTAGCAGCTCAAATTAGCATTTTAGCTTGGAGCATATCTTAATTGTTTTAAATAAACGAGTATTAGAGCTGGCTATTCCCATGGAATCATCTGCAGTTTAATATCGAAGATAGGTACAACATGCTGGAGTAACTCGGCGGGTCATCTACATCTCTGGAGAAACGGAATAGGTGACGATTCGGGTCGAGACCCTTCCTTCTTCAGACTGAGAGTCGGGGGAGAAGGAAACTGGAGGTGTGGAAGGGTACAGAGCAAATCAGAGCCGGCAGCGATGGCCACAGTCGGAGCCCACAATATCGCTTGCTTCACTAGTCAAGATTTCAGAGCCCTTGAGCTGGACTATTAATAATCTAGCCTCACAAATAAACGACCTCAACGCTGACCATAAAACCTTCTGTTTCAGTACACGTCTGAGATGCAATTAAAAATACATTGAGTACAGATTGCACTTGAAAATATATTTGATTGGGGCTTGGTTTTTGCATCTTACATAACGATGCATTTTACAAAGAGCTAGGAAACATATATTCTACCCTTTCAAATGAATATATTAACTGAAGTAGTAATTGGCTTTTGAGGTCAAGAGGTAATGGAAGTTTTCAGCGCCTCGCCTCATGTTATTTCCCATGGAAAATGGGTTCTGAATGCACTTCAGCCTAATGCAGTTTGTGGAAAGTAACTAGCCAGTGGAGATGTAACAATGTAAAACAAATCTCTATCCATCCTGTAGAAACAAGGATTTGCAGATGCTGGTTAATGCATAAAAGGACACAAAGTGCTGGAGTAACTGAGCAGGTGGGGCAGCATCTTTGGAGAATATAGACAGGAAACGTGGTCAGATGACCTGAAACGTGCCTGTCCATGTTCTCCAGAGATGCCGCCTGACATGCAGACTCTGTCCATCTATCTCAATTGATGATTTTTAAAAATCACAATATACAGTATTTTCTTCATTCTTCTATCTACAAGTATTTAAATAAAAGACTCACACGCACCAGATTCACCAACAGCTTCCACCCCCTCCCCCTCATGATGACAGCAGCTGAAGATCAATTTCCAACCTTCCAATCTACCTCATTGGGGCTGTGCAATTTTAAAATTCTGCACTTTCTCCGAAGTTGTAACAGGATATTCTGCACTCTGTTTACTTTCTCTTTTGCATTCATTATGTACTGGTGCACAGTATGATTTGCCCAGACAGCACGCAAACCTTTCAATGTGACAATAATGAACCAATACCAATTATTCTCACTGGTTTTCGGCCCTATGGTTCAGAAGTGAGAGAGGGCAGCAAAGGAGAAGAGTGAGACGATCAGACTCTTGGTCAAATAATCCAATCTTGGGAAATCTGATGCAAAATGTTTCCATTGATTTTCTCCCCTGGGCTTTTAACAAGCCACATCAAATTAAAGTTTATTCATGAGGCTGGGCCCATTTTCCTCGTCCATGTGACACGAGGAGAGGTGCCATGAACATCCACTGTCTCGTGAGAACAAAACATGATTATAGGTTTACCATCCATTATTTGATTATTCCCATTCAAACCACTTACGCCAATCTATGGCCTCTGGACTTGTAATACTTTCCCCAAGGGCAAAGTCAAACACTGCCATTGTCAAGCAGACTCCAAACAGGGGCTGCCAGTTTAGTATTACCTAGAATCCAGCACTTCCATATCAATCAGTGGACTCAGCTCAGTTCTTGGTCCATAGACCCCTTTGTAAAAGTAATTCAAGTGTTCACCTGGACACTTCTTCAATGTTGTTAGCAGTCCAGCTGCAGGAGTTTCCTGCAGTCTACCCTATCCATGCTGCTTCTACATCCCATCCCCTCCTTAACTCTTCACTGAGAGAAAAGACACAGCATGTCTAGTCTCTCCTGATAACTGCTCCATCCCTGGCAACATACTGGAGAATTTCCTCTGCACAGTCTCTCGCACCATCACATCCTTCCCAATCCGTGGAGACCTGAACTACACGCAGCACTCTAACCTTTATAAAGTTGGAGCATTATTTCACTATTCCTACATTCAATGCCCAACTCAATAGACAATAGACAATAGGTGCAGGAGTAGGCCCTTCAAGCCAGCACCGCCATTCAATGTGATCATGGCTGGTCATCCCCAATCAGTACTCCGTTCCTGCCTTCTCCCCATATCCCCTGACTCCGCTATTTTTAAGAGCCTTATCTAACTCTCCCTTGAAAGCACCCAGAGAACCTGCCTCCACCACCCTCTGAGGCAGAGAATTCCACAGACTCACCACTCTCCGTGAGAAAAAGTGTTTCCTTGTCTCCGTTCTAAATGGCTTACTCCTTAATCTTAAACTGTGGCCCCTGGTTCCGGACTTCCCCCAACATCAGGAACGTGTTTCCTGCCTTACCAATCTTATATGTTTCAATGAGATCCCCTCTCATCCTTATAAACTCCAGAGTGTACAAGCCCAGCTGTTCCATTCTCTCAGCATATGACAGTCCCGCCATCCTGGGAATTAACCTAGTAAACCTACGCTGCACACCCTCAATAGCAAGAATTAGGGGACCAAAACTGCACACAATACTCCAGGTGTGGTCTCACTAGGGCTCTGTACAACTACAGAAGGAACCTCTTTGCTCCTATATTTGATTCCTCTTGTTATAAAGACCATTCACGTTCTTCACTGCCTGCTGTACCTGCATGCTTACTTTCATAGACTGATGTATAAGGACCCCCAGATCCCGTTGTACTTCCCCTTTTCCCAACTTGACGCCATTTAGATAGTAATCTGCCTTCCTGTCTTTGCTACCAAAGTGGATAACCTCACATTCATCCGCATTTAACTTAATTTGCCATGCATCTGCCCACTCACCCAACCTGTCCAAGTCACCCTGCATTCTCATAGCATCCTCCTCACAGTTCACACTGCCACCCAGTCTTGTGTCAAGACTCCTCTTTTCAGCCCATGTCACCAAAACATTGATAACTCTCTGCAGTCTAAGTCTACCTTCCACACTATCAACAACTCTGCCAATTTCCATGTCATTTGCTAACTTGCCTTTCACAACTACATCCAAGTCATTTGTGTGCATTACAAATAAGGGGCCCAGCACTGACACTGTGACCATTAGTCACAGCTATCTTGTCACAAATATAACCCTCTACTATCACCCTCTGTCTCCTATTGCTAAGCCAATGTTGAATCCAGTTTGCCAACTTGCTAGGGATCCTATGGGCTTCAGCCCTTTGAATCAGTCTCCCATGGGGGACCTTGTGAAAGGCTTTAACAAAGTCTACTTAAATCACATCTACTGTCCTGCCCTCATCAATACATTATCACCTGTTCCAAGATCAGGTCTGCCCTTGACAAAGCCATGTTGGTCATCTCCGATTAGTCTCTGACTTTCCAAGTGATCATTAACACCCTCCTGATATTTTTCCCCCAGTATCTTCATTATCAATGATGTTAAGCTCACAGATCATTTCCTGCAGCCTTTCTTGAAAAATAGGACCATATTTACGGTCTTACAGTCATCTGGTACCTAACTCAAGTCCAGCAAAGATATAAAAATCTCAGCAAGGACACCAGCGATCTCTTTTCTTGTCTTCTGCAGCAGCCTAGATAAATTCTATTCGGCCCTTAGGGACATTCTCCTGTAAGCCTTCCATGGCATCAATGTCTCCTCTTTATTTATGATGATCAGCTTTCACTTACCACGTGACAGAATTCTCCAATTACAAAGTCAGTTTCTTTAGTGAATTCCAAAGTAAAGTATGAATTTGGGACCTCACCCAGACTTTCTAGCTATACACATATATTGACTAGTTCCCCCCATGGGCCCTACTTGTATCTGGCTATCTTTTGCCCTCAACATACTTTTGAATGTTTTTTTCATAATATAATATATTCATAATTTATTCAAGGAACTAGAGGTTGATGATATATAAATATACCTCTGAGCGCTTCATGTCCATGTTTCTCAAAACAAATCTGTTCAGACTAACCCTACACTCCTGACCTCAGCCTATAGCTGTGTAAACGGTGACATATGTGTATCGTTCAGGGTTTTTGCCTCAACCACTATATGAGGCATTTCAGTTGCCCTTCACTGTTTGGTTAAAAAAAAAATTACGTCACAATTTATTTCAAGTATATTGTCAGCTTATATATTTTAAATACCCAATGTTTTGAAGATGAATGTACGACAGCATCTCACGTGGTGGTGGACACTGTCCAATCCATCATGGATATTGACCTCTTCACCCATCGCAGGGATCATCTATGGGAGGTACTGCCTCAAAAAGCCAGTCGGCATCAACAAGTCCCCTCACCACCCTGGCTATGGTCTCATTTCCCTCTGCCATCAGGAAGAAAGGATAGGTGTCTGAAAACTGTGACCAGCATGTTCAGGAACAGCTTCTTCCCAACAACCGGCACAGCGGTAGAGTTGCTGCCTTACAACACCAGAGACCCGGGTTTGATCCTGACCACGGGAGCTGACTGTACGGTGTTTGTACGTTCTCCCTGTGACCGTGTGGGTTTCGTCTGGGTGCGCCGGTTTCGTCCCACACTCCAAAGACATACAGCATTCCTGGTTAATTGGGTTCTGTAAATTGTAAATTGTCCCAATTGTGTGTAGGATAGTGCAAGTGTCAGAGTGGACTTGGGGGGCCGATGGGACTATTTCTGCTCTGTATGTCTCAAGTCTAAACCTTCAGTCTCTTGAATGCTACAAACACTAACTAAACTACAAACTTGCACCAGGGACTTTGGGATTTAGTTTTGCACTAATATCGTTTTTCAAAAATGTATTGAACTTTCTTTTGTTTATTGTCTTATGACTACTGTGTTTGTCTACCTGTTATGCTGCTGCAAGTAAGAATTTCATTATACTGTTTCGAAACAATTAAACTCTCTTGACTTAGTACAATTTATCCCAGGCTTTGCTTTTTCAAAGAAGCAATTCCTGCATCGTCTGTCGATAACAGCACATCCTAAATTTGCCATGCACAGTAACAGGATCCAATGAAGTTAAAAAACAGAGTTTGATTTTTTTTTTTAAAGAGGTACTGGTAATAGTTTTTGGAACCAAAACTGGTCAGTATAGGTTTATGCATAACAAAAATCCTCAAAAACTGTTATTGTAAACATTTAACCAGTTTCCCCTCAGCAGCAACCCCCAACCCTCCCCCCTCACACAACTTGAAAATATTTCAGATATAGAAAGAGGTAATCTAGCAAATTATGCACGTCCATCTTGCAACAACACACAATCACACACGCACGCACACGCACACACACGCACGCGCACACACGCACGCACACACAACGGTTGTTAATAGCATGATGGTTTTAGCTCTGAAAAATGCAACGACCATCTGAAATATAACCCTCAGATTGGCTGTGTTATCAGAACACACACACACATAGAGAAACACGTGAAGCTGGCACTCATTTTAGTATCAAGTACATTTCAACAACACGAACTCTGTAGAATCTATGAGACCATCATATTGGAATCCCAGAAATATCTTTGACAAAAAGCACAATTTTTTAACCAGTTGTTGAAGCAAAGCACACCACAGGCCTCCAAACACGATAATATGTAACTAATAATAGTTATGGAGTCATAGTGTAACAGGTTGAACAAAACATTGCACAAGCACAAATAAATTTTCCTACATAGAAATTACAGATAATATGATCCAATAGTTAAACATAATCCATTACAGTATGCTGATAAACAAAGTTTATGCTCAAGATAAATTGAATAGCTAAAAGTACATTTTCAACGATAACACTGACTTTAGACAATAAATGCGGTGGAGCTGCAACTCTCTGCTATCAAATAGCAATGAAACAGTCTGAAGCATAATCATCAAAGGCATTCCATACAACAGCAATCTTTGATTTGGTTCATTCATGGATTACAATCAATGCATCCCAAGCAAATACTTGTTGTCTCCCTCATACATATCTTAGATTTTTGAAGCTTCCTGGCATCAACCTCAACTTCAACCAATTGTAGGCTGCCTCGTCTACATCACCTGAATATAATGGGCCATCCACAACCAATACCCGCATCTACTGACTTGACCTCTTCCTTAGCTCGCTTTGTACCACTACTGCCGCTCTGCTATCAGACTGCTGTCTAACACCGTTGACGCGGTACAAGGGCTGCCTCGCCAACAGTCTGTCTCGTCCCTTTCTCTCTGTTGGTTTTTTAGTCTGTAGTTAAATGTTGTTTTAGTGTACATTGAGGAGCTGGGGGCCTCTTGCTGGGGATCGACCTTGGGAGTTCCAACCGCGGGAGCCTGCGGATTTAACATCTCGGAGCTGGCGGTGCCTTTGCCAGGGACGGGCTTCGGGAGCTCCAACCGCAGGAGCTTCAATCACCCCAATCACGGGAGCTTTGATCGCTCCGACGTGGGAGCCTCGATCGCCAGCTGCGGAAGCTTCAATCGCCCCGATTGCTTCAATCGCCCCGACTGTCGGGGGAGTTTCCTCCAACTCCTCCGACAGCGGGAGAAAATGGAGGAAAGAAGAGAAAGCTTTATTGCCTTCCATTAAAGTGAGGAATGTGGAGGAACCACTGTGATGGCGTGTATGTTAAATTTTTATGTGGTTGCGTGTTTTGTTGCTGTTTTGGTATGACTGTATGGTAAATTAAATTCCTCTTATGATTAACATATTTGTTTTCTTTTCGAACGTGACTAATAAAATCAATTACAATTATAACAAATACAATTACAATTAACATGCAGCATTTGCCAAAATGTAATTTTCTCCACCGAGACAATGAAAATCATGTCAGGCAACCAGCATAAATTCCATGCTCTTGCCACCAATGGCTCCAAGATGAATTTACTATTTGTACTGCCTCCGTCATAAAGCGACCTACTTTTGCATATTGCCCATTTGCATCTTGACCTCAGTCCATCATTCAATTACGCTAAATCACCAATAATGACACATCCAGATATTTACTGTCAGATAGTGCCATCAATCGCTTAGTATTAAACATCATGAACTGAACAACAGTTTTGGTGAATATTTCATATTGAGGCTGTAAATGATTATGGACTAGATTCTATTGCTTCCATGTATTTAATGGTTCATGATAATACTATTACATCATAGTACATTTGTTGTTGTACATAGATTTATAACAAAATAATCCCCCAAAAAATAAGTAAAACATCCTTACCTGGAAATGTAGAATTATGGTCCAAATTAAACCAAGAGTTAGCTTGGGATTACCATCAGTAATATCATCATTCCTAATATTCACTAATTTCACCTGCAAGAGTGAAAACATAATCTGTGCATCAGTTTTCTTTTGAGGCATATGTACACCACTTTTTATACATTTCAGGTATAATGCATTTTTGAGGTCACTTTCTTAAAATTCAAAGTTTGCTGAACAAGCAAGAAGCATTGTGACTGGTCAAATTTCAACACGTCTATGAAAACAGAAAACAAAAGTTTACTGATCATTTAGGTGGCTTCAGGACCTTAAACCTTTGGCTGTAACTCATCCAGCCACACAAATTGAAATGGTGACCCAAATTAAAATGGATATGGCAGCTTCACTCAAACCACAAAAGTTGATTGGAGTAGGTTGCTTCAAAGCAAAGGAATGTCTGCTTAGTAGGATACTTTTAGAAGTGTCATAATTAGTGTTCAGGTTTGCATCTTCCTTTAGACTGAAAGGCACGGCAGGTAGGAGTAAGGAACCCTGGAGGATGAAAGAAATTGAGGCCCTGGTCAGTGAAAAGGAAGCATGGGTCAGGTATAGGCAGCCGAGATCAAGTGTATCCAGGGAGGAGTATACGGGATTGAGGAGTATCCTTATGAAAGAAATCACAAAGGTGGTGGCATGAAATAGCTCTGGCAGATAAGAATAAGAAGAATCTAAAGAGATTTTATAGGTACATTTCTGGATAATGGTAACTAGAGATAGAATGGGCCGTTCAGAAACCAAAGAGGTCATCCATCTGTGGAGCCACGGGAGACAGGCAAGGTTGTCTCCAGTGAATATTTCTCCTGTTTTTACTGCGGAGAAAAACGTGAAGGCTGGGAAACTTAATTACGTTAATGGAGACTGAGGGAAGCTAGAGAAGAAATTCTAGGAATCCTGGATGAGATATATGTAATATCTTGAGATGCCAGAAGATTGGACAGTGGGTAATGTTGTGGCTCTATTTACAAAGGGCTGCAAAGAAATACCTGGGAACTATAGACCAGTCAGCCTAACATCGGTGGTCGGAAAGCTATAGGAGAGAATTCTGAGGGATACAGGATAATTTTGTTTTGGTGCTGCATCTCTAAAGTCTAAATCACTTTAATTTACATAATTTATGATCCCGATTAGATTTGATTGTAAAATTTTATCATGAAACATTAGTGCAAGATACATCCACAAGTATACTACTTGTTGTATTTTGGGAAGTCAAACAGGGGAGGACCTTCACAGTGGATTGTGGAGCCCTGGGGAATGTTGTAGAGCAGAGAGATAGAGGATTATAATTATAAATGTGTAGTTCCCTGAAAGTGGTATTGCAGGTAGATAGGATGGTGAAAGTGGCTTATAGCATGCTGACCTTCACCAGTCAGGGAAATGAGTATAAAAGCTAGGACATTATTGTTACAATGGTACAAGGTGCTGGTGAGGCCACACTTGGAGTTTTGTGTTCAGTTTTGGTCAACCTGCAAAAGGAAAGATGTCAAAGCTAGAGAAGAGTGCAGGGAAGATTTATGAGGATATTGCCAGGACTCACTGTCCTGAGATATATAGAGCGATGATGGGCAGGCTAGGACTTGAATCCCGGTAAAACTTAAGGCTGAGGGGTAATCTTATAGAGGTGTTTAAAATTATGAGTGGAGTAAATAGGGATTTTCCCAGGGTAGGGGAATCAAGAACCAGAAAGGCAGATTTAAGGCAAGAGGGGAAAGGTTTAATAGGAACCTGAGGGGCAACATTTTCCATTCATAGGGTGGTGGGTATAAGGAACAAGCTTTGATTTCAGTCTGAAGAAGGGTTTCGACCCAAAACGTTGCCTATTTCGTTCGCTCCATAGATGCTGCCTCACCCGCTGAGTTTCTCCAGCATTTTTGTCTAGCTTTGATTTTCCAGCATCTGCAGTTCCTTCTTAAACATAAGGAACAAGCTGCCAGGTGAAGTAGTTGAAGTAGGTAAAATGACAACATTCAAAAGACATTTGGTCAGGTACAGGGATAGGAAACAATTATTGAGATATGGGCCAAATGTGACCAGGATATCAAATCAAATCAAATCGCTTTTATTTCTATAGCACATTTAAAAAACAACTTTCATTGATCAAAGTGCTTTACATTGGTGGAGGTACTAACGTTAAACAACAGTGGTTCATTGATTAAGTACATACATAAATACATACATACAGCCCTCCCTCAGAGGACGTCAAGAAAGGCTTGAGAGTAAAGATGAGTTTTAAGTCTCGACTTAAAAGAGTCGATGGAGGGGGCAGTTCTGATGGGAAGAGGGATGCTGTTCCACAGTCTAGGAGCTGCAACCGCAAAGGCGCGGTCGCCCCTGCCTAGACCGCGGGATGGTCAGTAACCCCAAGTCGGCCGATCTGAGGGACCGGGAGGTGGTGTGGTGGGTAAGCAGACTTTTGATGTAGGTGGGGGCAAGCCCGTTAAGGCCTTTGTAAACATAAAGAAGGATCTTGAAATGTATTCGGAACCGCACAGGGAGCCAGTGGAGAGAGGCCAGAATCGGGGTGATGTGGTCCCTTTTTCGGGTGCCCGTCAGGAAACTCGCTGCAGCGTTTTGGACCAGTTGCAGGAGGGACGGGGATGATTGGCTGATGCCAGTGTAAAGGGAGTTGCAGTAACCGAGGCAGGAGGAGATAAATGTGTGGATGATCTTTTCTTATTAAGATCATTAAACTGGAGGAATTGTTTTATTTTAGCTTTCGTCCGAAGAAGCTAGCTTTTACCACGGCATTGACTTGTTTGTCAAATTTCAATGCTGAGTCAAATGTCACGCCAAGGCTTTTGACGTGAGGTTTGAGTAATGAGGTAAGGCTTCCAAGGCTGCCTGCTATCATTTTGATTGAGTCCGAGGGGCCGAGAAGGATGACCTCAGCATATAGGGACATCCTGGTTGTCATGGACAAGTTGGGCTGAAAGGATCTTGTTTCTGTGCTGTATAAATTTACGACTCTAAAAACACATTTATATAAGATTATTATTGATTTTTCTTATTTGACAAAATATGTTAAGTTGGTCATTAATCAAGTAGCCTGTCTTTTCAAAATCATCCATAATTTATTAACGTTAGTTCTTTTGGAAATTTGAATGGATATATAATGAGTTTGTTCTAAATATAAAGGCTACTTCATGTGATTGTAAATGATTTATTTCCATCCAGTTGCTGGAAATTTAATTTTGTTTTCATTTACTGAGCTCAGTCTATTAAACATCGCATGCCTAATATTCTATTCTGATCAAAGGTCAAGTATGACCTTCCAGGCTGATGCACTTCCGTAGTAGATCAAAATGAGATAGCGTGATCGAGTTTATTAATTTGATTTTTGAGATCTGGACATTGGAGACAAGGCCAGCGCGCATTATTTATTTTTAATTGCCCTGGAGATGATTTTATGAATCACCATGTTGAACCATTGGATTTCCTGGCAGAAGCTATTCCCACAGTGTCTTTGGGTAAGGAGTTCCAGGATTTAGACTCAGAGCAACGAAGGAATGGTGTTCCAGGTCAGGATGACGTGAATGTGGAAGTGAACATGCAGGTGGTATTTACAATCACCCGAAGCCTTGTCCTTCTTGTAGAGCCACACTTTGGAGTGGGCAAGTAACTGCTGGGTATTTTTTATATGGTATGCACTTCAGCCACTGCATGTTGGAGGAGGAGATGGATTTTTCTGAGATGTTTGACTGGATAACATTCAAGCAGGCTTTTCTTTTGGATAATGTTGTGCTTCCTGGATATCAGTTCAATGTTGACTCATCCAGGTAAGTGGAGGTAATTCCATGACACTGCTGATTCAGGCCTTGTAGATGCTGGAGAGTATTTGGGCTGACAGGTGTCGAGTCACTCACAACACCGTCTGACCTGCTCTTGCAGCCACAGTTTGCACTCAGCTGATCCACTTTGGTCAATGTGATCCTGGTGGATATTGATGATGGGAGCTAAGCAATGACATTGAATGTCAAGGATAGACATTTACACCTTCTCTTGCAGGAAATGGTCATTGCCTAGGCATGTTTGTCGTAGAGATGTTACTTGGCTCTTGTGGCTAATATTCGCCTCCATTTATGAAGTATTTAAGAAAGGTCTGGGAACTACGGCAAGCCTTACATCAGTGACGGGCAAGGTTTTGAAGGGGATTCTCAGAGACGGAATCCACCAGCATCTACACAGACTGATTGGGGATGGACAGCATGGTTTTCTATGTGAGAAACTCACTTCCCAATTTGAATTTTTTTGAAGAGGTGACCAGGTTGATTGATGGGGTTGTTTTCAAAGACAAATCTAATAGACAAAAATGACGAACTAACATTGGTGGAGCTCAGTATAGAAAATAGGTTTGTTTGAGCTATGAGCTGGGCTCTGTTTACCACTAATGTGGTAGTGACAATGATACTGTGAATTAATATTAGCTGAATGAGGCAGTCGGGCCACGCCGCTGAGAGCAACCGAGAACAAAAAGGGTCCAACATGACTCCATGGAGGCATTTTGTAACTTTGTCGGCACCAGAACTGTGGCGACTCTTTGTGCATTGTATGCCAAAACAACGAATTTCACTGTACCTAGGTACATGTGACATTAATGTATCATTGAATCATTTACTGTCAAAGACAGAGGCCATAGCTTCATGGTGAGAGGGGCAACGTTTAGACAAGTTTTTTTTTTTTAAACACAGAGAATGATAGGTGCTGGAACAAGCTGCCAGGGGTTGTGGTGGAGGAGATACAATAAAGGAATCTAAGATGCCTCCAGATATAGGCATGGATATGAAAGGAATGGAAGGATATGGATTACATGCAGGCAGAGGAGATGACTTTAACCTGGCATCCTGTTCGTCACAAACATGGTGGGCCAAAGGGCCTGTTCCTTTGTTGTACTATGTTCTGTATGTTCTAACAAGGAGTTGTCTAAGTTAGGACGGTATGTAACAGATTCAAACTTTTTAGTTTAGTTTAGAGATGCAGCATCGAAACAGACCCTTTAGCTTACCAAGTCCACGTGAACTACTCATAAACCATTCACACAAGTTCTTGATTATCTCATTTACACATGCACATCTTACACATCAGGGGCAATTTATGGAGGCCAATTAACCTACAAACTTGCACATCTTTGGGATGTGATAGGAAACTGGAACACCTAGAAGAAATCCATGCGGTCACAGGAAGAGCATGCAAACTCCACACAGACAGCACATGAGAAGGGTTGTGAGCAGCAAAATAAAAATCTTATAATTTGTAAATTGTTTAATATCATTTTAGCTGGAACAGGACTGATAATCTAATTACATAATTACTGGGTCTGTACGCCTAAAATTACATACCTGCCGTTGCTTTAAATAGTCAAGTGCAATCTGTACATTTTGCAACCTGTGAAATCGCATGCGTCCTTTCTCACGAGGCTACAAAGAAAAGGGAAAGATTAATGGCACCTTTCACACAAATTTTAAAATTGCTTTGGGTTTTGATTAATACAAGCCAGAATACTTCCTTTCCGTTTTATCGACCCCCACTCACATTATTCAACACGTTTTGTAACGATTGTCATTATGTGTAGAAGACATCACAAAATAGGTCACAGTGTCAGTCTTTTGCTCATCCCAAAATATGTTCAATAAATTTAGCCCTAAGTTTTATTTTAATGATGTGAGAGTGTTGGGACTGGATGGTAGAGGAAGCTCCTTAATAGTGAATACACGGAGGCTGTATTATATTGGAAAAAAGTTACACAGGCACTCCTCTATCCATATTTTTCCCCAATTTGGCCTTGCAATCTAGCCATTAGCAGATGGTCACCCTGGAGCCCAACAGTCATTTAATTCCTTCACTAGCTTCCAATTCAACCATGGGTTCCTCTCACCCTAGAGCTCCACTGGTTTTCTAACCTAAAGCTTCAACCACACTTCCCGACAATCAAACTCAAGTCCTGCAATATATTCCGTGGAGGATGCTGTAAATCCTGAAACAAGGCTGAAGCATTGTATTTTCACATGATATCTCTTATCTTCAAAGTTGAGTTGTGCACTTTCATTTTTCAGGGTATTACTTAGTGTAGTAAAGAAGACCTTCCATTTTCAAACTAAATGATAATAATAGGATGTAAATAATTATTCAAATAGCATTTTAGAGTTAATATCTCAAATATAATCCTTGTTGTTTTACATAATATGCAGTCAACTAATGATAATAGTTTAAAACCCCTCTGTGCCAAATGGATGCCCATAATTAAGAATGCCTCACAATATTGGATAATACATATTCCAAATGACACATAAAAAAAACCAATCCAATGGGATGTAAACTTTTATTTCCTTATATGTCTGCAATGTGCACAGACATAAATCTCTCGTTCTCTGAAGGATAAACATGCCTGGGGGTTGGCTCAAAGCACTGTGCTATTTTATTGCAGAGGGGTGGCAGATTGAAAGTTTGTTGCACTAATTCCCCAGCAGACTTTGTCCGCGATCTCACTACACCGACCGCGGGGAAGGTGACTTGGTTAGATTGCGACTTTGTACAGACATTTAATAAAGTGCAAATTGCTTTAAAAATAACAGCAGAAAATAAATTTCAAAATATAGGGGAAAAAATTGTAAAATAAATGTTGCCAGGAGATTCCATTTGATAAAACGGGTCTTTCGTAACTCAGTCCCCATCCTATGATTTTTTTCTTATTGGGATTATGTAGAGGGCTCATTACAATACAACATTTAATATGTGGAAGTTTAACAATATTTGTCATGCAAAACTTCACCTTGTTTGCCTTCCCCAAACCCATTAGCCGCATCCCCAGAACTGAATTCCATTTATCACTTTTGCACCCATCTACTAGTTCACTGATATCTTTCTGTACCTTACATCAATGAGTATCAAAAGGACAGCAAATGTTTTTTAATAATTCTATTGTAATTAGATAAGAAGACTGCATACCAGGAATCTGGCATACCAAAATCTGCACTGTTTGGCAGGGTAAAATTTATCTTCACATTATTTTGTATAATGTACAGATTTCCAACCAATATGTGTTATGAAATGTAAGAATATACAAGGGTAAGAAGTTTATAAATTGAATTATGACTGACTTGTAACCACTACTTTGTAAAACATATATCCCAAAACATGGAGTGCAGCAAAATATACATCTTGCATCAAACACTCGTAATATTTGTTTCATGCCAACTTACCATTTCATTCCTCACAACAGCTTCTGGTTATTAATAAGCAAGTAATTAGGAAGAGAATGTTCTTTGTTAAAAAATACATCTGCAGTGTTAGTTCACGTCTCAGCAAACACTGGGTTAATAGCATCATTGAAACCAGTGCCAAATTCCCAGGCAACACACAGAAAAACCTTTTCCAAGTCGTGTTGTTCCCTTCATTGTAACTACAAAGGCACACAGCTGAAAACGTGGTAAACGGTCATCGAATCTTCCATTGATTAGAATTAAATCAGAGTAAATTTAGTGGGGAAAATATTTGGGACTGTTACTTTTAAAGAATGTACTGCACAGTAATTGGAACAGCCTTATTTTATGTTTAAACAAAAATAACATGATCTGTGATCTACTCTGTGCATGTTATTTAGCCCAGACTATATTTACAATTACATGAATGATGGAAATAATTAACCCAAAATGCCCTAAACGATAAATGAAGGAACAAACGATATATGAAGGAATGTAATGAAGGAAAGACTAGAATTAGTTGTGCTGTCTTCATGCATATTGTTGCCACAAGATACTGTATCAATACTGGATAATCCACATAAATATATTTGTATAACTGAATCAATACCAATTACATGCCAGTCTCAAAACCAACATGTGACAGGTTTATTCCTGTGCATTTCCTCACTATTCTGTGGCTGCATATAACTGCTTTGGGTTCTGAATTAACATCCACATTAAAATGGCTATTTCAATTATGTCACAATTGCCTGGGCTCTGTTGTAATACTATATGTAATAACATTACCAAGGATACGCATGGGGTTAAAGTATCAGATTCGAAATTCAAAATATTAATTTTGTTATAAACCTCGAGGCTGTGTTTTAAAGATAGAATCCCTTCACAACAATTTGGATTCACATCTCTTTCATCTAATTCCAGCATAGTTTCTCTTTCTTCCCCCTTACACTCCATTTAGAGGAGTCATGACTGTGTCGAGATAGATCGCCTCCTCTCAGGAACAAAATGGACACTCTCCTAATAAAAACATGATCTCTGGGAGCCTGTGGTTCCGGCTACAAGTAGTTCCAGCTACAGCATGAGGCATTGGTGAATCAGTCATGAGAAATGAGACAAAACCGAGCTAAAATTTAAAAGTATATTCAAATAAAGACACAAAGTACTGGAGTACCTCAGCAGGTCAGGCAGCATCTCTGGAGAATAAGGATAGGTAGCGTATTGGGTAGGGACCCTACTTCAGATCCTTACTGCAGAACAAATCCCAGTATTAAGTCTATCTTGTATAAGGTTCTGGGTAATCAAAATACGCTCACATTTATAAAAAACATGGATTAATAAACAATATGGATTACCTAGGAGTGATACAGTATTGATTGCATTGTCTTTTGTGTTTTGTGGCACCTACCCCCTCAACATCATCCGCCTCCTCTTGGCAGCGTTCAGAGACGCAGGACGGCGGTCTGGCCAAGCGCAAATTCTTCGTGACAAACTGCTCCTTATGCTAATCAACATGAAGCAAACAGAGAATAGCAGAAGCAAAATGAGGAGGAAATGAAAAAGCAAAGGTGAAATAAAAGCAAAAGATTAAATGGAATGAATAAAAAACATTCAAAGGCTCTCAGAGATTCCTGCGAGTGAATAAAATGTATCAGCAAATGTTGTCCTCGAGAGGCATTCAAAGTATACAGGGTCAATTTATAATCCAGGTATTTATTTAAATTTGTAATGTTTTATGGTCCCCTGTGCTTGACAAGAAGAATGCCTCACTCAGTAAATACAGACAAGCTTCAGATACAGATGCTTTTGATATGCTGAAGAGAATGCTTTAAGACTAGCAGACGTTCATTGGAGACACAATTTTAACTTTTCCAAGAAACCTCTACCATTTGCCCTTGACAAACCACGAGAGAGAGGTTGAGTATTTCAGAATATCCATGAAGCTGCAAAAAAACCCTTTTTTTCATTTTATCAAATACGTATGCTGGACTTGAAAAGGAATATGAAGATGCATTTAAGTAGTATTAGTGCCCTCATATTATGACAATGAAAAATAGATTACAGTTTTCACTTTTGGAAAGTGAATAGTAAAATGCACTTACATGGAGCTTTTTTTTTTAACCTCGGGATATCCTGAAGCATTTAACAACTAGTATGTTCAATAGATTTGTGAGTAGCACGTATTAATTTCTAATTTTCTATTTTTGCTCAGAGATAGCACAACATAATAGAATATTTGTAAGAAGGAACTGCAGATGCTGGTTTAAACCGTAGACACAAAAAGCTGGAGTAAATTAGCGGGACTTGCAGCATCTCTGGAGAGAAGGAATGGGTGACGTTTCAGGTCAAGACCAGAAACATCACCCATTCCTTCTCTCCAGAGATGCTGCCTGTCCCGCTGAGTTATTCCAGCTTTTTGTGTCGATAATAGAATATTTGATTGGTTGGGGAGCACTTTGGAAAATCTTGATGTTTTGAAAGGCTGTCACAGATCCAGGTGATCTGTCTTTATTGTAGCAATGCATATAATTTATTTATAAAATTGAATATGTACAATTGTTAATTGCTGTAGATGCTAAAAATCTGAAAAAACAGAAATGGCTGGGAAATACTCAGATCAGGCAGCAACTGTGGAAAAAGAAACATAGTTAAGGTTTCAAGTCAAAAATCCTTTGTCAGAGGAAAGAGGATTGAGGAAGAAGTTTCTTCAATCTCCGTTTCAATCTCTCTGGAAGAAATGCAAGAGAAAGTTTACACAATTCTTTACAGGTAAGAATAAGATAACCTACAAGGAAATATGAAGTAAATTGGCACTGGTGTTTATGAAGAGGAGAAGTGATCTAATGAAAATATTTTAAGATCCTGATGAGGCCTGATTGGATAGATGCTACAAAGGATGGTTCCCCTGGAGAGGAATGTGGAATTTGGAGTCACTGTCTCAGTAGAATTTCCCATTTGCGACTGGGATGAGTCAATTCTCCTCTATTGCTACCTGACCTAGTGCTGCCTGTGATAGTCAATTCATAGATTAAGTTAATTCATGGATCTTCTATGGAACACGAGGTGACTATTTGGCCCAGCCTGGCCCATGCTGGATATTTAGGTTTGTCCTACTTCCCAGTTCATCCATAGACATTTTAAGTGGACCAAAACTAAACTGCTGGAACTCAGTGGATGAAGACGCATCTGTAGAGGCAAAGGGATGATCGATATTCTGGGTCGAGATCCTGCTTCTGGACCTCCTTTTAAATGTGATAAGTATTTCTGTCTTCATCACCATTTCAAGACTCCACCACTTTCTTCACTAATCTTTTCACCAATTAGTTTAAGTAATCCCTAGTTATAAACCCTAGTTGCCGAGAGAAATAGGTCCTTCCCTGTTAACTTTATCTGGGTCTCACATGAATAAACATTTTGCAATCAATTTTCTTAATCTAAATCTGAAGAAAACAAGCATTGCCTAATTAATCTGTCTTCATAACTTTTATTCTCCCACGGACATCCATGGAAATATCCTCTGCCGTCTCTCTAGTGTTATTACATCTTCCTAGAGAGCAGTGGCCATAACAACACAATTCTCCAGTCATTTCTTAACTGCAGTTCTAACATAACATGGGAAAGTGGGATAACAGAACTAGAGTGAACTAGTGATCGAAAGCTGGCGTCGACTCGTTAAGCCAACGAGCCTGTTTCCATGGTAGATAAAAATGCTGGAGAAATTCAGCGGGTGCGGCAGCATCTATGGAGCGAAGTAAATAGGCAACGTTTCGGGCCGAAACCCTACTTCAGAGACTGTTTCCAAGTTGTATCTTTCAATCAAAATATCCCAGGGCTTGTAGTCCTAGTTTCAGTCAATGATTATCCCAATGTCTACTTTATCACAACCTACCCATCATGCCATCTTCTGAAGAAGGGTCTCGACCCGAAACGTCGCCTTGTCCTTCGCTCCATAGATGCTGCCTCACCCGCTGAGTTTCTTCAGTATTTTTGTCTACCTGACATCTTCTGGGATCCATTTAACTGCACTCCAAATTCCCGCTACAGTGCTTATTATTGTACTGTTTACTTTATTAGTTATTTACATCTCTTGTACTATGTTCCAGATCAATCTGCCCTTTAAGACTTTATCAAATGTCTTGTTAAAAAAAACGCTACCCTCATCAACCCTCATTATTCCATCCTCAAAAAATGTAATTATGGGTCAGATAAGATCTTCCCTCAATAAGTGTTCATTGATTGTGCTCCATTAAACCCGTGTCTCTTTAGATGCTGAATTACCTAACATTAATCTATCTTTCCTCCTCCATTAAAATGTTAACTTGATTATTTTCCAGTCCTTTATCATAATGACTCTGGTAAAGTGTATTGGAATATGACAGCCAGTGCTTTCATTATTCCATTCCTTGCTTCTTTTCAGTTCAGCTCTTTCTTTTGTCCGAGTCTTGTTATAAATTGTGCTTTAAAGATGCAGATCCCCTTAATGTACTTTCCGTGCACTCACATTGCTTCCTCCCTAATGTTAATATCTGTATCATCCATTTCTCCACGAAGACAGATGCAATATGTTCATTCAGAAAATAAACCTTTTTTTTCCCCTTTGCATACAGGTCATTTTTACATTTTTTATTTAGAAATATATGAGTAGGATCTATCCCTTCATATCCTTATTTAAAAAATGTAGAAATCGAGGAGACCCAATCTCAAGGTAGAACCGAATAACTCCCCTATCATTTCTCTATTGTTTCCCACCAATATTTTTAATATGCACAATTCTTTGCTATCTTAATTTATTTCTAATTACATTCCCGGATTTTGTATCCTCCTCATATATTACGGCCTTTAGCTATCCGTTGCATGATTTGTACTTCACATATTCTTAAGACTCCTTGGGGATTTAGATTTGGAAGTTCCTACGTGCCTTCTATTGGGTACATATCTGATCTGACTCATTATCTTCTTCCAGAATGTCTCAATGTCCTGATCCTGATTTATCTCCGAAGACAAGAAGTGCTGGAGTAGCTCAGTGGGTCAGGAAGTGGATGTTTTGGGTTGGGATCCTTCCTCAGACTCCTTATCTACAAGAAGTTGTTCCCAGTCCACTTTTTCTAAAATGGACATCTCAATTTAGAACTCTTACTCAGTCGATCTTTATTCTTTTCCCTTAAAATGTTAAACTGCATTATTATCAGATGAGTGCTGGTTCTCATCCACTAGATGTCACCACTGTGCGTTAACAATTTAATCCTGTTTGTGTTTCAAGAGAGGACTGCAATGTTCTGAAAACATTGGATTATCCAGATGGTTCCTATCTACTCTCTGCCTTGTTTTACTCAATCCAAACTAATTTTAGGCTGAATGTCTAAAAAACATTAAACCATCTCATGATTTTCAAGCACCCACCATCATCAGAAAACTCGAGGTGAAACATGGTAGTTAAGGTAATTCCTTTTCACTGCAATTTAAAAAATAAATTCTTGTTGAATTGTAAATACTTTTTTTTTTAAATAGATAAAAATGGTCTTCACATGTGCATTCTGCCAATAACCATAATAATAATAATCATATGAGGCAATCGCATGGCTTCAGTGTAATACTTAACACATTCTCCTGCTGTAAAATTGTTGGAAGTATTTAATCAAAGTTTATATAAAGAAATATGCAATGTACTCAATGCAAATAGTACTTACTAGAGTCACCCCAGAGAGGACTTCCAGGAGGGAGATCAAGTTATGTCCTTCTCTTAGATCTTCATAAAGATCATTTATATGTTTCCGTACCTAAAATAAAGAAGATGAAGTAACTTTATTATCGAATAACAAATTAAGTTTGGGTATATTTCAATCACTCTGATTACTGATATTTTTGAGGTGCAATTAATTGCGAGTATAGATCTACAGAGTTCGGCTCCCTCACAGCCAGCAAGTGGAAAAAAAATAGTTGAGGCAATTACTTTGCCTATCATGGGGTTCAATTTCATCTGCCTGTAAAGCTCACCGTGCATCATCCAAAAGTGAGCAGTAACAGCAAGGTCAATATTTAATAGTAAGAAGAGGTCTTACCAATTTTTCCCGAACCAACCCAAGATTACGGGAACTAAATCCTCTGCTTTCTACCAGCTAAAGTCAGCCACCGGCTCAAACCATGTCCTTACATTAGAAATAAGCTTTTGCTGTATATTCCTGCCTGATTGAGTCACAAAAATATAGATTACCAACAAATTGAGAAAACTGATGCAGTCATAGACATACCAAATGAATGTCAGAAAAAAAACCGTACTTAGGATTCTGCTGCAGTTAAGGGTTGGTTTCGTAGTTAAAGAGTCGCGTTGCTTTGTAACCAGTTCGGTTGTTAAAACTAATTGACAATTGACAGATGGAGAGCCTTCAAAAATTTAAACTGTACTACGTTAAATTGTTCTCGATAGAAGCTGTAAGTTAGGTCTTGTATTTAAAAGCATTCTCAACTTACTGAAATGAATCTCATTTCTACTCTGATATAAAGCATGCTAGCTTTCAGTTATTCACTTCAACAATAAAATAGGTGATAGAAGTAAGATTGTTATTGAGTACTAAACCCACAAATTGTACATCTCATTAATATCCAACAATTTATTTATTTCTATCTTTAATATATTCAGCAACTTAGCCACCACAGACTGCTTGGGTAGAGAATTCCAGTCATAACTCACTTGTTGCAGAAATTTCTTCTCCTGCCTCATTTGGCAAAAGTCTGATTCTGAGACTGTGACTCTAGATTCTTCTAGGCATCGCAGCCAGAAAAAATATCGTCCTTGTCGAGCCCTATAAGAATGTCGCATGTTTCTAATCATTCACCCATCATTCTTCTACATTCAATTGGGGACAGGTCCAATGTGTCCAATTTCTCCTCAAACAACAAGCCTGTATTCACATGATTCAGTCTGGTGAACCTTCATTGCATTCCCTCTGTCACAAGTATCCATTCCTTGGTAGGGAGGCCAAATATTTACATAAATGCATAAGTACAGCAAAGTGCCTATATTTTAAGGGGATCAGTGTACAAGAATAAAGGCCTGCACACCATTTAATTACCTGCACTTACTGTACATTGTACAAGGTCACACAGGTCACTCTGAACATTGTTTCATTAAACTCTGCATTTCTATTTCTTTGTACCAAAGTGTAAGACCTTAATTTTTTTTTCATATTTTGCCGTATGAAATAGTACTTTCTTTCCATCCAACTGTTCATTTACAAATGTTACAACACTGCTACAAACATGCAAGAGCATACAAATTCAGAGCAGCTTGACACTCAGCCCCAAGCCTGCTCCAACATTCAATAAAATCATAGCTGATCACCAGTGAGCCCAGCTCTGCATTCTCAACTACCCAGGACAAACTTTCAATATTTGTCAACTTGACTATTAATACATACCACCAAATTTGCCAAGATATCAAACCAGAATTTTCCTTATGTATATTTTTGGGATTTTGTTGTTAGTCATAAGGTCATGCGAAAGGAGTAGAATTAGGCCATTCGGCCCATCAAGTCTACTCTGCCATTCAATCATGGCTGATCTATCTCTCCCTCCAAACCCCATTCTCCTGCCTTCTCCCCATAACATCTGACACGTGTACTAATCAAGAATCTATCTATCTCTGTCTTAAAAATATCCACAGTTAGACCTGGAGATACAGTAATATAATTGTTGGCATTTCTATTAAAGTCAATTCTCCACAGGATCAATGGATAGATTGGTAGGGTGGGTGCAGTGGGTGCAGTGGTGACAGGGAGAAAGAGTGGGTGGTATGTACTGATCAATCCTGACCCCTTGCTTAACTTTGCACATTCCATTTGAGAAAAGTATAACTAAATCTAATTTACATTTGTCAACGCATTTTGAGCCACATTTCGCAAGATACAATTACAATCTAAGAGTTTATTTCTATTTGCTTTGGAACTGTTTAAGACTCCATTTGTAGAGACCCTCCCTTATCAGTGGACAAGTTTAATAAACAGTTTAATTAATCTTTTGTCCTTTGTTTCACTAAAGAATATGGATCCAAGCAGAGGTGTGATGAAGTATTTCCACAAGGAATTTCAACTGTAACTTTATTGAACTGCAGAGGTAAGTCACATTAACTGCTAAAGAAAATGTGCTGCACAGCTGTATTTAAGTACGATTATAGATGAGAACTTTATGTTTCAGATGATGAACATGATATTAAATGTATTTGTTTCTTCCTGGCTCATGAGAGAAATGGTCAGAAAGAAATTAACCATCAATAAACAGATCAGAAGTACTTCTGCAATTTCATGATGAGTAAATAAGACGAATAATTGAAATAAAATTAAGTGAAAACTAATTAAGCATCCTTCAATGTACTCAAAACATACAGGGGGAAATGAAGATAGGCAATCAAGAGTGTACAAGATTTTTCTTAAACGGGTAAAAGTGGATAAGAAGCAAGCTGGAAGCATCATATTCCGATTGCCATCCTTTGAAGGCAATTCTGAAGAACTGAAATGTGTTTCACCTTAACTTGTATCACATTCCATTGTTCCTTATTAAAACACAACGTCGCCTATCTCCCTTCGCTCTTAGAGGATGAAATGATTGAGTGTAAAGATTTTTCTTAAACCGGTAACTCTCACATGAAAATAGCTCACATTTAAATTATTACTAGAATTGCAAATATGTCACAAATTAGTTCATGGAAAACAACTTTAATTGTCAATCAAAACTAGTTTCATTTATTACCCAGAGGAAGGTTATCAACAAGCATTTCTTGCTAAGTAATGTATTCAATAAACCAGTTTCCAATTGTCTTCAGCTAGATGTCCAACTGAATTGTCCTTCCTAACTTTTTACGAGGTATCCCGCGAATGGAGCCAACTTGCCAATTCCTTTGACATCAAGAAATTGATAAGTGCTCTGACTTAGCAATATCCCAGCTGTAATGTAAAGGCTCTGTGCTTGAAAACACAATATGAAATTCTATTCCAATAACCAGACTCCATAGTTTTGTTAATGGTGTTTAATTTGGCATTGGTAACTGATCATTATGAACGATTTATGTAATATGTTATTTATTCCAGATGTTCTCCAACTTTCATTGTATAAAGATACAAACCTATATTAAATCTGAGGAAATGTTAATGATGATGAATTTTGCAATGGAGACACAAGAGCCTGCAGATACTGGAATCTTGAGCACAAGACAAACCCGACTAAGCTGTTTCAGTGCAGCTGTGATGTTGTATCCACCCAACAGCAAAGAAAGTTTTCCACTTACTTTCCCATTTCAAGTATAAATCCAGAATTGGAAACTCTCACAAATGATTGCAAAGTTCCTGTGGAGGCAAAGGCATGGTCAACATTTCAGATCAGGACAGGTGCAAGGACTCCATCAGTAAATGTCAATTATCCCTTCGTCTCGATTGGTGACTACGTGAAGACCCGCCTCACGCTGGCAACGGCATGACGTCAACGCTGACGGCGCGAGGAGGAGCTGCAGTAAGGAGCAGCTCCTCGGCAGCGGTCGGAACGGCCCGCAGGTAAGTGAAGTTACACCGGGGCGTTTTTTAGGTTACGCTGGGTGGCTCCAGCAAAACGAAACTAAAAAGAAAAATTTAGAGCCACGTTAACGTGCTGATTGAGCACTGATTATTAAAGAAAAATGGAGAAATCGGGAAAGAAGTTTTTCGCGGGTAAAAAAGATGTTCCCGGGGTGAAAGTAAAAATACGGGACGCGAAGTTAGTGCGGACCCGGTTCCGATACCGTTGGCCGCTGATGTACCCGATAGTGAGTTTCCAGATTCTCCAGAAATAATAACCACGGAGGAAAATGTTCCTAAAAAATGCAAAAAGAAATCTGAGAGGCCCGTGGTTTCTGATGACTCTGATATTGAAAGACCTCCAGACAATAAAACTATGTGGCTAAAAATGGAGCATATGGAGAAAGTTCTCCAAAACAATAACGAGACAAGGGTCAGAGTACCCCAGATGAATCCCAAAAAATCCCTGAGGGGTTTGAATATGATGAATTATGGCTGTGGGCCAAGTTGGTGAATATGATACTCCGGCACCCAGGATTTGGGCTGGAAGAAGTCTCATGGGATGATTATCCCAATTGATTTAGGGCTGCAGAAGGCAGTCCCTGCTGGTGGCTATATGGCTTTTGAAAGCACACCACAAAGTAAAAAGAAAGAGGCCTAATGTGCCTGGGATAGCACAAGATTTTGCTATACCTGAAGGAAGTGGTGAGGCTATGGAAGAAATCCAGCTGCAAACATAAATTATATGGTATCTCACCAACTTCACAATTCTGTGATGAATTGAAACATCAGAATTATATAAAGCTCCAAGAAATTGTGCCTCATTGGAAGTACCTACGGTGAATCCGATGATATGGACGTCTATGACTCCAAGTATGAGAGCCCTAGAAGTGAAGTTTCAAAAGGTGCTCAAATTAATTTCTGCCGCCATTACGGCCTATGGCAGGCAATGGAGAATCTGGAAATGGAAAAGATTCAAAAGGATACTTTAGGGCTTATTATGTAATTCATTCTATGAAATTAATTGCATGAGGAAAACGGCGATTCGGCCCATATTTCACCCTAGATTTGCAAGCCTGTGTCAAGAAAGTGGAGTTCAAGCTCCTGGGTATTTGTTTGGAGAAAATCTGCCGAAACAGCTGAAAGAGTTGAATGAAGAAGCTAAATATTTTAGCAATGTTAAACCTTTTGTTTTTGGACAAAGAAGGGGTTTTTAGACCCGAAGGGGTTTCGATTTTTCCGTTATAGAAGCAGAAGTTTGACACGAAAATACTATCGTGCTGTGCAGGCAAGTGCTTCCCTGTATTCGGGAAGAAGGAGACCACCACGCTCATACGCAGAGGTATTAAAAGACTTATGTACTTAAAGAAACTGTGGATGACTCTCCAGTTGGAGGGAGATTGCAAAAGTTTTATAATGCCTGGCTTAAACATTACTTCTGATCGATATGGTATTACAAGCAGTTTCGGTAGCCATTATTATTTTTTAAAGAAGGGGTTAATCCTCCTGTACAGAATAGACCTGCTTATGCTTATGTGTTTTCTGCAGAGGAAAAGAATGGAGATTAATGTGGAAATTGACAAATTATCTGGAAAAGGCGTAATTGAAAAAGACTTATGAACATAAGCATCAATTTGTCTCTAATATATTTCGAAGAGATAAAAAAGATGGTGGTTGCAGAATTATTCTGGACCTTACAGATCTGAATAAGTTTGTAGAATACAAACATTTTAAGATGGAGGACATTCAGTACTGCAAAATATCTTATTTCAGCAGGGTGTTATATGGCTAAGATTGATTTTGAAGGATGCCTATTATTCTGTAGCAATTCATCAATGCTTCAGGAGGTATTTAAAATTTAATTGGCTGGGACAATTATGGCAGTTTAAAGCTTTACCAAATGGATTGAGTTCGGCTCCTAGAACTCTTTACAAAACTGTTGAAACCAGTTTTTAGCCCAATTAAGAGCACAGAAACACATTGTTATGGCTTATCTGGATGATATTCTGATCATTAGTGATACTCAAGAGTCAGCTGAGCACTCAGTTTCAGTTACTAAAGCTTTGTTTGAAAAGCTAGGGTTTTTGATTCATCCAATTAAGTCCCAGCTGCAGCCAGCACAATCAATTAACTTTTTGGGGTTTGTAATTAACTCAGTGACTATGTTAGTTACTTTGCCAACAGAGAAGGTCAATGACATCTTGATGACTTGTAATTACCTCATTCACAAAACCTTATCCCTCCATCCGAGAAGTGGCAAAAATCATTGGAAAAACTTTTGGTAGCAGCATTTCCGGGCAGTGGAATTTGGTCCATTACATTATCAAAATCTTCAAAGGGACAAAACAAGGGCTCTTAAGGAGAAGGCAGGGCACTTTGACAGGCCTATGCAATTAACAAAAGAAGCCGTGTTGGAATTACAATGGTGGGTTGAAAATGTCCCACAAGCTGCTAAGAATATCATGATTAAACAACCTGAAATGGTTTTACAAACGGATGCTAGTGCTCTCGGATGGGGGGCTACAGATTCGTCCTCCAGTTGTGGAGGTAGATGGAAAGCTCAAGAAGAAGCGTTTTCTTCAAGTTTATGGTATTAACTATTTGGAGTTATTGGGTGCTTTTTATGGACTTAAAAGCATATTGTTGTGCTAAACAGGGTCTACATGTTGTTAATACAGTTTAGACAATAAAACGGCTGTTGCATACATTAATCACATGGGGGAGTTAGGTCAGTATCATGTGATTCTCTGGCCAATGAGATATGGCAATGGTGTATTGGTCGCCAAATATGGATTTCAGCAAGCTACATTCCGGGTAAGGACAATGTGGTAGCAGATGAAAGATCCAGGATTTTTAAAGATAATACGGAATGGATGCTTAAGCCAGCAATATTAAGAATATTGTAAACCAATTTGGGTTGCCAGAAATAGATTTGTTTGCATCTAGCTTAATCATCAGTTGCCTACTTATGTGTCTTGGGAACATGATCCAGATGCAGTAGCAGTAGATGCTTTTTCATTACACTGGGGAAAGATGTTCTTTTTATGCTTTTCCACCATTTGCTTTGATTCAGAGATGCTTGAAGAAGATAGAACTAAGATTCTGCTTCTGGATTGTTGGTAGTTCCAAATTGGCCAACTCAACCTTGGTTCCCAGTAATGCTGAATATGATTAAAGAACCATATATGTCGATTCCCTAACTGTAGTGATATCTTGACTAATCCGGTAACTAAAGAGATTTACCCCATTGTATGCATATATGAATTTGTTAATCTGCAGGTTTTGACCAGACCACTACAGGAGCTGGGATTGGTCGTACCAAACTATGAAAGTTTATGGTTGCATCATGGCGCAATAGCACACAAAAGCAATATATGACACATATTAAGAAATGGGAAGACTTTTGCACACAGTCAAATATTTCTTATGATACTGTAAATATTGTAAATGTTTTGGAATTCCTTGCCATTTTGCATTTTCAGCAAGCATTTAAGTTACTCAGTGCCATTAACACTGCACGCAGTGCTTTGTCGTCCTATTTAGGGCTTATGACTGATCAGAGATCAATTGGGTCGCATCCATTAATATCTAGATTCATGAAAGGAATCTTTAATATTAATCCACCCAAACCAAGATACACAGAGATTTGGGATGTGAGCATTGTACTTACGCTACTTAGACAATGGACTCCAATTGAAGGGTTGACATGGAAAGATTGACATTGAAATTAGTCATGTTAATGTCACTGGTCTCAGCTCAAAGAGTGCAAACTTTACAAATGTTGCGTTTAGACTGTATGCATGTGACTACAGATAATGTTGTGTTCTATGTTTTACGAGTTAATCAAACAAAGCAGACCAGGGAGATCTGGAACAAAGGTAACCTTTCAAGCTTATCATATTGATCCTACTTTGTGTGTGGTTAAACATTTGAACGAATATATTAAAGTTACTGACACCCTTCGAGGAAATGAAAAAGCGTTAATGGTTTACGCACAAAAAACCACACACAAAAGCTTCAGTTCAAACTATCTCAAAATGGTTGAAACAGGTGTTGGTTTTAGCGGGAGTAGACACTGATGTGTTCAAATCTCACTCCACCAGGGCGGCAGCTACGTCCGCGGCGAAGGGGCGGGACGTACCTCTCGAGCATATTTTAAAAAGTCGCAGGGTGGAGTAAAGAAGAAACTTTCTCAAAGTTCTACAATAAACCTGTTCACACTATGACAAAGCTTTGGACACGCGGTGTTGGGAGCACTATAATCACCTGCTTTGTTTACTATTAATTGCTATAATCAATGGTGTAGTCACTTCTATCTTTTATCACTTGTAATCATTTTCCCTCAGATATAAGGAGAGTTATTATATGGTCTTTAAACCATTAAAAAGTTAATTGTGAAATGATCTAACATTAGTCTGGTTTCGTCATGTATGTGTTTACTTAGCCGGACTGTGTCGTACGGATTGATTCTACGACATAAAAACACAGAAAGCTTTAAAATCTTCACGTAGTCCCACTCACGTGACTCCGAAGTAAAATAGTAAGATTAAACAAGAACTTACCAGTTCGAAGTTTGATCGTTATTTTATGAGGAGTTACGATGAGGGATTACGTGCCCTCCGCTCCCACCCTCATAAAATAAATGATCAAATGGTAGTTCTGAGTCTTTTATGGGCCTTACTATGTTACTCCGGCTTTTGGTGTTCTGTGTTTTTCATGCCGCTGCTTTGAAGTATGCCGTTGCCAGCGTGAGGCGGGGTCTTCACGTAATCCCTCATCGTAACTCCTCATAAAATAACGATCAAACTTCGAACTGGTAAGTTCTTGTTTAATCTTACTATTATCCCTTCGTCTCGATTGGTGCTGCATTATGCACTGATTTCCTCCAGCAGTTTGTGTTGTGCTCCTGTTTCCAGTATCTGCAGGCTCCTGTATCTCCATTGCAATGTTCCTTATCATTAACAATTTTCAGATTAAAAAAATGTTGTATACAACAGAACTTGGTGAACATCCAGAATAAATAACACATTGCATAAATCTTGCATAATGACTGGCATTACTGATGCTAAATTAAACACCTTTAACACCACTATATAGTCTGACTATTGGAATAGAATTTAATTTCACCTCTGGCTATCTAAAGAACCTACACACTATAAAGTTCTAGAAATGTAACACCAGGGCCGGCCTTAAGCCGATTGGACCGATCGCTCCCAATTGGGCCCCGCGCCAGAGCAATCTACTCTCGGCTCGGGTAGATCTACCCTGGGTGGAGGGGGGAGAGAGGGGCGGAGGGGGAAGAAAGGGGTAGACGGGAGGGGGGGTGTGAGGGGGAATGGAGAAGGGGGAGAGGGGGAGGTGGGTCGTTCGCTCACGGCAGTGCTCCCGCCCCTCCAGTCACCGTGCTTCATGCACACAGCCCTGGGTCCCCCTTCTCTCTCCCCGGGAAGATGCAGTGAACACTACAGTGAGGGCCAGGTCGGGGGTTGGAGCAACGTTTACAAACATCGGCCTCAGCTCACACCCATCCGCCCACACCCCGGCATATGCTCCTGCCGCCGGCCCTCTTCCTCCCTTCTCTCCGTCCCTTCTTCTCTCCTTCTCTCCCTCTTTCCTCTCTCTTTTCCCTTCTCTCATTCTCTCCATCCCTTCTTTCTCTCCTTCCCTCCCTCCTTTCTCTACTTCCCTCCCTCCTGTCCTTCCTCCCTTCTCTCCCTTCTCTCCCACACACACAACGCACAGACAACTAACAACACATAACGCACAGACAACTAACACACACACATCACGCACAGACAACTAATAGGATGGGGTAGAAGCCCAAATGGTAGGATGGGGCTGAAGCCCAAAATGTAATGCCTGGACTGGTTTTTCACCAATGATTATTGGTTTTCTTGGATCTATTTAATTAAATTACTTGTTTTTTTTTCATTTCACAGTCACTAAAACAAGTGGGTATTGTAACAATGTACTTTTCAGAGGTGATTTGCACATTTTGTTTGTTACTTGTAGGCTTACATGTATGCAATTTTATATTAAAATGTATCTTAGATCTGTTTGGTCCATTAAGTCGCATGCACTTTTTATGCGCGCATTTTGATTACTTTCCATTCTACCATAGAGATATAAAGTCTATAATAGACTTTAAATATATTTCTATGAACCTACCTATTAACCTTGGCTGGGAACCTGGGGCTCACCAAAATTGTTCCCAATTGGGCCCTGCAACTCCTAAGGCCGGCCCTGTGTAACACGATGCTTATTTAAAAGACATTGGGACAGGTACATGGATAGAAAAGCTTTAGAGGGATGTGGGCCAAATCCATGAAAATGTGGGTAGCTTAGATGGAGCATCTTGGATGAGTCGGGCAGGTGGGCCTGTTACTGTGATGTGTGACTCCATTTGATCAGCATCTGACCCATGGTTTTCAAATTCTCCTCCCTCTAGTGTTGGAGCACTGTGACTGCAGGGCATGATTATTAAAATGTCCCCAATTTTTCATTGTTGATCATTTAAAATGTTGAAATGTCAATCCTAACTGCAGCTTAGCAGCAACTTCACCACTGTGACAGTGGTTATTCAAGAATGTAATTCAACGTGACTTCATTACATTGAGGAGGGCAAGGCAAGTCACATGCAATTAAAAAAAATACAATTATACATCAATTCAAAGAATTTTAAAAAAAAAAATTAAAACCAATATCTAGGTGTAGAGTAGGATTAAACAGTTGCATGGTTATATAAATTGTATAGAAGATTCAGGACAAACCGTGGGAAATCTTCAAAAAGGTGATTCAACAAAAAAAAATGAAATCGCTTTAATTGATGTCAATAAGTAGAAATGCAGGATAATTTTTACTCCAGGAGTTGTTTAAACCTATTGAGAAATCCAAGGTTAGCCAAATAGTTTGAGACCGAATCAGAAAATGGTTTTATCTAGGAACAAAAACCGCTTTATACTTGAGCAATGGTGCAGCACGTCACAAGAACATGGTCTAAAGTACCAACATTTCGGCTGACACTGACCGCAGTGCAGTACTGAGAATGGTCTTCACTAAGGCGCCATCTGTTGGACAAGGCAGTAAATGGAGTTCCTGCTTGGTCAGAGGGAAAGATGCAAAAATCAAACACCAGGTGATCTGTCCCCATCAGAGGGTGGTTATTTATCTCACAATCAGCATAACTAATAAAAACATCTGGTCATGATCATATTGATGTTTGTGTGGGTTTACCGAGTGCACATTGTTTTTTTTTGTTTTCATTTTAGAGATACAGCGCGGAAATAGGCCGTTCGCCCCACTGAGTCCCGCACATTAACACTATTCTAGGCCGTTCGCCCCACTAAGTCCCGCACATTAACACTATTCTACACACACTAGGGACAATTTACAATTGCACCAAGCCAATTAACCTAGAAGCCTGTATGTCTTTGGCGTGTGGGAGGAAACCGGTGTACCCAGGGAAAACCCACGCGATCTCAGGGAGAACGTACAAACTCCGAAACAGACAGCATCCGTAGACAGGATCGAACCCGGGTCTCTGGCGCTACAAGGAAGCAGCTCGACTGCTCTGCCACAGTGCCTAGTTATTTTTAAAGCAGACTACATTCCAAAAGTTAAAAAGAACAAAAAGTCCACAAAGAACTTTGTAAACAAATTGAAAAAGATTATCCTTGCTATAAATGTTATGCAATCCCCATTATACTTTATACAAAATCATTAGTTGGAGCCAATGGTTAAATCATATTGAAATATAACAGTTATACTTCTGAGAGTTTTGAGTTGCAGTTGTTTTAAATTGGAATTGTTGCATTGTTTAAAAGGGCATCAACAATATACTTTCATAAAAAACTTACATTTGCAACATCTCAGAATGAAAAAATCTATCTTTTGGATTCAAGGCAGAAATATATATAAGAAAAATATATTTTTTAAATGTTTGCAGGAGTTTCAAAAAATCTTTCAATAAATCCTGTACTAAAATGTTTATTTATTTAACAGAGATATTGCTTTAACTTAAAACATTCCAATACCCACTATAATGATTACCTTGCTATCTAGGTTCTGCAATAACTAAAATGAATCAAATATACCCTCAGCCGTGACAGAGATCCAAATAATGTTTAACCATTGTTGGTATGCCTAAATATTTTGATTTTATATTAACTATAAGTGAACTACTTGACACTAAATAAATAAATATTTGCTAAAGTCAAAATATTCCTCCGAGGCTTTTGTAAGGAGGATCAACATATACTGATTGGAAAATGCCAAATATCATTGATATGGAAATTTCACTGAATAAATGGGTTCGTCTCAAATGACTCAAGTCCAGGGATGACAGTAACATGATAACTCCTCAAAACAGTCATCATCTACCAATCTCGCAGGTTATTTCAGAAGTCCTTGAAAATATATCCCGAACATACAAAAGAGATTTATTTTGTGAAAGGTCACTCTGAAGCACAAGGTTCTCCATTTCCACTGCAGTGCAGAATCCTAGGATGAATTCAGTCCAATGAAACTTCATCACAGGAGCATAACAAACACCCAAAGTTCTTGTTCTGAATAGAACTTTACAGATTCAAAATATCAGTTTCATGTGAACTGCAACCGTCTAAGATTGTCAACGATTAAAGTTCTTAACAGAATAAAGCACAGGCAGGAATAGGTCAATGCAGCTCTTGTCTATCGTGATCCTAATCTACAAATCCACCCACCTCTTATTTTCTGAATCCAGTCATAATTCACTCACAAGTGGAACGCTGAAGTTTATGAATCATCTCACCGAATCCTCTTACGATAGCAGATTGAAAATTAAATAGGGTAAATGTGGAAACAAGCTAGGTTTGTTCTCTTTCGAGGCAAATACATTTTGACAGGCATAGAGTCCAGTTTTTGAAATACTGTTTGAAATTTGGTCGTTGGGGAAATTTGGTACCGTTAATTCTTGCTCTGGTAATCCATTCAATGAGATAATCTTGCAGTAGGCAAGAAACGGCATGCAAAATCCATGGAATGCACATTTGACTCCTGCATCGCACAGTTCCTTCCGTACATTGTCATGGAGATTATCCAGGAGGAGGATGGTGGATGGAGTAGGGGGGAATAGACAGAGCAAAGGAAAGGTATGTGCTCAAATTTCCTTGAAGAAATGCAATCATCACCAACTCCTCAGCATCTGGGCGCGCACATATCTGAAGATCTTTCCTGGTCCGAGAACACAGATGCAATTATTAAGAAAGCTCATCAGCGCCTCTACTGAGAAGACTACGGAGAGTCGGTCTGTCAAGGAGGACTCTCTCTAACTTCTACAGGTGCACAGTAGAGAGCATGCTGACCGGTTGCATCATGGCTTGGTTCGGCAACTTGAGCGCCCTGGAGAGAAAAGACTGCAAAAAGTAGTAAACACTGCCCAGTCCATCATCGGCTCTGACCTTCCTTCCATCGAGTGGATCTATCACAGTCGCTGCCTCAAAAAGGCTGGCAGCATCATCAACGGCCCACACCATCCTGGCCACACAGTCATCTCCCTGCTACCTTCAGGTAGAAGGCACAGGAGCCTGAGAACTGCAACAACCAGATTCAGGAATAGCTACTTCTGCACAGCCATCAGGCTAATAAACTTGGCTCGGACAAAACTCTGAACATTAATACCCCTTTATCTGTTATTTGCACTTTATCGATTTATTCATTCATGTGTGTATTTACGTATATAGTGGTATATGGACACACTGATCTGTTTTGTAGTCAATGCCTACTATGTTCTGTTGTGCTAAGCAAAGAAAGAATTTCATTGTCCTGTCAGGGACACATAACAATAAACTCTTTTGACTTTGACTTTTGCATCTCTGAACCATGAACATTCAATGTAGATCTGCAGCATTCAGGATGGGATTAATAACTTTGAATCAATTAAATCAGACAAAATCACAGAATCTCCGTGCAAACATCAAATAATTAAAGTACCCCTCTATGATCTAGCAATCGTACAGTGTAGAGGGCAAGACAAAGACAAAAGGAAAAAGGGAGCTTATGTGAAACACCAAGGTCTTAATAAAAAGGAGAACACCAACAGAAGTACAGAAAGTTGAAGTGAAAATAAATGCAACATTAGAAAAGGGAGTGCAAGAGAAAAAAAAAGTTATGAGTAAAAGTAAAATCAAAAAAAAATCGGAACTGCTGGAGGTATTCAGCAGGTCAGGTACCTCAGTAGTGAGAGGTAGTTGATTGTTTCAAGCTGATGAACTTTTATCACAACCAAAAAGGTGAGAATAACAGGTCTCTCATTTTGCATTGGTGGAGAGGCCGAGAGAATACAAAGAATGTCCATGACCAGTTGGAGACCAAGTTTGTCCAGGTGACAGAAAAGTTATTGATGAAAGTAAAGGATGGTTATTTATCATATCTAATCTGCCTGGAAGTGTGCAATTAGAGGAAGATGTATAAAGACAGAGAAAAAAAATTAGAATTGTTAGATACTAAATGGTACAGCTGCTAGAAATGTGAAATGAGGATGCTACAAGTACTTGACAGAACAGGCAGGAACTTATAGAGAGAGAAAAACTGGGTTGTTTCATGGGTGCATGACTTTACATGACCCTTGCAGACTGAACATGGTCACTCAATCTATGCTTGGGTTTCTCTGTAATTGAAGACCATTTTATTGCATTTGATGACTAGATAAGCAGCAAAGAGGACCAAAAGGCAACCCATGTGTGGAGGCGGTGGATGTGAGAATTATTTTTCATGAATATTTTACATCCTTCTTCACAATTGGTGCCAATATTGCAGTTAAAGAAAATGTGTGAAATTGGATGGGCTAAGTTAACATGAATGATTTGCACGTGGATGTGAACGTAGGGGACAAGTTCACAGGTGGCACGGGGATTGGTAGAGTTGTTGATAGTATGGAGGATGGTCTGAGGTTAATCAAGTCAAGTGAGGTCTATTGTCATATGTCCAAGTGTGGAGAGTACAGGTACAATGGGAAAGCTTGTTTACAGCAGTATCACCGTCACATAGACTCAGACATCACAGTAATTATAAGTTATAATTAGTGAAAGTGAAAAGAAAGAGTCTGTGCAAAACAAGACATTAGTGCAACAGAAAAATTAGCAATAAGTCCATGATGGAGCCAGAGGGTGATATTCATGTGTTGCTGAGACACAGCAGATGGAATGTAACCTGATAAATGTGAGGTGATGCATTTTACGAGTACAAGTGAGGCTAGGGAATTGCTGGGCACTAGAGAATATTAAGGAATAGGACAAAGGACGAAGGACAAAGGACATTTATTGTCACATACACCAGTTGGTGTAGTGAAATTTGTCTTGCCATGCAGCACACAGATAAAGATGAGACGCAACACTAAAGAATTAACAATAAACATAAAAACATCCCCCACAATGGTTCCCACTGTGGGGGAAGGCACAAAGTCCAGTCCCCATCCCCACAGAGCTTCCTGTGCAAGTCCAAAGATCCTTGCAGAGCAGGTAGATTATGTGATTTAAGGCTGCTTACAGGAAACTGGCCTTCTTTAATCAGGACATTGAACACAACAACAGGAAGATTATGCTCCAACTTTACAAAACACTTGGTTAGACCACAGATGCAGTACTGAATGTAGTTCTGGTCCCAACCTTACAGGAAGGATGTGATGGTACTGGACAGAGTTCCAAAAAGATTTACCAGAATGTTGTCTTCTTCTTGCGTATGGCGTGCACAGCCGAAAGTTGGAGGACAACTTGTTCTGTTTGATCTGATTTGATTGTGCACGCCAGGTTGATTGCATTCGTCGAAACAGGGCGGACCACGTGAAGGTTGCAGTTTCCCACCCCAGAATGTTGTCAAAATATTAGATTCTTGTTAGTTTACTATTGCTGTGCTCATTAGTATCTTACTTTTAGAAGTTTCAAGTCTTTAATCAATTCCCAACATGATTTCAGCATACATGCTATATTTGTTTTCTGTTATCCAGAAATAACTTTAGAAATTATTATAATATAAACTATGAATTGCCTGCATTTCACAACTTTAACATGTCTCTCCGCTTTCTCTCCCCCTCTCTCTTTTTCTCTCTCCTCAATTTAAATTGGTAACCCAACTGCTTTATACATTTCTGGATCACCTGGTTGACCTTGGCCTCACCTAATTAAAGATATTCACCACGCCTCGTCCATCTTCCTTCTATCCTCACTGCAACCTCAAACTAATTTGTTTGCTCACTTTCCCTGTTCTGAAGCATTTGTGACCTTAAACATTAATTCTCGTTTTCCTTCCACAGATATGACCTGTGCAGCTGAGGATGTCCAGCATTTTGTTTTTATTACATATTTCCATCTGTAGTATCGATTTAAAACTTGTGTTAAGATTGCCTTATACATTTTGTGTTATATTGCCTTCTTGATTAGTACAGGTGTCGAGGGTTATGGGAAGAAGGCAGGAGAATGGGGTTGAGAGGGAAAGATAGATCAGCCATGATTGAATGGCGGAGTAGACTTGATGGGCCGAATGGCCTAATTCAGCCCCTATTACATATTCCATGTTAACCTCTAAATAGGCAAAACTATAATGTTAAAACAGTGACAGACCGAGGAGATACAAGGATCTACATATGCTGGTTTACAACGAAGGACGTAAAGTGCTGGGGTAATTTAACAGGCCAAGCAGCATCTCTGGAGAAATCTAGGTGACGTTTCAGGTCAGGACCCTTCTTCAGAATGATTTCGGTGGCAGAGAGTATGGATAAGAGGCTTGAAGAGAGGAGGGCAGGACAAAGCCTGGCAAGAGAGATGTGGATACAGGCAAGTTTTTTTTTTGATAGGCAGATGGTTGGAAAAAGGCCAAAAATTAAAAGACAAAAAGCTGCGAGATGAGGCGAGAATTGTGAAGCCAAAGGAAGGAATATATATGGGAGGGGAGGGGGAAGGGGGAGAAATGGGTGCATACACGTGGGGCACAGGGAAGAGAGAGGGGAAAAAGTAAGCTTCGCAAGTGGAAATAAGGTGCTGTTTCTCCCGTTTGCTTGTTGCCTCACTCTGACATTGAGGGCTGCCCAGGACCAAAATTTCAGTGTAGGCTTGGGAAGGGATGTTAAAATGTTTCGCAACCAGGAGATCCGGTAGGCCATGGTAAACCTAGCCTGGGTTTTTAGAGATATGATCGCCAAGTCTACACTTTGTCTCGCCGCTAGTTCTACGCTTGGTCAGCTGACAGTCACCACTTAAGCCCACAATATTCGGTAAAATGACAAATTGCACAAAATGGGATGATGCTTGAATAAACGTGCGAGTGTTCTATTGACAGTTACATGCAAAATAGAACAAGCCATAAGATGAATAAACTATCAGGACACTAACCCTTATGAGTGGAAAGTAATAAAAATGTGTAAAAAGGAATCTATGCAGCAAGAACTAATCATGTCTATATGCACACAAAAAGTGAGATACAAGTACAATGAAACATTTCTAAATATAGTGATAGGATTGAAATATATCAATATATTGAAAATAAATGAACAAATTTCAATAATAAAACAATCATTTTCTCCAAATACCAAAAATTATTAAATGAGCAGTGCTTATTATCCAATGTTTAATTTCCAATTCAGCTGCTACACTAAAGTTATCCATTCAGAGTCTATTCTGTTAAAACGGGAAGAAAATGTATTCAATTTGCTTGTTTGTCATGCAAAAGTCAATAGCCAACTCCATCCATTTACAAAGCACATTTATTGCCCGGTTTAGGATTGACAAATTGTTAGCTTTGATTCAAAATATTTGTCCAGAAGTTGATTTTTTTTAAACATATCTGACATCCTATCAATTGCTGCAACTCAAAATCAATAAATACAAGAGTGGTCTTTGCTCGATTCATATTGTGTTCAGATTTGCAATTTTTGAGGAAAAGGCTTCACTTAACCTAGATACTAATTAAATCAGTGGTAAATAATTTGTGTGCTTTAGCCAACAAAATTATTTTGTAGCAATCAATTGTGAGAAATATCAGCTGAATTTGCACAAGCTATACAGTTCAGGAATTTGCAAAGCAAACAAAACATGAGCTGCTGCGAGTGTGGGTGGCTCAAAGTAATCAAGGAAGAAATGATTCATTCTTGATCATTTGTCCAAGACCAGTCAGATCCAGGAAATGCAATTTAGTTGTCAGGACCCCTGATTATTAACAATAAAGCTGCTCAAACAACACTGGATTAGCTTTATTAAAGCTAGGTAATGTCTCAGAAGTAGTTGCAAATATGAACAATTTTGACATTTTGTTACTTTAAGCTCTTAAGTGAAAGATAAAGTGGTTTGTGACTTAGTGTGCAGCCCAAAGGACAATGGGATACTGTTGAATGATGCCTGCTCTCCCTGAATGAGTTAAACCGATTGAGATAAAAATATGTACAATATATAAAAAAGCTTTTGTACGCTTTAAAATTAAAGATGCTTCACCAAGAACGAGTCAAACCAAGCAGGAAGCTGATGGCTCCACATTGGGTTTGGGAGGATGGAAAGTTGCCTGCTGAAAAAGGCTCGAGGATGACTCACAGGTGAATTATAGAAAATGGCTATTGATGAGACAAGAGAGGAGCAACACAAGCCTGGGTGCATGCAAAATGAGCTTGTAGAGGCAACTCAGCAGCACCAGCCTCCACATTTGTGAAACCAGAGGAAGCCAAATCATGTATGAAGGAATCCAGACGCTCAAAACTTCGAAAAACACTAAAAGATGACACAAAGTGCTGGAGTAACTCAACAGGTGATGATATATCTCTGGTTTGCATGTCTTCCATGTTCTCCGGAGTTGCTGCCTGATCTGCAGAGTAATTCCAGTGCTGTCTTTTTTTGCAAAATGCAGTTCCTCGTTTATACTTGGAAAACCACTAATTGTTTGTGTGCAATTGGCTGCTCCAGACTGGAGCATGCAATCTTGGACAGTTCAGCCAGTTGTTTCCTTTTCATGTCAGTGGTGAATCAGAAAATTGGGAATGTATCATGAATGGTTTTCCCAACGGTCATAAGAAATGAAGTGTGGCATAAACTGTTAAAAAGCAACATTTCTCAATTTTGATATGATTAGACCGAAGTGCTCCGACATTGCTCATGAATGCCAATTTATTTTATCTGGAACTCTGAACTTAAAGGGGCTGTCCCACTTGGGCGACCTAATCCGCGAGTTCTGGTGAGTTTGCCCTCGACTCATACTCGCAGCATGGTCGGCACGTTGAAAAATGCCCGCGAGTAAATAAAGGTCGCCATGGAAAAAAACAATACTTTTTTTACTCTTAGGTTTAGTCGTAGTAGGTCGGCATGTTAGTCGTAGGTAATCGAGGGTAATCAAAGATGATCGAAGGTAGTCAAAGGTAGTCTTCATCATAGTCGAAGGGCGGTCGAAGGGAAATCGAAGGAGGTCGGTCTTCACTCTTCACTATTCGGTGTCCAATTTTCCCGAAGTTAGTCGAAGCTAGTCTTCAACATAGTCGAAGGAGGTCTTCTACATAGTCGAAAGAGGTCTTCAACATAACATTTTTTCAAACTCTCCTAAACTCGCCAAATAGGTCGTCCAAGTGGGACTGCCCCTTTAACGTTTATCGCTTGTGCACTGCTAAATCATGTCTCATTTTGATTATTTCATTTCAAATCATTATTCAGTTCACTAGGTGGCACTCTATTGCATAGGTTCATCATACTTCGGATGCTTCTCAAGTTTAACATGGACTTTACATTTTATAATTATTTCCTCTCATTCTATTATTACTGCTTTCTTACATGTCTTATGAATTTCAATAATTCACACCCTTCTTATATCTCACTGATCCTAGAAAATATTTCCAATTTATACAATATAAAAGCTTTCTAGAGTGCCTCCTAAATTGTGATCAAGACATTTCCAATGGAGAATAGATAAACATAGCCTTTGTCTAAAATGTTCTCTCACTATATACATTTGAGCATTTTCTTCCACTTAAGACTAATTTGTTGTCAAAATTAAACTTTTTTCCCTAATGATTCAACTGAATAAAAAGATTTTACAATTGTTTAAAAAAACATATATTTGTCGCACTTTCATTAACTACAAAGAGAAGGACAAGTAAGGGGACCTCAGAGATGATTAATTGTGATATCTTTCAATTGAAAGAAAATATGTTGTGGCTTTTTTCAAATCAGGCTGCCCATAAAAATTAATCCCCATCTTTCAAGTGTTACGAATTGCTAATGTTTACCTGCAGGTCCTGAACAGAACCTATCTCGGCACAGACTGAAGCTTGGTAAGGCAGTGACATCACCCAAAAATCATTCTCATTGCTCTACCTCAACTGCCGAGATCTTTGCTGAAATGTACACTGTAGCTAATCTGCAGGACAAATGTTCAAAGACTAACCCTCTACTAGTTTCAGAGGCCGAACTGAAAGTCTTAATTGACTTGTTCACTTGTCTTGAAAGTCTTAATCGACTTGTTCATGAGAGAATGGGCATTATTTTTAATATCATCATATCAAAGGTTCTCTATAAATCTGTCTTTGCTGCCCCACACACCACCCTTCACTAATAAATGGTTCACAACAAGACGTCTTTTTATTTGTGGAAATAGGTCAGGCTGCATCACCCAAAACAAACACAGTTGACACCTCAGGTCTAAAAACAAACGGCTGGAACTTGTGTCCTTTTGTGCATTAACCAGCATCTGGAGTTCTTTGCTTCTTCTAAAAAATAAACTGTTCGAGGAACCTAGCGAGTCGCGCAACATCTGGGCAGGTAAATGGATAGTTGACATTTCAGGTCGAGAGCTCACAGCAGTCCTGATGCAGGGTCTCAACCCTGAACATCGACCAATCCCTTTGCCTCCACAGATGCTGCTTGACCCGCCAAGTTCCTCCAACAGTTTGTTTTCTAGTAGAAATAAAGAACTGCAGATGCAAAGTGCTGGAGTAACTCAGTTGTCAGGCAGCATCTTGGAGAACATGGATAGGTGACATTTCGGGTTGAGACTTTTCTTCAGTCAGTCTGAAGAAGGGTCTTGACTTAAAATGTAATCTATCCATGTTTTCCAGGGATGCTGCCTGACCCAACGAGTTACTCCAGCATTTTGTGTCAGCTTGTTTTTTAGCCCCAGATTACAGCATCTGCAGTATGCTCTAGGTCTGTCTTTTTCCATTTCTGAAAAAAATACATTGATCTAAAATATTTGGCCGATTTTTTAAATTCCTTGAAGCTAAATCTACTATTTATAATATTTCACATTTGTGATATTCATGTGATCTACAAATCCAAGATGGCTGGTTTCACAAATAAATATTCTAACCATATTATAAAAATAGCATTGACTACGATCTTCAATATTGTTAAGAAAGAAGCGATGTTTCTGTTCACTTCTAATCAGCGCATCAATCATCATTACCTCCAGCTCTCCCACACCCCCATTCCAGGTAGCTTTCCCTTTAAGAATGTCTGCACACAGCTGGCTCAGTATACATTACTGTCATTGTTTAAAGCCCAGGCCTTCCACTGCGATGAACAGTTGTTCAGGAGAAAATGCTAAGCTTTCTCCATATTAAAAAAAAATTAACCTTTTTGAAATTAAATGAACTCAAACAATTATTATATATATCAAAAAACTAACTGACATATGAAATGTCATCAAGTACACTGAACCTTATGACATTATATAGATTTTAATCATGTCAAAACAGGTGAAGGATCAATCTATTTTAATTCTTGTTAATTGTCTCCTCTGTCAAAAACCACAGGATAAACATCAGAGCAATAAAGATTGTTGAGGTGTCAATAGTGTTCATAGAAATGAGCAAAAAAGTCGGCAGGGAGATTGACAATAATTTGGGTTTAACATGGGCTTTACAATTTAAACACTTTTGAAACATTTTTGCAGGTGACCAGCAAAATTTGAGGTAACGCAGGAAATAAAAAAGATGATGAGAGAATATTTACTGCCCATGTTGTAGAAAACAGATGGCAATGATGGGCGTTTGAAGTTACAGAGTATAATAGTGAAGGGTTATTATAGTTTACTGCACAGGCAAGTATGTCACACACAAGTGAGAGTCGAAGGCACACTAAGCTCTTTGGGGAATTCTAGGGAAGGAGTTGGCCACAAAAGAAAATATATTAATATTAGGGTAGTCAAAGTAGTTGAGTGCTGGGTAACTCATAGTGTATCTAAATGCAGAACACCTTCGCAGATGGAAATGTTTACAATTCCGGCTAGCATTATAGCGAGGAGGAAAAATAAACTGCAGTGAGGTACTTATGCAATGGAGAGATCAGAATATGGCTCAATCCAAGATGGCCGGAGAGCTCATGGAACAGAGCTAAGAGGATGTCTTCTGTTCAAAGGCAGGTGGGACGAGGCATGATAAATGTACCCAATCTTTGCAGTAATGGAATTGGTGGACTCCTTACATTTGTTGCAAAGTTCAAGGTAGCAGTAGTTACAGTGAGGAAAGGCAGCTAGAAAATGAACATATGGCCTTGCTGTGGTCTGATATTGCCAGAAGAAAGCGACACCCTATACAGTTTGAGACAAAGAATAATTCTGATGAATATGCAGGAAATGTATTCACTAGGATCAAAAATGAAACCCTAATAGGGGTAACCAAGGAGAATTTTACTCATGATCAAAGAGAGATGAGAGAATAATGCAGTTGTGTACAAGGTTGGAAATCAGCTATAATAGTGAGTGAAAAACTATAATAGTGAATGGAAGGTTATTATAGTTTGCTGTGCAGTGGATGCAGAAAAGTGAGAATGGAAGAGGATGGGTGATTTAAATGGTGAACATACAGGGCCTTTTAATGAGAAAGATCAATGGATGACGATTGATTAAAAGGTAAGTGGACAAGGAGAAATTAAAATAGAGAGAAAGTCAAAGAGACAAGTCAAGATAGAACATGAACCAGAAGATAAGGGCCAGTGGGGAGGAGCAAGCAGAAAACAAGCTGCAAGTGTTTAATTAAAGAATTCAACCAGGATTGAGATGTAGGTAAACTTTCATCACACCAGAAGAGGGGTGAAATAAGGCGAGGTGATCGAAAGGACAGGGAAAAATGATGGGAATACTACTGGAAAGTACAGAACACAGTAGAACTAATGCACTAGAGATAGATTGAGGTGGTTTAGGTAATGTGACAGATGCCAATGCTTTGAATTCTGAATTTAACCAGGCAGAAGACAATTGATGCGTAAGTAGGAACTGCAGATGCTGGTTTAAACCGAAGATAGACACAAGATGCTGGAGTATCTCAGTGGGACAGGCAGCATCTCTGGAGAGAAGGAATGGGTGACGTTTTGGGTTGAGACCCTTCCTCAGACTATTGATCACGATTTCAGAAAATCCAATAATGAACCATAGGATATAATAAAATTAACTATTTTAAAACAGATGCAAATACCAATGCACATGTTACATGAACTGTTATGTAGGTACGTCCCTTCGATCTAAAGATGTAGTAACTGCTCAAATGATTAGTACACAAGGTATTTTATACCAAGGACAGTATGGTGGTGCAGTGGTAGCGTTGCTGCCTTACAGTGCCAGAGACCCGGGTTCGATCATGACTATGGTTGCAGTCTATATGGAATTTGTACGAGCTCCCTGTGAGAGTTTTCTCCGGGAGCTCCGGTTTTCCCCCACACTCCACAGACGTACAGGTTTGTAAGTTAATTAATTTTGTAAAATTGTAAATTGTCCCTAGTGCATGTAGGATAGTGTATGTGAGCAGGGGTCGCTGGTCGTCGCGGACTCAGTGGGCTGAAGGGCCTGTTTCTGCGCTGTATCTCTAAACTAAAAGACTAAACTGCAGACACAACCATCAGATGTATATTGTTGAAGAGAACTGTGCATTTTATTCCAGACTGTAATTCATCACATTATGCTTTACAATAGCTATTTAATACGCTCTAGAATAAACACATATTTACACTTATTCTGCTCCAGAGATGCTGACTGACCTGCTGAGTTACTCTAGCTCTTTGTGTCTACCTTCAAACTAACTTTTTGTTTTTTTAATTCAATGGCCACTATTTGTATACCTTGGGTATGCAAGCAAAGAATTTCACTGTGCCTTGTCACATGTGACAATAAAGAATTCCATTCCATTCCATGCTGTATTAGGCACTGATTAGGCATGTCCAGTTCTGGTCATCATTCTACAGGTTGAATTGTGGGGTACAGGTCTCACTGCTTAATGGGCTAACAGAATCACTAATATATTAGAAAGGTGCCTGCACAGGCACTAAAAGAACCATAGATATTGGATTGAGTGCTGGGAAGGAGACACCCAAACAGTTCTATTTTTGGTCAGCATGCACACAATGTCCCAAACTGCTGCCTTCCGTTGCCAAAATTGCCAAATTTTCAGTATGGCAAAAGGTCTCAGTATCAAACTGAAATTCTCAGAAGTCATGACTCTTCAAGGCATTTCATTGCTATGTTTGGCATCGGTGACCACAAAGCTGCATTTATAACAGAAATACCCAGGAAAAGATCTGCTCTGTGACATTATGATAAAAGTCTGCACGAAACACACATCTCAACGCACTTCGGAAAAATGGCCCAGAAAATGGCTGAAATTTAAGGGAAAAGAAACAGAATAGCTTTAAGGAGACTTAAGAGACTCGACAAAACAACTGTGCATATTTATTTTGTTACGCACTGCAGTTTTTAAACATTGGATAACCAGATATTCCTTCAACTATACATGCAAAATTATCAGGAGTAAACAGAACACAATTGATTGCATAACATTACATTTACACTAATGCAAGTAGTAAACATTTCATTTGGTTGCGGGTCTTTACATAATTATTGGCCACACTTGGTCTCTTGTTAATTAGTTTCTCAAACCATAGTTCATTGTCCGGTAGCTGAATGTGCATGTCCTCACTCTGGTGTGATGTAAATCTCAGCTGTGCAATTACCATCAGAAGGCAACTACGTACTTTACGTGGATCTCAGTCACATTTTCAGCTGAAGTTTATTTGGTGGTATGAAATTTGCTGCAACTTGGACTATACGCGGGTAATTCCTGTTCTTCAGATGATCGAAGGTGCATTAAATTTAAAGCCTCGTTCAGGTACTTATTTGCTGCTGGTATCACAATTATTCAGTAATCTTACAACAAACTTCCAAAATATAAAGATAGGCACAAAATGCTGGAGTAACTCAGGCAGCATCTCTGGAGAGAAGGAATTTGTGACGTTTCGGGTCAAGACCCTTCTACAGATTCCAAAATATTTATCCGGATTTTGAGGATTTGTTTGGCAGTGCTGTCCAGCAACCAAACTGAATATGTATTCCAAAACTGACTCCCAATTTTTCCTTCTACCTATTCACTATTTTCTTCTCCATCAGCGGTGTTCATGCTTTGAGCTAGCTTAGCTGATAGCTCCCAGATTTCCTCCGAGATCTCTACATTTTTGATGCTCAATCTTTCTGTAAGAATTACCTTACAACCCCCAATATTCATCTGCCATATCTTTTTTCTGAGGTCAGAATTGTTTTTTCTTGATCGCTATCATTAAGTTTTTTTAAGACTACTTACATACAAGGCACTTTATAATTTTTGTTGCTTTGGATAACATTTATTTTATCAGCCAATGAATTAGGAAGGCAAGAGTTGATATGCCCGGGTTTCTGAACTTAATTATCTATATAGTGAATAGTGCACTGATTGGATTTATGGAACACCAATTTTTTTTCCCCCTTGCACAGTAAGTTGACAAACGTATATCTGTGCCCTCTTACAGTGCAATAATGTCCTTCCTAACATGTGGAGACCAGAACCTCACATTGTACTGCTGATCTGATCAATATTTTATAAAGTTGTATTATAATTCCATTCTGTTATACTGTATGCTACGCCACAGCTAGTGAAGGCAAGTATCCCGTGTCACACGTTCACCACCTTATCTACCCATGATGCCACCTTAGCAATATTTAGGCATATACACCAAGATTACCATTATTTTCATTAAGGCCTCTTGCGTTTATGAAAATACTCTGGGATTTTCTTTAATCTTGTACATCAGTGATACTTCATGCTCTCCATTGTATTTTTTTTAAGTACCTGCGCCATTTCCAATACTAATGAAGAGCCTCCCCATTCTCAGTTCTCAATACCAACCACGTGCTTTCTTTTAACCCAATGCTCCATGTCCCTTGACGGCCAGGATTCTTTGAACTTGGCTTTTTACCCTTATGTCAGCTGCAAACTCTCAATTTTTACTTTTAAATGCCCCCTATTTGATGCAAATATCAGCTCTTAGTTTATTTTTTTACCAGCACCCATCTTTATTATATTCAGGTTTCCCCACTACAGGAAAGATGAGGAGGCTTTGGAGTAGATGCAGAGGTGGTTTATCAGAATGCTGCCTGGATTAGAGAGTGACAGCCACTGGGAGAGGTTGGAAAGTTTTCTCTGGAACGACAGAGGCTGAGGGGAGACTTGATAGAAGTATATAACATTAGAAGAGGCCTAGATAGGGTAGACGGTCAGAAAAAAATTCCCAGGGTGGAAATGTCCAACACAGGAGGGAATAGCTAGAAGGTGAGAATGGGAAAGTGAGGGGGAGAACACGAGGAACGGATTTGACAAAATAAATGTGATGATGATCTGGAATTCACTTGAGGTAAGGGTGATGCAAACACTTTCACAAAGGAGAATTCTACACTTGAATGAGAACAATCTACAAGGCAACAAGGACAGATCGAAGGAATGGGACTGGCACAATTTCTCTGGCATCAATTCCAAGGGATGAATAGCCTCCTGTGCAACAATAATTGAGTGATTCCAGAATGAAAGCCTGCTTCTGTTATGAAAGCCGATCACTTACTGTGATAGTGGCACAATGAATAAATTACCAAACGAGTAGCAGAGAGACCTGGACTAACAGTTCAGAGACCGGTTTAAATTTCACCGTGGCATTTGTTAAATTTCAATTCAGTTAATAATGTAAAATTGAAAAAAACAAACAAGAACTTCAAGACCTACTAGTGGTATCTAGTACTAAACTGTTTTGACATATCCATCAGATTCATTAACTTCCTACTGGGGGTAAATCTGCTATCATTACCTGATCTTGCCTACATGTGAAACCTGACCACAGGAATCTGGTTGATTCTTCAACGCACTCCCAAATGATCTAGCAAATCACAGTCCCGGAGGAATTAGGGATGAGCAATAAGGGATGAGCAGTGGTGCAGCGGTATAGTTGTTGCCTGACAGCGCCAGAGACCTGGGTTCCATCCTCTGTACGGATTTTGCACATTCTCCCCGTGACCTGCGTGGAATATTCTCTGGAATCTCTGTTTCCTCCCACACCAAAGACATTCAGGTTTGTTGGTTAATTGGCTTGTTATAGTTGTAAATTGTCCCTACTGTGTGTAGGATAGCGTAAGTGTGCGGGGATCGCTGGCTGACATGGACTTGGTGGGCCGAAGGGCCTGTTTCCACACTGTAACTCTAGCAATGACAACATCCTAAAGATGACAATTTGAAAAAAAAGTTCTCCATAGTATATCACAGCATTAGTTTTCTCATTGAATATTGTGAAATGCATAGATTTAAGAGATAAACGACACACTATCTCACCAATCTTATTCATTCGTACTTTAAGATTCTTTGGGATAGTGTGAATATTACTCACTCAGCTAGTGTACAATATGAATACCGATTTCATCACACATTAAAGATTAACTGCGCACATTTGTAGAAATCGCTGCACAATGAAAACAAGTCTCATTCCCCAAAAATGCCGTTTTTATTTTGCATGTTTAAACACAGTTGATTGCACAAATTTATAATGCATTCCACAACTTTTGACAAAAACAGAGCAATTTTAATTTCAGACCACAGAAGAAAACTAATTTATCCATCACATACAAAACGCTAGATAAAGAGGCACAGTGGCACAGTTAGTAGAGCTACGTCCTCACAGGTTAAGTGACCTAGGTTCATTCTGGATCTCGGGTGCTGGTTGCAGAATTTGCATGTTCTTCCCATCTCTGTGTGGGATACTCTTAGGCACTTTGGTTTCCTCCCCACATCCCAAAAACATGCATGTTAGTAAGTTAATTTTAAAATGGGTGCTTGCTGACCAGTATGGACAGAGTGGGATGATAGAGCCTTTTTCTGTGTCATATGACCCTACAGATCTGGGCGGCACAGTGGTCAACTTGCTGCCTTACAGTGTTTACATGGCCAGAGACCCAGGTTCGATCCCGACTATGGATGCTGTCTGTATGTGTGTACGTTCTCCCCGTAACCTGCGTGGGTTTTCTCCGAGATCTTCCACACTGTACCTCTAAACTAAACACTAGCAATGAGAACATTTGTTTCCTCCCACATTCCAAAAACGTACAAGTAGGTAGGTAAATTGGCTTGGTAAATGTAAATATTGTGTGTAGGATAGTGGTGTGTGTAGGATATAGTTAATGTGTGGGGATCGCTGGTTTGCGCGGACTTGGTGAGCCGAAGGGCCTGTTTCCGTGCTGTATCTCTAAACTAAACTATAGATCCTCATCTATGATTATTCTGAGAAACTACTTCAAAGCCTAATGTCAGATGAGGGTGTTTACATCAGATTGCTTCTCAGTCACAACACTGATATATCAGTGTGATCTGCATCAACAACCTGGCTGATGCATACACGCCTGTTAACCAAGCATCATGCAACTGTAGTCACAAACAGGAACTCATCAGCTACCACATGTGAAAATCAAGGTGGATCAGCCAACACTGCAAGGTGTCTGCCTCCACGTTTCTGCTTTGAAATCTTAATCTCAAGACCTACATTTAGGCAGAGATAATATAGCTCCCAGTATTTTTTGGTTACTTCTAAAATTCAGATTCAGATTCAATTTATTGTCATTGCACTTTTCAGTACAACGAAATGGTTTAGCCTGCAGTCATACATAGAATAAATAACAAAACACACACTCAACACAGTTTCACATCCACTACAGTAAGTCCACCAGGCACCTCCTCACTGTGATGGAAGGCAAAAGTCCGAAAGTCCATGTCTCTTCCCTCCTTGCTCTCCCTCTGCGCTGAGGCGATCCAGGCCTCCGATGTTGTGACCCAGCCGGGTGATGGTAAGTCCAGCGGCCGCATCCGAGCTCCGCGAGCGGGCCGGTGCAAACACCGCGGCCCGGTGCGGTTGAAGCTGCCGAAGCTGCCGCCCTCCAGTCCAGCGGACGCAGCTGTTGTTGCGGGAGCTCCTGAAAAACAGGTCACCAACCTGTGACCTGCGAGCTCCCGACGATGCCGTCCACTGACTGGCCCACGGCCGAGACCACTGGGCCCGCGGCCGAGCCTCCGAGTCTCCGAAGTCCGGTCGGAAGTCGGGTCGCAACGCCACCACAGCCCCGAAGTCGGCCAGCCTCGCGTTGGTAAGTCCTGGCTCTGCCTCCGGAGCCTCGAGGTCGGTCCCTGTTGGAGGCCGTCAGCTCCGCGATCGGCCTCAGCGCAGACGGAGACGGGGGATACGGCAAGAAAGGTCGCATCGCCCGAAGGAAGAGTCAAAAAACAAGTTTCACCCCCCCCCCAAACATACACAACTAAAATAAACCAAAATAAACTGTAACAGCGGGACAAAAGAAAACAAAAAAAGAAAAGACAAACGGACTGCAGGCGAGCCGCAACTGCAAGGCAGCGCCGCCACTTCCGGTATGTAATTATAATCACTCCTACACCAAGTTCATCTGCTTTCTATTTTTTAAGGGGAGCAAGAGGTTGGCATTGTGGATATCATTTTGTGGCAAATGCAAGTTCTGATCATTTTTCATACAAATACCGGTGATGGGTCATTACTTTAAAAAAAAACTTAGGGTGGCACAACAGTAGAGTTGCTGCCTTGCAGCGCCAGAGATCCAGGTTCCATCCTGACGATGGGTGATATCTGTATGGAGTTTGAGGGTTTTCTCCGGGTGCTCTGGTTTCCTCCTACACTCCAAAGACGTACAGTTTTGAGGGTTAATTGGTTTTGGTAAAGATGGTAATTGTCCCTAGTGTGCATAGGATAGCGCAGGGATCGCTGGTCGGCATGGACTCAGTGGGCCGAAAGGCCTGTTTCCGTGCTGTATCTGTAATCTTTGGGACTCTAAACTGAAGCACATAAGAACTGAATTTTTGTGTTTGCTATTTCTGACCATGTGTAGCCTAATCCCGTTCCCCAAATTATACCTAATCAGTCTGAAGAAGGGTTTCGGCCCGAAAACGTTGCCTATATCCTTCTCTCCATAGATGCTGCTGCACCTGCTGAGTTTCTCCAGCACTTTTGTCTACCTTCGATTTTCCAGCATCTGCAGTTCCTTCTTAAACACTTATACCTAATCAGATTTGGAATACAATTTATTTGCCTGCAACTGCACCGGAAACAAATGTTCTTGGATTATTCAAAATATTGCACTTATAGTGTGCTGCGGGAGCTCATAAAATCAAACATGCATTGAGCATCAGCGTTCTAAAGGACAAACTCCCAAAAGCAAATTCTTAAATAATCTGCAGGCAGATATATAACACATTTGTACCATTTGTAAAGCTCAAAATATTTAGTTTAGTATAGAGACACATTGCTCTACCATTGCGCCACTGTCGTAACATTTTTTTTCTTCTGTGAGTTTCCAAGTGGTGGGCAATTTTTGGGTGCCTTTTGTGACTGGAGTTGAATGAATGAGATAGATCTTTTAGTATATTTGTCAATGAATGTTTACATGAATGAATCATTCAGTAAATTACATACACAGCACAGTGCCCACAATTGAGACTGGATAAACAGGATCATCAACTATGCAACTCCCTAATTTAATTGATGCATTGGTGGTGAGCACTGCAGAATCTAGATTCGGAAATGTGTATGAGACTACTGAATTCCATGTCAAATCAGGTACAGAAAGCAAAATTAAAGGGAAAAGGTAACTGAAAAATTACAATTAAAAAAATGCTTATAGAACTCAAACAGGTCGCAGCTACTATGGAAAGAGAGTTAATGGTTTAGTCAAATCCTTCAACAGAAGTAGGAAAGTGAAAACTTTTAGGTTTCTGAGAGGATATGGGAGGAAAGGATAAGACAAAGTGAATATAACGCGTTAGGTGTGGTCAAAGTTGTCAAGATCACTCAGATTTACAAAGCTGTGGTTGATAGTTTAGTATGTACAACTAGGGTGAGAGGGAGAGAGGGGGAGAGCGAGAGAGAGAAAAAAACAAAAGGGACATTTTAAACATAGATAGATAATATTTTGGGTCGAGATCCTTCTTCTGGTCCGATGAAGGGTCACAACCTGAAACATCACCTCTCCATGCTGTCCAGAGCTGCTGCCTGACCTGTTGGGTTACTCCAGCAGTTTGTGTCCTTTTGTGTAAACCAGCATCTGCATTTCTTTGTTTCTACACTAGAGCAAAGGCAATCTGTGTGAGAGTGAGGTAACGATGTTGATTTGTTTATGAATATAGTTCAGATATGTTGCAGAGAAGTGAAAGCAAAAGGAGAATTTTGGAAACTTTTGGTTTCAGTTCACTCCCTACACATTATACTTTGTTATGTATGAAAAATACACAGCAGTTGTTTGTGTATGGCAACAGCAACAGGTGGATCATTACCAATAAGAACAAGAGCAGTGGACACATGGGAAGAATGGCATCTGCAGGAATCACACTAAAATCATTTACAAATATAATTGCGGTAAGAGTCTGCATATTCTGGAGTCTTAAAACAAAAACAAACTGGTGGAGGAACGCAGCGAGTCAGGCAGCATCTGTGGAGAGAAATCAGTCTATAGGAGCTTCCTGACCTGAAATGTCATCTGTCTATTTCCCCCCACAGATGCTGCCTGACTCGCTGACTTCCTTCACCATTTTATTTTTTGCTGCAAATATAATTACTGTTCTTTCACCGTCATGAATTTAAATCATGGAAGTTCCAAACCTACACGGGACAGTTCCTGACCAGAAGGACTACAGACATACATGGCAGTAAATGATGACAACCTTCTCTGGGCAATGCCCACATCCTACAAATGAATAACATTTTGAAGACTAGTTTCTGATTAAACCATGCCTTTCATGAACTGTATATAGAACTACAAAATTCAGATTAACATTTTCCTTGGAGAACCAATCAATGAGATCATGAATAAACTTGGTTTTATTCAAAGATGGGATATGGGGGTCACTGGCAGGATCCATATTTACATCCCAGACTTAAGTGGCCGGAGAATAAGGGGGTGACCCACCTTAGTGAACTGTTGCTGTAATTCTGATCAATATTGCTGAATAGAGTATTCCAGCATTTAGGACCTTAACGATTAGTCAACAACCTATTTCCAAGACAGGACAATGTGCAACTTGCAGATTAACAGCTTCCCTCATCCTTTGATGGTTGAGAGTGCAAGTCTGAGTGGCTGTGCTATAGGAGCAGTAGTGCTGCAAGTTACCACAGTCCCTTAAACAGATGGTACATAACGCAGGCAGTGAGGCAGTGATGGTGGAGTGAATATTCAGGATTGGGAGCTGGTCAAGCTTGCTGATTTGTCCTGGATGGTGTCAAGCTTCTTGAGTATTGTTAGATTTGCATGCACCCAGGCAAGTGGAGAATATTCCATCATACTTCTGAATTGGGTCTTGTCGATCATGGCCAGGCTTTCTATTTCACAAACGAAGTCATTCACTGAACGATACCCTGCTTTGTGTCTTCTCCAGTCACCAATGTTGCTATGGCTGGCCATTTTGCCTTTCTGTAACCATGACAATGTTATTGCTACAGAGGTCAGCAATGGTAATGACAGTGAGTGTCAAAGGTAGTTCGCTGCAAATGTTTATTGCAGATTTTTATTGGCCATTTAAGGGCAGCACAGGGCACAGCTGCTGCCTCACAGTGCCAGAGACCTGGGTTCAATCCTGGGTGCCACCTGTGTGGAGCTTCTCTGTGACCATGTGGGTTTACCCCAGGTGCTCCGGTTTCCTCCCACATCCCAAAGACATGCAGGTTTGTCGGTTAATTGGCCTCTGTAGAATTGCCCCTAGTGTATAGGGAATGGATGTGAAAGTGGGATAACGGATGTAGCGTGACCAGATGATCAATGGTCAGCATGGACTTGGTGGGCCAAAGGGCATGTTTCAATGGTGTATATTTTAATCAATTCAATCAATTGCCTGGTACTTTGAGGCTTGACTGGAACACCATCATCAAATAACATCATTGTTAAAGTGCTCTCTCTCTTTTTCACATCTCCCCCTCTAGAATTCAACTCTTTGCTAAATTCCATGGGGGAGACCACTCACACGTTGCTGTGGAGGTTAACATGCATCAATTGATACTTGTGCAATGATACTCTATAAAAATACGCAGCAGGCACAGATACTTCAAACCCCTCCAAGCCAGCCACAGAGAGTGGGACATCCTGCTTTGTCCCATCGTAACTAGGCAGGGGAAGACAATGAATAGATGTTCATGCCAATGGGGTCTCATCGACACCGTTCATTACAAGCATGGTTAAGCATCGAGTCATTTTGTGCATTTGCTGACAAGTGGACAAAATAAACTTATGGACGCCAGTAAAAATGGAATTGGTTCGTAACCAGGGGATGGCCTGAACTTGATTGTTGACAGCACATTCTATATTTATGTCAGAGGAAGGGAGGAGCATTTTGCCTTATCAACCACAGGAAGAATTATGAAGAATCTTAATAATAACAGCAAGAAAAAAATGCTTGAACACTCAATAGTTCAACGAGAGATATTTGCACAATTTATCTTATAATGCTTAATTGTGACACTCCATGAATCCTTCCTAAAATACCTACAATACTTATATCCCACTGAAGCAGCCATGTGACCACAGAATAGTTATCAGGCGAAGCAGCCTGCAACGCTATTTAGAGGATGGTGAGACACACGACTATTTAGGGCCTGATGAAGTACATTAGGATTCAGCCCTTGCTTGACACAACTTCTGCACGAGAATGATAAACAATTACTTTTAGAAAATAATCTAAGTAAAAACTAGGACTCTCTGCCCTAATGTCACAAGGATAATTAGATTTTTAATTGGATTTCAATAGCCACTATTATATTATATGAAAGATTGTGTCATATTAGGCATAGATATCAATGCTTGCTTAAAAACATTGATCAGGAAAAGTTTCTGACCATCTAAGAAAAGTCAAGAGAAGGATCAATGAGTCAGCCAACTGTCCTATTTAGTCAGGGAAATGTCTTGTATTTGCACTTGCAGTTCAGAATTAGTTCATTATAAATGTTTGATAAATGACCATTATTTGAAATGGCTTCACAAATAGAACTTGATGTTTATTTCTTTAAAAAAAATCCAAGTGAACAAAAGTCGATCACTTCCTTTAGCTCAGCAAGATGGACATCATTTTTATGACGTGCTTTCAGAATCAGCACTTGTTTCTAAACAGTCCATGACAAAAAAGATGAAGAACCACTGTTATTGTTTGGAAATTATTTCACAGTTCACAATTTTATTCCATTATTTTCTTTTGGAGATATGCATTATCTTTAACTATAAATGTTGACAGTGTATTTCTCAGATGGGCAGGAAATAAAGATGCAAATTGAACATGGAACAGAACAGTACAATACAGGATCAAGCCCTTCAGCGCACAATATCCCATGATGTCGTCAAACTAATATACTCTGCCTGCATGTGATCTGTTTCTCTCAGTTCCCTGCATATCCATGTGCCTACCTCAGAGCCTCTTAAACGCCACAATTGTTTCTGCCTACACCACCACCCTGGCAGCACATTCCATGGCACCCACTGACCTGTGTAGAAAACCTGCACTGCACATCTCCTTTAAACTTTGCCCCTCTCACCTTGAATCTATGTCCTTGAGTTTTTGACACACTGGGAAAAACGACTGTCTACCCGATTCATGCCTCTCAATATTATATACTTCTATCAGGTCTCCCCTCAAACTCTGATGTTCTAGAGAAAACTATCTAAGTGTGTCCAGAGTCTCCTTGTAACTAATGACCTCTAATCCATGCAGCACTCTGATAAATCATGTCTGCACCCTCACCAAACGCTCCACATCCTCCCTGTAATGTGGCGATCAGAACTGCACGCAATACTCCAAATGCGACCTAACCATAATTCTATAAAGCTTTAACATGGTTTTCTGACTCTAATGTAATAGAAATTAGTATAAATTTCAAGTATTTGATGGAATGATAAATGTCACTTCCAAGCACTTGTCCAAAAATTGGAATATTTGTAAAGAGGCAAAGAACAACAAGCATTCCATTACAATAACTCAACTACCATTTATTTAGCAAAACAGTGTTTTTTGTGGTATTCCATAAAATTAATAAAATAGAAACAGCATTTTCCAATACATTAATTCCACATTAAATGTTCATTATTTGATTAAGAAAATAAGGACCTTTCAGAGCATACATGATCCAAGAAGTCAGGCCCTCCCAGGAATCCTATATATAAATTAATGCTTTTTAAACAATCAAGATTACTTCAATGCTACTCTGTATCAGAAGGTCATGGTTTTGTCTCATGTTACATCCAAACAAATGTTCTTCAATCAACAGATTAACTGCATCCCTCCATTGCTGTTTGTGACCACTGGAAGCACTGGAAGCGAAACAAGCCAACGCCTTGTTAAAAATAATTTCTGAAAAACTGGCAACTATGGGTCATTCGTATAGGTCTATTACGAATCTTTCCAACCTCCAGCCAAATGTCTGAAGAAGGGTCTCGACCCAAAACATCAACCATTCCTTATCTCCATAGATGCTGCCTGTCCCGGTGAGTTACTCCAGCTATTTGTGTCTATCTTCGCCGCAAATTCAATGTATGATAGGTAGAGCTTTAAAAATGTTCTTGACAACAATGAAAGAGATCTACAATAATATGAGGCAAAAACAAAAAATGGAAAGTAAAAGTGAAAAGTTACTGGACGTGTCCCAAAGATTAACAGAGAAATGAACGGTGTCACCTTCACTGCTATTTACTGTTGAAAAACAGCTTCAGGTATATAAGCCTTTTGCGCTGGGCCCCCTCCCAGTTAAACTGTACCTTTATCAGATGTTTATTGATCCATTTTGTGAACGTCTTTTTCTGTACTCTGTCACGCTCATCTGCAAAAAAAAACATAAGAAAAAAGGTTATTTTTCCATTTTTAAATATTTAATTTAAATATATTCAGATATGTAATTTATCAAATTAATTAAGAACTGCATTGGATAAGCAATGAAACTCTTCATTGTTATCAATAATATCTGATGAATTATTAACTTTGTCAAAGTAGAGACCTATACCATGCCTTTTTTACACGGATTTCAAATTAATTTTGTGCTTGGGTGTAACCCTGGTTTCCAAATAAATACATTTCCAGATATGAGGTGCTGGAGTAAGTCAGTGGGTCAGGCAGCATCCCTTCTCCTGATACTGCCTGACCCGTTGAGATACTCCAGCATTAGGTGCCTTCTTTGGCTAACCAGCATCTGCAGTTCCTGGTTTTATACTCCACTTTGAGACTCCTTAGATTCCATTCAAACAGCTATAAGTTAACACAAAATGTCGGTTTCTTAAATGATGAATGACATTCTGAAATAGTGAAAAACCACATTGGGCACATGTTTTATGTATTGTATTGTGTACTACATTTTAAGAGATGCCTATAAAAAGTGGAACAAAATATTGAAAAACTGAAAATTAAAAGTATAAATGCTGGTATTACACAGTAGATCCAGCGCAATATGAAATAAGAGAAATAGACTTTACATTTCTGGTCAATTATTTTCCTTCCAAGACTATCCCATACATTGGTTTGCTCTAAAGAAAATGCCGTTTTGCACAATTTTCTGATAATTGAGAATTAGAATAATAAATAGTGTTAATCCTAATTCACAAAGCTCATCAGTAATTTGTTGCCAGAAACAAATTTGGATTTAATTAAAAAAATGTCTGGTGTCAGAAATTTCAAACTAATACTGTTAAAAGTGTTCTCTGATTAAAATCAAAGAGACAGCTTTAAGTCAGAATATAAGTTTTATTTTGCATCTGTACGATTTGTAACCAGAATATGCTTTACCCTCCCATCTCAAACTCTCATTCTGAAGCACAGAATTGAACAAATTACATGACAGAAAATTTGAGGACTGGAAATTGAATGTAGGAATTAAACTGCCATATACAAGATATTGTAGCTTCTTCACTAAACTACAGTTGACTCAACCGAATACGAACTGGGTGATAAAACAAATGGCCACTAGTATCCCAACCCTCTCACTTAAGATCACCATCTTCAGTACATACTTAAAGGCCCTTGTATTTTCCCCATACGGCCAGAAGACAAGACTAGGCGAGCCACAATCTATTGAAGGAAGTCTCTGAGCCCGGCCTCCGCTCGCCTTCAGTGGACCGCGGCACCAGAGCACACGAAAGGAGCATGGAGGTGCTGATGGCGGATGCAACAGCAAGTGAGTGCACCGGGGTCGTGCCTTCCACGCTCTCAAGGTCGGCTGCGGGATGCTCCTCCGGGACACAAAGGCTGAAGATGGCCGAGTGACGAGAGGGACTACCTGGATGGAGGCAGCGGCTGGAGGCCCTGCACCAGCCTGGGGCTGACCTAGGAGTGGAGGGCGCCACTCCAGAGGGCCCGACTGGATTTTGAAAATGGCGGCAAAACCTGGCGACATGCATGTGGCCTCAGTGGGGTATTTCTATGCACTTTGTACTAATGTGACTGTACTTAAGATTTGGCAATATTTTACTGCATTTTATGTAATTAAAAAAATGTCACTGTACATCTGTATACGTGATGATGAAGAACTATTGACCATAATCAATGTTACTTTAAACTTTTTGAAATATCTAGTTCATTGTCTGTTTGCTGCTCTAAGTGCACAAAGCAGTAACATGCATATAAAACTCCTCAGAGATTTTGCTTCCATAACTTGTGTTATTGCACGCAGCAGAGACAAATGCTTAACCTACAAAGTTTTCAAAAAATCCAGCAATATGACAAACTTGGTCAAGAAGCAAATCCCAGTGAGTTATATTTCTATTTAACAATCACATGTAAAACAAATAAAAAATGTAAGTAACTAGTTTGGATCATGCTGTATATACAATCAGAATTTTCCAATGTGATTCAAATCTAATGTTTGAAATATGATAAAATGTATAATCTTTTCAATTCTGCATATAAAAACTCATTTGTATTTAAAAATGAGGTTCAACTACTAGATCCAAGAGACTTTCATTCAGCAAATCAAAAGTTAAACCAATTTCCTGCATTTCGCCTCAAACCTAATAATTCATATACATTTGACAGGATTGCTTTATTAATTAAAAGACAATTTCTCAAACTTCTGGCACAAGATGGTGATCTTGCACGTTTCTACTTCAGTATGTCCTAGATTTATCGCGAGTCAATCATTCATGTGTTGAGCATTTGACAAGAGAAAGCTTCCAAGCCTTCTTGCAACACAATTTATGCTTTTCCATAGTGGGGTGGGGTGGAGGGGTTGGTTGATTTCCATGGAAGCTATATTATGGAAATAGAAACTGGGATGTTGACATACATGGTCCTGTATTCCAAAGAGTACATTATTTTGACAAAGTCAAGCACTGACTTTGAAAGGTTCTCATTAGTACCACAATTTTAAATCGCAAACAACAATGTCACAATGAACTTTGTACTAACTTTTGCCAATTAGCTTTAAGTTCATCAAATGCTCACATTGGAGTCAGCTGTTCAGCACAGAAACAGGTCCTTTGGCCCTCCATGTTTATGCCCATTTTTATGACTCTTTAGAGCATGCACACTTGATTGCATTAATTTAATGTCCCTCCACGCCTTGTCGATTCAAAGTACCTATCAAGATGCCTCTTAAATGTTCTTGACCAAATATTAAACTCCCCATTTTGGGCCAGGTACCAATTGGCCACTAAGGCGGGGCAGCATAGTGGCGCAGCTGGTAGACATGCTGCCTCACAGCACCAGAGACCCAGGTTGGATCCTGACTCTAGTGTTCTCCGAGTCTGCACGTTCTCCCTGTGACCACATGGGTTTCTTCCGGGTACTCCGGTTTCCTCACACATTCAAAAGACATGTGGGCTTGTAGATTAATTAGCCGCTAAATAAAATTGCCACTACTAGGTGTGGAGAGTGGATGCGAAAGTGGGATAACATAGAACTAATGCTAATGGGCGATGGATGGTTGGCGTGAACTCTGTCGGCTGAAGAAACTGTTTCCATGCTGTATCTCTAATCTGAAGACCATTCTCACTACTTTATACTGCACAACGATTATTCAAAAAAACCTGCTGAGCATGTAATGAGGTAGGATGATCAATGTGAATGTGTCATATAAATAATTCCTCACTGCCACTGCCCTCCTACCTACTGCCCAACGCCCACAAGGAAATAAAGGTCCTGATTATTCACACTTTCTCTCGTCACCCTAATCCCACTTCAGTTACAGTAATAATTGCAATATAACCTTGGTCGGATTTAATTAGTCTTTTACATTGTTCCATTGTAATATATTGTTTGCGTAATATTGTGTTGCTTCTGAAGGCACAGCTTAATCAAAAGCAATAGATAGGCGCATTGAACCTTCAGAGTTTGTACTATGTACCTGTTGTTGTGCTTTTAATACATTTTTCAGTATAATTTTTAACATGTATAAAACTGATAGACATATAGACAGAGCACCCGTCGACATGCAAGCTACCATCTCACATTGCCAACAGCCCACCAAATAAAAACTCTTCTGACTAAATTCTAACATTCAAAGAATGGTTGTAACAATATTGTTCTGTTTAATGACAAAGACTCTTAGGCGCACTTTATCAAATGAAAAGGGCAGTTAAACAAAGCAGCAATTGTGTTGTTATCCAGATTTTGTGCTCACATTTCTGAAGTGGAGCTTGAGGGCATAGCCTTGAGAGAGTTTTACGAGTGAACCATGGTGGACCGATACGGTCAAGCACAACTGAAGAAGGGTCTCCACCCGAAACGTCACCCATTCCTTCTCTCCAGAGATGCTGAGTTACTCCAGCTTTTTGTGTCTATGCAATAACCAAGGCAAACTGGTGGATTATGTACATCATCTGCTGTTAGATGGGCCTGCACAAAAAGCCACGTGGATATCACACAGTGACTGCAATAGTTTGATTTTTTTTAAACAGGGTATTAAATCGACAACACAGCTGCTGCAAGTGCTTCCTTCAGAGCTCAGTAATAGGAAGACTAAAATAAAATTACTACTTTCAGTCTGTTTTTATCCAAGGATTGAAGTTCTGAAGATTGCAAATCATATCTGGTCATGAGCATGCTTGGAACATGATTGCCAATATAAAATGAACCTTGATTGCATCATTTAAGATAATATGTTAACCTTATTCTGCGCTATTCAACATAATTTCATAAGACCATAAGATGTAGGAACGGAATTAGGCTGTTCGGCCCATTGAGTCTACTCCACCATTCCATCATTCAATCATCGTTGAAAACATTAGCGATGCAGTGGTGCTGGTTTTGATGGGAACGGTGAAGGACGCACCACACATCTCTGTCCTCCAGTTCCTGCAGACTTCTGCCACTGGAAGTATAGGATTTTGGTGTGTGTGCGCTTTATCATCATTCCTTACAATGCTATATAATCGACAGTGGTCGCAACTTCTACTGAAATGTGGATGGCCGTTTGCTCGCTAGAAGCTCAACTGGCCCTTGACAGGTCTTGTTTTTGGTCCTGCTGGGGGTCCACAGTCCCCTCCTCATCTGGCAAACCAGGTTTAGTCGTCGACTATCCAACCATGGAGCAGTTAGCATGGGATTACATGGTACCCGCGGCGGGGGGGAAACCCCCCCGACCTCCCATCATGGCCGACCTATTTTTCCTCTGAACCCCATTCGTCCGCCTTCTCCACATAACCTTTGAAGTTTCATGGTGAATTGCTATGGTTATGTGGAGAATGCTGAAGTAATGAGTTCAAAACCACAGTACACAAAATACTACCTAAATAAATATCTAAGCATCAACCCAATAATTTATTTTTGAAGACGAAAATCATATTGATTTGAGTAAGTTTGCAGCTAGTATCATAAAGGAAGGAGGGATCTGGCATTAAATCATGTGTCACTTCTCTGTCAAATGGTTTAAAAATAGAACGGTATCATAAATTTTTTTACACATTTCACTTCCCCTCTATGAACAACTGTCAGCGCCCAGTCACAGCTTCCAGATAATCAGGAATTTATTTTCCCATTTCAAAAGAATTTGGTTTCAGCATAAAACTCATTCACGATACAATACATCACAACCTAAACGGTTACAGGCATTAATTTAACAAAAATAAAATGAGTGAATTGGAACTCTCACGAGAACACAAATTCTACAGTTTTTATGCCATTTTGTGCAATACTTGAATACCACATATTTTGTGCAATACTTAAATACTACATATTCCCAGGATTAACAATGTAGGAAAGAACTGCAGATGCTGGTTTTAATCAAAGGTAGACACAAAATGCTGGAGTAACTCAGCGGGACAGGCAGCATCTCTGGAGAGAAGGAATGGGTGACGTTTCGGGTCGAGACCCTTCTTCAGACTGAGCCGTTCTGATCAGTCTGAAAGGTCTCGACCCGAAACCTCACCCATTCCTTCTCTCCAGAGATGCTGCCTGTCCCGCTGAGTTACTCCATTATTTTGTGTCTACCCAGGATTAATTAGATAACTCAAACTTTAAATATTAGCACCAGAATGAAATGATAATTTTTCACCGTCCACTATCTTCATCAGCACATTGAAAGCTATGAAACATTAAATGCAAGAACAATTCAAATAGTAGGCCACAGGGCTGCTCAAATCTGTAATACCAATCACGTTATGGTCAATCCTGTGCCTATGACATGTTTTCCCTTTAAATTTTGTAGTCTAAAAATCTATCGATTCACCGTGCATTCACAACCCAAACTGCAGAACTGCAAACCCCCCCCTACCTAAATACATTTCAATTTCAGTCCCGAGTGACCAGCTCCTTGATTGTGTGATTATGCCCCTCATTCAAGGCTCCTCAGTTATAGGAAATGACCTTTTGACAGCTACCCAGTCAATCCTTCACGGAATCTTGTACAACTCAGAAGATCATTTTTCACTTTCCTTCAGTGAAAAAAAACTGCCTAATTTATCCTATCTAATTTTGTTTCATTGTGGGGATAGGATTGACAGAGGAAGAAACAAAGATAAATTAGAATGAGGAATGAGGACAGAAACTTTTTCAAAAGTACTAAATGCCGTCACTTGAAAGATAATATTCACACTTGCTACTTTTCAAGATTAGCAAATAATAGTCACACGTTTACAAAATTTGAAAGGCTATCATGACATTAGCTTTTACATTACAGGATATGATTACATTATACTTTATATTATAGTTGTATTATTACCATAGCTACAGAAGAAATAGAATGAAAACATTGTACTGACCCATGCAACACATCAAGGAGACCAGACTTGCATTTAGCTCCCTGTCATTGCTGTAAAGACCCCACATGTTTGCTGCTCGTAATGCTGACATGCTTTACTTCTCTCCTGCAAGGTTGAAACTCAAGAGGAATAGAATGCAGTCGAGGGGTGGTAAGAGGGCATGTGGTAAGTAACAGTGGTAAGTGGTTACAGTGGTAAGTAACTGCCCACTCTGAAATTTACAGTGAGGATTTGCCTTCTTCTGCTCAAACCACTTTAACTGCCTTAGCACGCCGCTGAACTTAGGATCCCATATTAAGCCAAATGTCGCTAGTGTCTCAGAGAGACTCTGAATCAAACTCTGAATCCAAAGTTTAAAAATATTCCATGGATTTATTGTGGTATCTTGAAATTATAGCAGCCGAGGTGAAGATCAGTCTTGCAATGAACAGTAACGACCTGCCTGCTACTTGCACCAGCACATTTCCATAGTTAGTAGAATGTCTTTTAAAAAAAATCCAGACCAGCTTGTTCCAATTGTCCGGTTGCCAAAAATAAATAAATTACAGTCAAAAGTTGTTATATCTTCATTCTTCTCTAATAATTAATTTTCCAGTGGCCCACAATACTGAGCTGACTCAGGCATAGAGCAATGTTCACAGGCTGCAAACACTTCCCTTTTCCCTTGCTTCGCCCGGATAACATGGGCAAAGTGCTCAGAGCTATAAATATCTTTCACAGCTCTGGCATTAGACAGCAAGCCTTTAATCCGGTATGACAATAATTTTCTAACTTCTCTGCTGTCTTCACCTGCGATTTGCTGCAGTGGCTGTGCTGCATTGCTTCCAGTACACTGCTCAGATCAGCCTCCTCAAAACATGGCAGTCGAACGTCATTTCCTCAAAGCTGATAGTGATTCACTGAAATACTGAAGCTATAAAATTTAACTGAATTGCTTCAAGCACAAAATAAACCAAATCGTGTGAATGATAAACATACTGTCATTTGAAATCAGCAACATTTTTTTAATTTTCTATTTTTAAATAATGTTACTTTTTAAAGGCATGATTTTGAGTATTGTCTTCAGTTTAGGTCACCATGTTATAGGAAAGACGTTATCAAACTTGAAACGTTATCAGACCCGTTACCAGGATTCGAGGAACTGATCTAACAGGAGAGATTGAGCAGGCTAATGCTTTATTCCTTGGAGCGCAGGAGGATGAGGGGTGGTTTTATAGAGGTGTACAAAATCATGAGAGGAATAAATCGGGTGAACGCATAGTATTTTGCCCAGAGTAGGGGAAATCGAGAATCGGAGGACATTGGTTTAAGGTGAGGGGGGGAAGATTTAATGAAAACCCGAGGGGTATCTTTTTTTGTAACACAGAAATTGGTGGGTGTATAGAACAAGCTGCCGGAGGAGGCAGTTGAAGCAGGTGCTATTGCAACGTTTAAGAAACATTTAGACAGGTACATGGCAGGCATGTGCCGTGAGTAATTACTCAGGGTAGGCACTCAGTTGGCTTTAAAAACAAATTAAACCGCGCATGCGCAGATTGTTCACTCCATAAAAATTAAAAATTAAAATAAAAACAGTAACAATTCAATTTGCCCAAGGCTTCCTAGTCTCCTTTATTCTTAATTACTGAATGGGTGGGGGGGGGGGGGGGGGGGGGAAGGGTGATGGCAGGTGGAGAGATGGTGGGAAAAACGGGAGTACAGGGAAGAGTTGAATCAGTCGTCATCTTATTAAATGACAACACTTGCTCAAAGGACCAATTTGGGGGGGGAGTGTTCCTTTCACAGCGTCTGTGCCAGGGGTAAAGTTGCGGGGAGGGCAGAAGTGTTGAGAAGAAGGGGGTCGGGGATAATGGCAGTATCTCACTCACTCACCGCTGCGGCAGCTCTCTGGGCGTGAAGCCACGTATTGTAGCCGGGGATAGAAGCAGCTCGGGTAGCTGCGAGCGGCCGCCGGGAGCTGACAGCAGAACTGACTACCACTTCAGCGCCTTCTGCCGGCCCGCTCACCTCTGGCAGTGCTCTCCGTCGGAACACCTCTCATCAACTCTCCCCCACCCCCACACCCCGTGAAATACTGTATTTAAAAAAACACCAAGAAATGTACTTGCCACGTTATGGGTACAAACATTCCATTCTTCTCTCTCTGTTTCCTAAGATACACTTAAAATAATGACAATCCATATTTGAAAACCCCGCCAAGAAACTAGCGCTGCGCATGTGCAGTAGGCTGCTGCAAAGGCAGAGTTACAGCGGCCTTCAGCCCCGCTTGAGATTGATGGCTTGAAGCAGCGCTGACGGCACGTGGGCTGCACAGACCTTCAAGGGTTACAAGCGCTGCGGATGAAAGGCGTGGAGAATGATGCCTACCTAAGAGATCGATCTCTCACATAGGCATCATTCTCCCCTGTCTTTACTATTTATATTTAGGAATGACTATGTTATCATTTTAGTCAGGGTAGGCAGTGCCTACCTTGCCTACCCTGACGGCACGTGCCTGGTACATGGATAGGATAGGGTTTAGAGGGACATGGGCCAAAAGCAGGCGGGTGTGACTGGTGGAGATGGGGCACATTCGTTGGCATGGGTCAGTTGGGCCGAAGGGCCTGCTACCATGCTGTATGACTCTATGTATAAAGGTGGTGAGAATTCACACAAGTTTCATAATGCGGTCAAATTTATATTGCATAATGCAGACAAAAAGCCACATGGAAAACCCGTCTCTCAAGATTTTGCACATTCTCCACTGCTGTAGAAGCATAGTACACAGAATTATAAAAGGGCCACGACAGCTGATGTGGACTGATGCAGGGCTGCGATAGGAAACTTTTACAATTCCTATCCTCCAACGAGTGCTGCTCAACCTGCCGAGTTCCTCCAGAGATTGTTTTTGCTCCAAATGTCACCATCTGCAGTCTCTTGCGTTTCCAATATCCCCAATATCCTCAATACTTTATGTATTTTGGACATTCACGTGTGTGCAAGCAAATGCTATCTATTGGGAACTGGTGGTACGAGTCTAGCTCGGAGGAGGATAATCCTGTGATTCAGTACATGCACACCACTGAAATCCTTCAAAATGTCTGTCTTCCCTGGGCTACTCCTTCCAAGGGCAATTATTATTTCCAACTTCAAAGTTCAGATCCTTCATTATTGGTGTTGATGCAGTGGTTGAGTAACTGGGCTAGTAACTTGAAGGCCTGGACTAACATTATGGGTAAGCAAATTTGAATACTACTGGGGCAGCTATGCAATTTAATTGCAATCAGTAATAAGGATGGTTTTTTTTTTTAAATGGCCTTGGTGGTAACGACCTTGAAACTACCCCCAGTTTGTCATTAAAAACCCATCTGGTTCACTCATGTCCATTGAGAGGGGTTGGGAGGTGGGTAAATGAACCATTTTAGGATGAAGCCCAAGTCAAGTATTTGCGACCTTGTTTTCAAATGTTCATCATCTGCGGGTGTTCTCGACTTCAACACACACCTGCAGTAAAGTGGTCGACACCCGGCTCCTGTCAGAAATTGGCAAGCAAGCCACTCAGCTGTATCACAACCATGTTAAAACAGAAAATGGATAAAACCAGATAGATCAGTTTGCATTGATCAAATCAACAAATTCATACATAAGGGTACACAAAAGGCTGGAGAAACTCAGCGGGTGCAGCAGCATCTAAGGAGCGAAGGAGATAGGCGACGTTTCGGGTCGAGACCCTTCTTCAGACTGGTCAGGGATCAGGTAAACGAGAGATATAGACGGTGATGTGGAGAGATAAAGAACAATGAATGAAAAATATGCAAAAAAGTATCGATGACAAAGGGAACAAGCATTGTAAGCTGTTTGTGGTGTGAAAATGAGAAGCTAGTGTGACTAGGGTGGGGGAGGCAGATAGAGATAGAGGGAATGCCAGGGCCCGAGGGTTGAGGGAGAGGTGGGAAGGGGAGGAGACAGCAAGGGTTAACAGAATTGAGAAAATTCATGTTCAAGCCCAAAGGATGCAGACTCCCCAAGCGGAATATGAGGTGCTGTTCCTCCAACTTGCGGTGTTGCTCACTCTGGCCGTGGAGGAGGCCCAGGACCAAGAGGTCGGATACGGAATGGGAGAGGGAGTTGAAGTGCTGAGCCACCGGGAGGTCGGCTTGGTTATTGCGGACCAAGCGGAGGTGTTCGGCGAAACGATCGCCAAGCCTCCACTTGGTCTCACCGATATAGGAGTCTGCATCCTTTGGGCTTGAACATTGAATTTTCTCAATTCTGTTAACCCTTGCTGTCTCCTCCCCTTCCCACCTCTCCCTCAGCCCTCGGGCCCTGGCATTCCCTCTATCACTATCTCTCTCCCCCACCCTAGTCGCACTAGCTTCTCATTTTCACACCACAAACAGCTTACAATGGCTTGTTCCCTTTATCATCGATACTTTTTTGCATATCTTTCATTCATTGTTCTTTATCTCTCCACATCACCGTCTATATCTCTCGTTTCCCTGATCCCTGACCAGTCTGAAGCAGGGTCTCGACCCGAAACATCGCCTATCTCCTTCGCTCCTTAGATGCTGCTGCACCCGCTGAGTTTCTCCAGCCTTTTGTGTACCCTCGATTCTCCAGCATCTGCAGTTCCTTCTTTAACAAATTCATACATAATATCAGCCGAGCACGTTTTACAATGTCCACTTGCAAACATCTGTGGGACTGAGCGTAAACTGAAGAATCAACTTCCAGATGAATCAAGTTACGCTCAATAGTACTTTGTGCACAATGTGTCGACACCATCACAATACCAAATACATTCTCTCTCAAGTATCTTTGGCACAGACTAACAAGAGAGGGCAGTACGTCATTTATATCCGAGAGCTGTAGCCTAAGAGTCCTCAGTATAGATCCAAGACCCCATGGACTCTCAAGGCGTCAAGTCAAAAACAAGCAAGGAATCATTTTGATTACCAACGAGCAACTTTCCTCAACTGGTGTTGAGCTGCAGTGAAAGTAGCAAGAGGACAGAACATACTCTGGATGGGAGACTTGGTAGCATCACTGGCCAAGCTAGTCATGTCCTGGGTACATAGTGCTGACGTAACTCAGCGGGTGAGGCAGCATCTATGGAGAGAAGGAATGTGTGATTTTTCGGGTCGAGGCCCTTCTTCAGATTCAGGTATGTCTTGGGTTTGCAAAAGGTAGTTCACAAGCCAATACAGGGAATAACATCAGTCAGGGATGCAAAACAACCAATCTTACCCTGTAAGATCTCTGTAACTCTACAAATCATCTGTGGCAGATCGCCTATGACTGCAGTGGTAGAAGTGACCACTACATATTCCATGTGGACACCGAAGATCCATCTTGCGCAGCATGCTATACGAGTAACCTCAGACCATATCTGGCAGCCCAATATTAGGCACTCATAAGATGATATGATCAGATGGGGCAGAAATGTATCACACAACATTCCATAATGACATGGCTTGAGACATCCATCCCTCTACCCTTGAAACTCCTACAGCTGAAGATCATGTCCAGAGATTCATCAGACATAACTAAAGTTGATGTATCAACCCATGAAAGCTGCAATGCAGTGTGTATTCTATGTAGCACAAGATAGTATTTAGTAGATCCAAGCATGTGGTTCCATACCAATGATTCAGAGCAATGCAAGGAAGGAACTGCAGATGCTGGTTTACACCAAAGATAGACACAAAATGCTAGAGTAACTCAGAGGGACAGATAGCACCTCTGGAGAGAAGGAATGGGTGATGTTTTGGGTCGAGACCCTTCTTCTGACAGAAGAATGGTCTCGACCCAAAACGTCACCCATTCTTTCTCTCCAGAGATGCCACCTGTCCCGGTGAGCTGCTCCAGCATTTTGTGACTATCTTTGGCTCAGAACAATGCTCTATAGTCCAGCCATACGTCGCATCATGAATGGTGATGGACAATTAGACAGCTAAGCGGAGCAGAAGACTCCAAGAGCACCTCGATCCTAAACAATGTTTCCCTCCAAGTCGCACACCATCTGACTTGGAAACGTAGCGGCAATTCTTCATAGATTGAAGTTGCAAGACTGAACTGAGAACAACAAAAGATAACTTCATCAAAAGAATTGCACAGGTATAAAACTCATCACCATCTTCTCAGGGGGAATGGAGAATGGACAGCAGATACCAGCCTTGCAAGTAGTATCCACATACTAAGTGTGAATAAAAACAGAAAGTGTACAACACTAATTATTCTATCTTTAAGAGGATTTAGAAGATTGTGCAATATGTCAATAATTAACATGAGATATATTTATCACATATGGCTCAGCAAAAATATCTCTTCATAAACATCTCCATGAACAGATTATCTGGTCATATGCAAACTGACCTTTTCGGACATTACAATGGTGATCATACTTCAAGAATATTTTATAAACTGTAATTGCTGTGCAGCATCGTAAAGACATGAAATATTTTTAAAAATATGTCTGTATTAATTTTCATTCATTTATTTCATTTTAATAGAGTTGTCTTAGAAAGTATTGTACAATAGGGCATTGTTGCAGCAATCAGAAGATTAAGTTGTCAATCTTGGGGCATTAATTTCTTGAAGCATTTGACTAATTCACTTCTTGGTATGTGGGTTTACAGGGCTGACATTTATTAACTTTCATTAGTTGCCTTTGGGAAAGTGATGACATCTTGAACCATCAAAGTCCTGCTTCGCTCAGCTCTGCTGGTGTTATACTTTATTAAAGTGCTACTTGCACAATTTTGGAGAAATGGTAGCTTAAATGGTTTTTATCTAATGCTGCAGAAAAAAATGTTTCAATAATCAACCTTTTTAAAATTAACTCTTGAATGGATTTCAAAGGGTACAAAATGGCAGTGATGAATTATAACACATCTGCATTCTATTTTATGCACAGATCGGACTATTATAAATAAATCACTGATGTGAGCATGCGTTCTGTATATTTGTTCAATGTTCAAAACAGTAAACCATGAAAATGAAGTATTAGAGTTCCACTGAACTTGCCTTGAAATGGCACCTTACGCCCGAATGCTTCAGGCTTAGTCATACAAATGTGACAGCTGTATTTTAAAAACACATGGTGTAGAATTGCTCCTTTCTTGTTCATGTTGGCATCAACTGTACCGGTAATCTGAACTTTTTTTTTCTTCTAATGAATAGGTGGGAAAAAGGTGTCAAATGTTGACTTCAGTTTGAAAGAATCATTTCAAACTGAATCTTTATCAACCTTAAGGTTGCTTTTTTAAACAATGTTGCAATGGGATTGACTAGAAATTAACCTTATTTGTTTCTGGGCATGAAAAGATAAATTTAAATGATTTTTTTTTTTAATCATTTGAAGTGAAATTCCTCTTGCTTATAATTAAATGATTTTTTAAAAACATACCAAAAATATCATCTAAAATTTTGAATAATTGCTATTTGTATTATAATATTTTTCATCTCTGCACCAATGTGTTCCACACAAAACTGAAACTTTAATCCCTGTTTAATGCATCTGGTTGGTTTTGTTCCTCTGCTATAGCACCATCCCAATAAGGAATGGAAATAAAAGGTGTTTGCATTTGTTTCATTGCACGGTTAACAACTCACAGTGAAGTACAGGGGCATCAACTTAAGCAGAATAAAGAAAGCAGGCATCACACCGACAAAGTTAAAAGTTTATTTGAAATACCTAATCTCTGCTACCGGCCAAATTGTGCTTTACAAGATGAAGAATACTCACCTTTTCTGCCTGGATTACGTCTGCAGAAGTACCACTGAATAACAATGCTGAGAAAATGCCCAACAACAAATAGTGCAGGCAGGATCCAGGAAGAGCTGGGATCAGACATTTTCCTCCAACAATTCTCTGGAAACTAGAAACTTGCTGCAATAGACTCCTCTCGGGTGATGCCTCCACGCTTAAAATTTGGATTGTTTTAATCTCTTCAAGGGAATAACATCACCAGCTTCCTGCCTGTAGATGCTTCCGGTGCTTAACCAACCTTTGTAATAATTAACTGAAAAATGTTTCAATGTCGAGCAGGGTTTTTTTTAAATCTCAATTTCACAACTTCACAAATTGCAGAGATGCCATACAATTGCAAGTATTGGTGTTTAAAAAAAAAGGATATTGATATTGAGCTGCCAGCCACCACAATTTACTTGCTCTGGTTAGTTTGATCAGAGGCCTAACAGGAGACAAGTGAAGTTAGTAACCTGACAGAATTCACGAGTTCAGTATAGATGATACTCATCAATGACTTCATTAATCAGATATTATGAGTAAACGAGTGGTTGTGTGGTTACGTTGGATAGCTAGAAGCTGCAGATATGCATGCTGCAGATATCATCTCAGAGAGGTAACAGTCAGTGGGGCGATGGTTAAGCAGAATAGGCAGGTTAGATACTGCAAAGATTACCATTTACAGTGGTTGTAATGGATGCCGCATCAATCGTTAATTGATGTCTTGACAAAACATGATAACGGTTGGGGTGTTTTCGCAGCACAACCTAAAATTGCAGTTTGGAAGGATGATCAAGACAAAAATCAATGATCTAATTTCACTTTGTTTCAACTCTCAGCAATGGTACGCAGCTTGCTACTGCATATGCACATCATATCCATGACAAAACAAAGTTATGAAGATTAAATGCTCATTTACCTCTGAATAGGACAGGCTTTCCCACATGCAGTGCACCGCCTTGCACTAACAAAATAGGAGCTCTGCGGCCATGAAAGTTTAGTTTACCCAGAACGCTTGGAAAGAACAGCGATCATCAAGGACTCACACCATCCTGGCCACACACTCATCTTTCCGCTGCCATCAGGTAGAAGGTACAGGAGCCCGAAATCTGCAACATCCAGATTCAGGAACAGCTTCTTCCCCACAGCCATCAAGCTATTAAACATGACTTCGAACAAACTATGAACTATAACAGCCTATTGCACTTTACCTGTTTACGTGTGTGTGTGTGTGTGTGTGTGTGTGTGTGTGTGTGTGTGTGTGTGTGTGTGTGTGTGTGTGTGTGTGTGTGTGTGTGTGTGTGTGTGTGTGTGTGTGTGTGTGTGTGTGTGTGTGTGTGTGTGTGTGTATTATGGTATATGGACATACTGATCTGATGACTACAATATCCTGTTGTGCTGCGGCAATGCAAGAATTTCATTGTCCTATCTGGGACACATGACAATAAACTCTCTTGATTGTAACTCCAGGCACATTGATTGTGATGTTCTGGCCCAATGCAGATATCAGGCATGCATAAATATTTGTTTAGAAGCATAATTGTCCATGTAACCAACAAGGAAGAACTGGGGCGATTAGTATCAAAGTTAACAGAGTTGGTGGACTTGAATCGAATGGTCTTGTCTGTGTCATATCGCTTTTCCATCATTTTACTTGATGCTTGTGCCAATGCAGAAATTAAATGTTAGTGCTGTATTGTGGCAGGCCTGGTCATTAGAAATTCATAAGGAGAATAATAAGAACTGACTCAAGCAATAACCTGACAAAGAATCAGGATGGTGATTGGATTTGAGCACCTTTTGTAAAGCAGCAATAATGTTGCAACAATCCTTGAATAATGCTTTGCAATGATCATTGCTTCCAAACCACACGAAAATACTTCCCAATATTTTCTCAGATGCCTCCTGATAAGAGAAGTCACAGGAAAGCTATTATGGTGAACATATTTTAGTTCTTTTATCAGCACACAGCAGTGGTCATTGCTGCACAGTGCAGAATGCCAGAGGTTCAGTGGAAGGTACCAGATACTCTATACAATCCATTTATCTGGTAGTGGAGTGGTAGTCTGAAGAAGGGTCTTGACCTGAAACGCCGCCCATTCCTTCTCTCTCCTGAGATGCTGCCTCACCCGCTGATTTACTCCAGCATTTTGTGTCTACCTTAATTTCTTTGATATGCCAACTACCAAAAAATCTATTCAGTTTTAATGAAAGAAATTTGAGCATAGGCTGCTATGCCAACTATTTTGCTCGATGTGATGCCAGCTCTTCATATTCGACATACCATATTTTTATGACCTTCTTATCCTTCCTTTTCATTGAGGCTGTAAACATTTCTCCAATAAATATCAGTGGTAAGTAAACCATTTTATAATAACCTTCTAATCAATTTTCCCACTTATTGTTCATGCAGTAGTGCTGACCTTGTGTGGATGCAGGTTAGACACAGAAAATAGAATAATATCCAGGAAATTGAGTAGAAGGATGAGAGCATCAAGTGTTATGATTCATTGGCTACATGCATGTTCCGGAACTGACAGCATCTTGTATGTTGGATAACAACTCAAAATATCACTATTTTGTTTCTATTTCTGCAACGATTATCATTTAAAATATTTATTGCAACAATAATCCCTATGCCACGTATTACTTTGGCAGGATCCTTCCCAGGGATATTTGGAAATTTGACGTAGGTTACAAATGGTCTAACTTATCCACTTATAAGGAGTTTACATAACTTAAGGATGGCTAATGTGCAAGGTTGATCAACATGCACACAATTAAAGCATTCTCCTTGAAATGTTACTTTGAGATTAGGTTTGTTAAGGAGTGATTTTATTTTATTTTATAATTCACTAAAGCTGGAGTGTAGCTGATTTAGTTCCTTCGTTTAAAACGGGAAAATCCAGGGAATTATAATCTGATGAGCCACGTCAGTGGTAGGGAAGCTGTTGAAGAGGATTCTTCAGGAAAGGATTTACTCTCACTTGGAAGAGAATGGGTTAATTGGCGACAGTCAGCGTGGCTTTGTACATGGGAGAACGTGTCTTACTAACTTAATCATGTTTTCTGAGGTGACAAAGGTGATCAATGAGGGTAGGGCGGTGGATTTTACCAAGACATTTGATAAAAGTCCTTCATTGAATGCTGATCCAGAAGATTAAGACACATGGGATTAACAGTGATTTGGTGTAGATTCACAACTGATGTACTGATAGAAGACAGAGGGTTGTGGAAAGGCAATATTCAGGTTAGAAGTCTGTGACCGGTGGAATTCTGCCGGGAACTGTGCTAAGACCGCTGTTTTTTGTGATATATATAGAGATCATTGGCGGAAATGGGGTTTAACCGAAGCAAGTGTGAAGTTTTGCACTTTGGGAGGTCGACTACAAAGGGGAAAATATACAATCAATGACATGGCCCTTAACAGCATTGTTGCCCAGCGTGATCTTGGTGCCCCAAGTTACTAACTCCCTGAAAGTGGCAACACATGTAGATTGTGTAGTGAAGGAGGAATATGGTATGCTTGCCTTCAGTGGTCAGGGCATTGAGCAGAAGAGATAGGACGTCTTGAAGAAGCTTAATAGGACTTTGGTTAGGCCGCATTTGGAGAATTGCGTGCAGTTCTGGTTGCTCTATTACAGGCAGGATGTGGAGGTTTCAGAAAGGGTGCAGAGGAGGTTTATCAGAATGATGCCTCGATGAGAGGGTGTTAGCAGAGGTTAAACTGACAGGTGGTTTACTCTGGAAAACCGGAAGTTGCAGGAAGAACCAAGACCAATCAAGCCATCCACAGAGCACAGATAAAGGAAAGAAATACTGCTGTTGAAATAAAGATTTGAGAATGTGAAACGATTGCAATGTATGATAGCAGATCCTCTACTGGGATGAGCATGCAAAGAGTCGCCGCACTCCGGCACCATCTTGGATCGATCCAGGGGGTAAATATATATAAAATAAAGCCATTTTAAAAATTGCATTAAATCATTAAAGTTTGACAATTTCTCGTGTTTATTGACTTCTTATTGCAGTAAAATTCCTAATACAAAAAATGTTAAGACGGTCACTCAGAAACCTATATAGCATGTAAACAATGACTGATAATGGACTGTGGAGTAATTAAATGATTCTGTAAATGTTATGACTGTTGCATGAATCAAGATACTAAAACTTGATTTAAGTTTTATTTCCCACATGAAACACTGTACAAACAAATAGAACATGCAGCCTATTCTTTGGTATTTAATGGTATACGACCATCTGCATTGATGCAGAACAGAACATGATGACACTGCACACGCACACACATTGGATTTGCTCAGTCAGTGTCAGGAATGGTATATTAGTTTAATGGAGCGCCATATTTAGAGCAGTGTACAGAAAATTATGCAAGGATTTTATATAGTATACATATTTCCTTATTTGGAAATTAGCAAATATTAAAAAGACCCCTGCAAAAATGTGCGAAGGGTTCAGGAGAAACCTCTTCCATTAAGCACTGGTGAGATGTGAAATGCAAGTGCGATCATTTAAAGAAAGCTTGATAAATATCTGAAGCAGAGGTTGAAGCAGATTACTGGGGAAAAAAATGAAATCTAGTTTAAAGTTGAAATCTACTTGGAAGGGAGCCAGCGGAGTTTAATTGGAGGGGAAAGTCCAGCTCTGTAACCCAAGATAAAGCAGGAGTAGGCCATTGAGCCCTCTGCATTTGGTCCATCATTTATTTGTAGATTTAGTGAAAGCAGGTCATTCAGCCCACACCAACCAAAGATCACCCGTACTTGGTTTAGTTTTTTTTTAGTTTAGTTTAGTTTATTGTCACGTGTACCAAGATACAGTGAAAAGGTTTTTCATTGTGCACCATCTCATCAGTGGAAAGACAACACTTGATTACACTCAAGCCATGCACAGGGTACAGGTACAGAATAAAGGGAATAACGTTTAGTGCAAGATTAAAGTCCAGAAAAATCCGATTAAAGATAGTCCGAGGGTCTCCAATGAGGTAGATGAGAGGTCAGGACCTCTCGAGTTGGTGATGGGATGGTTCAGTTGCCTGATAACAGCTGAAGAAACTGTCCCCAAATCTATGTTATCACACTTTTGCATCTAATACACGGAGGACAATTTACAGAAGCCAATTAAGCTACAAACCTGCACGTCCTTGGAATGTAGGTGGAAACCGGAGCACCCGGAGAAAACCCACACAGTCAAAGGGAGAATGTACAAACTCCGCACAGACAGCACCCATAGACTGGGTTGAACCCTGGTCTCTGGTATTGTGAGGCAGCTGCTTTACTGCTATACTACTGTGCCGCACATTCTATAAGATCAAGGTGGATTTTTTATGTGGCAACAGTTTCCAAACGATTGCACAGTATTCTAGGTGTACATCACCCCAGGAATCCATATGTCTCTTTTATTCAACTCATCTTGCAAAGAAACTTACTACCCTGCAAAAGGTTTGTGTTACTTTATGTATAAAGCATGGGAAATTTTTGGTTCTTTAGTATATTTGTCTCGGTTTGTATGCCAGCAATGCCACTGCAAACAACATTTTAATCTGCACCTCACCGCAAATTACAACAAACTAGACACGACGTAGCACGCAACACAACCTTTACCAAGCACAGATACCGTGCAAGAATCTATCGTTTCAACTTTTAGATGTCAATTCCTGGAAATAACCACAAAAAAGTCAAACAGAAATCTCTAAAGCAGCAAAAATAACAGTCTCTGCCACGTCCCCAAGACAGTGGTTACTCATACACGCAACCTTTAATATGCGCGGAAGATTCGTGCAGTATCTCGCCCAGGTGACCTAGTTCTAATGTAAACTGAAACAGGCATCAACCAGTGTTGGAATTCATGACACACAATGAACTGCAGGTGTTGGTGCAGGCACGTGCCGTGAGTAATTACTCAAGGTAGGCAGTCAGTCGGCTTTAAAAAAAAAATCTTAAACCGCGCATGCGCAGATTGTTCTCTTCGTAAAAATAAAAAAAAGTAACAATTCAATTTGCCCAAGGCTTCTAAATCTCCTTCATTTTTTAATTACTGAATGGGTGGGGGACGGAGGATGAAGACAGGTGGAGAGATGGCAGGAAAAACAGGAGCACGTTGAATCAGTTGTCATCATTGTTGAATTAGTATTGAATGACAATACTAATTCAAGGGACCAATTGGAGGGAGAGTTCCTTTCACAGCGTGTGGAGAGTCTGTGCCAGGGGTTAAAGTTGCGGGGAGGGCAGGAGTGTTGAGAAGGAGGGGGTCGGAGATCATGTCAGTAACTCACTCACCGCTGCCGCAGCGCTCCGGGCACGGACAGCAGAACTGGCCGCCACTTCCAGGGAAGGAAGCAGCTCGGGTGACTACGAGCGGCCGCTGGGATCCAACAGCAGAACCGGCTGCCACTTCAGCGCCTTCTGCCGACCCGCTCACCTCTGGCAGTGCTCTCCTACTGAACACCTCTCACCTGTCGCTCGCCGGCTTTGCTCATGTCAGCCGCTTCCCGCAAATCCTTAAATTCCCACAGCCGAGTAGCCTCCATTGGTCCCTTGAGCGGCAGTCGGAATTTAAGGATTTGCGGGAAGCGAGTGACACGAGTGAGGCCGGCGAGCGGCAGGAGAGAGGTTTTCAGACGGAAAGCACTGCCAGAGGTGAGTGGAGAACAGCAGAAGGGGCTGTCTGGTCCCGGCGGCCACTCGCAGCCACCCGAGCTAATTCACTGCCGGGCCACAATGCGGTGGCTCCGTGCCCGGAGCGTCGCAAGTGGGTTACTGGCCCCGATCCCCTCCTTCACAACGCTCCTGCCCTCCCGCAACTTTACCCCGGGCCAGACTCCTCAAACGCTGTGAAAGGAGCTCGCCCCCCCACCCCGGGAAATACGGTGTTTAAAAACATAAAGCACCAAGAAATGTACTTACCACATTATCGGTACACAAACTCCATTCTTCTCTCTTTGTTTCCAAAGATACTCTTAAAATAATGACAATCCATATTTGAAAAACCCGCTAAGAAACTTGCGCTGCGCATGCGCAGTAGGCTGCTGCGCCTGCGCAGTACTGCAAAGGCAGAATTTCAGCTGCCTTCAGCCCCTCTTGTCATTGACGGCTTGAAGCAGCGCCGACGGCACGTGGGCTGCACAGACCTTCGCGTGTGGCAAGTGCTGTGGTTGAAAGGCACGGAGAATTATGCCTACCTAAGAGATCGATCTCTTAGATAGGCATAATTCTCCCATGACTTTACTATTTATATTTAATAATTACTATTTCATAATTTTAGTCAATGCCTACCTTGCCTACCCTGACAGCACGTGCCTGTGTTGGTGTCCAAAAAAGACACAGTGTGCTGGAGTAACTCAGCGGGTCAGGGAGCATCTCTGGAGAAAATGGATGGGTGACGGTTCACGCCGGAACCCTTCTTCAGACCTTTCATTGATTTTTGAATATTGGCGAGTACTACGAAGAGAGTTCTAGTTCTTCTTGGATATCCTGGGCGTCTCATATCAAGTAGTAATCTTGTGGACTTCCTAGGAATAGGTTCCAAAGCACCAATATCACTCAATTAGTGGCTCAAAATACGACAGTATTCCAATCACTTTCTGACAAAAAAATACTGTTGGGCAACACATTAGGCAGTGGTTAAATGCACTCTAAATACTTTACGCATTGCTTGCGGGCATTTGTTCAAAGCTTCAGCATTATGTGCAGGTTTAAAACTTCAATGCTAATATAAATTTTAATTTAAGGGAAGGTTTTATATTTTGTTCATATTGTTTCAATGATCAAAATAATGTCTTCTCTGAATATCTCCATTTTATGAACAATGTGCACATCACGGCACTTGCTGGTTTAACTAAGAAAAAACTCAGTTGCATGAAATAAGTCAATTTAGAAAAATATTGCTAGTAACTAAATACAGTATTATAAATCCTCCATTGCGCATTTAATCTGTAAATTTATTGAAATATTTGCAAATGGGTGTTGCAACAGGGTACATTGCTTGATCTATGCAATAATAATAATTTGTCCAGGTGGAGAGAGACAATATGAATCCCGATTATTTTTCAGGGCTCCCATTATTGGTGCCTGGTATTTGTGAATTATATCTTTGGCCACGGTCTCTTTCAAACATCCTAGGTTTGATCACCTGTGCTCACTGGAAGCTCCAATATAGTAGTTTTAATGTGGCAACAGTTCCCAAACGATTGCACATTATTCAATGTGTACATCACCCCAGGAATCCAAATGCCTCTTTTATTCAACACATCTTGCAAAGGCCAATGCACTATTTACCTCTCCAATGCTCCCTGAACCTTTCAGTGATTTGTATCGAATATCACAAGGTCCCTTTAAACACCATCTACTTTCAGTGTTTCTTCCCTGAAATCTCTCCCCCCTCCCCCCCAAAGGCAATCACTTGATTTCAGATTTCTCACACTCATTTATTTGAGGAGTAAAGTTTTGTTTGGGAACAGCTCCATCCAAAATGCAAGAAATTGCAGCAAATTTTGGACACAGCCTAGACCATCAAACAAACCAACTTCCCTTTTATTGACTCCATTTACACCTCACGCTGCCTCAGCAAGGCCAGCAGCATAATCAAGGACGAGGAATAAAGGAGCAGACTGTTTTCTAAATGGGGTGAGAATCCAGAAATCGAAGGTGCAAAGGGACTTGGCTGGTGCAGGATTCCCAAAAGGTTAATCTGCAAGTTGAACTGGTAGTAAAGAAAGCAAACTCAATGCTAGCATTTATTTCAAGAGGGCTTGTATACAAAACAGGGATGTAACGCTGAAGCTCTATAAGGTGTTGGTAAGGCAAGATTTGGAATATCGTGAGAAATTTTGAGGAAGGATGTACTAGCTCTGGAGAGAGACCAGAGGGGGTTGATAAAGAATGATCCCAGGAATTAGTTGGTTAACTGATGATGAACATTTGTCGGCACTGAGCCTGTACTCGCTGGAGTTTAGAAGAATGAGGGGGGACCTCATTGAAACATACCGAATAGTGAAAGGCTTGGGTTAGAGTGGATGTGGAGAGCATGTTTGCATTAGTGGGAGAGTCGAGAACTAGAGGTCATAGCCTCAGAATTAAAGGACATTTTTTTTCAGAAGGAAATTAGAAATTTCTTCAGTCAGAGATTAATGAATCTGTGGAATTCTTTGACACCGAAGGCTGTAGAAGACAAGTCAGTGGATATTTTTAAGGCAGAGATAGATAGATACTTGATTAGTACAAGTGTCAACGGTTATGGGGAGAAGGCAGGAGAATAGGGTTAGGAGGGAGATAGATCAGCCATGATTGAATTGCAGAGTAGACTTGATAGGCCAAATGGCCTCATTCTGCTTCTATTCCTTATGACCTCATGAGTCGCACCCTGGTCACTCCCTCTTCCCCCCTCTCCCATCAGGCAAAATGTATAGAAGTGTGAAAACGCACACCTCCAGATTCAGGGACAGTTTCTTCCCAGTTGGTATCAGGCAACTGGACCATCCTACCACAACCAGAGAGCAGTGCTGAACTACTATCTTCCTCATTGTTGACCCTTGGACTATCCTTGTGCAACATTTCCGCACCAGTCACATATTCCCATCTCCACCCCATTGTGCTTTTTGCAGAGCCTGCTCCTTCTGGCAGCTGCAACATTTAAAAAGCATTTGGACAGGTACATGGATAGGAAAGGTTTAAAGGGATATGGGCCAAATGGAGGCAGGTGCGACATGTAGATGGGGCATCTTGGTCAGTATGGACAAGCTGGTCCAAAGGGTCTGTTTTTGTGCTCTCTGACTCAATAACTTCCCTAATATCGACTGTGACTCCCTGGTGCCAAGGGCTTATTCAGGGTACGAAATGTTTGAAGCATCCAGGAAGGTTTCTTGAAACATTATGTAGATAGACCAACAAGGGAGGCAGACATTAGAGCTTGTATTTGGAAATGACCTTGGAATAGGGTTCAGAGGTTCAGCGGGAGATCATTTTGAGAACAGTGATCATAACTTAATTTCAGAAAGTGCCAATTACAACCATATTTGGCAGGATCTCGGGAGAGAAGATCAGGAATGGCTATTATTGTGCATAACTACATCTGATATGTGGGAGTTGTTTACAGGCAAGCTGCTCAGAATTCAGGAGCAACATATATCTGTAAGAAAGACAGACATGGATGGCAGGGTCTGGGAACCTTGGATACATTTAGTAAAAAAGAGAAAGGGAAGTAAATCCAAGGTTTAGGAAGATGAAATTGGACAGAGCCCTTTTAAGAATGTCAATGACCAAATCAAAATAAAAATGCACCAATTCCTCACAACCTGTTCTTGAGATGCATTTGCCCATGATTGATGCCCCATTAAACATGGCCTTGACTTTAAAATCCTTTCCTTACTTTTAAATTCCTCTCAGCGCACTTCCCTCCTCTGTGTACAACCTTTATCTTAAAACCTCTTGCGATGCAGGTATCCTCAAAATGCCAGTCTTCTGTACCTCCCCCATTTAATCACTCCCCCAGCAATGATAATACCATCAGCGGCCACCTCTGCAGTGTTATGCAGCTTATTTCCTGTATGTAGGTATTGCAAGAGGTGACCAAAAGATTGGGCCTGCCCAATCTTTTGGTCATCTGTTGCAATATCTACCTACATGGCCAGATGTCAAATTTTGTGAAAGTGCCTTGGGACATTTCACCACATTTTTTAATTGACTCGAATGAGAGTGCCATTACAATTAGTAATAAATTTCATTTAATTAAAAAAGCAAGTGAACAAACAATTAGTTAGGTTGTAAGTATTTGGAATACTGGGATCATTTATAAAATAGTCTGGTAGCTGACAAATTCACATTTAAGTTGACAAAGCTCAGCAGTTACTCAAGAACTCATACTTCAATGGCTTCACCTCATCAAATCTTGGTTCACTTATTTAATACTTTGTTTGGCAGGATTGCTATATCACTGAATCATCTGTGGTTTTTTTCCCTAACTTCCTTTACTTTATAATGTACTTACTCTTGACATCTCCTGTTCTACTTGTTTTCATTATGAGCCCACAATTTAATTACTCCAAATGCCAATTATTAAAGACAAGTATGAGCATGCTGCTTATTTCATTAAGCCAGTGACTGATGAAAATGTAGCCATTAGAGCTCCAATCTATTCCCATGGGGTCAATAGCTTCACACTATTGCCAACATTCTCCCATTTAGTATGACGAGTGCAGTAAGAATTAAAGGATATTACAAAGATATATGGTGGTCTTTGGCATTTGAGCTGCACAGATCTTGATGAGGTTTACCTTCCTATTTCTGTTTGGTGACATTTCTGCTGCTGTTCTGAGGAAGGACACCAAATCTGAGGAAGGACATTATTGCCATAGAGGGAGTGCAGAGAAGGTTCACCAGACTGATTCCTGGGATGTCAGGACTGTCTTATGAAGAAAGACTGGATAGACTCGGTTTATACTCTCTGGAATTTAGGAGATTGAGAGGGGGTCTTATAGAAACTTACAAAATTCTTAAGGGGTTGGACAGGCTAGATGCAGGAAGATTGTTCCCGATGTTGGGGAAGTCCAGGACAAGGGGTCACAGCTTAAGGATAAGGGGGAAATCCTTTAAGACCGAGATGAGAAAGACTTTTTTCACACAGAGAGTGGTGAGTCTCTGGAACTCTCTGCCACAGAGGGTAGTTGAGGCCAGTTCATTGGCTATATTTAAGAGTGAGTTGGATGTGGCCCTTGTGGCTAAGGGGATCAGAGGGTATGGAGAGAAGGCAGGTACGGGATACTGAGTTGGATGATCAGCCATGATCATATTGAATGGCGGTGCAGGCTCGAAGGGCTGAATGGCCTACTCCTGCACCTAATTTCTATGTTTCTATGTTTCTATGTTCAACTTTATATCGAGACGTTCTGATATGAGTTGTGGAAACTCTTCCACATCTCCAAGCAGCCGTTCTTCCATGTGAGCACTTGCACAACATTGATAAGCTATTCAAACATTGCGGAGTGGAGAGGTTGTAGCACTCTGGACACATTTGAATCTATTATCAAGAGACAGTGGCTGATTTGCCCTTTTAATAACTTGGGGACACAAGCCAATTGCAAAGGTGTCTGAGGGGGATCAAAACTCATTTAAACTCTTTAAGTACCCAACGATTTTATAATTAACAAAATTTTCACCAGTTACAATTATGAATAGATTATGCGGCAGTGATCACTTGAAAGAATGCAAGATCTTGATGATGGAGATTGAAGTAACTTTGATTTTGGAGTCCAGGCTAAATCGTTTCCCATTTGTGCTGTAGACTAGTGGGGAGCTTGTAGGAGATAGTGTAATATTGTAGTTAGAAAGAGTAAAGTGACGATTGGAGTAATGGCACGGCATTGCTTGACCCTTAAGTACTGGGATTGGGACACTGATGGGAGTTTGTTGGCTTACATGCCTTCAGATAGACAATGGGTTTGACACATTTCATAAGATCTCCTTTTAAGGACTTCCGGTGGCGCTATGGAGGGCTAGAAAGCAACACTAGCCAGCTCCGTGAAAAAAACGAGGAAAAACCAGGGGAGAAAAGACCTACCTGCTGCCTGCTGTTTCTGTACCGGCTGCCGTGAGTGACGTCATCAGGTGTGCGACTCGTAATGGCAACACAGCGCAGCCCACCCGTCGATAAAACAAAACTCCGGCATACAAGGAAAACGGCAGAACAAGAACAAGGCCCGATTGGAGCCTCGGCCTCAGGTAGGACACTATCCCTAGAAGATGTGTTGAAAAAACTGAAGAAAAAAATCGGAAATTGAAGAACTCAAAGTTTTTTTTGTACAAGAAGACCAGCAGAGGAGGACAAAGGGCTTAATTAGGAAAGGAAAAATAGATTATTAAAGAAAACTGGCAGGGAACATAAAAACTGACTGCAAAAGTTTTTATAGATATGTGAAGAGAAAGAGGTTAGTTAAAACAAATGTAGGTCCCTTGCAGTCAGAAACAGGTGAGTTGATCATGGGGAACAAGGATATGGCGGACCAATTAAATAACTACTTTGGTTCCATCTTCACTAAGGAAGACATAAATAATCTGCCGGAAATAGCAGGGGACTGTGGGTCAAAGGAGGAATTGAGTGAAATCCAGGTCAGTCGGGAAGTGGTGTTGGGTAAATTGAATAGATTAAAGGCCGATAAATCCCCAGGGCCAGATAGGCTGCATCCCAGAGTACTTAAGGAAGTAGCTCAGGAAATAGTGGATGCATTAGTGATAATCTTTCAAAACTCTTTAGATTCTGGAGTAGTTCCTGAGGATTGGCGGGTAGCAAATGTAACCCCTCTTTTTAAGAAGGGAGGGAGAGAGAAAACGGGGAATTACAGACCAGTTAGTCTAACATCGGTAGTGGGGAAACTGCTAGAGTCAGTTATTAAATATGGGATAGCAGCACATTTGGAAAGTGGTGAAATCATTGGACAAAGTCAGCATGGATTTACGAAAGGTAAATCATGTCTGACGAATCTTGTGGAATTTTTCGAGGATGTAACTAGTAGCGTGGATAAGGGAGAACCAGTGGATGTGGTATATCTGGACTTCCAGAAGGCTTTCGACAAGGTCCCACATAAGAGATTAGTATACAAACTTAAAGCATACGGTATTAGGGGTTCAGTATTGATGTGGATAGAGAACTGGCTGGCAAACAGGAAGCAAAGAGTAGGAGTAAACGGGTCCTTTTCACAATGTCAGGCAGTGACTAGTGGGGTACCGCAGGGCTCAGTGCTGGGACCCCAGCTATTTACAATATATATTAATGATCTGGATGAGGGAATTGAAGGCAATATCTCCAAGTTTGCGGATGACACTAAGCTGGGGGGCAGTGTTCGCTGTGAGGAGGATGCTAGGAGACTGCAAGGTGACTTGGATAGGCTGGGTGAGTGGGCAAATGTTTGGCAGATGCAGTATAATGTGGATAAATGTGAGGTTATCCACTTTGGTGGCAAAAACAGGAAAGCAGACTATTATTTAAATGGTGGCCGATTAGGAAAAGGGGAGATGCAGCGAGACCTGGGTGTCATGGTACACCAGTCATTGAAAGTAGGCATGCAGGTGCAGCAGGCAGTGAAAAAAGCGAATGGTATGTTAGCTTTCATAGCAAAAGGATTTGAGTACAGGAGCAGGGAGGTTCTACTTCAGTTGTACAGGGTCTTGGTGAGACCACACCTGGAGTATTGCGTACAGTTTTGGTCTCCAAATCTGAGGAAGGACATTATTGCCATAGAGGGAGTGCAGAGAAGGTTCACCAGACTGATTCCTGGGATGTCAGGACTGTCTTATGAAGAAAGACTGGATAGACTCGGTTTATACTCTCTGGAATTTAGGAGATTGAGAGGGGATCTTATAGAAACTTACAAAAATTCTTAAGGGGTTGGACAGGCTAGATGCAGGAAGATTGTTCCCGATGTTGGGGAAGTCCAGGACAAGGGGTCACAGCTTAAGGATAAGGGGGAAATCCTTTAAGACCGAGATGAGAAAGACTTTTTTCACACAGAGAGTGGTGAGTCTCTGGAACTCTCTGCCACAGAGGGTAGTTGAGGCCAGTTCATTGGCTATATTTAAGAGTGAGTTGGATGTGGCCCTTGTGGCTAAGGGGATCAGAGGGTATGGAGAGAAGGCAGGTACGGGATACTGAGTTGGATGATCAGCCATGATCATATTGAATGGCGGTGCAGGCTCGAAGGGCTGAATGGCCTCCTCCTGCACCTAATTTCTATGTTTCTATGTTTCTAAGAAATGGCAGAGTTAAAGAAAGAAATAAAGTTGGAATTAAAGACTGAATTGGCAAAAATGAATTTTAAGAAAGAAATAGAAAAAATCAAGGAGGAGATGAAGGAGTTAAAGTCTGAAATCAATATCTCGGCCACGGAATTATCTGACAAACTGCGAAAGGAAATTGTAGAAATATTAACGGATCAATCTGCAAATATAGTGGAAGAGATGAATGATAAACTCGAAAATAAGGTGGAAACAGAGATGGAACCCATGGTGGAAGAAATCAAGGAGCAGTCGACAGCCATAAAAAACCTTGAAGAACTACCCGAAACAAGTACTCAGACGACGAAAACACTCCTCAAAGAAAATCAACGTTTATCTGATTTACTGGGCAAAATAACTGATAAATGTACCGAGTTGGAAGGACGCCAGAGAAGACAGAACCTAAGGATCGCGGGTATTCAAGAAGGGGGAGAAAAGCATCAAGATACCCGAGAGTTTACTGCAAACTTATTGCAAAAGGTTTTATCTCTGGAACAAAAGCCTTTACTAGCCCGAGCACACAGAGTAATGAGACGTTATACAAGGCAAGACGCTCCTCCAAGACAAATGATAGTAAAAGTCCAGTATGATCATGTCCTGGAGGAGATGATGAACAAAATTGTAAAAAGTAGAAATCTTACATATGAAGAAGATTCGATCAGCATTTACCGAGACTATCCAGCAAAGGTCTCCAAAAAACGAAATGCGTTCAAGGAGACCAAAAGAATTTTGAGGGAAGTGAAGAATCTGAAGTACAGTCTGAGGTACCCAGCCACCCTGAGAAATACCTACAACCAGGAAAAACATTATTTCAAAAACCCAGCGGATGCAATGAACTTTGCCCAAGGGATTAAGGAGCGAGAGGTAGACTGAATGAAATCTTCAAAGATTAACTATACCAACAAATAAATTGTACTTTCAAGATTGGAGTGGACTATGGACTTGTTTCATCTAAAGAAGATGGAGAAGGATGCGGATTGGAGATCCGGGGATATACGGATTGGAGACTCTCCTATGGATACCAATAATTAGAATAGTAACACTACTAATATTAATAACTAACACATACTAAAATTAATACTGCGGTATTATTATTAATTAAAGCTAATAACTACCAATTAATGATTAACTAATTATAGCTGATTTACTTAGAATTAAGTAAATAGTAAATATAAACACACAAAATATAAACTTTGACTTTATTTATCCCCCCTGGCACTTTTTATTTATTTATTTTTCACCTATATTTTTCTTCCCTTTTTTTTATTTTTTATTATTACTTTATTGTTTTTATATTTTCTTATTATAATATCTTTTAATATGTATTAAGTATAGATATTATCATATACTTGACCGATGGAGCTTGTACACATCAGAGTTTAATACTCCCGGTTGAATATTTTTATGGAATAACAATTTTAATGAACCATGGAGATGGATAAGTTTGTAACATCGACTACGGAAGTCTATAGATTGCTAGCCATGGTAGTATGGCTAACACTAACTACACCAATATTAGATGTAGTTTTTTCTCTCTTTGTGCACCCTATTAATCTCTTAATCTATCCTTTTTTTAATATTATTTCCTGTTATTATTATTTTATATTTGAATGGAGTTATAAATTAATGCAAATGAAGTATATACGTGAGAGATACCCAAGGGTCTTGAAATTCATCTATTCGGAGTTCGGGTGTAAAGTCGGGTATGTCGAGCTGAACCATTTGCCCTATTATATATCCCTTTAGATAAAAGATGCAAGACTTACAAACGAATATGGGGAATGGAGGAATAACGTTTTGTAGCTGGAATGTTAAAGGCATTAATGAACCAATTAAGAGAGGTAAAGTATTAGCACATTTAAAAGCACTTAAAGTAGACGTGGCATTCATCCAAGAGACACATCTAAAAAAAGAGGCAGAACATAGATTTTACTTCGGAGTCACGTGAGTGACTACGTGAAGAACCCGCCTCACGCTGGCAACGGCATGACGTCAACGCTGACGGCGGAAGGAGGAGCTGCAGTAAGGAGCAGCTCCTCGCAGCGGTCGGAACGGCCCGCAGGTAAGTGCAGTTAGATCGGGGTTTTTAGGTTACGCTGGGTGGCTCCAGCAAACGAAACCAAAAGTAAAATTTAGAGCCACGTTAACGTGCTGATTGAGCACTGATTATTAAAGAAAAATGGAGAAATCGGGAAAGAAGTTTTCGCGGGTAAAAAGATCTTCCCGGGGTGAAAGTAAAAATACGGGACGCGAAGTTAGTGCGGACCCGGTTCCGATACCGTTGGCCGCCGATTTACCCGATAGTGAGTTTCCAGATTCTCCAGAAATAATAACCACGGAGGAAAATGTTCCTAAAAAATGCAAAAAGAAATCTGAGAGGCCCGTGGTTTCTGATGACTCTGATACGGAAAGACCTCCAGACAATAAAACTATGTGGCTAAAAATGGAGCATATGGAGAAAGTTCTCCAAACAATTATGAGACAAGGGTCACAGTACCCAGATGAATCCCAAAAAATCCCTGAGGGGTTTGAATATGATGAATATGGCTGTGGGCCAAGTTGGGAATATGATACTCCGGACCCAGGATTTGGGCTGGAAGAAGAAGTCTCATGGGGTGATATCCCAATTGATTTAGGGCTGCAGAAGGCAGACCCTGCTGGTGGCTATATGGCTTTTGAAAGCACACCACAAAGTAAAAAGAAAAGGCCTAATGTGCCTGGGATAGCACAAGATTTTGCTATACCTGAAGGAAGTGGTGAGGCTATGGAAGAAAACCTAGCTGCCAACATAGATTATATGGTATCTCACCAACTTCACAATTCTGTGATGAATGAAACATCAGAATTATATAAAGCTCCAAGAAATTGTGCCTCATTGGAAGTGCCTACGGTGAATCCGATGATATGGACGTCTATGACTCCAAGTATGAGAGCCCAAGAAGTGAAGTTTCAAAAGGTGCTCAAATTAATTTCTGCTGCCATTACGGCCTATGGCAGGCAAATGGAGAATCTGGAAATGGAAAAGATTCAAAAGGATACTTTGGGCTTATTGTGTAATTCGTTCTATGAAATTAATTGTATGAGGAAAATGGCGATTCGGCCCATATTTCACCCTAGGTTTGCAAGCCTGTGTCAAGAAAGTGGTGTTCAAGCTCCTGGGTATTTGTTTGGAGAAAATCTGCCGAAACAGCTGAAAGAGTTGGATGAAGAAGCTAATATTTTAGCAATGTTAAACCTTTTGTCTTTGGACAAAGAAGGGTTTTTTCGACCCGAAGGGGTTTCGATTTTCGTTATAGAGGCAGAAATTTGTCACGAAAATACTATCGTGCTGTGCAGGCGAGTGCTTCCCTGTATTCGGGAAGAAGGAGACCACCACGCTCATACGGAGAGGTATTAAAGACTTATATCCTTAAAGAAACTGTGGATGACTCTCCAGTTGGAGGGAGATTGCAAAAATTTTATAATGCCTGGCTTAACATTACTTCTGATCGATATGTATTACAAGCAGTTTCGGGAGCCATTATTATTTTTAAAGAAGGGGTTAATCCTCCTGTACAGAATAAACCTGCTTATGCTTATGTGTTTTCTGCAGAGGAAAGAATGGAGATTAATGTGGAAATTGACAAATTATCTGGAAAAGGCGTAATTGAAAAGACTTATGAACATAAGCATCAATTTGTCTCTAATATATTTCGAAGAGATAAAAAAGATGGTGGTTGCAGAATTATTCTGGACCTTACAGATCTAAATAGGTTTGTAGAATACAAACATTTTAAGATGGAGACATTCAGTACTGCAAAATATCTTATCTCAGCAGGGTGTTATATGGCTAAGATTGATTTGAAGGATGCCTATTATTCTGTAGCAATTCATCAATTCTTCAGGAGGTACTTAAAATTTAATTGGCTGGGACAATTATGGCAGTTTAAAGCTTTACCAAATGGATTGAGTTCGGCTCCTAGACTCTTTACAAAACTGTTGAAACCAGTTTTAGCCCAATTAAGAGCACAGAAAACACATTATTATGGCTTATCTGGATGATATTCTGATCATTAATGATACTCAAGAGTCAGCTGAGCACTCAGTTTCAGTTACTAAAGCTTTGTTTGAAAAGCTAGGGTTCTTGATTCATCCAATTAAGTCCCAGCTGCAGCCAGCACAAACAATTAACTTTTTGGGGTTTGTAATTAACTCAGTGACTATGTTAGTTACTTTGCCAACAGAGAAGGCCAATGACATTTTGATGACGTAATTACCTCATTCACAAACCTTATCCCTCCATCCGAGAAGTGGCGAAAACCATTGGTAAACTGGTAGCAGCATTTCCGGCAGTGGAATTTGGTCCATTACATTATCAAAATCTTCAAAGGGACAAAATAAGGGCTCTTAAAGAGAAGGCAGGTCACTTTGACAGGCCTATGCAATTAACAAAAGAAGCCGTGTTGGAATTACAATGGTGGGTTGAAAATGTCCCACAAGCTGCTAAGAATATCATGATTGAACAGCCTGAAATGGTTTTACAAACGGATGCTAGTGCTCTCGGATGGGGGGCTACAGATTCGTCCTCCAGTTGTGGAGGTAGATGGAAAAGCTCAAGAAGAAGCGTTTCTTCAAGCTTATGGTATTTAACTATTTGGAGTTATTGGGTGCTTTTTATGGACTTAAAGCATATTGTTGTGCTAAACAAGGTCTACATGTGTTAATACAGTTTAGACAATAAAACGGCTGTTGCATACATTAATCACATGGGGGGAGTTAGATCAGTATCATGTGATTGTCTGGTCAATGAGATATGGCAATGGTGTATTGGTCGCCAAATATGGATTTCAGCAAGCTACATTCCAGGTAAGGACAATGTGGTAGCAGATGAAAGGTCCAGGATTTTTAAAGATAATACGGAATGGATGCTTAAGCCAGCAATATTTAAGAATATTGTGAACCGATTTGGGTTGCCAGAAATTGATTTGTTTGCATCTCTAGGCTTAATCATCAATTGCCTACTTATGTGTCTTGGGAACACGATCCAGATGCAGTAGCAGTCGATGCTTTTTCATTACACTGGGGAAAGATGTTCTTTTATGCTTTTCCACCATTTGCTTTGATTCAGAGATGCCTGAAGAAGATAGAACAAGATTCTGCTTCTGGATTGTTGGTAGTTCCAAATTGGCCAACTCAACCTTGGTTCCCAGTAATGCTGAATATGATTAAGAACCATATATGTCGATTCCTAACTGTAGTGATATCTTGACTAATCCGGGTAACTAAAGAAATTTACCCATTGTATGCATATATGAATTTATTAATCTGCAGGTTTTGACCAGACCACTACAGGAGCTGGGATTGTCGGACAAAAACTATGGAAGTTATAGTCGCATCATGGCGAGAGATAGCACACAAAAGCAATATATGACACATATTAAGAAATGGGAAGACTTTTGCACACAGTCAAATATTTCTTATATACTGTAAATATTGCAAATGTTTTGGAATTCCTTGCCAATTTGCATTTTGAGCAAACATTTAAGTTACAGTGCCATTAACACTGCACGCAGTGCCTTGTCGTCCTATTTTAGGACTTATGACTGATCAGAGATCAATTGGGTCGCATCCATTTAATATCTAGATTCATGAAAGGAATCTTTAATATTAATCCACCCAAACCAAGATACACAGAGATTTGGGATGTGAGCATTGTACTTACGCTACTTAGACAATGGACTCCAATTGAAGGGTTGACATTGGAAAGATTGACATTGAAATTATTATGTTAATGTCACTGGTCTCAGCTCAAAGAGTGTAAACTTTACAAAATGTTGCGTTTAGACTGTATGCATGTGACTACAGATAATGTTGTGTTCTATGTTTACGATCTGATCAAACAAAGCAGACCAGGGAGATCTGGAACAAAGGTAACCTTTCAAGCTTATTCATATTGATCCTTACTTTGTGTGTGGTTAAACATTTGAACCAATATATTAAAGTTACTGACACCCTTCGAGGAAATGAAAAAACGTTAATGGTTACGCACAAAAAACCACACACAAAAGCTTCAGTTTCAAACTATTCTCCAAAATGGTTGAAAACAGGTGTTGGTTTTAGCGGGAGTAGACACTGATGTGTTCAAATCTCACTCCACCAGGGCGGCAGCTACGTCCGCGGCGACAGGGGCGGGACGTACCTCTCGAGCATATTTTAAAAGTCGCAGGGTTGGAGTAGAGAAGAAACTTTTTCAAAGTTCTACAATAAAACCTGTTCACACTATGACAAGCTTTGGACACGCGGTGTTGGGAGCACTATAATCACCTGCTTTGTTTACTATTAATTGCTATAATCAGTGGTGTAGTCACTTCTATCTTTTATCGCTTGTAATCATTTCCCTCAGATATAAGGAGGGTTATTATATGGTCTTTAAACGATTAAAAAAAAAGTTAATTGTGAAATGATCTAACATTAGTCTGCTTTCTCATGTATGTGTTTTACTTAGCCGGACTGTCGTACGGATTAATTCTACGACATAAAAAACACCAGAAAGCTTTAAAATCTTCACGTAGTCACTCACGTGACTCCGAAGTAAAAATAGTAAGATTAAACGAGAAACTTACCAGTTCGAAGTTTGATCGTTATTTTATGAGGAGTTACGATGAGGGATTACGTGCCCTCCACTCCCGCCCTCATAAAATAAATGATCAAATGGTAGTTCTAAGTCTTTTTATGAAGCCTTACTATGTTACTCCGGCTTTTGGTGTTCTGTGTTTTTCATGCCGCTGCTTTGAAGTATGCCGTTGCCAGCGTGAGGCGGGTTCTTCACGTAATCCCTCATCGTAACTCCTCATAAAATAACGATCAAACTTCGAACTGGTAAGTTCTCGTTTAATCTTACTATTAAAAGGCTAAATGGATTGACAAAGTGTATCATTCTTCTTTCACACACAAATCTAGAGGTGTAGCAATATTAATTTGTAAAGGCACTTCATTCAAACATACTACAACTATAACTGATAGTGATGGTAGATATATTATTGTAATAGGGTAATTATACACACAAAAAAAAGATTTTTGTCAATGTTTATGGCCTAAATTTTGACAGCCCACTGTTTTAAAAAAAAATATTTAATACTATCCCAGAATTATCACAACACAACCTAATAATTGGAGGAGATTTAAATTGTACACTAGATCCTCATTTGGACAGATCATCAAAACAACGGAAACTTAAATCGCATTCCAGTGATCTAATAAATGCATATACCGATACTAATAATATTAAAGATGTTTGGAGAATGCAAAGCCCAGCTGGACGAGAATACTCATTTTACTCACCTGTGCATAAAACTTATTCAAGAATAGATTTTTTTGGCAGATTTAAAACTTATCCCACTCACTTATAATTCAAAATATCATAATATTATAATTTCAGATCATGCACCTTTAACTTTTATGATGAAAATAACTGGTAAAACGGAAAAACAGGGACAATGGAGATTTAACCCACAAATTTTAAAAGACAAAATAACTCAAGAATACATCACAAAACAGATTAAAATTTTCTTTGAAATAAATGATAAGCCAGAAATACCTTCATCCCTATTATGGGAAACTTTTAAAGCGTATGTTCGGGGAATTATGATATCCTCTCAAGCATTTTATAATAAAGAGAATCGGAGGGAACAACAGGCATTGGAAAAGGAGATCAAACAATTAGACACAGAAAACGCTGCTAACCCAACCATGATAAAACATAATAAAATCTTTGCATTTAAATATAAATTAAATACTAAACAAATACAAATTGAATTTGGAGATAAACCACTACAATTATTGGCTCGTCAATTACGAAAATTGGAGGGAGAAAGATTAATCCATAGGATTAAATCAGACAAAGGGGAATTACTAGTACAAACTAAAGATATAAATGAGAGATTTTTGCAATATTATAAACATTTATATTCAGCCAAAGCGACAGAAAATCGGACAGGAATAGTAACATTTTAAAAAAATTGTAATCTAAAAGGACTGGATTCAGAAAATAGAGAATCACTAAACGCTGAAATAACTACTAAAGAAATTGAAGAAGCTATTAGGTCATTTAAAAAATGGTAAAACTCCAGGACTGGATGGTATTGGATCAGAATTTTATAAAACATTCTATATGATAGCTCCACATTTGAAGACACTTTATGAATACATTTATGCACAACAGAAGTTACCAGAAACATTAAATTAATCTATTATAACTCTCATACCTAAATCAGATAAAGATCTGGATGAGCCATAGCTCTTTTAAATACTGATCAAAAAATATTAACCAAAATACTAGCACAAAGACTAAATACAGTGATTAATAAACTAATTTATTCAGATCAAACAGGATTTATACCAAAACGATACTCCTCAAACAACCTGAGATGATTATTCAATATTATATACTCGAAAAGCAATATTAATAAAGATTTAGCAATTATTTCATTAGACGCAGAGATAGCTTTTGATCAGATTGAATGGTCTTAGTTATTTTCGGTTATGGAAACTTTTCAGTTGGGAGAGAAGTTTATAACATGGGTTAAGCTACTATATACCAAGCCAACAGCTAGAATATTAACAAATCAAATGTTATCAACTAAATGTAATTTATTCCGAGGCTGTAGACAAGGTTGTCCTCTATCTCCACTATTGTTCGCACTGGCAATTGAACCATTAGCACAATGCGTGAGATCACATCCTGAAATATACGGGTATGAAACCAAAGAAACTGAAAATAAAATCTCTTTATACGCAGATGATGTATTACTTTATACTACAAAGCCGGAAATTAGTATTCCTAACTTATTAGATTTAATAACTCAATTTGGATTGTTTTCAGGATATAGAATTAATTGGAATAAAAGTGAACTTATGCCAATAATGGGAAATAACTCACATATACTACAACAATTTCCTTTTAAGATAGCAAATGAAAAAATCAAATATCTTGGAATTCATGTAACAAAAAGATATGATTCTTTATTTAAATCTAATTTCCCACCCCTATTGAATAAACTACTTAAGAATATCCTACATTGGAAAACATTACCTATTTCAATGCTAGGTAGAATTAATGCGATAAAAATGATTTTTCTTCCGCAATTATTATACCTGTTTCAACTGATCCCGATATATCTTCCTAAAATTTTTTTTAAGAAAGTGGACTCTATAGTTACCAATTTTATTTGGGATTATAAGAGCCATAGAATAAATCAAAAACATCTATGTAAATCAAAAATAAATGGAGGTTTTGCATTGCCTAATTTTATGTTTTATTACTGGGCAGTTAATATTACAAATATGAATTTTTGGTTGGAATAAGTAGATAAACAACCAAACTGGTTAAAAATGGAAAAGGAAGATTGTTCACCTTTCGAAATTAGCTCGATTCTATTTGCTAATACTAAAATACATAAGAAAAAGTGTAGAGGAAATCCAATAATAGAAAGTGGCATACGTATTTGGAAACAATTAAAGAAAACATTAAAATTAGAAAGTATACCACTGGCTCTTCCCATTGTAAACAACATTACTTTTAAACCTTCAATGATGGATAAAGGTTTTTTAAAATGGAAGAACTATGGAATAAATAAGATGGGTGATCACTACAGTGAAAGTTTATTTCTTTCATTTCAGGAATTACAACAAAATTACGATTACACTCAAAAGAGTACTTTAGATATCTACAAATTAAAGATTATGTTAAATCAAACACACATGATTTTATAAATGGAAAGACAGAAATTTTAGATAAATGTCTAAATAAATATCCGAATACAGAAAAATGAATATCATATATTTATAATATTTTACTGGAAAATGATTTACCAATGTTGGAAATATATAGGCAAGCATGGGAAAACGAATTAGATCAAACAATTAGTGTAGAAGTATGGAATGAAAGTTTACAACATATACACCACTGCTCATTAAATGCCAGACTTTGATACAATTTAAAGTTTACATGGATTACACTTTTCAAAATCCAAATTAAACAGAATTTTTTCAAATGTTTCTGCTATATGTGATAAATGTCAGCATTTATAAGCTAATCTAACGCATTCATTCACAAAATGTATAAAAATTACTAATTTTTGTATAGAAATTTTTAAGTTAATCTCGAATGTAGTTAATGCAAATCTGACTCCAGACTCAAAATTAATCATATTAGGAATATTAGAAACGGATCAACTACTAACAACACAGCAAATAATTTTTATTGGTTATAGTTTAATAATAGGTAAAAAACTAATACTAAGATTTTGGAAAGGTCCTACATCCCCCACAATCAAAATGTGGATTACAGAAATGTCGGAGACACTTCATCTGGAAAGATTAAGACTTGTCCTTTTGGACAAGCTAGATCAATTCAGAGGAATATGGTCTCCATTTATTGAATATTTAAAGGGTCAAGGTGGTCCGGTTCGAGGGCCTGACTGAAGCCTGAATGAAGGAATAGATGAAGAACTATATACAATAGACCACGGATATATCTCCAATGAAGAATAGCCTGCTTAATACTCCACTCATATTATCGATTTTCTACTTCTATTTTATTTCTCTTTATTATTTCTCTTTACTATCTTATTTCTGTTATAAAATAATAAAAAGTATAGAAGTATAAATAAGAATGACTGTACACTTTAAAAATATTAAGAATGTATGTGACGAATAATATGTTTCTTCTTTTTGATTTTATGTTATTCCTTTTTAATAAGTATTTACTTCTAATAAAAATTTTACAAAAAAAATCTCCTTTTAAGGAGAATTCTCCATTACCCCTCTCAACTGACAGAATTGAAGGCTTTGACAATGTTGAGAAAAGTCACATACATCATTTTTTGCTGCTCCCAACATTTTTCTTATAGTTGTCATACAGGAAACACATGCCCATTATATCTCTTGCAGCAAAGAATCCACATTGTGACTCAGGGTGGAACTCTTTCACCACTGGGAGATTGCACCAACTCTCACTGTGACAGGCGCCCTTCTCAATTAGCACCATTAGCTATGTCGCTTTTCTTCATAATTATGACGATCCGGATGCCCTTCCCACTTCCCAGAAGAGGGAGGCGAGAGTGAATTCATGCCATAAGAATCTACCTCTCTGATCCTACACCAGTCAGACCAGACATTGAGTTTAGTGAGGGGGCAGGGATGATGGTGTTGACATTAATTATTACTTTCACTTACTTTAATATTCCCAATTGGTTTCATCAGTTTTTAAAAACAAAAAGGGTGTTTTTTGAATTGTCTCCAAATTATTAAAAATGCAACAAACTGACAATAAAACTTCACTCTCGGCTTCCTTACTGTCAGAGGCCATGGCTTTCCAAGAGGTGGGGACCTTGACTTCACACTGCCTGCGGACTATTTACTGGCAAAGCTTTGCGACACCTAAAGACCACAGGTATGAGTGTCCTGGCAGTAATATAGTCTGCACTTGGTAACCTTGAGGGGGAATAAAACACTTGCATTGCAAGCTATCTGGTACAATGTTCCTGTCCTTTTAAATATGTTTTTTTTGTGTGTGAGTCTACGACCAGTACATTCTCAAAACATTAGTGATAACTATTTCAGCCAGCTTTGTATTTTGTGGGTTGGGTACAGGAGTTGGTGATATTGAAACTCAAACAAGAGCAGTATTGTTGGAACGAACGGCAGACACAAATTCTCTTGCACATGGCAAGCAGTAACAAATCACTTCAAATGTATACAATAATAAATAAGTAACCTTGCATGATGAAATGTCACATTGATTTTTCTTTTTCAAATACATTATCCTTTCCACCAATTAATATATCACAACCGGCTTGTGTACTCAGAATCAGCGTTCTCCAGGGTCGGTGCACTTATGTGCAAGTGATGAATAAAACTTGATTGATTAATTGATTGATGGCAGCGCTGGATGTCCAAACTTTCAGCCGGTGGCAATGCCACCTCTGGACCATGAGCTCTCAATACAGAGTTCGCCAGAATCAGTGCTTCAGAATCAACATGCTCTCAGTTTCATTCCAAACTCCTCACGTTCGTCAATTTCTGTCAGGGACCCTGCAGAACTCGGAGAAGCACAAGCGGGTAAATGCTAATCTTGAAATGGGAATAATCAATCAATCTGAACAGTAGTGTTCACCTATTATTAGCCACGCTTTGTCCTGCCCCTCCTCTTTTCCAGCTTTCTCCCACAAAGCAAAAGGTACGGAAGTGTATGCACTCAGTAACCAGATCTACAGAAGGAAAGGGGTAAACGGTAGAGCCACTGAAGAAATAACACTGATTAATGATTTTAAGTATAATATAACTTAATAGCGATTGTATAATGAGCAAGCAAGTAGTTATGATTTAAGTAGAATTAAAGATGGTAGAAGAAGCACCTTGGTAGAAATATGAATGCTGCAGAATTAAGTAAAGATTGAATGTTATTAACATTTATTAAAAGAGGTTCAAAATTGGTTCAGCATTAACACAAGAGGTCAAAGCACACCAGTGTTTCTACTTCCTCAGAAGACAAAGGAAGTTAAGCAAATCTACGATGATTCTTACAGACTTCTACAGATGTACCATAAAATGTATCTTATTGGGAGTTAGACATGCATCGCAGCTTGTTCTGAACTCAGTTCTGTCCAAACCTGCATGAAATTGCTGAGTAATTGTGGACGTTACCCCAACAGACGTCCAACACACAAACCAGTCTTCCTATCCATTTACTTTATCTACGCCATGCTGCCTTAGAAAAGCAGCCAATAAAGTCAACAATAGGCATAAAATGCTGGAGTAATTCAGCAGGTCAGGCAGCATCTCTGACGAACATGGACAGGTGACATTTCAGGTTGGGACTCTCATTCAATCAATATAATCATGACCATTTTCACCCCACCTCTTCCCACCTTTCCCATTTGGGCAGAAGTTACAAAAGCTTGAAACAAACTACCACCAAATTTGGGAACAGATTCTTCCCAACTATCCTCCCATAAACTAGGGTGTAGACCAGATCTTCCAACCTACCTGGCATTTGTTGTGTAATGAGACTCATACACAGGAGTAATAACTCATAATCTTTATTGTAACATAAGCGGAGGAAACATTGCATGCTATCGTCTCTGTGGTCAGCATCTAGTCTGACTGTGAGACAGTGACGTGCTGTATCAATAGTCCAGGGGAGGGATGAAGATCTGGACTGGATTACATATGGAATGTGCAACATGCATAATATGTGTGGTGATAGATAGTAAAGGCAGGCTAATAAGGTTTACAGCATTTAAAAAAACGTCTGCACTTTCTTTCCATGTAACTGATAATGCTGTATATTCTTCACTCTGATATTTTTATCTTTGGAGTTGTACTTATGCATGGCTAGATTGCACTCATATAGAGTATGATTTGACTGGATAGCACCCAAAGCGTTTCACTGTATCTCAGTACACAATACAATAATAAACTAATACCACTTTAGGAAGCTAGTGAATGTTATGTTTGGGTTCAGAGTAACTTTCTGCAACAAGAGAGCAAGTGATTATTTCAATTTAGCCACACCCTAACACCATGTTAATATTTATCTATTCACAATTGAGTTCAATGGTGCATTTGAAAAGGAAAAAAAAAACTCTCCACTGGGATGGTTTGCAGTTTATGATGGCCACTGCTAACATGCAAAATCAACACATTAATCAGTGACAGGTACTCCATAAAGAATTAATGCAAAACCAGGTGACATGCTTAAGTGACCACACTCTACTTAACAAACAAAATAGCTTTAGACCATTAAAGCAACAAAAGACAGCTTTAAAGCAGCAGAAAATGCATGGCCAAATAAAAACTACAATTCTGACCAAAAAAAGAGGCAGCAAAGACAGATATTCGTAATAAAAAGATAAGAGCAACAAAAGGGCATATGAAAAATCGCAAAGTATATTAGGATTGTCAGAGAAAATACATCCAGGAATACCTTTACTATATTCAAAGAATTACGATTCAGATAGAACCAAATCTTATTGAAATGTATAGAAATGTCACCCATTCCTTCTCTCCAGAGATGCTGCCTGTCCCGCTGAGTTACTCCAGCATTTTGTGTCAATCCTATTGAAATGATATAATGAATTAATATAATTGGACAGTTATATGATCGCAGATCCCTCAATCAATGCAACAAGCTGGAGGTCAACATAAGTCATGACACCAGAAAATGTGTTGCTGCGACTGAAATAAAAGCACTTTCGGCTTTGCGCTAGGAAAACCAAATATAGTTTGCTGTCTCTAAGTGTTGCCAAAGACCAAACAAGGCACTTCATTCGGCACAATAAAATTATTCACTGGATTTGGCGAGTACTGTAAATAAGTGGTGAAAGATACAACTGAGCTAATAGAAATAGCAGTAGGAAGGAACTGAAGATGCTGGTTTACACCAAAGATAGACACAAAATCCTGGAGTAACTCAGCGGAACAGGCAGCATCTCTGGATAGAAGGGATGGGTGATGTTTCAGGTCAAGACCCATAGAAAATAGGTGCAGGAGGCTATTCAGCCCTTCGAGCCAATACCGCCATTCATTGTGATCATGGCTGATCGTCCGCTATCAATAACCCGTGCCTGCCTTCTCCCCATATCCCTCGACTCCACTAGCCCACTAACTCCACAGAGCACTATCCAACTCTCTTAAATCCATCCAGATCCTCTCAGTCTGAAGAAGGGTCTCGACCCGAAATGTCACCCATTCCTTCTGTCCAGAAGAGATGCTGTCTGTCCCGCTGAGTTATTCCAGCATGTCTATCTTCGGTGTAAATAGTAGAAATAGCAAGTCCTATTATTAATTTATTGTTATTTTGGTTAAAATATTGTTCAATACTGTTTTAATATTTCAAATCAATCCCACATTTTATGATTACTATAGTTTAACACGTTAGTTAAGATTATAGTTCAATAATTTGCACCCAATGGCACCCAATCAATAATGGAAATCCTGAAAAGGAAGTGCAAAAAAACCCTATTATTTCCTTTCAACTGTTATCTTCCAGTTCCACTCCAAACTATGCAAACAATTTAAACGTTTTTTTCCTACACTGGTCCTCGACCTTGCGCAATTGCTTCCAGAATTCAGACTATAAATAAAATAAAAAGTCACTTAAAAAGCTAATTATGGCACCAGTTGAACCGAACTAAGTAGTAACAACCAAAGATCTTTGGCAACAACTGCACTGCCAATACATTCCCATCACTATTCGTTCATAATTAGGCAAATTTTGATACATTGACTATTTTCTGGTAATTTGTTTAAAGATTGCATTTTTCAAAAATAAGTGAAAAGCTATAGTACAAAGAAATACATTTTACAACAGTATCTTATACACAATTCCATCTCCAGTAGAACTGGTAAGAAATAAAATATGCCTTCCTTAAAGGGAAGTCACTGATGCAATTTTCGGAACAACAACAAATTGGTTCACTATTCTATACAAAAGACTACTATCCAATGTTAAACAAATCTACGCATTAAGCTAGTATCTATGCTCAGGAACCAGAATGGAGCTTGAATCCTTGAAATCCCAGCAGGAGGTGTGCTGTCAATACACCAAGGCTGACAATTTCAATGATAAATAAAAACAGGATATCAGATGCAGGAAAAACAGATGAAGGGAAGAGAAAACAAGTCACAACTCCTTTTCAGTTTACACTTCATACAACATATGGGTTTTAAAGTACAAACTAATTTGAGCAACTCGCTCAAATACTGCCACATCAGCATGCCAAACAACTGACTTAATTTACAAACATTCCATGTCTTGTGCACGAGGGTATGTCCTTGGAGGGTTTCCTGATTGTCCATTGTAAACCTGGCGGACGTTTAGAGGAAAACCCAGCTAAACCAAGGGGATCAGGGGGTATGGAGAGAAGGCAGATACGGGATACTGAGTTGGATGATCAGCCATGATCATATTGAACAGTGGTGCAGGTCCGAAGGGCCGAATGGCCTACTCCTGCACCTAATTTCTATGTTTCTATGTTTCTATGAACTTCTATTTAGATTCCAACCAATTTTCAGTGGAGAATGATGCGGTTTTGGAGATGTCCTGGAATCACAACCCGCTTCATACCAAATGGAAAGTGTTATCAAAGGAGCAAGAACTGGGACACACTCAGCAAAAGACAGTTGAGAATTATAGTTTTCATAAATCCAAGTCTAAGTCGCAAATCTGATTGCAAATAAAAGTTGACAAGAGCACACAATGTTATTCTTCACCTGATGCTGCCATAGCTTTATCATTCATCCCAGAAGCACACTTTAATTGAAGTTGTGTGTACACAAGTTTACAATCCTTTCAGCCATGAGACATGTGGACACACACTCACACACACACTCGCACTCACACACACACACTCCAGCAGTACGCATTTGAAATTGAACATAAAGCAGAAAGCTTTGTCAAGGGCGCTTATCCAGGACGCCACACATTGATCCATTTGTAATTCAACATATGTCATTTATTAATATCCAGGAGGAACTTCAGGATGGGCACATTACAGGCCACATACTAATTGACTTTTGAGATGGGCAACAAAACAATAACGATCTGCTGACAAAGAGGCTGCAGATGCTGGAATCTTGAGCAAAGTGCTAAATACTCAGCACGTCAGGCATCAACTGAAGGGGAACGGACAGGCAATGTTACGGGTCAGGACCCTTCTTCATACTGCAGAGAGGCAATGTCTTAGGTCAGGACCTCCACACATCATATTGAAGATATGCCATAATTATGCCTTATTATACAAAATCACAATGAAGGTCATGGCCTCATTATGTAAGACACCATTTATTTCAAGCAGAATATGAACTACGATTAAAATATTAACATCATGGCTGTTTCCCGTCATGTGTGATACCTCTGTGGACAATAGGAGAACAATATGTCACAGGTATTTGCTGTAGATTAAGGAGCTATTTAATATCACATAGTGGAAGACAGAAGAATATTGCTGACCATAACTCATCAGGAGTTCTGAGCCTGTAATGGTGCAAACTATCCTTTCACAAAGCATTGAGCCAGCCCGGGTGAGAAATGTTGCTGCCATTTGACCTCCTCTGTTTCACCTTGGAACTAACGGCTTGCAAGCCCTGCCAGTGTCTGAAGCATTAGATGTTTCATGAGTGAACCCTCTGAAAGCCTTGATGTTGTCCCTGGCTGTGTTCTCAAAACCCATGCAGACCAACTGATTTTTTCATAGACTTCTTCACCACTCCCAACTAGGGTCAATAGTGCCCACCTGCTTAAAAAATAATGTTCGTACTACCAATGCCTAAGAAAAGAGCAAAATGACATGCGTAAACAACCTCTGCCTGGTGGTATTTACATCCATTTTGATCAAATGGTTTGTCAGGTAGACATTGACACAAAACAACTCCTGCCTTAGTTGTAACCTGGAACCACTTCAATCCATCGCCATAACAGATCAGCAATAGACCCAACTGCACTGTCTCTCTGCTTTGCGCTGGGTCATTTGGACAACAGAAACACATATTGTACACTGTTGTTTATCAACTACAGCTCAGGATCAAACATCATCATCTCTTCCAAACTCGTGGTCAAACTTTGGGAACTCGGTCTCACCCCTCCCGAGGCAACTGGCTCCCCTTCTTCCTCATCAGTGGTCCTCAATCAGGAAGGATTGGCAACAGCTCCTCCTTGCTGACCATCAGCATATTGTCTTCTCAGGGTTGTGCGCTCAGTTTCTACATTCTCTGCTCTACTCTCTGTACCCATGGCCATGCAGTCAGATGCAGCTTCAATGCCATCTGAGGATACGATCATTGGACAAATAACAGGGGACTAATGAGTCCGTGTCGCCAAGTACTCCAACTAGCTTTTATAGAAAGCCTACTGATGGTTCAGTAAATGCACGATGGTTCAGTAATTCAAATGCTCAAGAATGAAGAAGGCTGAACAAAGTGGTGGACATTGCCCAGTCTAACACGGGTAGTGAGCTCCCCACCATCAAAGAGACCTACGTAAAGTGCTGCCTCAAGAAAGCAGCAAATGTCAAAGATCCATCCCAACCTTGCCATCCTTTCTTATCACTGCTACCATTGGGTAGGTGGTACAGGATCCAGAGAACATTTATTGCCATATTCAAGAATAGCTTCTTGCCATCTACCATCGGGTTCATGAATCACCTGCACAATCCTGCTGAACCACTATAGACTTTGCACCATTGTGGTTGCTCCACCTACTTTTGTTTTGTTTCCACAATAGCATGGTCTAGTTTACCGAGAAAAACCTATAATTTATTGTACATTATTGTTGTTGTAATAATGTACTTGTAATGCTACATCAAGTAAGAATGTCATTGATCCGATTCACATCCTGGGCGTATGATAAATGAATACTCTTGACAATAATAATCAGAGCAACAAAATTACAAAGCAAAGATCAAGCAAATTAGTACTCTGTCAGAAAGACTGATGAGAGAAGTGATCCATGTCTTAAAAGTAACAAAAATATGGACGCAGAATAAACAAGTTTAAGGTAGGAGGACATAGAAACTTTGCATGCGTCAAACAATTAATTTGGGTTTAAGTGACTGAACACATGGAACAAATAAAAGGAGAGAGGATGAAGGTGGGATGTGAAAGAGTAGAAATAAGGAACTGCAGGTGATGGTTTACATAAAAATGTCTTTTTTTGGTGGGAGGTGATAACTGCATACAAAACAGCTCAACTGGAATATAGGCCTCGATTAATCGAAGACCAAACAAATAATGAGGTATACAGGCTATTAAGTAGACAAGAGGAGAGTTAAAATCATGCAATTACTTTATACCATACAAATGTTCCAGTATAAATGTACAATATTGCTGCAGATTTTATCACATCCGATTTAAAATGGGTTTTCAATGACTCAATTTATCTTCCTCACTGCTCTGTGGTGCACTGGTTAATGGAATGCCAGGGTGTTTACACTCTTGGCTGCTGAATGGAACTAATAATGTCCTTGAAGCATTGATGTTGTGCATTTCAGTTGTACCTCAAATAAGCAAACTGCACACAATACTAAAACTACCTTTAAAATGCAAGTCACTTTCAGATAAAATCTAAATTGTATTTCAGATACAATTGTATAACAAAGTAGAATGGAAGGCAAGAATTAAATAGTGACATGAAGAGAAGGAACTGCAGATGTTGGAATCTTGAACAAAACACAAAGTGCTCAACAGGTCTTGCAACGTCCGTGAAGGAAATGGACAGACAAAGTTTCGGATCAGGTCAAAGAGTCCCAGAGATATTGTCAGTCCATTTCCTCCACAGATGTTGCCCAAGCCACAGAGTTCCTCCAGCACTGCGTTTTGCTCAGAAACGAGCTCGTTTTTCTTTATTGCACCTTTCATGATTTCATGATCCTCCAAAGTACTTAAAAAAACTTGTCTTCTCCCAACTATCATGACTATTATGGTGCCAGAAATTGGGCAATTGAAATGCACATACCAAGGCCCTGAAACTGTAGTTCCTTGTGGATAGATGGGTACAACTGTTCAAGATGAACTCCAGATAAAATTGAACTTGTTCATAACAATGGGAGATTAGAGGGATTACCATGGAATTCAGAGCAACTGGGGAAATGGGTCAAAACGATGGCAGATGAAATTGAACAAGGGCAAGTATGTGGTGTGGAAAAGGAGAGACCACATAGGTTTACAGTGAGAGGGGAAAGATTTAATCGGGAACTGAGGGGCAATGGTTTCCCATAGAGAATAGTGGGTGTATGGAACAAGCTGTCAGAGGAATCTGCAGAGACGGTACAATGACAGCGTTCGTCACAGCTACATGGATTGCAAAGGTTGAGAAGGTTTATAGATAAATGGGACATCAACAACTGTTAGCATGAAAAAGACAGTTCAAAGGGCACTTTTTGGTGCTTTACGACTGCGACTTGCAGCTTCTTTCACAGTGATGAAACAAATCCTGCACTGATTGAACGTGTACGATCAAGTGATCAGGTGATTTAGTACAAATACTGCATCTTTTTGCATTGCAATTGTCAACTTGATATTATTTAGAAAACCATTCTTTCATGGGAGATTATTTTATCCATATCTTTTATATCATGCTGAATGATGAAAAATTATTACACAGTTCAAGTGGCTCCAATATGTCAATATCATTACAAATTAGGTGCAAGTTCTAATTTGCACCAGGTGCAAGTTAAAATCCACAGTATTTCACCATCCTGGCTACCTAATTAGGCCATCCAATCAATGTTCCAACAGCCATGAAAAAAATCAAATTACGCCCGATACAGGTAGTGCATGATCATGGATTGTATGAAAAAGGCATTGGCGTCTAATGCAAAGCACTAGGCAAGGTGGGAAGAAGAATTCAATGTTTAGAAAGAGACGAGAAAGTTTGTGACCTTTTCCCCTCCACTTAAGTACAGATTATGCTCATTACATGAACAAGGATATTTTTAGTCCTGTATATTGTGCTGAGGGGTGGTCATGGAAACTGCCTCAAGGTTTTTGTGACTAATTGGATATATCTGGAACTAAACCAGCTGGATATTACCAGATCAGATTGGCTGCACAGGCACAGAAAAACTGAAATGTATCCCCAATATTTAATGAGATCCTCAAATATGATTGCTTAAAGGAATACTGGTCATTTGTTCTACACAATGCAACATTAATTACTGTTCAACTCTGTATGCACAAGATATTGAACATAATAAATAACAATCAGTTCTTTAAAACACAATCAAAGTAACGAAATAGAAAATTGTTATGTTTCTCTTCAAATTTCCCTCTGGCAAGGACAGCAAGATGGAGCAGCAGTTAATACTGCTGCCTCGCAAACCCAGGGATTGATGGTTGCATCTAACATTGTGTGTTGCATGTCCAGAATTTGCATAATTTTTCTGTGATCATGTGTGTTTCCTCTGGATTCTCCCAGGTTCCAAAAGGTACTGTGGTGGGTCAATTGGCGCAGCAGGTCGAGCTGCCACCTTACAACACCAGAGACTTGGATTCGACCCAGACCTCAGCTGCTGATGTGCAGAGATTGCAGGTTCTCCCTGTGACTCAGTAGGTTTCCTCCCACATCTGAAAGACGCGCAGGTTTCCAGGTTAATTAGCTTCTGCAAAGTCGCCCCTAATATGACATGCGTGAATGAGAAAGTGGGATAACATAGAACTAGTATGAACAGATGATTGATGGCCAGCGTGGACTCGGTGGGCCGAAGGGCCTATTTCCATGCAGTATCTTTAAACCAAACCAAATAGGCTACTGCAAATTACCCCTTGAAGTATAACTGGAACATGGTGTATCAGGGATAAGAACCTTGGGACACAAGTCTGAAGATGTCCCAACCCGTAACGACAGCTATCCATGTTCTCCAGAGATACTGCCTAAAGGGGTTGTCCTACTGCGGCGATCTAATCCGCGAGTTAAGAAGTGTCTTCGACCTTCAAGCTCGAGGACACTCGCCTGGAAAACCACGAGCTGGATCGACCGACCGTGCACGCACACATCGCAAAGGCGGGGGCCAGGGAAAGTGTGGGAACGCGGTCTGAAATTCACACCCGCGATGAAGAGGAAGGTTAAAGACAGCTGCACAGTGTATGGTAAGTCCTTTAGAGAGCGCGACGGGGGAGAGAGGCTTTTAAGAAGTATAATAAAGTTTAGCGGGCATTTTACTTACCGGTCGGTTTTCCTGGGTCCTGAAAACTCCAAAGAGCCAATTAAAATGCCCGATCAGCGAAGGAGATTGCCTACGGCTGCCTCGACTGCCTGTAACTAAATAGCGACCCCACTCCACTGCACTACGAGTTAAAAAGAACCATGCCGACCAAATGTTACTCGCGGAAATTTTTTCAACATGCTGAAAACTTTTAGCTAAGGCCGCGAGTATTCGGGAACTTCCCTCGAGCATGAAGGAGAGTTCCAGTGACCTCATAGGACCACATGTCAACCATGCTGTGAGTTTGAGTCGAGGGCAAACCCAGCTAAACACGCAGATTAGGTCGCCGCAGTGGGGCAGCCCCTTTACCCACTGAGTTACTCCAGCACGTTGTGTCCTTTTGTGGAAACCAGCATCTGCAGTTCCTGGTTTCTAAGAACCCTGGAACATTTTTGTATTTTTTACTTTCGATGAAGACGGGCTTCAAAGCAAATATGCCATCTTGCTCTCAGGACCTGCAAGCTTAATTATGCTCTACTGGAGTAGTATTGTTTTTTAGAATAAAATTTCAGTCATCAGGTCTCACACTCAATAGACACTTTGAACATACGAGTGGACAGTAACTAGATTGTGGCAGAGATAATATGATCGATGCCAGGCTCACAGAAATTCTGCAGCTTCATTTGGCTTTTTATTTTATAATGGTCAAACAGTGGAATGGCCAACAAATTTGAGTATAGGGTAAGCACGAGGAAGGAAAAACTAAAGTTTAATGTGATTCATAAAGCATGTGTTAAATGTATTAATATCAATTACGGGATGCCGCTTTGATACAAGTTTAACTAATCTCCGAGTCTCTAGGACCTACGAAAGCCGAAAGAGCAAGCCAAAACAAATCACAAATTAAGATTGGGAACCATTGCTGGATTGCAAAACGGTCCTTACTAAATATTACACTGACTTCCAGAATTTGAGTCAAAATAGAAGAGTCTGGTTCACAAGATCATAAAGATGTTTCAAACTCGTGGACATAAGTAGCAATTTTATTCTGGTCCTTCACCCGAAAAAGTTCTGCACCACTGCTTTAAGTGGGTTTCCTGGTCAAAAGCAACAATCAATGCTGTGATCCTCACAATCTCCCCCGAGGTAACTGAAAAACTTAGTTTAGTAAATCATCGGCATCAGCAACAAAATACATCTCTTTCATACCCAAGTTAGTCATTCCTTTCCTCACTTGGCAGAATCATTCCATGGAAAGTAAATGTTTTAATACTTAGCATCTATAAAATATAAGGTCATTTTAGATCACTTCAGAATATTCAGATTTTAATCCAGATAGAAGGTGGACAGACACAAACTGCTGTAGTAACTCAGCGGGACAGGCAGCATCTCTGGAGAGAAGAAATGGGTGAGGTTTCGAATCAAGACCTTTCTTCAGACTAAGCCGAGTTACTCCATCAGCTTGTGTCTACCTTTGATTTAAACCAGTATCTGCAGTTCTTTCGTATACATTTAATCCAGATATAAACTGTTTATGAAAGCAACGACAGATCAGACCATGTTTCCCCAAAGCATCCTTCTGTTGTCAAGAGGAAGAGGTAGAGTCATAGAATCATAGAAAATAGGTGCAGGAGTAGGCCATTCGGCCCTTCACCGCCATTCAATATGATCATGGCTGATCATCCAACTCAGTATCCTGTACCTGCCTTCTCTCCATCCCCCTGATCCCTTTAGCCACAAGGGCCACATCTAGCTCCCTCTTAAATATAGCCAATGAACTGGCCTCAACTACCTTCTGCGGCAGAGAATTCCACAGACTCACCACTCTCTGTGTGAAAAAAGATCTTCTCATCTCGGTCCTAAAAGACTTCCCCCTTATCCTTAAACTGTGACCCCTTGTTCTGGAGTTCCCCAACATTGGGAACAATCTTCCTGCATCTAGCCTGTCCAACCCCTTAAGAATTTTGTAAGCCTCTATAAGATCCCCCCTCAATCTCCTAAATTCCAGCGAGTACAAGCCGAGTCTATCCAGTCTTTCTTCATATGGAAGTCCTGCCATCCCAGGAATCAGTCTGGTGAACCTTCTCTGTACTCCCTCTATGGCAAGAATGTCTTTCCTCAGATTAGGAGACCAAAACTGTACGCAATACTCCAGGTGTGGCCTCACCAAGACCCTGTACAACTGCAGTAGAACCTTCCTGCTCTTGCACTCAAATCCTTTTGCTATGAATGTCAACATACCATTCGCTTTCTTCACAGCCTGCTGCACCTGCATGCCTACTTTCAATGACCGGTGTACCATGACACCCAGGTCTCGTATCTCCCCTTCTCCTAATCGGCCACCATTCAGATAATAATCTACCCTCCTGTTTTTGCCGCCAAAGTGGAAAACCTCACATTTATCCACATTATACTGCATCGGCCATGCATTTGCCCACTCACCCAGCCTATCCAAGTCACCTTGCAGCCTCCTAGCATCCTCCTCACAGCTAACACTGCCCCCCAGCTTCATGTCATCAGCAAACTTGGAGATGTTGCATTCAATTCCCTCATCCAGATCATTAATATATATTGTAAATAGCTGGGGTCCCACTGAGCCTTGCAGTACCCCACTAGTCACTGCCTGCCATTCTGAAAAGGACCCGTTTACTCCTACTCTTTGCTTCCTGTCTGCCAGCCAGTTCTCTATCCACATCAATACTGAACCCCCAATACCGTGTGCTTTAAGTTTGTATGCTAATCTCTTATGTGGGACCTTGTCGAAAGCCTTCTGAAAGTCCAGATATAACACATCCACAGGTTCTCCCTTATCCACTCTACTAGTTACATCCTCGAAAAATTCTATTAGGTTCGTCACACATGATTTCCCTTTCATAAATCCATGCTGACTTCGTCCAATGATTTCACCACTTTCCAAATGTGCTGCTATCCCATCTTTAATAACTGACTCTAGTATTTTCCCCACTACCGATGTTAGACTAACTGGTCTGTAATTACCCGTTTTCACTCTCCCTCCCTTTTTAAAAAGTGGGGTTACATTAGCTACTCTCCAATCCTCAGGAACTACTCCAGAATCTAAAGAGTTTTGAAAAATTATCACTAATGCATCCACTATTTCTGGGCTACTTCCTTAAGTACTCTGGGATGCAGCCTATCTGGCCCTGGGTATTTATCGGCCTTTAATCCATTCAATTTACCCAACACCACTTCCTGGTCTGAAGAAGGGTCTCGACCCGAAACGTCGCCTATCTCCTTCGCTCCTTAGATGCTGCTGCACCCGCTGAGTTTCTCCAGCTTTTTGTGTAACCCACCACTTCCTGGCTAACCTGGATTTCACTCAGTTCCTCCATCTCATTTGACCCCCGGTCCCCTGCTATTTCCGGCAGATTATTTATGTCTTCCTTTGTGAAGACAGAACCAAAGTAGTTATTCAATTGGTCTGCCATGTCCTTGTTCCCCATGATCAATTCACCGGTTTCTGACTGCAAGGGACCTACATTTGTTTTAACTAAACTTTTTCTCTTCACATATCTATAAAAACTTTTGCAGTCCGTTTTTATGTTCCGTGTCAGTTTTCTTTCATAATCTATTTTCCCTTTCCTAATTAAGCACTTTGTCCTCCTCTGCTGGACTCTGAATTTCTCCCAGTCCTCTGGTAGGCTGCTTTTTCTGGCTAATTTGTATGCTTCATCTTTAGTTTTGATACTATCCCTGATTTCCCTTGTTATCCACGGATGCACTACCTTCCCTGATTTATTCTTTTGCCAAACAATTGTTGTAGTTCATCCATGCAGTCTTTAAATGCCTTCCATTGCATATCCACCATCAACCCTTTAAGAATCACTTGCCAGTCTATCTTGGCCAATTCACGTCTCATACCCTCAAAGTTACCTTTCTTTAAGTTCAGAACCCTTGTTTCTGAATTAACTATGTCACTCTCCATCCTAATGAAGAACTCAACCATATTATGGTCACTCTTGCCCAAGGGGCCACGCACAACAAGACTGCTAACTAACCCTTCCTCATTACTCAGTACCCAGTCTAGAATAGCCTGCTCTCTCGTTGGTTCCTCTACATGTTGGTTTAGAAAATTATCCCGCATACATTCCAAGAAATCCTCTTCCTCAGCACCCCTGCCAATTTGATTCACCCAATCTATATGTAGATTGAAGTCACCCATTATAACTGTTTCACCCTTGTTGCACGCATTTCTAATTTCATGTTTGATGCCATCCCCAACTCCACTACTACTGTTAGGTGGCCTGTACACAACTCCCACTAGCGTTTTCTGCCCCTTAGTGTTTCGCAGCTCTACCCATATCGATTCCACATCCTCCAAGCTAATGTCCTTCCTTTCTATTGCGTTAATCTCCTCTCTAACCAGCAACGCTACTCCACCTCCTTTTCCTTTCTGTCTATCTCTCCTGAATATTGAATATCCCTGGATGTTCAGCTCCCAGCCTTGGTCACCCTGGAGCCATGTCTCCATGATCTTAATGATATATCATATTCATTAATAACTATCTGCACATTCAACTCATCCACCTTATTACAAATGCTCCTTGCATTGAGACACAAAGCCTCCAGGCTTGTTTTTACAACACTCTTACCCCTTATACAATTATGTTGAAAAGTGGCCCTTTTTGATTTTTGCCCTGGATTTTTCTGCCTGCCACTTTTACTTTTCACCTTGCTACCTATTGCTTCTCCCCTCATTTTACATCCCTGCTGCTGCCTTCCCCTGATGAGCCATCTCCCCCAACAGTCTCTCTGCTCATGCTCCCATCCCCCTGCCACATTAGTTTAAATCCTCCCTGACAGCACTAGCAAACACTCCCTCAAGGACTTTGGTTCCCTTCAAGCCCAGGTGCAGACAGTCCTGTTTGTACTGGTCCCACCTCCCCCAAAATTGGCCGAGAAATTTTAATCCCTCCCCCTTGCACCATTTTCCAAGCCACGTATTCATCTGCAATATCCTCCTATTTCTACTCTGACTAGCACGTGGCACCGGTAGGAGTCCAGAGATTATTACCTTTGAGGTCCTACTTTTAAGTTTATCTCCTAGCTCCCCAAATTCGCCTTGTAGGACCTCATCCCATTTTTAACCTATATTGTTGGTGCCAATGTGCACCACGACAGCTGGCTGTTCACCCTCCCCCTCCAGAATGTTCTGCAGCCGTTCAGTGACATCCCTGACCCTTGCACCAGGGAGGCAACATACCATCCTGGAGTCTCGTTTGCGGCCGCAGAAACGCCTATCTATTCCCCTTACTATTGAATCCCCTATTACAATAGCCATTCCACTCTTCTTTCTCCCCTCCTGTGCCACAGAGCCACCAATGGTGCCATGAACTTGGCTGCTGCTGCCTTCCCCTGATGAGCCATCTCCCCCAACAGTATCCAAAATGGTATATCTGTTTAGGAGGGAGATGACCGCAGGGGACTCCTGCATCACCTGCCTACTGCTACGCTGGCTTATGGCCACCCGTTCCCTTTCTGGCCGCTTAACCTGCGGTGTGACCAACTCACTGTACGTGCTATTCACGAGCTTCTCAGCATCGTGGATGCTCCAGTATGAATCAAACCGCAGCTCCAATCATTCAATGCAGTCTGCCAGGAGCTGCAGCTGGACACACTTCCTGCAAATGTAGTCACCAGGGACACCGACAATATCCCTGATCTCCCACATGTTGCAGGATGAGCAAACCATGGGGCCGATCTCAAATGACATGGCTTGCCCCCAAATTAAATCAACTCGCACTATAAAAATCTTAATCCTTTAAACTAACCTTTAATAAAAAACACTGTACCCTTTAGCTCACTGAACCCTTTAGCTCACTGTACCTTTAACTCACTGTACCCTTAACTCACTGTACCCTTAACTCACTGTACCCTTAACTCACTTTACCTTTAACTCACTTTACCTTTAACTCACTTTACCTTTAACTCACTTTACCTTTAACTCACTTTACCTTTAACTCACTTTACCTTTAACTCACTTTACCTTTAACTCACTTTACCTTTAACTCACTTTACCTTTAACTCACTTTACCTTTAATGCAAACCAGGGGTTGCATCCAATCAGCTGCTTCCGCCAATCAGCGGCTTCCACCAGAACACTTGTGTGGAAGTTACAGGTTTGGGTAATTCCTCCTCCTCTTGCTCCAACGTATCCTGGGCCTCTGTCATACCGTCATATAGCATGGAAAAAGGCCCTTTGGCCCAATTTGCCCATGCAGACCAAGATGCCCCATCCAAAGTAGTCACACCTGCCTGCATTTTGCCCATATCCCTCTGAACGTATCCTATCCGTGTACCCGTCCAAAGTTATCCCAGCGCAGATGAACTATGAAAGCTCCCCCAATGAACATTTCTCCCACGTTTACTCAGGATGCTAATAATACATCAGAAAGTCACACTAATTACTGACTGCAAACAAACAACAACAAAAAAAATCATTCCCAACCTCAAACCTGACCCATGGCCACTGTCCAACAGTGCTAAACAATAATGAAGAACATTTCATTTTAAACTCCATATTTCTGCAAACCTCTGCTTGCTATGAGACGAATCAAAGGGGCATTTTAAAATTACCTAAGATTTTGTTTTAAGACAGACCTAAAACACATTTTAAATACACCATAGTAAAACCGTATCATTAAGCTGCATTAGCTTACTTGCAATTCTCAGACTAATGGTCAAAACCTGATATCAAAATATATAATTTGTGTGCCCAAATTTATAAACTGGCGGTCTCCTCAGTATATCTTGCTGCTATGAAATGCAATCATGAAGGAAATCTACTCTACATATGCTGCTACAAAAAGTCAAATCTGGTCTCCAATCCCATTGCACAATTTATAAAAATAGAGGTACAGAATGCCTTTTAACTAGAAAGTGGAATTGCTAATGAGAGTGCATAAAATTTAACACATGTTCGTCGAAATATACAGCCAAAAGGTCTATACTGGGTAAACAATAAAAGTACAAATCAAAATGTAGGTAAATGAAATGATACATGAGATTTAGTGAATGATTAAGTTGCTGGACAGATATGCAATAATTTACAGGTTTTCAATCTTACATTTGTCACAAATCTTTTCAAAAAGCGAATTATTTATTTGAGATTTTAATCAGTGTGACACAAACTGGCATAAAGTACATCAAAATCACAATGCACTGGTCTAATTCTAAGTGGAAGGACATGAGAATTTGCAAATCTTGGCAGTACAGGGTATTTAATTAATCAGCAGTGGAAGTTCGATAGGATTGAGAGGCACTGAATTGCAGGATTAATTGGGTGTGGCACTAGAAACTGGAGTGCAGATTGATAATTCTGAATTGCAGAAAGTATAAGCAATTTTTAATTATTTAATGAAAGGGCTATCAAAGACAAATATTTTAAACAAGACAACCACTAAAATATGATTGATTTGAATTACTAAATCGACAAAAAATGCTGGCGCATTCATTAACACTTTGTTTTAGATAACGAGGTATTTTGATGTCCATGACGATAGCTCTCCGAAAGTGGGACGCAAGTAGACAGAATGGCAAAGAGACATAAAATGCTTGCTTTCAGCGATCAGGGAGTTGAATACAAGAGGCAAGAAGTCCAGTTTCAGCTATAAATCTTTAGTTCGGCTGCATTGAGTATTGCATGCTGTTCTCGTCACAGGAAGGATGTGGAGACTTTAGAGAAGGTGCAGCAGAGCTTTACCAGAACGTTTTAAAGAAGGAACTGCAGATGCTGGAGAATCGAGGGTACACAAAAAGCTGGAGAAACTCAGCGGGTGCAGCAGCATCTAAGGAGCGAAGGAGATAGGCGACGTTTCGGGTCGAGACCCTTCTTCTCGACCCGAAACGTCGCCTATCTCCTTCGCTCCTTAGATGCTGCTGCACCCGCTGAGTTTCTCCAGCTTTTTGTGTACCCTTTACCAGAACGTTGCCTGGATTAGACAGCATTAGCTGCAACAATGGGACGAACTTGAATTGTTTTCTTTGGAGAGTCAAAGGTTGAGGGGAGATGCGACAGAAGGTACAATAGGGTGGACAGTTAGAAACTGGTTTCCCAGGGTGGAAATGTCAAAGATTGACGGGCATAGCTTTAAAGGTGAGAGGAGCAGTTTAAAGGGCAAGGCAAGCTTTTTTTAAAGGACTGGTGAGTGCCTAGAACACACTGTCAGAGGTGCTGTGGAGGCACTTATGATAGTGGTGTGTAAGTGGCTTTTAGATAGGGACATGGATATGCAGGGAATGGAGAGATAATGATTACGCGCAGACAGGGGAGATTAGCTTAACTGGCATCAAGTGCAGCATAGATAGAGCAGGCCATTGCTGTACTGTTCTATGTAATATTGCAGGAGCTGATTGCACAAACATAACATTTGCACATAACACATTTCTGTGTCTCGAAATTATCTCCCATGAAGAATTTATCACACTCAAAATCTGGTTCATCTGATGCCATAACAAATTCCAAACTTGCAATTGTACCAACTTGCTCTTCTGATGATATAAAAAATTCCAAACTTCCAACTGTTCTAACGTTGGTATTGTTCCAAATTCAGCCTGAACATCCTTGAAGAGTGAATACATAATAATGTTTAAATGCAGAGCATATAATAATGTACAATATGAATAAGATCGTTATTACATACTTGCAGCATAAACAATAGGCTTCAATGAAAATAAGCTTTGCAGTTAAATTCAAGTCTCCAACTGTTCAACAGTTGGTATAAACAAGAAAAACTAATTTGCTAGATTCCAGTCTCATGACTGATCCTTCACATCTGGCGCACTAGACCGCAGTATATGCTCCACTGACTTGACCGTTTGAAACAGTCAACAATCTCATTCATTTTAATGATATTGTCAAAGATCGCAAGGTATTGTGCGAAGTCAATAGTTTTTTCCCCACCAACACTTTCTCTCTGCATTTAGACCACTCCAGGCAGAAGATTTTCAGGCTTTGGACTTTGACATAAATTGTACTTGATGCCCCACTGATTAAAAGTGGAAAATTAATTGATTAAAATAAAGTCCTGCAACACAAGGCTTGATTAATGATCCAGTGTCCTGCTGACTGCACTTTGTGCCAGTAAGAGCTATTAGCTACATGGCATCATTGCTGCCCAGCACTACCAGAGAAGAGAAAATTAACAAAGTACAGGGTTAAAGGAGGGCATTAATTGCAAGCTCAGGCGTAAAGGGCCTGTCCCACTTGGGCGATCTAAGCTGCGAGTTTAGAAGAGTTTGACCTGGACTCAAATGTGCAACATGGTCGACACAAGGTCCTATGAGGTGGCTGGAACTCTCCTTCTGGCTCAAGGGAGGTTCCCGCCTACTTGTGGCCTCAGCTAGGTTGTGGAAATGTTTTCAGGATATTGAAATATTTTCCGCAAGTAAAATTTGGTCGGCATGGGTCTTTTTCACTCGTAGTGCAGTGGAGTGGGGTTGCTATTTACTTACAGGCACTCGAGGGCAGCTGTAGGCAATCTCCTTCGCTGACCGAGCATTTTGATTGGATAATTGGAGTTTCATGACCTAGGAAGACCTAACGGTAGGTTAAATGCCCGCTAAACTTTATTATACTTCTTAAAAGTGTCTCCACTCCTTCTCCCCCCCCACCCCCCCCCCCCCCTTCTGACTCTTTCCTCACCCCCCCCCCCCCCGCGCTCGCTAAAGGACTTATGGTACTCTGTGGCAGCCGTCTACCTTCCTTTTCTTCGTGCAGACAGCGCTCCTCCACTTTCCCTGCCCCCCACCGTCGCGATGTGTTTTTGTGAATGTGTGTGAGTGTGTGTGTGTGCGCAGTCGGTAGATGCAGCTCGCGATTTCAACGCGGCCGGTCGATTCAGCTCGAGGCTTTCCAGGCAAGTGCCCTCGAGCTTGAAGGTCGAGGGCACGCTTCTGGACTCGAGGATTAGATCGCCCAAGTGGGACAGGATCTTTAAGTATATTTTTCTTTAAATGTTGTTAAAACGTACCCAGAGTGAAACAAATTTACCACCAGGTTAATATTCAATGGAGGGTGAAAAGGGAAATGAGAAAAAATGTCAAAATAAACTTTCCACACTGAACATTGATACTTATTTGGAGCACATTAATCAAGACTGAATTCAGTCCAAACTTTTCCTCATTCCTCCCTAACACAATGACAGGAATAAAATACTCTGAAATAATGTACAAGTGCTGTCAGGTAAGAATTGAACATGGAAACAAAGTTAGTAAAGATCTATTCCATTTCAGTCTCAAGTACTCTTAATAATGAAGTAGGAGTATTTAGTAACTATCCGATTTAATCTATCCGATATTGAAAATTAGCACGTGCACATGTGGAGTTTCAATTTACTGGAGATTTAAGAGTTGCATTATATTTTATCATGGATTCCCTGTATTTCTCTTCCCCATACCACCCACTCATTGCCACATCCAACATTTACAAATAAGCAACATGTCATATGAGACAAAGAAAAAAAGAATAATTGGGTGCAAGAGTAAAGAAAAAGTGGGTCAACAGTTGCAACACCTGGCACTACCCAACAAAGTAGAAAACTGTCCAGGTACATCCTGGTCACAAACAAAAACCCAATCTGGCTAATTCAAACTACTCTCAATGATCTGCAAAGCAATATTATCAGACCATACTTGCTCAACTAATTTACTGATGCTCAGTTGGGTTTTGCCAGGATCACTAGTCTCCACACCTTGGTCCAGGCAACCATATTCCAGAGATGAGATAAGAGTGACCATTATATCAAGGCAGCAGTGCTCCAAATGTGGCATCAAGATGCCCATTTAAAAGTGATTGTGATCAAAGGGTGAACACTTCAATGTTGGCATTACAGTGTGCGAAGGAAGGTGATCTGTGGCTTTTGGAGGTCTACCATTGTGGATCAGGCCACTGGGCGGTTAATAGCCCAATCATCAATAGAGCTGGGGGTACACAAAAAGCTGGAGAAACTCAGCGGGTGCAGCAGCATCTAAGGAGCGAAGGAGATAGGCGACGTTTCGGGCCGAGACCCTTCTTCAGACTGGTCAGGGATCAGGGAAACGAGAGATATAGACGGTGATGTGGAGAGATAAGGAACAATGAGTGAAAGATATGCAAAAAAGTATCGGTGATAAAGGGAACAAGCCATTGTAAGCTGTTTGTGGTGTGAAAATGAGAAGCTGGTGCGACTAGGGTGGGGGAGAGATAGAGATAGAGGGAATGCCAGGGCCCCAGGACTGAGGGAGAGGTGGGAAGGGGAGGAGACATCAATAGAGCTGCTTTGTCTGAGACATTCCATCATGAGATCAAAATTAGGGCGTTTGCTGATTCTGCAAAGTTCCATTCCATTTGTGCTTTCTTAACAAATTAATAAGTTTGCAGCCACATGAAGCAAGACCAAGTCAACACGTGAACATGGACTATTGCGCGGCAGGTCATACGCACGAGGCAAACGTACAAGAAAATGGTAATCTCCAACAACAAAGTGGTAAAGCAATTGAATGTCAAGGATAGGTGGCTGCTCGAACCCAACATTTCACATTGTACAGAAAACAATGGCTTTGATATTTTGGATGGTCCACGAGGAGATTTATCAAGATGAACAGGATTTATCAAGATGGACAATAAAAGTACAAGTTTTCTGGACACCCTGCAGAAATTAGCAAAGAGACAGTCCTTTATATATTCAAGAGTGCCATCTGACACCCGGCTAACAAGATCAGTAACAGGGAAGTAGAGTGCCAGGGAACGTTAAGTTTTGGAGTCGAAACATCACCCATTCCTTTTCTCCAGGGATGCTGCCTGTCCCGCTGAGTTACTCCAGCTTTTTGTGTCTATCGTCGGTTTAAACCAGCTTCTGCAGTTCCTTCTTACACACGATTGTTGAGTCTGTTCTTCCCCATCCTACAAACAATGCTCCAAAGGAAATTACCTCAACTTTCAAGGAAACCTGGTTTACCGGGGATTAAGATGAAAGCTTGCTGACATCCATGAAAGATTTTAATGGCTAAATGTGTTTTTAGTGTGGATTAGTCATCAGACTCAAACATTCCTCTGTTATCCTCAGATGGAAGCCATCAGCGCCAAAATTGTCAAAGCTTTACTTACCGTCTGTTGAGAACTCACTAATTTTCTTAATGCAAGGTAATCAAGTTTGAATAAATACAAAGAAACAGCTACAGCTACAAATGGGAAGCTTTCAATCTGCAGCTGGATTGATTACCTTGGAAAATTGTCATTGCTAATGTGAAACTGAAAAGGAAAACATACTTCATGAGTGGGACAAAAGTTGGCAGAAAGCTAAATTTGGTGAAGCTAAACTTCACCAGCAATAATTAAAACCTAGGCAAAAGGCGCTGATTAATTTTAACAATTCACAAGAGGTGCAATCGCACTGAAACAGCGCAGCACCACCATGCACAAACCACCCACTTCATAAACTCCCCAATAGCTCAACAACGAGAGAGAAAAACACTTGGAAAACAACTTGACAAACTAGGGATTTTCAGTTTAAAAAATATAGGGCAGATTACAGAATATCCCAGGGTTATGAAAAATAAATGCAAGTCATTATTTCAATATGTTCCAGGGCACAAAGAAATGTGAGCACAAGTTCACTGTTTGAAAGAACATAGACCGGGCAGGCATCACTAAGCATTTATACAAAGAGAATAATTCACAGCAGGCATTGTTTAATCATCAAGAATTGTTAAAGCCAGGATAGCAAACATATCGAATGAATAAGTAAATATTGTACTGTGAAACAGCGAGGGAGCAATAAATGATTAAAGACTTTTTTCTGATCAGAACATGGAATTTTATTAAATCTACTAACTTCAACCTGATAGCACAGCAGGAAGAACACAATTAAAGCATATTAGACATTATAAACTAGGGCTTGCATAGACTGGATTGCTATGGCGATTTTCTTTATCTTAAAAGGGCAAAAATTAAATCTTTGAAGATAATTCCACAAGGTGGAATTTAAGCAAAATTAGTGAACCGATTTAACTGATTATGAGACACATTCTGCATTGATGTTTGTTTTGAAAATTGCATTTTTGGGCCCCAACGCTCTGCTGGCAAACCTAGCGCACTTCATAATGTTGGGGACAAAGACCCATCATTTATTTATTCGCTTCTGTACTCCACAATTTGAGATTTGTAATTCTTTTTTAAATCACATTTGGTTATCGTGCGCATTGTCAGATTTTATTAAAGGGTATTTTTATCCATTTTGGTTTCACCATGTAGAAATTACAGCTGTGTTCCCATTTCAGGGAACATAATGTTTGGGACATCCATGGCTTCACAGGCATTTGTAATTGCGCAGGTGTGTTTAATTGCCTCCTAAATTCAGGTATAAGAGAGCTCTCAGCACCTCGTCTTTCCTCCAGTCTTTCCATCACCTTTGGAAACTTTTATTGCCGTTTATCAACACTAGGACCAAAGTTGTGCCAATGAAAGTCAAAGAAGCCATTATGAGACTGAGAAACAAGAATGAAACTGTTAGAGACATCAGCTAAACCTTAGGCTTACCAAAATCAGCTGTTTGGAACGTCATTAAGAAGAGACCACTGGTAATCTTACTAATCACAAAGGGACTGGCAGGCCAAGGAAGACCTCCACAGCTGATGACAGAAGAATTCTCTCTATAATAAAGAAAAATCCCCAAACACCTGTCCGACAGATTGGAAACAATCTTCAGGAATCAGGTGTGGATCTGTCAATGACCACTGTCCACAGAAGACTTCATGAACAGAAATATAGTGGCTACACTGCAAGATGCAAACCACTGGTTAGCCGCAAAAATAGGATGGCTGGGTTACAGTTTGCCAAAAATACTTAAAAGATCAACCACAGTTCTGGAAAATGGTCTTGTGGACAGATGAGACGAAGATTAACCTTTATCAGAGAGATTGCAAGAGCAAAGTATGGAGGAGAGAAGGAACTGCCAAAGATCCAAAACATACCACCTCATCTGTGAAATACAGTGGTGAGGGTGTTATGGCCTGGGCATGTATGGCTCACTTATCTTCATTGGTGATACAACTGCTGGTGGTAGTAGCCTAATGAATTCTGAAGTGTATAGACACATCCGATCTGCTCAAGTTCAAACAAATGCCTCAAAACATTGGCCGGCAGTTCATTCTACAGCAAGACAATGATCCCAAACATACTGCTAAGGCAACAAAGGAGTTTTTCAAAGCTAAAAAATGGTGAAGGACAACAAGACGATTCTAGATCAGTAGTGTGTGCTACCTTTGAAGGGGAATGTCCAGGTGATGGTATTCCCATCCATCTGCTACTTTTGACCTTGTTGATGGTAGCGGCTACAGGTTTTGGGAGGTGTATTAGAGTAATTTCGGCACATAATACACTGCATGTGCATGTTGCCACTGTGGACTGGTAGTCGAGGGAATGAATGGTGGTTAACAGGTTGCAAGTTATGAGGGTTTTTTTTGTTCTGGATAATTTTGAGCTTCATGAACATTGTCAGTATTTTATGTGGACAGTATTTCATCACTCTCCTGATTCATGCCTTGTAAATGATGGAATTGATTGAGCACCAGAAGGCAAGTAATTGCCAGGTTCAGTTGAGTTTCAGGGTTGTTGATAGTAGGAGACGTTGTTTACAGCCACCTATTCTTGACATTCAATTGCATTACCACTCTGTTGTTGGAGATGGCCATTTCCTTGTACCTTTGCCTCAAGAATGTGACTTGAGGTTTATTAGTCCATGTTCACTTGGTCTTGCTTCATGCAGCTATGAACTTGTTAATTTTTTGAGAAGTTACATAATGGAATGGAACACTATAGAATCAGCAAACATTGCACTTCTGATCTCATGTTGCAAAGTCACTGATGAAGCAGCTCTAGATGATTGGACTCAGATCCAAAGATCCTATCGCTATAAGATCTTTGCTCAGGTCTGCCCTGAGGATCACCTGCAGCCTTGTACCAGGGTTGGAATGGTTGACCTCCAACACCCACAACGCACCTTCCTTTGTGCAGGGTGATACTCCAACATTGGAGTGTTCACCCTTTGATCACCATCACTTTTAACAGTGCATCTTGATGCCACATTTGGTGCAATGCTGCTTGTCAGTCACTCTCACCTCACCTCTGGAAACAGCTGGTTGAATTGAGGCTGAAACAAGGTGTGAAGACGAGTGATCCTGGCAAAACCCAAAGGAGCATCAGCAAGTACTGTTGAGCAAGTATGGTCTGATAATACACTTGATATCAGCTTTCGTCACTTTGCTGATGCTTGAGAGCAGTTGAATTAGCCAGATTGGGTTTGTCTTGTTTTTGTGAACAAGATGTACCTGGGCAATTATCCACTTTGTTTGGGTAATGCCAGGTGTTGCAACTGTAATGGAACAGATAAGCTAGAGAGATTAGTTCTGCAGCATAGCCCGATGTTGTCTGGTCCCACAGCATTTGGTGCATCTACTACACTCAGACCTTTCTTGCTATCACATTCATAGAGAAAAAGTCAATGAATATCAAGCTGCCTAGAATTATCAAATGTATACCTGAACTGATGTAAATGGTCAACCTTGCTCGTAATAGTGATTAAACCCCCCGGCTGAAACTTATACAGCTTACAAAGCCTTAGTCATAACTATGTGGATAATAAAACTCCAAACAAAATACATTCTCACATACTATAAAATGTACAGATAACACTTGCACTCATAACATAAACACATATCACACTGGGGCAAACCAGCTAGACTTCAAACAGTGCTTATCAATAGGATCACACTTTGAACACACAGCTAAAGGAGGAGCAGCATATGTACACACCTAGAGACATACTACACTACATCCCTTCATTTCAAAGCAACAAAGAGATCAATATTCATATTTCAGTGTACTTTATGCAACAAGACCTGGTCAATATTCAGAAAGTTGGAAGAGAAGCGACAAATAATTCATCCCATAAAGGTATTGGACAAAGACAGTCTCCGAAATGGGAGAGCAGTCTCTCGGACATTTAATGTACAATGGCATCAACAGCATCCAGAGGAACAACCCTAACCAGAAACAGAAATATCACGAGTACAAGAGCGGGCCAAAACTGGCTATTCTGAAGTGCATTTATATTATGAGTGGATATATATTATATATTCAGTGCCAATGTTTTTATAACGACATACAATTTTACTGCCTGCAGCAAGCATCTCATTTTCTAACATCCAAACCTTCCGCGATTTAAAGTCACAAATTAAGATCATAACGGCAAACTCACTACTTGCCTGGATGAACGTAGATCCTAAAACAGTCAAGGTTTAAAGTATTTCTGAGGAAACAAGGATTGTAGATGCTGGTTTACAAAAAAGTGTGCTGAAGTAATTCAGCGGGTCAGGCAGCGTCTCTGAAGAACATGGAAAGGTGACATTTTGGGACGGGATTCTTCAGACCCTTCAAAGCATTTCTGCTTCAATAACTGCCTTAAATGGCTCTTGATTCTCTATCCATTCCCTCCACCACCAGAGGGTAAACCATCTGCAAAGTACACCGCAGTTACTTGCTTTCCCCAACCCCTTCAAAGGGCAAGGACAGCAAGTAAAAAGGAACACTGCCATCTATAGATTTTTCTCCAAATCACATTTGACTAGGGTTCAGAAATATCTGCTGCTTCATTATTGCAGGGGCCTAAGTCCTGGGAGGGCAATAAATGCAGCTGCCAGCATGCCAAAAAAACAAAAAGGAATCTAAAATCAGTCAATTATTTGCAGAATTTACTCGACTTTGCATTGGTTCAACTTCTGGACTCTTGGGTCCTGGATTTGAACTGAAATAAATATGCTTTTCCTTTGTCACTTTCTTTGATTTGGTACTTGTCTTTCTGAAGTTCAATTTAGACATGCCTTCACTTAATCTGCACAAACACTTGTGTTTGTCACCAATTTTTCAATCCAACACCTCCCATGTATGTATGGAGTGCTAGAGTCCGGAAATGTAAGACAGATGAGTGTGGGAATACGGCCTCAGTGGGTTTAAAGAGAGCATAGGAAATACTCAGTGAGCCACATGACAAATTATTGGACAGCAGATTTTTATTGTAGACATAAGGAACAGCAGATGTACACTAAATGCTGGAGTAACTCAGTGGGACAGGCAGCATCTCTGGATAGAAGGAATGGGTGACGTTTCAGATCAGGATCCTTCTTTATTCTTTCTGCACTGAATTTTAAAATGAATAGGTCAAACCATGTCTCTAGTCTAACATGACAGCAAACCTTCATGTTGGTTCTACTCAAGTTTGACTTGCTTAAGAAAGTGAAGACAAATGCACCGTTTTTTCTTTAAAGCTTTTATGCTTGATAGTGCAACGGTGACTTTGGTTCAACTGCTTCCACAAAACCAAAACCAAAGGCTCAAGCATAATCCCAATCTCCTTTCCTCCACAGGTTCTGAACAGCAAACTTTGATGACATACAGAGGCACTCCGTCGTTAAGAAATTGGCCAAGCAATTCTGAATTTTCAGCAGCCCTTTAACATTTGCTTCCTGAATGCTTGGTTATCCACTGACCTCCCTGCTGCTCTTTTGAAGGTCAGACCCTATAAAAGAACAAGAGTATATCCAGTGTATAGTTTCCAAACAGGATAGATTGAAATGAGGGTAAGAACAAACAAAATTCAGATAATCCATGACATACATTGTTTATTGCAAACATAAACACTGCTACAAATGAATTTTTAATTGCTTATTTGTACAACTTTGGCAATTACTGCTTTTCCAAAAGGTTACAAAAATCCAAGGTCAACTGACTAAACAGGGCCAATAAACAAAGCCACCATTGCTTTCATACCCATGCTCTTGAACTCACTATCAAGTTCATCCAAGAGTTCAGGTCCCTGAACACTATGCATTATCCCACTTGATACATCCCTGCACCCACTGTAAAATATTCTCGCTTCCTCATTTATACCAGTCAGAATCTGTCTATCCTTTCTTTGCTTTTTCAAAGACTCTGCAGTACAGTTTCTCTATGTTTACAATTTACTGGATGGCATCTACAGCCTCAATGGCAATTAAATTCACATCTTCACTCCCAGAAAGAATTATTTCATGCTGTTGCCACAATAGAGCATTTACCAAAGCATAGTGCTTGGAATTCCTGTGCTCAATTGTAATTCATGTGCCAATAGAAGAAATGCACACTCCTTGCCTTCTGATAGACAAATGTTTGCAGATTTGGAGCACAATATATCAATAATGGCAGATTATAATCTATGACTAAGATTAAAGACCTGTCTATCATGACTGATGGAATTTTCTGATGCCAAGCACCATTTCAAGTACTTCTTTTCCAATTGACATATAATTGGACTTGTCCATACAAGGACTCAATGACCAACTTGTGCATAGTATTGTAGTGAACAAGAGCCATAGTTGCTACTCTTGTTTTTTTCAATATTGTTGCTCCTTACACCACCATGTTATTCCATTTTCCAATAAATAAAGTAATGATCTGAACCATCGAGAAAAGCCCCTTGCAAGAATGCACAATTCCTCAGAATGACCTTCGCTCTGCTATGTTCTCAGGCTTTGGTGCAATGGTAACAGCCCCAAACTTCACTTTCTTTGGTTGTAAGTCATAAGCATTAACCTTTAAACAAAAGGGCACACTACCCGTTACAAAAAGCACACCTGCTTCACCTCAAATAGACACTGTGCTCATGTAATTTCCCAAATACTTATTTCAAAATAATCATTTATTCTCTCTCATGACCCTCACAGAAGCTTAGTAAGTCAGCATGATCCATGTCCTGTATGATTCTACATGTTATGGCCTAGAGATGATATCGTACAATATCTTGCTTATGGTTACGTATTGCTGACCGTTTTTGAGAACATTCAATTGGCTTAAGCACGAGGGGTACAATTTAATGCTTTATTTTTCTACTCCACATACAAGTCTTACCAAATGGGGAGCACACATTGTGCATTGTCCACAACGTGACTTTGCAACGTCAGCACACTACCCCGTCCATCTGAGGCACGACTGCCATTGGAGAGGAACATTCACCATGGTCAAGTTCATATGAACACTTTTTTGGTCCTAACTTATCTGGACGAATAAAATTGGCTTTGACTTTGTCTCTTTAGGACATGCAGGACTGGTTTGAGCTTGCAAAAAGTGCTTTGCATCTGGTCTGATGCCAATGTGTATATTATGCCGGTTGGTGTAGTTGATTCCAAACAGATCATCACACATTTCCCACAGTGCATCATGGTGCAACTTTGAAGCCTTGGCAAATCATTCTTTCAATCAATTTGAAGTTGCCGCAGCCAATTATTCCTGTTGTCTGGAAGACTGCAGCAGTTGATCTCATTGTTCTTGACTCATTATCTGCTGCTTTTGACTATATCAATTCCCACAATACAGTGACACTCCCATAATCCAGCACCCTCAGGTCTTGTGGTGTTAGATTCAGGACAATTGGATGTTCCTCCCATTTATACCTGAACCCACTTTTAATTCATATCTTTTTGATGTTAAATGCTTTTTTATTCTGTGAAACAGATGCATTTAAGAGCACAGGAAATTGAGTCCCAGAGTTTGTATATATGGAGTGCCAGAAACCAGAATTTTGTGGGAAAGTAGCCTCAGTAGATTTAAAGAGAGCATGGGAAATACCACTCAGTAAGCCACATGTCAAACCATTGGAGCCCGGATTTTTCCCGTTCTTGTTTTTAAAAATCAGATTTTCTTGATTACCACTTTTACTCTGATGTAGATACTACATAAACCTGTCTGAAGAAGGGTCTCGACCCGAAACGTCGCCTATCTCCTTCGCTCCTTAGATGCTGCTGCACCCGCTGAGTTTCTCCAGCTTTTTGTGTACCCTCGATTCTCCAGCATCTGCAGTTCCTTCTTTAAAACTACATAAACCTAGTTCTCCACTGCCTGAACAAACATCCACACATCAAAGAACCTGCTGTTGCTGTAAACTGTTGGTTTAAATTTACCATTGAATGTGCTATTGTTGGTCACCTTGCCCTCTGATCTTCAGACTTGAAATACAACCTTTGTTTTGGCTGTTCCAAACCCGCAAGACTAAATTGCATGACAGTCATTGCAACGATGGCAAATGACAGAATGGATCTATCCAGCATTGGATGTTGCTAAAGTGTATAAATGACTGCTGTTATACCAGTTACCTACAGTCAATGAAATTCTCTTGCATTCTTACATTCGATTGCCATCCCTCCAGCAACTTTACATGCAAGTTGGATATCAGGTTTTGCCTGTTCAACTGCTTTCACAGAATTCTCCCATCTGCCAGCTCAATTACTCATTATAAGGCAAGGTCAAGTTCATGAATGAAAGAATGTGCTCATTGATGATTGTCACAAATCTGTAGCATTTCTATCCGTTTTGGATTAAAAGAACGCTCTAGTTCCTGCTCAACATCATTAAACAAAAATTTTGCATAATGCAAGGAGATTTGCCAGTACAAAATTTACTTCAAGCCCAAATCGCCAAGTATTGCTTTTTCACACTCCCAGATTGTAATGTTTTTCAAGTTATCAGCCTCTTCTTCAACCGTTTCCTTTCATGGATGTGTCTATACAAGATAAATGCTTCTCAAATTTGGCAATTCATGCAGAAACGGCTGATGTAACCAACTGGGCCTACCAGATCCTTCTCTGCTAATTTAAGACACAAAATACTGGAGTAACTCAGTAGGACAGGCAGCATCTCTGCAGAGAAGGAATGGTGACATTTCAGGTAGAGACCCTTCTTCAGATATGTGTCTTCAGGCAGCCTCGACCCGAAACGTCACCCATTATTCCTTCTCTCTCGAGATGCTGCCTGTCCCGCTGAATTACTCCAGCATTGTGTCCATCTTCGGTTTAAACCAGCATCTGCAGTTCCTTTCTACACATTCCTTCTCTGCTAACAATGATACATCGAGATTTGATGTATGCAACAGTCTGATGGTAAGTGAAAAAGGTACAACATTTTAGCATTTTAAATGAGACATATTTAAAAATTAACTTTAAATGGTTAACAAGAGTTAAAAATATGAACACAAAGCAAACTAATTTATTTTGCCCTTTTTGCCTCTGAATTGATAGGTTCATGATCTCAATTGACATCAACGTGGCTTCAGATACTTTGCCATATCTCATCTGCAGCAGAATGTTAATGGGCATTCTCCAATGGCAATATAATGGAATCTCAGCAAGGCTTGGCTATTCCAATGAATGCCATAGGGAATCTAGCAGCAGAGCCAAGTATGACTTTATGAATTCCATGTCTATCAACATTTGGAATATCTTCAAGATACCAGTGCTTAAATGGCTAAATGCTGGATTGCAGTAGAAATGCCAGTGAGACATCACCCTTGATTATTTTGCTTCCAAATTGCAGACTTTAATCATGGAACACTTTAGGGAATGTAGATATTGTGAAGTTAAATTAGTTTGCAAAGCATGGAGTACAATTCTTACAAATTACTGCAAATTGTAAATGTATTCTGTCAACCTGTACATTTTCATCTAACCTCCAGTAATCAAAACAAATTTGCGATATTTATTCTAAATCCAGGAAAAACTTTTCAGATGCTACACCTTCATCCTTGCCCAATTCATGGGGTAAACATCATTTTTCTTGTATTTTCTAGACGATCTTAAATCAGTAAGGTTGCAGTGTTTGAAGCTTTTTTTCAGCACATACTACATCAAGCAGTGATTTAATAAAAAGTAAGAGTTTGGAGAATTCTTGTTGCACTGAGAGTTTCAACAGCTTTCAAATGACTGGGAACTAAATTGCTCAAACTCAAATTCGTCACTAAGTGTGAAATGTTATTTTGTTGAAATAGTTCATTTAAAATTTCAATACTTCACAACACTCATTTTAATTAATTTTCTCATAGCCTGTATAGGCCATGTACATATTTCCTTTCCCCCCCCCTTAAATCCGTCTGAGTCTCGACCAAACGTATCTCCTTCGCTCCTTAATGCTGCTGCACCCGCTGAGTTTCTCCAGCTTTTTGTGTACCACCAAATATCAATCCATGTGTTTTATTGTTTATAATGAACAATTGTCCCCAAATTGAAGGAGGAAGTGGAGCCAAATTCTGCTTTACCTCCAACCCCCAAGACTTTTGTGATAACAGGTTCAGAATAGCAATTCCTGCTGCTGCTTGGTCAAAATATGGCAACTAGGATATGCCAGATTTCAAAGCAATTCACTTCCTTTCCAAGCAGAGTATGGAAATGTTATCAAAAGATGCAACCAAAGCCCAGCTGCTTTATGTATTTGGTGAAAACTGAAAATAGCTTTTCTTAAGATATGGAGGCTTTTATTTTATACAGCAACATGTCTGCTTTTGATTTATTGGTTTATATACAAGATTCAGAAACTGTATCCACTTTGACTAACTTGTTGTCCGATCATATTCAATCCTGTAGGCCAGCAAATAACGTTGTCTTTTTTTTTTCAGATCTTGCTCAGTGTAGATGAAAAGAGAAAATAAAAATACTCTCCACAATGTTAAAATGAAGGTGGAACTCAAACTGGATGGAAATGGCATATATTTTGGGCAGAAAAAAAAAATCATAAAAACTTACTTTACGCACATCATCCAGCAACAAAGAACAGAAAAAGGTCAGTGAATTAAAATATGTTTTCCTACATTCTTTTAAAATACTGACAAAAAGGGGGAGTGCACAGAATGTAATGGTCAAAATCTTCACAACTTTTAGCTTCTGATAAATTACTATGGTTAGCAGTTTAGCTTTATGCAAAAACAAAATCAGAAGTGCAAGAGTTAAGACTTATTGATATGCTGACTGCCAAGTCAGGATTGAGGTTTCTTCAAGAGATCAATCAATGCTAGGTTGGGACTTGTTACAGAAATGATGAATTATTGACTAAATATGTGTACTTAGAAAATCATCCAAAAATCATTTAAATTTTGAAAATAGTGGAAATAAATTCCTGCATTGCAACAGTTGTTGTAATCATCAAAAGTGATGTGACATTACTGATAGCTGTTACATTATTAAAACAAATTCACTATAAAGTTCAATTAAAATCCCCCTTTTTGGGACTATAAATCCTATAGAATTCAAAGAAGACATTTGTGCAAACCTAAAGAATTTGGTGGATTAACACTCCCTATTTTTTTGTATTATTATTGGGCAGCAAATGTCAAAAATGTGATTCACCTGCTGGACAATTCTGCCCAACGGGTGGATTGGAAAGTAATGGTGAGAGAGGATTGCTCCCCTTTTAATATACGAGCGATCCTTCTCTCACCAATAAAACTGAATATAATATATAGTAAAAATCCAATTATTCACAGTACTATTAGAATTTGGAAACAAATAAAATTAACCCTTAAATTAATAAATGTATCCCTTCTCTCCCCCATAGTTAATAATCTGTTGTTTAAACCTTCCACTATTGATAAATCATTTACACATTGGGAAAGAGTAGGAATTAAAACATTTGGAGACATGAATGAAAATGGACATTTTTTTATCATTCCAACAACTACAAATTAAATACAATCTGAGAAGTAATCAATATTTTAAATATTTTCAAATCCGTGATTATTTGAAAAAATATACACAAGAATACCAGAATTTGACTCCAGACCTAATAAACGAAGCTATGAATAGAAAGGCGGTCTCAACTAATTTAATATCATACTTGTATAATATCATCCTAAATATAGAAATACCATCATCCGATAGAATTAGAAGAGATTGGGAACAAGAACTAGCTACAAAAATCTCGAAAGAGAGTTGGGATAAACACTTGCTATATGTGCACAAATGCTCGATCAATGTAAGACATATTCTAATCCAATTTAAAACCCTACATGGATTATAGGGTTATTAAAACAAAATGTTTTTTTTTTTTGGCTTATGCTACTGTAATGTACATTACTTCAAATAAATAAAATTTTAAAAGTAAAATAAAATCCCCCTTTTTTTTTTAATGTAGGGGAATTCCTGAGAGCACAGGAAGTAGCTAAGCTACAGACAAGTTACAGACTTAGATTCCATAATTTGTATTTGTGAAATAGATAGTGGCTGCCACAAGGCAGAAGTAACCATTTGGCTTTAAATCCGCAAGGAAAATTGAAGAATAAAACCGCACAATTCTACTACGAGGCGCTGTAATGTGTGTGGAATTTAAAAAGGAAACAAGAAGCTGGGCTGCAACGTCCTTTCGCATGACCTAATGCCCAGTCATTTTACTATAAATAATTCAAACGTCTCTGCATCCTTGCCCAGTGTCACATCAGCAACTTCAGGACAATCCCCAGCACTGAGATTGCAAGTGAATCATTGGCCACAGAAAAGTTCCTCTCATTTCGCAAAACTTGTGCCTTGTGACCATGGCTTTATATGGAGTCATCTAGTTACTTCATTTTGCAAGATGCACACCCAGTAGAATGTTGACTCTTTGCACGCAATGCAAAATTAGTGAAGGCTTCCAAACAATCTTCCACACAAAAAAATGTTCTTTTGTATCAAACATTTCGACCCAATCAGCTGCCAAGAAAAAAAATCCAACAAATATACAGCAGAACATGGAGCCGTTCCAATCCCAATATCTGCTCCATTTGATTCATTAGCTCATTCACTGGAGAGTTTTACAGGAAACAGTAGCAGCCTCTGCCCAGTGGAACAGAAAGGAAACAGCAATATTTCAGTACTGTATTCTTCGAAAACTGCAATGTTCCTGAACCGATTAAAAAAAAAAACTGCAGGTGCTGAAAGTATAAAATCAAAACAGAAATTGCAAAAAATGCCCAGCAGATATTCAGAAGTCACATTAAAGCTGACACATTAATTAATTGTGCTCCCTCTACAATGACTCATAAATACTTCCAACATTTTGCTTTATTTCTTCACTGAATGCCTTGCAGCAATATTTTCATGCAGGTCGCTGCTCATAACTAATTATCTAAAACTCCTTATGTGAGATACAAAATGCATTTTCTTTAGAATGATTAAACCATTTTCCTTTTTCTTCATCCCATATTCAAGTTGGATTGACTTTCATCCCTATACCATATTCTAATCATCCTGTATTACATGCCAGCTCTATCTACATTCCCTCATTTGTCTTGGTTTCTGAAGTAGATCGCAAAAGTGTTCAGAAACACTTTAATATAATTCTCATTGTAAATTTATTTTCACCAAGTTTAGTTTATTGTCACGTGTACAGTGAAAAGCTTTTGTTGTGTGCTAACCAGTCAGTGGAAAGACAATACATGATAAAGGAGTTATGTATAGTGCAAGATAAACTGCAACACCCAATGCTGTTTGTAACACCCAATAGGCAATACTCAAAAAGACGACATCCTCATTGAAACAGTAACAAGATGATAGTTAAGCCAAATTACATAATTCCACTGCTAAAATCATTCTTAAATCATGAAAATAATAATTTAACTTTGTGTGCAGAAGTATTTATTCTATAGAAAAATAAGGTGGTAAAATTAGAACTAAAGGCAGGAGGAATGGGAAGAACAAATATCTTTAAAAATAATTAAATGTCAATATTTCTAGCGGGATTTAGTGCCTTACAGTTACAAAAATATGAATAAAGATAAATTCTAATAGCAGATGCTTGAGTATTAATTTTAACCTCTAACTAAAGGAAGACCCATAAAACCTTACAATAATGCAAAGCTGTTAGCTAATTGCCACAAAAATTTGAAGTTCCTTTCAAGGTCTCCCATTTCTTTGCAACTCCATGTTAACATTTTTTTTTAAATTGTTTCCATAAATTGAAGATACAGCAACACATACAAGAAAACTGGTACTAGCATTTCAGACTCATATCATTATAAAACTGATAAAGGTAAATCAAAATGTGTGAACTGTAACTTTGCAAAAATCAGGTAATCATAATGAACACTAGTTTTGATTTAGACAACTATTTTTAATATAAAGTCCAAATGTTATCAAAAATATTTGCCAATTACTGAAATAAACATTGATGGTGGTGCTACTGATTTTACATTGTATTAAGACCTATGATATCTGGTAGAACTGGCAGATTCTGATATAATCAGAGAAGACTTGCTGGAAAAATACTCCATACTGAATAACATGATTCGTTTATGCATCTGGCCAGACAATAAATATCCGCTGCAAAGCCTTATTACTGTGACTGAGGCACTTTTAAATAGGATTGATTCAGTGATCTGGTGTTACTGCAATGAGATTCTGCACAGTAAACTCATTGGGATTAAATTACATTTAGATTGTCTATTATCATGAGACAATTGTGAAAATAAACTTGAGATGCCTCTTGCGTTTCAGATGTTTTGAGATGTGCACATGGAAGTACAGGGAATAGAGGGCTATGGGTCATGTACAGGCAGATAAGATCAGTTTAACTTGGAATTATGGTTGGCACAAACATTGTGGGCTGAAGCGCCCATTCTGTGGTGTATTGTTCTATGACACCATAACCTTGGATTTTAAATTACAGTATTTCCTGGCAATGAAGACGCTATTTTTTACCCAAAAATAAGGCACAAATATTTACCTGCGTCTTGGAGGCCGAAGGTTTGGTTGTTAGCCAAGAAAGATAGGCTTGGCTATCCCTCAGTGCAGCAACATCAAGAACATTAAGAACCAATTGTTTCATTACATAGGTCATCCCTGGATTATAGTTCCTTTTCTCTGAACTTTTCGCAAACAGCTCGAGTCAGCCAAATGCAGCCGTGATCAGAGTTTGCACATGGTAGAAGGGGCCTGCAAAACCACAGACCCATTCAAATGCTTGCTCATATAGACTGGCTGTAATTAAGTTGGGTGATCAGCCGGGGAGCATCTGTACTCTCTCAATTCTTACTATGATTGAGCTCTAGAGAAAGCAGCAGTGTTTTTTAAAAAAGGTTATAAATCACATTTGAATGGAAGAGGAGATGTTTATCATCTCAACTTATGTTCAAGAGGACAAGTTGGGTCATCAGAAGATTCAGAAAAAGGCAGAGGCTCAATTGAACAGCATATGGTTCCAGTGATAAATGGTGGAAATTGGGATAACTATTTACATTCAAGTCTGGCTGCTTGGGTGTAATGGATTATAACCTGGAAACACGAAAGTGGAAATTGATCAAGGGCTTTATTGGGGCCAAGGTCTCAAAAAGTGGAGGTTTAAAGTCTGACTGAATGGTTGTATAGTTGGCAAATGGGTGGCCCAAGTCCACACAGTTTGTGACGTGAAAAGGTGGGATTTAAGTGAGTTGGGGAGATTTTTTCAAGCTTCAGGTGTAGGTGAATGAGCTTTAGCACGCAGGATGGTAGAATTAGAAACTGGTCTATATTTGGGACCTTGGAAATATCTCATGGGCTTTCACTGAGTAATAGTGAGAACAAAAGGAAGTTTTATAATGAAAACAACAGATGAAGGACAAAGAGTAGAAATATGATTAATGACAAATGAAGTACTTGATGCAAAGGTCAAGGAGAAAAAAATTGAAGAGATCAGCAGGAGAATTAGAGGTTTTGGATGGACTATGTAGGAGAATTTTAAATAATTTTGAATGTCATAGTAAAATGTTAAACTATACAGCATATGCTTTATGCGACTTAGTTTATAACCTCAATATTTAATTTAAACAACCATTACAATTTACACCCCAGTGGTATTAACATTGACTTCTCCAATTTCAGGTGGTCCTTGCTTTCTCCCTCCTTCCCCTCCCTTTCTCAGCTCTCCCACAGGCTACTGTCTCCGCCTCTTCCTTTCTTTTTCCTGCACCCCCCCCCCCCCCCACATCAGTCTGAGGAAGGGACTCAACCCGAAACGTCGCCTATTCCTTCGGTCCATAGATGCTACCTCACCCGCTGAGTTTCTCCAGCATTTTTGTCTATCTTCTATTACAATTTAGATAGTTATATTTAAAAAAATCTTTGTGTAGGAAAGAACTGCAGATGTTGGTTTATATCGAAGATAGACACAAAACGCTGGAGTAACTCAGTGGGACAGGCAGCATCTCTGGAGAGAAGGAACGGGTAGAATTTTTGGATGAGACCCTTCTTCAGACTGATATCAGGGGCGTGGGCGGTACTTTAGAGAATTCTCTAACCAAGAATTCTCTAAAGTACCGCCCACGCCCCTGATATCTTGCTTTTCCTCTCTCTCCATCCCTCCCCTTCCCAGTTCTCCAACCAGTCTTACTGTCTCCGACTACATTTTATCAGCGCTTTGTTGTTACCTTCTCCCAACTAACAATGATCTATTCTACATTTTCCTGGATCTTCATTCCCTTTGTCCTGGTTTCACACCTTTCACTTCCTTGTCTACACACTTCCTTATCTATGTATCACGCACTCCCCTGACATCCATCTGAAGAAGGGTCTCAAACCGAAACGTCACCCATTCCTTCTCTCCTGAGATGCTGCCTGTTCCGCTGAGTTACTCCAGCATTTTGTATCTATCTTTAAAAAATCTTTGTCGTCACAGGATATTGGGAGCACCAGTTAGCACAGCACACTAGTATGAGGTGTGAAAGCATAATGTGTGCGTATTAGCATTGGAACTGTCACGAAATACAACTCAAGATAATCAATGCTGTATTTTGCGTAACTGTGTCCTTGGGTTGAGATACCGAATCTCAAAACCAAAACAGGTTCCTGCTTGTGCAGCAAAAAAAACCCCACATAGCAGTAATTATACAGAACTCAATTACTTCCGAGACAATGACAAGTTCTGTCTGTAGGGTGTTGGCTTGGAACAGGATCAAAGTGCAGTCCCACCTTAGGTGTGGTACAGCTGATACAATTTCCAAACTTTGTTTTGGTAATCAACAAAAATTCTTAACATAATCCCCTTTTACTGGAGCCTTCAACACTCACAGTTCTACAATGAGACATTATCCACCCGGTACACAGGGATCCATAAATCTTTCTTCCTATGAAACAGCCACTTACATTAACAGTATTCACATGCAGATTTCTCAAAGAATACAAGAAACGTCAAATAATCTATCCACGTCGTTTTTACTAGCATACTGTCTGAATGAGTAATTGACCATGTACTGTATAAACTGGGTGCTTCGTATTTCTGTTCCAGCATTCACATTCACCGGGTGGCGCCGCACGATGGCAGCCTCGCCAACAGTCCTTTTCTTCTTTTGTTGTTTTTAATTTGTTGTTAAATGTATGTTTTATGGGCCTGTCCCACTTAGACGACTCTTCAGGCGACTGCCAGAGACTAGTTTGAATGGAATGCAACCTACGACAGCAAAAATTGTCGCCACAGTCGCCGAAAAATTTCCAACATGTTTAAAATGTTGCGGCAGTTGCCCAAAAACATTGCGTAGGTAGGACAGGCCCATAAGTGTATCTTTAGTTTTGTATTATGCGGGGGGAGCTGGGGGAAACATTTAAAAATCTCTTTCCTCGACGGAGCTGCAACTTTTTTCCGTATCGTATTTCCGTCCACACTGCGGTCTAACATCGTGGAGCTGGCGACCTCTTGCTGGAGATCAACCGAGAGCTCCAACTGCGGGAAGCCTGTGGACTTAACATCGTGGAGCTCGCAGACAATTGGGAAGGGTCCGACTTCAGGAGCTCCAACTGCAGGAGCTTCGACCATCCTGATCGCAGGAGCTTCGATCGCCCCGACCGTGGGAGAAAAGGAGGGAAGATAATATGTTATTGCCTTCCATCACAGTGCGCTGTGGTGGATGTTTATGTTAATTTTTATGTAGTTGTGTGTCTTGCTGCTTTTTTGGTATGACTGCATGGCAAATCAAATTCCTTGTATGTTCTTACATACTTGACTAATAAATTATTTGTATCTTGTATCTATTATGAAAACTCACATCAGAAATGGATGGGAAGTTCAAGGGATAATACATGGCAGAGCTGAAATTTAAACATAATGGAATTACAAGTCAATCAGACTGGTCAATGTAATTTAGCATTTCCCAGCAGTTAGTATTCAGTCAATTTTATTTGTCAACACAACCAGTGTATTACACCCTTCAATACAACTGCATTAAAAACAGTGGCAAATTGTCAATTAAATTTGCAATATCAAACATATCATTTAATCCCTTAACCTGAAAGGAGAGCAGCTATACTCCAACCTGCTCTAATATATCAAAGATGCAGTTTAAACATTTAAATTCAAATTTTCAATTTTCAATTCAATCTTTAATTGTCATTGTGCAGTGTACAGTACAGAGACAACGAAATGCAGTTAGCATCTCCCCAGAAGAGCCAACTTAGAATAATGAACGGTAAAATATATGTATATGTACAAACAGTATCAGTCGTGCAATTATACTGGGGGAAGGAGTGTCCGGGGGGGTGACTGGCAATCACCGAGGTGCAGAGTTAAGTATTGTAACATCCACAGGGAAGAAGCTGTTCCTGAACCTGCTGGTCCGGCAACGGAGGGACCTGTAGCGCCTCCCAGAAAAAATCAATCAGCCAGTGCAGAGTTGAAATTATCGCTGGCATTCAGATCAAGTTTTACATACATAAAGTCCATACAAAAAGAAGCAGAATACATATTAACATTTAGAGCCTAGTCTAAACCAGTCTACATCATCAGAAGTAATTTTATGGAAGTGATGACTCGTGAGTTTTCACTGGCTTCATCCTATATCTAAGACAAACTGGTAGGTTCATTGGCTACTATAAATTACCCCTTAGTGAAAGCAAACAGCAAAAAGAGTAAAGGAGTTAATGGACACGAGACTGAATAAATTTCAGGGTGAATAAAAAGAACAAAGTTACTACCAAATACAGGGAAAAGATGTATATGTATATATCAGTCAGTTTTCATTACTGCCACACCATTAATTGTTCTAGCAGCTTCATATGGAATAAAACATCTGGTTTTGGTTAAAAGCAACATTTACATACTTGGTGAATGATAAATCGAGTTTGTGAACATCGAAGTAGAAAATAAACCAGAATAGAGGACCCCATGGGAACTGCAACGTGCATCATAAATGTGTAGATATGAATCACTAACCCGGGAAATTCAAGGACCATAAGAGCAAACAATAAGAAATCAATGGGTGACTCGATGTGGCAGGTCTATCACCATCAGCAATGACATCTATGATGCATCATTAATTTAAAATAAGTTGTGCTTATAACAGCAGATTACATTTGCAGATTTTTTTCTCCTCGCATACTGAAGCAGAGATTGCTTCTGCTGAAGCAGGATAACACAGTGGTGCATCAGTAGAGTTGACGCCTCACAACACCAGAGATCCAGGTTCGATTTTGACTACGGGTGCTGAATGCATGGAGTCTGCCAATTTTCCCTGTGACTGCATGGATTCTTTAGAGATGCTCTGGTTTCCTCCCACTTTCCAAAAACATGCAGGTTTGCAACAGTGTGCCAGGATTACTGGTTGGATGGCGTAGTCTTAGTGGGCCAAAGGGCCCATTTCCATGCTGTATCTCTAAATTAAACGAAAACTAAACTAACCTTGCAGTTGATGGTTCTTTTTGGCTGGCTGATGCAAACCTTTCCAAATTTTGTCTCTGCGAAAACCTATTAATAGTTCCCATTTCCTGCTGTAATTTCATTAATAATTGTTTCTGGCAGTTGCTCTACTACTGTCATGCTAACTGGCCTGAAGTTCCCTCTTCTCAATCTCCCTTCTGATATGAGTGGGATTACATTTCCACCTTCCAGTATATAGGAACTATTCTAAAATGTCAGGAATTCTGGAAGATATAAGCACCGGACTCCAGATTATCATGTCTTGATGATGTAACAGTCTTTCAATCATGCTAGATTTATGGCAAAGAATATTGAATAATTAATGTTATTTTCTTTCATCTCCTCATGCATCAGTTTCACTATTCCTGAAAGAATTTCTAAATCTTCTTCCTTAAAAACAGAAAATCTGTTTAATTTCTTTGCCATTTCTTTCCTCTTCCTTCTCAATTGATGATCTATATTGTTTCGCCTGTCTTCTTTTCATATCTATAATTTCTTACAATACGTATGTTATTTTATGCTCCTTGATGTATTACACATGTATTCGACTTTTCCATATCCATTTCTTTGTCTTCTTTTGATAAATTCTAAGAATTTTCCCATCCTCAGATCTGCTATTCTTTTTGGTGACAAAAGCATTTTCCTTCGACCGACTACGATCTTGAACTGCCTTGTCCTCAACTGGGTGGCACATTGGTGCAGCAGGTAGTGTTGCCATCTCACAATGCCAGACACGCAGATTCAACCCTGACCAAATGCTCAGTTTGCGTGTTCTCCCTGTGACTGCGTGGATTTCCTCTGGGTGCTCCGGTTTCCTCCCACATACCAAAGACATGCAGGTTTCTATGTTAATTGGCCTCTGGAAATTGCCCCTAGTGTGTAGGGAATGAACGTGAAAGTGGAATAACATGGAACGAGTGTAAACGGGTGATCGATCCGTGAGCCGTAGGGCCTGTTTCCATGCTGCCAAGCTAAATACGTGTAGGCATGAAAAATAACCAGGTAAGTTTAAAAAACATAATCCAATGATATTCACTGAATAATGCTGATGTAAACAGCAAAAATTAGTGAGGAAGTATTCGGGAGTAAAATGTTTTGCGCGTATAAGAGGTAGAAATAATTAGAGTTCTTAAGGACAAATGAAAGAATTAATTACAAAAGAGTTGGGTGGTGCCAATATTGCTGATAAGGGGAAAGTTTGTAAAATATTGCAAGAAGAAAATAAATAAATTGCCAGGCCTGTAAGTATCCCAGGGAGATAAAACAAGTAAAAGGTGAATTTACAGAACCACTCACTATCAGTTTTTTTCCCACCACCCTTCCCCACAGGGGAGCAACCAAAGGATAAGAGGACAGCCTCTGCTATATTTTAAGGAGAAGGAATAAATTAAATAATTGTAGAGCAGTACATTTAATTTCAGCATCGGGCAGAGTTCAGAAATCAATTGCGAAAAGTACACAAAACGAATTAATCAGTATAAAACTAATCATCATCTTCACTATAAAAACTTAGCTTGGATTTGTTGAAGGATACATCTGACCAACCAGAGAACCGTATTGGGGAGTTAACAAAGATGGCTGACGGGAATCATCCATTCGTTCCAGTTTACATGAATTTAAGCAAGTTTGTAAATGAGGTTCTACCAGAAGTCTGGCGAAAAAGGTAAAGGTAAATAGAGCTCAAAAGGACAGAGGCAAATTGGATTAAAAATTCATTTACAGGAAGTAACAGGGAATGATTGATGGATGCTTTTGTGACTGCACAGGTCATTACCAATGGGGTTCCACAAAGCTCAGTCCTTAGCTTTTTGTTGTACTGACTAATGATTTACATTTAAAAGGCAGGGAGTATAAAGAAGTTTGCTACTGATACAATAATTGGTTATGTGGTTGACAGCAAGAATACTAATGGTTTGGTTAGCTCAGCAGTAAAACAACACATGGAATTTAATCCAGAGAAGAGCAGGGTCAAACATTTAGGAACAGCATCAAGGGAGTATACAATACGTATAAACATGGGTAAATGTTGTAAATTATGGGAAGAACACAAAAGTAGGTAAACGTGAGATTTTATTTTGTAAGAGTGCATTATGATGGGCTTTTTTTAGCATCAGAAGCATTAAAGGACACAGCAAAGGGGTTACATTAGCGGTGAGCACAATGTCATTAGGCCACAGCTCAAGTAGCATTTACCATGTTGGTAAGTGCAAAACAAGACATAATTGCAATGCAGAATGTGCACGGCAGATTTATAAGGATGTTGCCAAGACTGGAGATATTTAGCTCTGGAGATAGGATTGGGTAGGTTAGGAGCCATATTCTGAGAGATTTTGTTTTAAATATACTGCATGTCAGTCATGTGCATCAGTAGAGAAAATTGATTCAAATAATAATCAATTTTTATGTCAAAAATTCAGGTCATATATTTAAACTAACATGTAGAAAGATCAGAGGATTTTTTACCCTGGGCTTGGTAGGGATCTGTTGTCACTATCTAAAGGGCTCGAAGAGGCAGAAATCCTCACTGAAATGTGTCTGGGTATTTACTTTAAGTGCGATAATGAGCAGGGCCAGAGACCAAATGCTGGAAGTTTGGATTAGGTTGCATGGCTCTTTGCTGGACAGCGTTGATACTTTGAACCGAAGGGCTGCCTTGTACATTGTAATTGTCTGATTCTTAGGACGAGGGATCTTACCAACTGTCATCTGGACTCTACACAAAGAACATGGATGTTTCATTGTCCATTCATTATCTATATTACAAAGTTCTGTTAGACTATCCTTACAGACACGTGCAATTTATGAGCAATGCAGGCTAGACGGCAAGAGGTGGAAATCACTGGGAAATGCGCTAAGATCCTGGAAATAACAAACAGAACCTGCCTTATAGTGTCTGAAGATACAAAACGTTGACTGGCCAGAGAAGGATCCGAGCACTAGAGAGCATGCCGAGGTTTGGGGTAGGGTCTGAAAAGTGAGGAAACACTTTGCAGATGTCAACAAAAAAAACTATCCTGGAACAGATGCAAGCAGGGCACACAAGTTGCTCCCTCTCCATGGAGACTGTGCAACCTCCAGCACTAATTCCCAGAAGTTGAAGTTTCTGTTTTGCTTCTTAACTATGTTTGGCAATGTGCCCAGATGCCAGATTCAAAGAATACCAAGGGTTTTGCGAGGAGAGCTTGCAAGTATTTCAAACGTGTGCTGTGGGACAATACCATCGGTGTGGAAAAATCACAATCAGATCTTTGGGCATGTTGGGTTTCTGGCTCAGAATTTTCCTCAGCTGGAGGTAAATATTTTAAAAACTAGCCTGGGCACCGATTGTTCAAGCACCTTTGTCAGCGCTGTCCCATCGTAGGAAAAATAAAATAAAAATCCAGGATATACCATCTTGAAATTGGTGCCTGCAAGCGACAATGTCAAGAAGCTGACTGAAAAGAGCATGGCCCAGATCGAGCGTCGATAGTAGTTGCGTGTTCTTTCCGTGGACAGTGGAAAATTACGTGGAAGATAGAGGAATGACTTCTTGACGTCTTCCTGGACAATTCGAAAGAATTAAAGGCTCAAAAGCCAATACTATCATTCTCATATTACATCAAAAGAGGAAGCCGCAAGCTGGAGATGAGATGCATTTTTTAATTTATATCAATAACACAACACATCCATGAATCTTGGGTGTTGCTGGCATGACCTCTGGTTATGGTTCGTTATCCAGAGGGCGAAACCTGTGGTTCTGATGTAACTATACATCATGAGCATGAAATTATGCAGCTGTGAAGTTGTGGTGGGAGGAAGTTTTATTGTTATTGGTTTGGGGAGATTAAATAAAACACTGCTCCAGCAAAAATAGTAAAGAAAAACTCTGAAAATGATTGATGACCAGGAATGGACATGCCGGTTAACCGACAAAATAAAACAAAAATAACTTGTAGTAAAAATACAGTTATTACCAGCATATGAGCTTTTGAGATAAATGCCTTGGGATGCTGTGTTTGTACGTTTAATCTTCCTGTGGGATGGAGTGGATTCTGTACATACAGCAGAGTATTCAGTACAGAGATAGAACAAAATCAATAAGGCTGAAGTCATCTTCAGCAGCCGGGTGGACTATAAGCATTTAAAGCATGAGACACAAATAACTGTAGATGCTGGAATCTTGAATAAAACACAAGTGATGGAGTAAGTCAGCAAGTAAGATAGCTTTTCTGGGGAAGACAGATCAACCATGTTTTGGGTCAGGACACTTCTTCAGACATTGTAGGGCTGGGGGGGGAAGGAGGAAGAAGGGAAAGGTAGAAAGTGAGGTGGGAGCAGGACAAAGCCTGGCATGCGATAAGTAGATTCATGCAAGGTGTTATGCGACTGTAACCTGAACATTAGTCCCACCTGCCTGCGTTGGGTCCATATCCCTCCAAACCTTTCCTATCCATGTACCTGTCTAACTGTTTCTTAAATGTTGGGATAGTCCCTGCCTCAACCACCTCCTCTGGCAGTTTGTTCCATACACCCACCACCCTTTTTGTGAAAAGGTTACCCCTCAGTTTCCTATTAAATCTTTTCCCCTCTACCTTAAACCTATGTCCTCTGGGCCTCGATTCACCTACTCTGGGCAAGAGACTCTGTGCATCTACCCAATCTATTGCTCTCATGATTTTACACACCTCAATGAGATCAATGTCTCACGGAAGTATGTTTTATCCAAAATTGAGAACCTTTATCGTGCTCACTGAGCAACCAAGGTGGAAAAAGCAGGAATCCGATGACTTAACCCCAACCATGAGCCTAATACTGTACTGTGGGCCTCCTGTCAGAAAAACAACTTTGCGCAACAAAGCCTCGACTCAAAAGAGCACAACGTGCGGGAGTAACTCAGCGGGCCTGCCAGCATCGCTGGACAACCCGGATGGTGACCTTTGGGGATCAGGACCTTTCTTCAGACTGAAATGTTTGCACTTCACCCCGGAAATCTTGTGATCTGCAACACAGGGCAAAATATACGCATCATGAGTCTGGCATAAGGTGTGTTGTTGTGACTTGTCCAAGGGGCTGATTAAATGTAATGTAATCTATGCTTTGGGTGTTGACCTAGGAGAGGATGCTGACATCAGTTCATCTTACCTCCAAATGAATTGGGAGGATGTGGTAGTGACAGTGCTGATCTCTGGACCTTGAACTTGACACAAGTTTTGAGCTTTGGTCTTTGAACACACTTTTCCTCAGATGGCCAAAGGCTATGCATGTGTGCTGTAGGCAGTGACACATTTCAAAAGGTCTGCTTCAGAGGAAGTTCAAGATAATGAAAAATAATTAATTTTCGGAATCTTACTGTGGATTTTAATTACACAGCTAGGGGAGGGTGGCAACTGGCTGGAATGTGTGTGTGCAACAGAGGCAGATCAGTATAGGACCTGCATCTTTCAGTTGTTTAGTACAAGGCCCATACTGTTTCAAACTCAGTGACTGATCCAATGAGGACTTGGAGCTTGGATCTCAGAACCTACACAAATTCCAAAGTCACAGAGTGATTGCTTCATACAGCACAGAAACAGACCTTTTCTATCTATGTACCACAAACAACTATGTAGAGACATGGATAGCATCATCAAGGGACTAAGAAATGATAACGTTCCACTATCAGGAGCTCGATGTTGAACATGTGACACCAACTGATTTAGGCCGAAGTTGGTTGATGACTCCTTGTTTTCCATAATAATGTGCAGCACAAGGTCATGAACAGTTTGCATGTCCAGCTGAAGGCCCAGGCGTACGTTATTTTTTATGGCTTTAAATCTATAGTTGAAAAATGGGCAGGAAGCAATTATGGGGAAAAAAAGTCAACAGCTGACAAGCAGGAAAAGCTCAATCCTCTTATAAGTGACGCTCCAATATGCACAATTTACCTTGCCCAGCACCAACTAGCCAATCTGCTCTTTACACTCCCTACATGACATGTTGCTCAGGTGCTTTAATACAACCACTATAATAACAAAAATAGTTGTAGGAGGCCCTGGCCCCAAGCTTGAGAACCGGCTTGCTGACACTACTTAATGACATACATTTGAAGGGGTAAAAAGTGAAAGTGCAGTTTGAGAAACGTTCATTTTTATTTTAAAACATTCCTAATCATGCAAGTAACTGCATATTATCTCACGCTCTCTGCATCTCTGCCATTTGGAGGTCAGCAGCAAAGACTGAGCAACCAATTGCTATTTTGCAGCTTGGTTTGTAATGCAAGTAGAAACCAGTGCTGCTGAATCAAGAGCACAAATTAGCGACAGAACCAGAAAGGGGGCAGTGACAGAACCTGAGACTTTTGTCCTCCGGCTATTTTATATGTGTTCCATGAGACAAGTCTCAAAATGCGTCAACCATCATGTATTCAGATTTATTCATCAATACGTTAGTTAATTTTTCCTGTATGCAAATGGGTGACTATACTGCAAGTTGCCAATTAAGGCAGACAGAATCCCCGTATTTAGAAGCAAAAACTTTCATGTTCTCAAGAAAGAGCCTCGTGGTCACAGTGAATCAAGTGTGCAAAAAAAAGGGGATATACCCAAGGTTGTCATTCAGGAAAGAGTCATTCAAGCAAGGACAATGTGGTCTGGAGTGGTCACCTTTGGACATATTTTGGTTATCCATGTATGGGATCAGAGAAGTGTGTGCAATAATGTTCGAACATTCATTTTAAAAGCAACCTGAAGTTAAAGGAATCTTCGAGCATACTTCCCTTACAGCTTAATGAAGCTTCTCTCCAATCTTGGTATATTATTGTCACATGTAGAGGTACGGTGAAATGTTTTGTTTTGCATGCTATCCAATCAAATCAGATAATACCATACACAAGTACAATCAAGCCTACCTCAAGTACAATAGGTAGGGCAAACGGAAAGATACAGCGTGCAGAATATAATTCTCAGCATTGTAGTGCAAAAGCTCTAGAGATAAAATCTAATGTCCGCAATGAGGTAGAGGGGAATGGGACAGTGCCCTAGTTTATGGAAGGATGGATCAGAAGCCTGATAACAGAGGGGTAGAAGAGATACAAAGTGCTGGAGTAATTGAACATCTCTTGAGAACATGGATGGATGGCATTTCAGGTCGGGGCCCTTCTACAAACTGTTCGTAAGCGTGGGGAAGAAATAAGTGCAGGCCAAAGCCGGGCAGGTAATAGATTGATAGAGGTGAGGGGGGTTTTGATAGGCAGATGGCTTCTCCAGCACTTAGTGACGTCTTTTTTTGTAAACCAGCATCTGCAGATCCTTGTTTCAACAGAAGGGAAGAAACAGTCCCAGAGTCTGGTGGTGTGCGCTTTCAAGTGTCTGTAACATGGTTCAAATCTTTTAAACATGGGGCTAAGGGACCTCATCTCCGAGGGACAGGAGTCTTATCATTTCTTTCCCAGAACTCCCTGAAGGCGAAATTGTCATGTTTCAGTGTTTAGTGCTGCAACTTAATTCTCTGTCACAGACCCACCAATCTGAACCAATATAAAGAATTTCCTTTAGGAAATATAAAATATAACATTTTAAAAGCAATTAATCATCCTGTGACTGATGGTTTTCACAGTCAACACACTCAATGCTGCAAGCGTGACTGGGCAGGGAACCATGCCACTTTCCCTTGTTGCATCTACATTCTTGTCAGGCACAAAAGGAATTCAAAGCAAACGATTGTGGGCTGGAAATAAGAAAACTTGTTTTTCTCATTTGAAATTACTGTAACAGAAGAAAAAGGAGAAACTGTCTTAATTTGCAGTGGATGGGGACATTAAGCTTGCTTTGAATTCCATTTTTGGTTTTACTTTCAAAAGGCGGGTTTTATTCTGCAACTTTTCCCTCATTTGTAACTTTGGTAGAAAACAGCAGCCTGGACCAAGAAGCGATCTTTTTTTAATACATCCTGCTGGTATTGATGTGAGCAATAAACTGCACCCACCCTACTGCATACTTATCATACTTTCCCACCTTGAAGATCCAACACCCTTACTGCTCTCAAACAGTTTGTAACTGAATTGCCAAGTATAGTAAACAAATTAAAGTCGTCATTTGAAGATAAAAGTATTTTTAGTTACATATCGTACGAAAGCAAAGTATTCACTACATCTATATGTCAGGCATATGAAGCAGTCTTAAGATTTGCAGGCTACAAACGCCTCTCTTAAGTGTAAAGCCAGTCACTGTACAAATAAGCAATATCGAGACATGAAAAACAAAACTACATTGTGAATGGGGTAATTTTCCGATTTTTACACCTATAATTGTAGCTACAGTTGTTCCAGTTATTTATTTGAATAGGATTTGCACAAGATTGTCCACTTCAATGTGCTGCTGTCCATAGTGTTGGCATCACAGGAAATAATATTTTTTTTTAATTCAGAAATTTGAATTTTACATGACAGAAAATAGATTCAGTGAAATTGATGCGACAATGCAGTGATAATTCCACATTGAAGATAAAGAAATGTGAACATGTCAGCTTTGGATAGCAGTCTATTACAGGAAAGTAGCAAAAATGAAAGGACCGGGCAATGATCCAGGATCCAAGCGTTTCCCACGAAAGGATTTAGATGCGTCTTATTGTGCAGTGTTGCATTTAAATTCAAAGAACAAAGTTTTAAAATCCATTCAGTAGTCAGAGCCTGATGGATACCAAGATGGAAATTGACCTTTAGATCAGAGATACGTTTGTTCAACCAATTAGTGGTTTGAAACCATCCCTCGTGAATTAGAGATTGCATTGGGTCATCCTGGCAGAGATTACAGGGTTGGGAGATGATATTGGATTAGCCTCGGTGAATAATTCCAGCAAATCTTGCACATGGTACAGGCTGCTTGAAAACACTACTGATGATACATTTTCTTATGGATACGCATAACTAGTTGGGTGAAAATTGGTCACATTGAATTGTCCTATATTTTCTGAACACCTGGACCAATATTTGTCATATTGGCACATTGATGCCAGTCTTGCAGCACTGGAATAACTTGGCTAGAGACATTGCTGGTCCTAGAGCATCGGCCGTCAGATTTACATATGTGTTGATCCCTGATTTTCTGGCCCCTGTGATTCTTCTAGTCCTCTCTGCCATTTCCTGATGTCAGAGTTAACGGACTTAACTTTAGACTGGCTTGCAAGATGACAGAGGAAGCCGAGATGAATTATAAACCTGTTTAAGAAGGAACTGCAGACGCTGGAAAATCGAAGGCAGAAAAAAAGGTTGAGAAACTCAGTGGGTGAGGCAGCATCTATGGAGCAAAGGAACTAGGCGACGTTTCGGGTCGAGACCCTTCTTCTAGATGAATTATATACCTGACACTTTTGGCCAAAACAAGTGTTTCAGTCTTTCAGCAACTACATGCCGACTCCCATCATCGAGGATGGAGATGCTCTGAGTCTTCCCACACACCATTTACTTGTCTAACACTATTTATGATATTGCATGGCAATCCCATGACTTGAATATAGCAGGGAATATCAGAACATTGAACCCCCTATATCGGAACGGTAAATTAACCACAGAGCCACAGTGTAGTTCTGAAGTCCAAACCATCATCATGAAATGGTTCAAAGAGTTCACCTAATTTCTCACATCTCACAGAGCCAGATGAGCTAAAGATGAGCACAGTGTTATGAAATCAATTATCAACTTTTGCTGACAAGACACATGTAACTTAAAAAGTGCTTAAAAAGACAACCCAGCCCAGATTTGATTCAATGAAAGTGATCGCAAAAGAATGGAGATACTTAAGCAGCAAGTCTTTTAACATCAACGAAGGACAGGGGGTGGGACATTGCAACCTTCACGTGGTCCGCCCCGTTTCGACTAATGCAATCAACTCAACGTGCACACACAGAAGATCAAATAGAACAAGTTGTCCGACAGAAGATCAAATAGAACAAGTTGCACGCCACACGAAAGAAGAAGATGAACAAAGGACAGGTTAAATTGTATTAATGGAAAAATATCAATTGTACGGCTTGCAAGTTAACTTAAAAGCTGGAGTAACTCAGCGGGACAGGCAGCATCACTGGAGAGAAGGAATGGGTGATGTTTCGGGTAGAGACCCTTCTTCAGACTCCGGCTTTTTGTGTCTATCTTTGGTTTAAACTAGCATCGGCAGTTCCTTTTTCCACAACTTAAATATCAATAATTAATCTCGATATCCAGTTCAACTAAAAGTTTCACCATTACACCTTATACATTATTCATAATTCATAATCATCTTTTATAAAACCAAAACTTGAGACGTACACATCACTGTCACATACAACATGATGCATAATCGCAAAATGCACGATATCTCTCATATTGACCATGTCATATAATCCTGATAAGTAGAGGGTCCTGAAATATGGTACTACGCTATAGTATGCTAGAAAACTGTTGTCAATTAAGTAATTATAAATAAAAGCGCCAAACAAGCAAGTGGTAAAATACAAATGATTTGGAAAAGTAAATGTGTTATTAATTTACTGAATAAAATCAATGACCAATATACAAATTGTACGCTTAGATTATCACATGATACAATTGTTCTCACATGGGTGAGAAGTGCTGGGAATGTAATATCTGTCTCATAATATGAATAAAGGTCTTGACCAGAAACGTCACCCATTCCTTCTCTCCAGAGATGCTGCTTGTCCCGCTGATTTGTGCCTACTTTTGATTTAAACCAGCATTCCTACACAATATGAATAAAATAGTGGATGAGAGCTCAAAGCACTGCACCACGGCCATTTTACAATCGCCCATAAAGAATTTCATTAGCATTTTAATCTCAATGCTGAGACCACCAAAAGGAACCCAATTTGAACAATTCAAAATTGAATAGTTTTGTCTAAGTAATTTAAAAGCAACATTTTAAAATGTTTACATGCTGACTAACAAACGCATCAAAAGAACCAGCTTAATTTTTAGAGCCTCCTTAAAAGCCTATAAATGAGTGCAATTAGCAGAACCAAACAAAATCAGTCCTACTTGAAAAACAGCAAGAAATGTACTTCCTTATGGCAGGGTTACCAAAACTGAGAAAGACATTTCAGTAGCCACCTCTCTGAAACCACTATTTAACATCTACATTGCAGATTTACTGCAATTTTCTATTAAAAGTAGGTAAAATTCTCCATAAAACTTCCCCATACTGCCCATCTAATGCTATTGAACTTAAGTATAATATTCACAGATATTAGCATTCAACTGAAAGTCTTGTAACTGAAAGCTTTAGATTTGCCTGGCACTTTGGGATGGATAAAAATAGATAGCTAAAACCTCAAAAATTTAATGGATCCAGACTTTTGTTTACAGTGTGATGCAATTGTCAACTACATTTTTGATAAATTTCACCTGGAAGTATTCAATGATATTCCCAAACTTTTAATCAAAATGTAAAAACAGGCAAGGAGATAATAAATTTTGCAGAATAAGGTCTTTTTCATATGGATCTATAATTACCAAGAACACCATCTAGGAACTGCCTTTTATTGTTTGCTACAGCTGTTCATGATAAGATATACCAGGAAGGAGGGGGGGATGTATCAGCATGCCAAAACATTCTTGCAATGTAACAAGTTAAGGAGACCAAATTCCTCATGTGGTTGCGTGACATGTTATGACCCGTGAGCTGTAACTGCTTGTCTAATGTAATTTTGGTATAAATTGTTCACTTGCCTTTGATTCAATAATGTCCACAGTTAACTGGAATAGCTTTTTCATTTCAATTAATTAAGCTTTTGATTGCACTTCGAACATAGCTATAAACTACACGGTCACAGATGCCAAACGGAATGAATAGCAACTACAGTATAACACATTGGCAAACTAATCAAAATGCCATAACTTCCAATGAAGTATTGATGGTAGCATTCTGCTGCAGATCTACTTGAAAGGACAATTCCAATATCAAACAAGAAAAAAACCCATTCTATTATGCAATAAACTGAATTTTGATGACAACTATAAAATGAAAGTTTCCAGAAAATCACTAGATATGAAGGATCAATACTCATTTACTTAATGGAGACACAAAGTGCTGCAGATATTGGTTTACAAAAAAAAAGACAAATAGCGCTGGAGTAACTAGGCTGGTCAGTTCGCATCTCTAGAGAACATGAATAGGTGATGCTTCAGATTGGAACCCTTCTCCAGTCTGAAGAGCCACCTCGTTACTCCAATACAGTGTATCTATTTTTTTTAAAAATATATTTTTATTAGAAGCATTACATATTATCTAAGGTACAACAGTACTTCAAATACAAATTAGACTTGTCACAAAAGTTGTACAGATATTACGGGATAATTTATATATGCTACTGTTTTTGTTTTTTTTTGGGAAGGTAAGGGAGTGGAAAAAAAAGTAAAAGTATAAATCGATAATCAAGAAGTGGTGATTAAGTAATAATGATTATATAAGAAAAAAAATAAAGATAAGCAAATAAGCAAATTATTATATAATTTAAAAAAAAAATAAAATAAAAAATAAGGAATACATCTTAACAATGAATGGAACCGTTTCACATAACAATATCTATAGAGACGTGTATACAGATCCCGGAATACATATTTTCATCTAATCCTACACCAGGGTACTTATTGAGTTACGGTGCTGAGCTCAGCTACCCCTTTAAATAATCAATGAATGGAGACCATATTTGTTCAAAAAGTTCATATTTGTCCATTAGGACAAACCTAATTCTCTCCAAATGCAACGTCTCTGACATTTCCACAGTCCACATTTTGATTGTGGTGGATAATCTTCCCTTCCAGAATTTTAATATTAATTTTTTTCCAATTATCAAACAGTAATCAAGAAAATTTATTTGACTTACTGTTAATATTAAGCTTGTCAGGAACTCCTAATATTATTAGCTTTAGATCAGGGTCCAATTTAGTTTTAAGAAATTCAGAAATGATTCCAAAAATATCAGCCCAATAACTATTAAGTTTTATGCATGTTACAAAACTATGCATTAAGTTAGCTTCTAAATTCTGACATTTATCGCAAATAGAAGAAATGTTAGGAAAAACTCTATTTAATTTCATTTGAGTAGTGTAATCTATGTAATACTTTAAATTGTACCAAAGTATGCCTGGCATTTAATGAGCATCGGTGTATACGTTATAAACTTTCTTCCCAAGTGTCTTTCATTATAGATAGACCTATTTCATTTTCCCATATCTGTCGGTATGATTCTGTTGTTGGGACTTCCCTATCCAAATGAGTATTATACATGCACGCTATTAATTTTTCTGTATTTGGATGCTTGTTAAGCCACTCATCCAGTAATCCTGGTTCTCTCTTCTTATAATTTTGCATGTTTGACTTGATATAGTCTCTAATTTGTAAATACCTGAACAAGTTATTTGGGTGTAATCCATAGATATCTTTTTTAGTGTATCTAATTTACTTATATTCATGACAGGAACAAAGATGTCCCTACAATGGTGGAGGAATTTCTATAACTTTGTCCCAAAAACATAGCAAAAAAAAAAATCAATCCCAGCTTGCCCTTGTTCTTGAATTTACGCTGGAGTTTTGGTCAAGCCAGCATGGCAGAACCTGCTGGTCTTCAGCTTAACCTCGTCTTCAGGCTAAACATAAGCAACAAAGCCAAGAGATTCCAGAGTGTAGAATTAATTATTAGAATTTCCAGGAGCAAACCCAATGGACACATATAATTTTGTTCCCTTTGCTGGTGTGGCTGATCTGCCAAAAGGACACACACACACATCTAGAGATATTGATGGAGTAGGCTGAAATATTCTCCACAATAAGTCTCATTATGGCATAATTGAGCAATTTAAACTTTGGAATAGTTCTCCCAGATGCAAGTTATGATGACACGGCAGAGTATAGGACAGGAGCAACTTTCTGTTGACACCAAATCCTGGGCTTACATGGATGCTGGGCAGTACATATTGTTTTAATCATTATATGAACTACTTGATATAATCAAGTCGTTTATTGAGTTCATCGGGTAGCACAGAGATTAAAATTACAACTTCAAATCTCAAACCCAATCCTGATTTATGCTGCTGTTCATGCAAAGTTTGCACATTCTTCCTGTGGCTGCACGGATTTCCCCTCTGCTGATCCTTTTTCCTCCTATGTCACACGACCTAGTTGGTTGGCTGACCGGCTGTTCTAACTTGTCTCAAGTGCAATTGCGTGAAAGGAGAATGATGGGGGAGATGGAGAGAACAGATTACAGGGCTCCAGAGACTGGCATGGACTATGTGAGCAGAATATCAGGGCACCAGGCCATAAAAAGGGCAAGACAAAATAAAAATAGCAAAAGGTGGGCAGGAATCATTATTTACTACAGATCTGAATTACAAATAGACCCTGATGGACTAGGGCGAGGTGATTTCTTCCCATAACTACCACATCAGAATATTGAACATCAAGTTACCTGCTTTTTATTTTAGATTTATTTACATCTCAAACTACTGCGATCAGATTTAAGTCAACACACGAGTACTAGATTAGTAATGTTATAAACTGCTTTGTGATAGCTTAATGGTAGAGGTCAATGCAGTTTTACTTAAAGTGTGATTTATGAAATAATTTATTTTAAAATTGTTGCCAAATGCAGCAGTTAGATTTTAGCTTTATTTTGTTTCCAGCCTTTAATTATCATTCCAGAATGCTGCAAATTAATGTTCACAACCTCATCAGATAGTCATGAAATTAAATAACATACGTCATCGGGTGGCGCTGGGATGGCAGCCTCGCCAGCAGCCTGTGTGTTATATTGAATTTGTTGTTATTTTTAGTGTATCAAAAATGTATGTTTTAATTTTCAGCATGTTTTTATGTGCGGGGTGAGGGGGGGGGGGGGTGGTGGGAAAATATGGGGTAATTGTTTCTCCGATGTGATCTTTTTCCGTGTCACGTCTCCGTCCCCTCCCCGCGGCCTAACAACTGGATTGGTGCGGCTTTTCCTGGAGGCCGGCCTGGAGCTTCAAGCCGCAAGCGCGACGTGGACTTGTGGAGCTGGCGATCCTTTGCCGAGGATCGCTGTGGAAGTGCTCCGACCGCGGGGCTTGTGGACTTTAACACCATGAAGCCGCAGTCTACGGTAAGAAAAGGCCGACATGTGCGCTCCATGCCGCGGAGTGTTTCGGTTCCATCCCGACGCTGGAATCCCCATCTTCCCGACGAGAGGACATCGGGCCGTCAGCAGAAGCAGTGCTGAGGGTTCAAGGTCCCGACCACCACGGGTGATCAAAGGAGGAAGATGACTGAACTTTATTGCCTTCCATCACAGTGAGGAATGTTGATTCCACTGTGGTGGATGTTTATGTTAAAATTATTGTGTATATCGTTCTTTTTTTACTTGTATGGCTGCATGGTAACTCAAATATCAATGTACCTTCATTGGTGCATGTGACAATAAATGTGAACTTGAACTAGGTTTGGAAATTGCCACGTTAGGCCAAGATTATATTTCTTGATTGTTTCCCCGAATCTTCCAGAATTTCATTCCTAATTCTGGCAACGATAGTACGAAGCAGATAAAACAAAAGAGCTTGAGAGGATGAAAAATACTGCCGATACCGAAAACCCAGCAAACAGAAAAGGCAGGAAATACTCAGGTCAGGCAGAGAAAAAGAGTCAATGTTTCAAATTGGAGACCACCGAAACAAATAAAAGCTTTCACTTCTTCCCTTCCCAACGGACCCAGTCTTTCCAGGTGAAGCAGCAATTCACCTGCACTTCTTCCAATCTCGTGTACTGCATTTAGTATTTACAATGCTGTGTCCTCAGGATGGGGAAAAAAAAAGCAAACACATCTGTTGGTTAGGAAGGAACTGCAGATGCTGGTTTAAATCGAAGATAGACACAAAAAGCTGCAGTAATTCAGCGGGACAGGCAGCATCTCTGGAGAGAAAGAATGGGTGGCATTTCGGGTCGAGACCCTTTGCACAACACCTGCCCTCAGTCCCACGGGGCAATTCCGTGCTCCTCATTGCCTGCCACTTTGTTTCGCCATCCCACTCCCACCCATCAGTCTTAGACCTCCTACATTGTGGCAGCAAAGCCCCACACAGGTTTGAGTATGTAAACCTCATTTAATGCACTGGACATGTTGAAGCCTTCTGGACTTGGTATTGAACTGTACAATGTCAGGCAACTCGCTTTCTCAGTTTGTATCAGTCATCCAACTGTAATATTAGCTCAGCCTGCGTCCCCATCACCTCCCTTCCTTTTGGCTCAGTCTGGGAGAGGATAACATGCCCGGCCTGACACACCGAGCCTGTCCTCCAGCTCTGCATTCTACAAGTCTTTGGTTCTTGATCAATATTCTCATTCTCCAGCTGTTTCCATTACTCATTGGCCACATTACCTTGTTTACATATTATACGTGGGCGGTGCTTCGTGGCAGCGGTCCCTGCAGTCCGTCTGTCCTCCTTTTTTATTTTGTCTCATTTAATGTGTAGTTTGTTGTGGTTTTTATATTGTTTTTATCTGTGTATTTGTGGGAGGGCCGGGGGATAACTTTTAATCTATTCCCAGAGACTCCAACCCCAAGCACCTTCTGATCTGGAGATTCTCCCGCCTGGATCCCCTAGGAAACTGGAGACTCCAAACTCATGTGTGCGAAGCGCACATCACGAGCGCGAAGCGCGAAGTCCCTTGCGGCCGGGGTCCAGGGCCCGCTTAAGCTCTAGGGTTCTAGATGCTCTCTGGTGCTCTCTTAGGCTTATTTTTGAACATATGATCACACTAAATTAGTAACAATCCAATGCTTCAAATCATATATAATTGCTTAATAAAGATTCTTCATTTTGGTTTCTTGGAACATCTTACCACAGAGATGTGAGAGAATTAGAGAAAGCAGTGATCTCTGGAGTAAGGTTTTTCCCAGTTGGTTATTAACAATTTCACTGCTTCTGAAAATTTTCTGATTTGTTAAATTCTGATGAAATACAGTACTTACCAACTCATAAAATCCAACGGTTTAATGTTAAGTCACTCAGTGAGCCATTCATAACCCGGCAAAATATGATTTACTAAATTAGTTTCAATGTCATTTATCATGCAAGTCTTCCATATCCATAGTCCTTGTCTTCCTTTTCTTTAGACAGAAGTATGTTCTTGGTTGTATTTTCTTGTTGCTACCTTTGCTGCCCTTATCAAACTTTTTGGAGGGATGAATTTGTAGCTGGGCTCATCGCAATTGACCTTGCAGCTGAGAATTGCAGCAGTGGCATGGCTGGTCAAGTTTTGCAATCTCACTATCTGGGAACATTGCTTTGCATAAATCTGTAAAGCTGTCCCCCAGACTGAATGGCAAGTTAGACTCGGCGATCCACTGGCAGAACAAGATTTCTGCCTTTGTCACTGTCTTGACAGGAATCAGTCTCCTTCGATTGGCCAAAATAATCCACCATTCTTGCCTGCCTGCCCTCTCTTTTGACGGCATCGAGTTTTGCACGGTGGCTTGCCAGGCTCACATGCTTAACCATATCACTGATGCCCCCATGCTTCACGGAAAATGTAGTAACACAATACGTGCAAAAACAGTTGAGGTGCCGGTGTCCTTCTGATGAGGAGTCAGCCCACGAAATCGGTCTTCTCGGAACCACTCTGGTTTCCATGAGCACAAATACTTCTTTTTTAGTTTTAATACTACTACTAGGTACTTCTAGTACTTCGCCGTCGCCTCCGGCATTCTTCCGTTTGGCAGACATGACTTTACTCGATCTCTAGAACTTGAAGTCTAGTCTAGACTGTCAAGCGCATAGCCGGCCCAATGCATGCATATGCAGCTAGCTACGTGTATGTAGCTAATAATACACGTACACACGTATGAGCTAGCTTCGCTCGATCTACATCTACCTTAGATAATCTGGACCATAAAACACGCGCGTACTGCATCAAGGCCCACGGCCACGGTCACGGAGTCGCGTCGGATCGGAGTGAGCATGCTAAAGCACATAGAGCGACATTATGTACACGGTGCCGTGTGTTATCGTACGCGGGGCCGGGGGGTGGGGGGGGGGTAGAGCGCCTAGCATGCACATTATACATGTATGCACTACATGCATTAAAACGTATGTAGTATCGCGTGTGCGCATTTGGTGATTTATACACCATGGAAATGCATGAAAATTAAATTCCACTTTTCAAAAAGGAGATTGGGCGGGAGAAAGAACATTTCAAGCGGGAGAAAATACATCTTAAGTGGGAGACACAAAGCCAGGGCGGGAGAAATTAAATCTCAAGCGGGAGAGCGGGAGATTTTGCGAAAATGGCCTTTCGGCGGGAGATCTCCCGCCGAAAGCGGGAGAGTTGGAGTCACTGCTATTCCCTGCACAGGAGGCCCGACCTTTTCCCTGTCGGTTCTCCATTGGCGTTGGGGCCTAGCACCATGGGGCGGCCTACAGCCGGAACGACTTGGGGGCTCCAGTTGCAGAGCCTGTGAACTTACCATCGTAGGGCTGGCCGGCCTCGGAGCGTGGGGAGCTGTGGTGGCGCGCAGGTGCGACCAGACTTTGGAGCTTCGGAGGCTCCATCTGCGGGCCTGTGGATGGTGAGCTCGCGGGTCCCTGGTGGGAGACCGCTTTCCGGAGCTCCTGCGGTGGCAGCTTTCCCTGTCCGGCTTAAGATGACCCGGAGCGGGGCCTGTCCTCGCTCGGCACGGCTTTAACGGCCGCAGGGCTTGCCATCGCCCGCCGGGGGCTTTAACATCGGGAGAGGATGGAGAGCAGGGGAGAGACAAGACTTTGCCTTCCATCACAGTGAGGAGGAGATTCACTGTGATGGATGTCAGTGGGAATTGAGTTGGTTGTGTGTCTTGTAAAATTGTTTCTTCTTGTTGTATGGCTGCAGAAACCAAAGTTCCTAACGGAAAAATAAAGTTCCATTATATTGTATTGTATTGTATCCCCATGGTCATCTTTTCCTCCGTGTCAGAGACATCCCCTACCCCACCCTCACTGCAACTTTAGAAGCTTCTTTCGCCTTTTAACTTCTGAAGGATCTCCAATTTTAAATCCTTTTGACTGTCCCTTCCCACAGATGCAGCCCGACTTGCTGAGTATTTACAATATTTTCCACCTTTTCTTTGTGAATGTTACAGGAGATGGACTGGACACTCGGCCCTTCGAGCCAAACATTCATCAAGATCGTATCTGATCATCCACCATGCTGTTTCCCCTCATTCCTTTCCCAGGGAAATAAATGTGTATTGGATGAACGCAAAGGCAACTTCCAAAGCCTTCTAAGGTAAAGAAGTCCAAAGATTCATTATCTTCTGCATGTAGTTTCTAACCTTCAGTCCTAATAGAAAACTCTTATTGAGAAACTGCGAGCCAGGGAAACACCTGTCCGACTCCAAGCCCTATATTCTTCAAACCCTTGTGACTACAGCACCTCAAACCTACTCCACTCTCTCCTCAAGCAGCACACGCTCCATCCCTGGAACCAGTATAATGAACCTTAGCAGCGCCCCCTCTATTGCATGAGCAGGACCAAAAACCATACACTTTATTCCACAGGTAGTCTTACCAAAGCCCTAATTGCTTTTAGGAAAGGGTTTTTTTCTTAACTCCTGTCTCAAATCCTCTAAAGGTCAACATAACACGTGCCTTTGTAATCACTTGCTATACCTGCATCTTGCATTTCAGCGACTTGTGTGCAAGGACACAAGCTAATGTTTCAAAACAAGAAAAACGGAGCAAATTAACTGAGGCTTATCAAGTATATTGCTACAGCAACTCTTTCCCAAGAGTAATTAAATCTAAAAATTGACTCCTATTGGAAAAGTTATTTAACCTCCAAAAATCTTACAGTTAGATGTTGCTGTAGAGTCAACAACATAAAAAATGAAATGCAACATCCATTAATAACGCAAACTCATAACACAGTAATATGGGCTCCAGTGGAGACGGTGACAATCCAGATTATTCTGCTTAAGGACTGGCATCAAAAGCCAGTTAATGAAGCAAACACAGCACAGAACCATTATGTTGCCAATGTTTAAAATAATAAGCTGCACTGTGAGAGAGTAATCAGGTCTGTATTGTAACCAAGCCTACAAGCACCTACCTACCGCATGTACTGTTCAGAAATTAGCTTTTACTTGCATTGATGGTTTGATCAAATTGCTATTATAGCAAGCCAACAGTGTCATTAACAGCAGCATTTCAGTCTTTTCAGAACTACTTTACAAAAAAAGAATTCATGAAGCAATTAGAAACTTGCCACATTGCTCCATATCACAGAACTACATTAAGTTTGCAATCACAGAGGCACCAGCCACTTTCTATAAATACTGAAGCAGTACAAATCAGAATTTTGTTCATGAATCACTGAATGATTCCAGGTTTTTAAAAAAAATAGGTGGCATGGGAGGAAGGGATTATATAGACTAAAGAACTCTGGATTCTGTTCCTTTCACCCATAATTGCAGATGCGTTTCACGGATTCTGTGAAGAGGGAACAATGATTGTATAAACAAGAGGCAAGATTAACGGGTCAAATTTACTCAGCAAATGACAAACCGTTTAATCAGTGCATTAGGTTCAAAAGTCCATACAAACATACGTACAAAATTTGTGAGGTATTCTTAAAACTGCAAAAGAATGATGACAAATTTTGTGGCTGATTCTTAAAAGGAACTTTACAAAACTGATACAATTTGACCCAGCATTAAAATATTAATTTGAACGAAATAGATGTTTTTTTAAAAAATAATAAAATATTGTTTGCAGTTGCACTTTATTCCAAATCGTTGGTATATTTTCTCGCAGATTCAGAAAGAGATTTCAAATGCAAAAACATGATTTTATAAAGCAGATATCAAATGTAAATTTCCATATCAACTCTACCCCCATCCTCCCAAATTTAACACTTTAATTGCAATCTAAAACATTTGATCGGAGATCATAGCACATTTAATTTCCTGAAGTTATACTTCGGGTAAAGGCCACATCGAGTGGAACTTCCATCTTTTGTCAAAATTAATCACATTTCAATTTTATTTGCCAAATGTCACGTGTACAATAGGTTAACACATAGCTGATAAGAGCAGTTAATAAAAAATACACTTTAAATGTAACAGTGTTGTTTTCATGCTGTGACTGAAGCTTAAAATTGCAGACAGTGGGGGAACAAACACAGCGGGCATTGTTCAGATGACTACGTTTGACCGATTCTGTACAATTTACCAGGCAACTACTCAAACAAACGAAGCAAGCTTACCCTTCAACGTTGCAATTTCCTGCAGAAAGGTTTGGTATGGCTTCATCTTGGTTATGGCTTCAGAAACCTTTTTGGACGACAGAATCACCTAAAAACAACCCTTTCCAAACAGCACAGGAACAAGACCTCTATTCCACCGCACTGGCACAGGCTTTTCTACTTCCTTGTTTATTCAAGCGAAGCAAATTAGCATAGCTCTTCACCTGGTTTTTAAAAAAGCCTCAACATCACAGGAACTTTATAAAAACTTAAACTGGGTCACCTATGTCTGAGTTCTAATGCCCAAATGCAGTTTCAGAGCGTAGGACCAGAGTATATGAGATAGACAATCTTTAAACATGATCCCCAGAGCTGTACGTTTGATGAATTCAGCCACGCCAGCTGGAAGTGAACCTGCTTGCTGTCAGTTTACAATTTTGGAAGGAGCAGAATTTTCCTTCATCCTTCATTATTGATGCTCTGATGCTGCTTTCATAAAAACATGGAAAAACACCGATGGCACAATCTATAAAACCCATGGAACTATGTGGCACTGGCAGGGTTCATAGAATATTAATACAGTATTTATGCAAGATTCTTAGAAAAGTTGCCATTAGGTAACTAATGATTAGGGGGATATTTCAGAAAATATGAGTGAACCGAGTTGGCTGAAGTCTGTTGTTCCAAATCTGAATTTTCAACATGTGGTCATCTCAATTTTTCCTTAGTTGTCGACTTACTGCATGACAGATTGCCATGGATCCACTGATATACCCACGTGGACTCCAACAAGGGAGCTTGATCTTGCTGAGATTCCCCAGTTTTAGGAAGGATTAAAAAAAAACCACTCAGATCCTACGCAAGATCTAAGATCCCCTTGACGTCAAAAATGGATTCAAAGTCCGCAGATTGGTAACGAAACAGAAAGCAAGTTGCTTTTAAATTGATGCTTTCAATTATTAATTTACAAATTTAATTTTAATTTTAATTTTTTAATTAACAATTTTAGATTTTGTTTGTTTTCACCGCTATAATTTTTCTGGCAGCTCCTAATTATATCCAAATCTAAATCTAAAAAGCTATCTAAAGACTATGGAAGTGCATCACAGTATTACAGGAAGTCAACCTTCACCTCGTCTTCTACCAAAGCTAGTCAGGGCTTCCCAAGGTGGCGACTTTGCTCTATGTAATCCAAGGCCTCCTTCTTGTTGAGACATTGTTGTGCAAGGCCGGCTGGGGTAGCCAACAAAATGTCATTCCACATCCAGTCGGAGTGCATCCGTGCAGAGGTAGCTGGATCCTGCACCAACACAGCATCTATTTACTTCAAAGGAAATAAATAATCTTCCAATGAAACCAAAACTAGTTGCTGGATCATGACTAGAAATGACAGCAGTGTTGGTACAAGATTAACTTGTTCAGCCCCAAAGACCTACACTGCAAGTATGATCTTAAACTTCTCCCTCCCCAGTGATGTCTTACTTCCTGAAGCAAAGTCTATTCTGGATCAGCACGAGGGTTTTGTGAAACGCAAAGCCATCAGAAGGAAAGACCACAATAAGCCCTGCTCATGAAGAAAGGGGGGGGGGGGGGGGGGGGGGGGGGGGGGGGGGGGGGGGGGGGCGGGGGAGGGGGGGGGGGGGGGGGTGGGAGGGGAGGGGGGAGGGGGTGGGGGGGGGGGGGAGGGAATAAATAATCAGTTGACTATGCTATACTCCCAGACTTAGCCAATGTCAAAACAGTCAATTACTTGTACATAGGAAATCGTGCTTCCCAAGTCTGAGAGATTTTTGAAGCGTTCATCAAAAGGATTGAAGAGGGCATGACAATGGACGTTGTCTCCGTGGACTTTACGGTTTTTGACAAGGTCCTGCATGGTAGGCTAGATCACATGGAATCCAAGGCGACCTGGCCAATTGGATTAAAAAAGACAAAGTGCTGCCTTAACACAGTGGGTCAAACAGCATCTCTGGAGAACATTGATGGTTGACATTTTGGGTTGGGACTGGATTATAAACTGGTTTGGCGGAAGGGGTCATAGAGTAGCTGTGCAAGGTTGTTTTTCTGATTGGAAGCCTGTGACGAGTGAAATGCCGCAGGGTCGGTGTCGAGACTCTGTTGCTTGTTTTTCTCATTAATGATTTGGATAACGTTGTAAACGTTGTTGGTAAATTTGCTGATGACAACAAAATTGGTGGCATTGTGGACAAGAATATCGAAGTTTACAGTGGGGAAGGTGGGTCAAGGAATGTAAATGGGATTTAACTTCGACATGTGAGGTGTTGCATTTGATTTGTCAAACCAGGCCAGGACTTGCAGAGTAAGCAGAAGAGGCCATGGAGCACGGTCCCTGAAAGCAGCGAGTCAGATGGTCAGGGTGATGAAACCAGCATTTGGCTTGCTTGACTTCCTTGAGAAGGGTATTGAATTCAGAAGTTGGGACATTGTAATACAGCTGTACGAGTCGTTGGTGAGACTACACTTCAAGTACGGTGTGCTGTTCTGGTGGCCAAGCTACAGGAATGATGCCATTAAGGTGAAACGGGTACAGAAAAGAAAAAAAAATCACCAGGATGTTACTTGAACTTGCGGGCCTGAGTTATAGGGAAAGGTTGGATTGGCTGGAACTTTTTTTCTGTGAAGATTAAAAAGTCAAAGGATTAACTTATTGAAGTCTACAAGATCATGAGGCACATGGGTAAATTAAACATTTAGTCTTTTTCCCCTAGGGTAGGGAATTCTAAAATTAGACAGCACAGGCTCAAGGTGAGAGTGGAGAGGGGAGAGATCGGAGGATCTCGGGGACAACCTTTTTTTAAACTCGGGGGGGGGGGGGGGGGGGATAGTCTGCATCTAGAATGAACTGCCAGAGAAAGCTATAGAAGCAGATACAATTATAACTTTTTCCCCATTTTGTATAGCCCTTGACTCTAATACATTAAACATCTTCAAAGTGAAAATTCGAATTTTCAGACAAATTATTTAATAGATATGTTTCAAATAGGCATTCCTCTCCAGTAGCCACATCCTCTCACAAAATTCCGGTGGATTGCAATAAATTCACCGTTGCTGCTGGATTTCACGCTACTCCAAAGTCAGAACAATCAGAGAACTGCCAGAAACTTCGGGACTTGTGTCCAGGAATTATGAAACTCGTTCCATTCACACTGAGAAATGCCAACCATTCTGTGAAGAACAGCTGCATTTTACATCAGTTCCGGCCCATCCCTTTAATGGTGATGCAAAAGATATTCATGTTACAAGCTTAGATAGTGCCTTAACCAAAGCTAGCTGTCTCAGATCAGCTATTTCAGTTTTCTTTTAAAGCGAGGAGCCACAGCTTTTACTGTCATGCATCCCATTTTCTCAGTAATTACATTTTTTTTCCTTTTATATTTAGTGTATTTTGATCTCATTTGTCACAGCTCGGTATATATTATTTGATTTATTTCTTCAAATTGTTTTATTTGAAGTTTATGGGATTTGCGAGTTTTAATTGTGCTGCAGTAACATAGCAATAAGCTTGAAGGTGAAAGCATTGGTTGCAAGGAGAATCGGTACAAAAGATTGACAAATTTGGCAAGTGGATACGATTTCATAGGAATGCCTTGAAGGTCTGAAAGACTAAACAGAAGATTTTTGTTAATTCCGGTTGAAGTCGAGAACTTGGAGGACTTGAGACCACACCTGGAGTATTGTGTGCAGCTTTGGTCTCCTAATTTGAGGAAGGATATTCTTGCTATTGAGGGAGTGCAGCGTAGGTTCACAAGGTTAATTCCCGGGATGGCGGGACTGTCCTATGATGAAAGAATGGAATGACTGGGCTTGTATTCACTGGAATTTAGAAGGATGAGGGGGAATCTTAAAGAAACACATAAAATTAAGGGATTGGACAAGTTACATGCAGGAAACATGTTCCCTATGTTGGGAGAGTCCAGAACCAGGGGCCACAGCTTAAGAATAAGGGGTAGGCCATTTAGAACTGACATGAGGAAAAACTTTTTCAACCAGAGTTGTGAATTTGAAGGCAGTGGAGGCCGATTCACTGGATGCATTCAAAAGAGAGTTAGATAGAGCTCTTAGAGCTCGCGGAATCAAGGGATATGGGGAGAATGCAGGAACAGGGTACTGATTGTGGATGATCAGCCATGATCACATTGAATGGCGGTGCTGGCTCAAAGGGCCAAATGGCCTACTCCTGCACCTATTTTCTAGGTTTCTATGTGACAGGGATCAGTGTTTTTCAGCGTGATTTATAAATTGAACAAAAGTTAAGGAGTTCAGAAGAAAATTCTAGAGACAGGTTGACTAGAGGATGATGGTTAAGGATCAAATTCAAAGAGATTGGGCAAGGCAAAATACAGAAATAAACTCCAAATGGAGCAAAGTTTAAAGGTTGCAGAGGTTATTTGAAAAGCGTTGGGAGGTGACAAGGTGGGGATGAGATTTGCATGGTGGAAAAAGGCTGGTTCAGATGCCATGGAGATGCTATTAAACAGGTAAAATATACAGCATCAGCAACATAGAAATATTATATACCATCTATATTGCAGACATTTGTATAAATAATGCACAGTCAGGGATTCAATCTCTCAAACAAAAAAGCCTTGTGTAATTTTGATCTTTAACTGATCATCTGTTTAACTGAGGGACTCTAATCTTAGTAGTTTAGTTTATTGTCATGAGTAGTACAGTGAAAAGCATTTTTATTGCGTGCTATCCAGTCAGCAGAAAGACTACACATGATTACAAACAATCAAGCCATCGAAAGTGTACAGATACAGGATAAAGGGAATAACTTTTAGTGCAAGGCAAAATCCAATAAAGTCTGGTCTTTCAAAATGTCTCTTGAAAATCCAGACAAGCTACATCCACTTCCCCTTACTTACCCTGCAGTTACATCTCCAAATGTACACAAATGTAACAGACCCTTTGGCAAAGTTTATACTGCCTATCAACCCTTTCTCATGTGGATTCATCCATTGCTTGCCAGCATCGATACCCATCACTCCCCTTCATCTTTTTATATTGGCCATCACCCCTTCACACGCCCAGCCCTGTTATCGGGTCTCAACATAACAGGACGACCATCCCTTTGCCTCCAAATGCTGCTGACCCACAGTTTTCTCAATAGGTGATTTTGCACTATATTCTAGGATCTGCAGCATCTGTCTCTAAAGAAATTAATAGTTTTAAAGTGTTATAAAAAATGGTTTGGGAGTCTTGGGGGTGGGGTGGGGGGGGGGGGGGGGGGGAAGAAGAGTGTTAGTTTACAAATCATTGAAGGCGATAGAGCGAATAATGCACAAGATATTCAAGTTACAAGCGTAGATAGTGCCTCAGATTTTGGGAATAGATGCATCGTGCAAAATTAGGTGATAATCCAAAAAGTTAAATACCAGCTAAATAAAATTCAGCTCAGATAGCACATCGTTAAATTCCAAATATTATACTGTTGAGCATTACTCATCCAACACTAAATGGGCAGACATGAATGGAAGAAATGAAATGGTGTAATTTCAAGGAGGGATTACATTTACCCTCAGACCTGATGCAGTGTCTCAACCCAAAACATTGATGATTCCTTCTCAGCAGTTTTTTTTTTGCTGAGGAAATGAATGAAATTGAGAACACAGCTGTGAGAACAGACTGACCTTTGATAAAAGGATAAACAGCAATAAATTGGAGAATGTGCGTTCTTTACTCAAAATGTTAAGGAAGCAGAGGGGAAATTGTAAACTGGCAAAACAAGGAATGAATGGTTTGGATTTGGAAATAAAGGACATGGCATGTTAATAGCTGAAGAATAAAATCTTTCTAAAAGGAAAAGGAATTGGATAGAGCAAAACTGCATTTGCAAACTCTTCAAAAGGATCTGGTATAAATTTGATGAGACTGAGCTTTTCCCAGTGTTTTATTGCTCTACAATTACAGGTATCACTTTTTTTCTACCCACTTCTTCACTCTGCTACTAAAAGTATTAATCTGATTAAGTTTGGATTGTGGATGTGTGCAATCCCCCAGCCAATACCCAAGGTATCACACAGAAGAAGAAATCTTGAATCAAAGACTGGGCTCGATTCCATCCTGCTCCCACCTCCTGCCAACACGTGTAATTTGCAGGAAGTGCCCCAGTAATCAATAACACAAGGATTAAGATTTGTCATATTGACAAGGGTACCAATATCAAATGCAGATGCCCTTGCATCATTTCACTGAGAGCTGTAAGTGCAGAAGATGCTGGATAACTGATCTATATGGTTGAACATACTGTTGTATTATAATTCAATGCAACATCTAAAAGCAGTGAATTAAAAGAGAATTGTGGTAATAAGAATTATATGCAATAGATCCAAAATCCGCTAGTACTGCACCAAAGAGTGAGCATGCCAGATTATTGGAGTTTTACCGTATTTGAAATCTCAATGGCCCACCCACTATGCTTGGAATATTTTGGACAGCAGAACATTTCTAAAGTGCATGTTTTACATTTCTGACAGTACATGCAAAGACCTGCAATTACATTGTGAGATTAGAATACTGTATTGTCTTGGAATATTTTTTACACGTTGCAGATAAAGGATAATGATAAACCGGAATCTTGTGATTCGAAGTAGTTTGCAGTGGTGCTCCTCAGGGCTCAGCACAGGTTGTAACATGTGTTTTCATAATACGAATCGGATATAAATTGAGTGATGAATAAGGGAATATTATCTGCATCCAATTGGTTACTAGACTAAGTGGGATCTGCTGGGCTGGTCCCCGAACGCAATATTCCACCTCTCCACCAATTCCAATATTGGTGGCCAGTTGGGGGGGGGGGGGGGGGGGTGGGGTTCTGGAGCGCTAGTATGGGTGTTGTGGGCCGAAGGCACTGGTTTCCAGAGGGCTAGTAGGACATTGTGGGCCGAATGAATTATTGGGCTGGCAGCTCAGTCACTTAGGCCTGGTGGGCTGGCAGCTCAGTCACTCAGGTCTGGTGGGCTGGCAGCTCAGTCACTCAGGTCTGGTAGATCAGAAACTCTGCCCAAAACAGGTGAGAGACTCAGAGAGAAGGGGGGGGGGGGGGAGGGTGGAGAATCAATGTTATACATTTTTCATCTTTTTCTGCAAATAACAGCAATGAAGGAGGAAAGTCTATCCTGGCCTGGATCTCACAGGGAGCCAATGAAGGGAGGGAGAAAAATATTGGGGTGAGGTTTAATACTTGCAGGGGGAATACTTACTGATGGGCCGAAGAGACTCCTTCTGGGCTAGTACAGGCCTAAGGGGCTGTTTATTTTTTTTAAAAAAGAGCTAAATCTCAGTGAAAGGCACTTTTTCTGGACTTTTCCTGGCCTGGCACGGGCCTTTTGGGCCAAAAAGCTCCTCCTGGGCTAATATGGGCATTTTGGGGAAAAGGGACTGGTTTCTTGGCTAATAGGGGCCCTGTGGGCCGAAATTAGTGGTTTCAGGCAGGCCAAACAACTCATTTCATTCCATTTCCATTTCCATTGCAGTTTCAAGCACAGGGCAGGCCAAACGGCTCATTTCATTTTCATTTCATTTCATTTCCATTTCCACTGCAGTTTCAAGCACAAGGCAGGCCAAACAGCTCATTGCATTTTCATTTCATTTTATTTCATTTCCATTTCCATTGCAGTTTCAAGTACAGGGCAGGCCAAACTCATTGTATTTTCATCAAGGGCAAACAAATCATTTATTGCAAGTACATTGCAGACACAGTTCAGCAGACACGCAGTTCAGTTGACTCACAACAGAATCAGTTGAGGCCTCTCCCTCGCGATCTTCCAGAGTAACTGACACACTTCCAGGCATCCAGGGTTTTATAGACCTGCCCCCCCCCCCCAGAAGGGGCGTTATCTTCATCATGGTGATTCACAGGCGAGAGGACCAATCAGCTGATCTCAAGATTTTTTTTAAACACTCATAACTGTTTTATTTTTCATCAATCAGAAAGATCCTCGGGGCTGCCTCAGCGGAGCATGACAGTAAGATGGCCAACTATCATAGCGATATACGGTAGCGTATTTCTAAAATCAATATACAGCGCAGACCGGAAGTGGACAAGCTGAGGCTTTTAGTTATATAGATAACTAAATTGAGCAATTTTGATCAAGAACTGCAGAACCACTTAATGTTACTTTGGAAATTGACAAACTGGGGGGAAAAACCTGCCTTGAATTTAAATAGTATTGGGGTGGAAATCCTGTTTCCATGTAACATACCCACAGTAATGATTCTTAAAACACTGTTTAAGATCTCTGTGGATAGGAAAAGTTGCGGTGTACGAGCCAAATATACCAGCTTCAATGGCCAACTTGGACAATGGTCAATGGTCAGCATGGACAAGTTTGACCAAAGGGCTCTTTAAACCATTTGGCAACAGCTCAAGCACCATGTAGAGTTCAGGTAACCACACAACAGGATATGACAGAGCACAGGAGTCTTACAAGGTCAAAATATGATAAGTGACTGGGTTTCGTACACAAGGAATAGATTTAATTGAAAGCGTCCAAAATGGGAGATCCACACAGTACAAATACAACAATAATTTCATTTAACACATCCATATCCATTAAAAAGGATATACATCTGAATTAATTTCCAGACAAAGTAGAAATTGGTGAGAGCAAAAACATTTGATTCATCAAGTGATACGAGTTTAGAACTCCGGTCAAAAGGGCAACACAGGCTTTCAAGAGAGAGCTAGATAGGGCTCTTAAAAATAGAGGAGTCAGGGGATACGGGGAGAAGGAAGGAACGGGGTACTGATTGGGGATGATCACCCATGATCACATTGAATGGCGGTGCTAGCTCGAAGGGCCAAATCGCCTACTCCTGCATCTATTGTCTATTAACTCACTTCATAAAAAATGTTATTAGATCTAAAATCTAAAAGCATTATTTGACATGTGGATTAACTGATTTGCCAAAAAGGTGGGGGAACGAGGAAGGCATTTAGAAATGCTGTCTTTTGCCACCCGATTTTTGTCATCTTGACATGCTGGGATATAAAATCCAATGATGCGAGAAATTGAGGAGTCAATAGGCAATTGTTTTGAGTCTTGACCACGACATCGAAGCTCTGTGACAAACAACAAGTTATATGTGCCACTCCTTTGCATTAAGGTGGTACAATCACTGCTGAATACAATATGAAGGCCCATAAGAAATTAATGACCAACCATAGGAAAATGCATCAGTTCTATTGTGTAATGTATACTGGTATCATCTTCTATCAAATTAAACCAGTTTTGCTAATACATTCTTTACATCATCATCATCATCATATATCATCAGTTCACAGGAGGAAAACACTTCTATTTTTATAGCCTTTTTAAAAATTAATAAAATAGCCTTAAGAAAACTCTACACTGTTTAGTAACTGATTAACCTGAAAGTGTACAAGCATTATTGATCAGTCTCTAGAAATTATAAACCAGCTGGAAAATGGTTAACTTATTCCAGCAGAAACCTCACTGGACATTACTGAGGCAACTACCACAAGTTAACGCCATGCATATAAATCTCAAGAATATTTGCTTTAAATGACGAGAACAGCTGAGAAAAGATTTTCACAGATAATTCAACAGCTTCTGATTATCATCCCTCATAAATAGTTCCAAACAATCTTTAAGGAAGCTCATTTTTGTATTCTTCAAATGCATGGACACTCAAATTTGCTTTAAATATATTAAACTGAAGCCTTTAAAATGTATAGGATAGCAGTTCTTGGCGTGTCTGCTCAGGTAAAAGAGAATTAAGAAACAAATCTTTAAATTAACACACCAGAATTGATAAATTGAAGTAAATAGAGTGTGTGACTGAACTTGAAGGACCCAAGTGAATACTGCCGAACTTCATATTCATAATTCTTTCTTCAGTAAATCCCATTTTATATCAAAAAATAATTTAAAAACATTTATTTTCAATTTCAAAATCCATATACAGAACTGCTTTTTTTTCTGGATGGTAATTTCACTCACTGCTGCAAAGGATTCACAAAATAGAATATAAAGTAACTGGTAACTGTGAGTATCTTAAAAAATTGTGGGTTGAATAATGCATCAGATGTGCAAAGGAGGTCCTCCATATCAAATAACAGATGCTGCCTGCAAAACATTCTTTAAACCAGTGTGAGCACAGGTGAAAGGCAACTGAGCTCTGGGCTCAGAGTTATTTCAGTATTCTAGAAGCCAGACAGCAACAACTGCGTGTCTGTTTGAATAATAGGCACAAGTGTTTAGAAACCCCATGTTCCTCGAACATGTTAATTTTCACCAGAGAAACAGCCGCACAGATTTCTAATTACAAAAAAATCCGTCCACTAAAATTTTTAACAGATTTTATTTCAAGATTCACAAAAAGGTTGCTAAATTTTATACGATCAGATAACAGTAACAATTTGTACCTGGTGCGATGTGCAATCATACAAAGCAAATGACAAATGTAACACCTCAGATTGGCTGACAGTATTCCTACTCTACAACAGTGACATTAAAGTGACTGCATTGACTGCAAAACCTTCAAAGTTAAGGCACAGTGAGGAACATTGCAAATCCAAGCCTTTTATTAGACGTTAGTAAAATAGTGCAGACTTTTTACTGCGAGCTGAGCAGCAGTTAATTAATCTCTTCACATCAGAAAAATGGCCAACTGAAAATTCCTAAGTGACAAGCTCTCAGTAACAAGTCTCCAAAATATTTCTGTTAGACTTAAAATAAAAATCACATTAACTTGGAAGTATTGCATTTAGGTTTGCTGTTTTAAATTACAATCAAAATTATGGACAATTTGAAACTCTCTCAATAAAAATGTAATGTCACATTTCTGCTGTACCCTGCACATCCTCTTTGTGCTAGGTGTACATTTATTGAACAATTGCTCAGTCCAGCAATCCACAATGTCATGGGCAAAGTCTGGCTTCCTCAGCTTATCTCAAATGAGCACAAATTTTTACTTACAAATTAAATAAAGCTTTGGTCAAACTTTGAAATAAAAGGCAATGCATTCATAATGCACTGCAGTAGACCTCAATGTAGACCAAGTGCATGCCTGAAAACAAACATATTCCTTATATTAAATAATAAACTAAAAATTCATGGGCACGAGTTTAGAGGGAATGGCAATCACCGGGACAAAATATCCAGGCCCATTTGGCTATGTGATGATTTGCCTCCACTCCAGTTCTGTGGGCTCCAGGGTGATGGTTATTGCCAATGTGGAAACCATCAAGTTTGCCACAGATGGTGCAGAAGACTGCTCGGACAGGTGGGCAAGTAGTCAGCGGGTTTATGCACTTTCTGCTGTCCACACAGGTCTTCTCTGTACTTCTGACGTATGAGCAAGGTTCTCAGCATCTAGTCCAAATATTCCATCTCCATGTTAAACAGGTCATTGCCCAGAGATGAATGGTAATATTGCATTTACCCCGTCCACTCCCTCCCCCAGGAGGCTTTCCCAAAACACACCCCAAAAAAGTGTCAGTTTTCGCAGTTGTCACTACTGCATTTGTTTAGCTGACTCCTTAAAATAATAGCTATCTCAATTTAAAATTTACTCCATCGCCACATTCCTAACTGGAGTAGTCAGTCATGCTCTAATTAAATTTATAATTATATACTTTAGTAATAGCTGAAAATACAGGAGAGCAACAAGAGTTCCTCAGGCTCTGTTAAACTTAAAAAACATGACAGGAAACTCCAGACAGTTCTGATGTTTCATCAGCTGGAATTATTAACTCACTCTGTCTCCACAGAGCTGCAGACCCAAGACTTTCTATTTCTGGAAATCTGAATTTTGCTTCCAAAAAAAAGAAATGCACCAAGTATATAAAAAAAAAGTTAGTTTCCAATTTGAGAGCTGGTTCCACAATTGTCATAAGAAGCAGAAATTTCACCTTACAATGTGTCATTCTTCCACATGGCACCTTGTTGAGCTCACAACCCCATCCAGTCTTCAAACTGGGACTTCAATGCAGTTGTGTTTAATGGGGATCATCTTTATTCCAGGTAACATTTAAATTCTGCCTGGATTAGAGTGTATCAGCTACAAGGAGATGTTGGACAAACCTGGATTGTTTTCTCCAGCACAGAGGAAGGAGATTGAATGGAGACCTGATAGAAGTATCTCTTAAAATTATGAGAGCATAGATAGGGTACCTATAGAGACCATTCAAACCACCCCCACCCGCCATGGAAATTGCAAAGACTAGAGGACACTGCTTTAAGAGCAGCCGAGTTTAAATGAGATGTGCTAAGCAATTATTTTCTTACTCAAGAGGTTTATGTTGCCAGGGGTGATGGTGGAGGCAGATATGATGGTGGATTTTATTAGGCTTTTAGAGAAGCACAGATATGCAGGGGATGAAAGGAAGTGGATCATATGCGGGCAGATGAGATTCGTTCAATTTGGCATCACATTCGACACACATGTAGTGGGCCAAAGAACCTGTTCCTTTATTCTCGCCCATGCCAAGTGAACATCAATGGATGATTTCAGGCACTACCTGGGGTGGGACATTGGTCCGCCCTGTTTCGACTAATGCAATCAACTCGACGTGCACAAACGGAAGATCAAATAGAACAAGTTGTGCAACAACTTTAGGCTGTGCACGCCACAAGAAAGAAGAAGAAGGCACTACCTTCAACTAGTGGGAGACCAGATTTGTTGAAGATTGGGATCGGTTTATTATCATTGCCACATGTACCTAGACACACTGTTTAGTTTCTCTTTTGTACTCGTGTATCATGTGATTTGCCTGCATAGCACACATAACAAGTTTTCTGTGTGTCAAATACAGTGTCACAGCTACTGGGAAAGTGCAGATTTGGTAGATCCATCTGCAAAGGTATAATACGAGGTTATACAGTTGCCAAGAAGGCATGTTCTAAATAAAGGAAATTCAATCCAGTATTGCTGTGAAGGTCACAATACACATTGAATTGTTTGTTCCTTAATTTCATGCCTGTTTAAAATTCATCATTACCATTATTCTTCCTGCAAGTTGAAGGTATAGAATTCTACTTGCAAAAGCCAAGAATGCCAAGTAAGCCGCAGGTCTTGGAAGAAAAACAAGTCATGTGTGTGTGAAGGTACTGATAATACATTTAAGCTTCAAACTCATCCTGGCAATCTGACACTCTCATTATTTTGGTTTCTCCAATAAAAATGAAAGATTCTGCCCAAATTAAATTTACACTTTTTTTTTAAATAAAAGTCTCCAAACAGAAATGCAAAGCTCCAAATGGACAGCATGGGAATTTCTTCATTAGAGAATGAATTTAACTCCCATCTAAAAAAAGAGAACACTCAGTGTCTAAATCTCTTTTCACTTTTAAGAAGCTCCTTTTCTCTGTTTAGTTTAATTTATTATTGTCTATAAGATGAGGGGAGGGGTGGGAGTGACTGGGGCGAGACTAGTCCTTGAATATGCTGGTGGCCTTGCTGAGGCAGCATGAAGTGTAGATAGAGTCAATGGAAGGGAGGTTGGTTTGTGGGATGATCTGGGCAAAGTTTTTGGTGATTTAACCCAACATAGAGGCTCAGCCCAATATGTACTCTTGTGAAGCTGCCGAGAATGTTTTTACTGTATTAAAAAGATGTTACATAAAATGAACACTAATGATTCGTCCCAATGTTCCTATCTTATTTTCCAAAAAGAATCCCTAGATTCTATTATATTTCACTGTTATGAATTCTGTATTGACTATTCAGGCAAGTATCGATCAGAGGGCACTTTTAAACGCCTCTTTTAAGAAGAGGTTGATTAGACAGCTCTAATTATATTTATTCTTACGTGGGACTTCATTACAAAATGTAGATAGCTATACTTACTTGCAGAGTAAAAGGGGCACCATTTCACTAATCTTGGTCCTTAATAAGAAGAACAAAAAATTAAATTTTATTAAGTGATTTGGGGAAGGTGACAGAAACCATCTAACATGCAGACGTGTGAAATTATCCTTTGATAGAAAGGATGGAAATATATATATATATATATATATATATATATATATATATATATATATATATATATATATATATATATATATATATATATATATATAGGTGAATGTTGATGTTTAAATGCATTTGTGCATCTTAAAATAAATCAAAAGGATTTAGCACACAAACAAGGGAACCAATTAAGTAGCCAAATGACATTAATTGTAATTTCAAAGGATCCTTACTGCACAAAGGAAATCTTACTATAATTGTAGATAACTGAGACTACAAATAAGTATTCACAGTTTTAGACACTTTACCAAGGAAGGACACATTTGTCTTGCAGGAGAAGCCATAAAGATCGACTTGTGGAATAAACGGGCTAGAATACACCCAGATACAGTTTAAGGGTGAACACCTTTTGGTCCAAAAATCAGTCTCTTCCTCTTTGTAAATGCCCATATTTAAATTTCCAGCATACCTGTCTAAAGTGCACTAGGAATATAAGTTAAAGGAAAGGTCAATAAATGCTCTGTAGCAGATTCTTAACCAGCTGCTTCACAGTGCCAATAAAGAGTTTATGGGATCAGGAGAGCAGCAGGGTTCATGTTACTTGTTCTCACAAAATTTACTTCCTTTAAATATGTTTCCAGATGAAAAGCCATTGCTCTCCCAAATTCCCAACTGATTTTTGTTGGTATTGCACTGGCAGAAATGAATCAATTTAAAACATACACCTCACTGGAGACCCAATGTTTAAAATCTCTGGCTTCATCCTACCCAGGAAGGATCGTACATCCTCAATGGAACCCATGAAGGAAAAGAAAGCCTTGCACAGGGAAAAGGTAAGGAACCAACATTGTGTGTGTCCGGCAGAGTTCAAACTATCACACATCTAATATTTGAATGGAGTGGCACAGTGGCGCAGCGGTAGAGTTGCTGCCTTACAGCGCCTGAGACTGAGGTTCAATCCTGACTGCGAGTACTGTCTGTAAAATGTTTGTACGTTCTTCCTGTGACCTTGTGGGTTTTAGACAAAAGGTGCAGGATAGACCATTCGGCCCTTCGAGCCAGCACCGCCATTTAATGTGATCATGGCTGATCTTCCCCAATCAGTACCCTGTTCTTGCCTTCTCCCCATATCCCCCGACTCCACTATCTTTAAGAGCCCTATCTAGCTCTTTCTTGAAAGTATCCAGAGAACTGGCCTCCACCACCCTCTGAGGCAGAGAACTCCATAGACTCACCACTCTCTGTGAGAAAAAGTGTTAACTCGTCTCCGTTCTAAATGGCTTACCCATTAGCACTCTCCGGGTGCTATGGTTTCATTCCATATCCCAAAGACATGCAGAATAATTGGCTTCTTTAAATTGCCTCTAGCGTGTTGGATGCAAAACAGTTCTAACATAGAACCAGTGCATGGGTTATCGCTGGTCACCATGGTCCCCTGTGGGTGGTAGAGCGGCTACTCTCTCTAATCTCAACATTAAGATAACATCAGAATTGCATTTCTAAAAAAGAGCTGCCACTTGGCTACATAATTTAATGCTTTCCATTAAAAAAAAAATTCTACTCTTGCATCACACAACAAAACTATATTCTATTGGTTCATATCATGCTCAAGGCAGTCGAGGCGCATTATTGTAATCAGATTTTAAAATTAAATTGGAGGGATTTGTTCCATGATGTTCAATTAATATCATTTCCATGCAGTACATTTCTAAAACAAGTAACGCCAACAAAAATAAAGCTCCAGCTTCCAGGATTTTAAAGAATGGAGGCTTGAAAACTCCGGAGTAATTCCGCCAACCTTTATTTTCAGGGCAACGAGCATCAACACAGCAGAAAGCTTCAGTTACTCGGGGACACAAGGTTTACCAATTCAACACCACCTTTCCACAGTACCACCTGGAATTAATCACACCAGCTGCACAAAATCCAGCTGTGAACATAACTTCCCCGAGGGAATAAAGTATTTTGGACCAGAATGTCAAATATTAAGAAAATGTAATGAGAGCACGAGAACTAAGAATACGACCAAGGCCATCTGGCCCCACCAACTTGATAGATTTATTAAGGTTACGGCTGATCTTCCACCTTAGCACCAGTCTCTAGTAATGCCCCCATCTCTCTTAATTCTCTTTCTATCCAGAAATCTCATTAATCAAGTTTTCAACTGGTAAATAACGTCGTCCCCCACATCCCGAGTGTTGAGAACTCAGAATCTCATTACATGATTAAAAAATTGTTCCTCAACCAAGTCCAACGGCCTTGCCCTTATTCTGCGACGGTACCCACCAGGCCCGAACATTCCCCCCTGCATCTAGTTTATCAAGCCATGTAGCAATTCCACGAGTTGCTTTTCAATGACGATAGTGTATGTTTTATCAATCATCTTCACTTTTTGTCTCCCATATGTACAGCTTTGCCATCCATCTGAATTCCACATCAACCAAGTAATTCGGGTTAATAACCATATAACATATAACAATTACAGCACGGAAACAGGCCCACTCGGCCCTTCCAGTCCGTGCCGACCATTTGTTTTCCCCTAGTCCCATCTACCTGCACTCAGACCATACCCCTCCATTCCCTTCACGTCCATATACCTATCCACTTTAATTTTAAATGTTAAAATCGATCCTGCCTCCACCACTTCTGCTGGAAGCTCATTCCACACAGCCACCACCCTCTGAGTAAAGAAGTTCCCCCTCACGTTACCCCTAAACTTCTGTCCCTTAATTCCCATGTCATGCCCTTGTTTGAATCTTCCCTACCCTCAATGGGAAAAGCTTATCCACGTCAACTCTGTCTATCCCCTTCATCATTTTAAAGACCTCAATCAAGTCCCCCCTTAACCTTCTGCACTCCAAAGAATAAAGACCTAACTTGTTCAACCTTTCTCTGTAACATAGTTGCTGGAACCCTGGCAACATTCTAGTAAATCTCCTCTGTACTCTCTCTATTTTGTTGACATCCTTCCTATAATTAGGCGACCAAAATTGTACACCATACTCCAGAATTGGTCTTACCAATGCCTTGTACAATTTTAACATTACTTCCCTACTCCTATATTCAATGCTCTGATTTATAAAGGCCAGCACACCAAAGGCTTTCTTTACCACCCTATCCACATGCGATTCCACCTTCAGGGAACTATGCACAGTTATTCCTAGATCCCTCTGTTCCACAGCATTCCTCAATTCCCTACCATTTACCATGTACGTCCTATTTTGATTTGTCCTGCCAAGATATAGCACTTCACAGCATGAAACTCCATCTGCCATCTTTCAGCCCACTTTTCCAAATGGCCCAAATCTCTCTGTAGACTTTGAAAATCTACTTCATTATCCACAACACCACCTATCTTAGTATCATCTGCATACTTACTTATCCAATTTTCCACCCCATCATCCAGATCATTGATGTACATGACAAACAACAGTGGACCCAACACAGATCCCTGAGGCACCCCACTGGTCACCGGCTTCCAACCTGACAAACAGCCATCCACCATTACTCTGACATCTCCCATTCAGCCACTGTTGAATCCATCTTGCTACTCCGCCATTAACACCCAAAGATTGAACCTTCTTAACAACCTTCCATGGGGAACCTTGTCAAAGGCCTTACTGAAATCCATATAAACAACATCCACTGCTTTACCCTCATCAATTTCCCTAGTTACCGCTTCAAAAAATTCAAGAAGGTTTGTCAAACATGACCTTCCAGGCACAAATCCATGTTGACTGTTCCTGATCAGACCCTGTTTATCCAGATGCTTATATATATTATCTCTAAGTATCCTTTCCATTAATTTGCCCACCACTGACGTCAAACTAATAGGTCTATAATTGCTAGGTTTATTCTTTGAACCCTTTTTAAACAATGGAACAACATGCGCAGTACGCCAATCCTCCGGCACTATTCCCGTTTCTAATGACATTTGAAATATTTCTGTCATAGCTCCTGCTATTTCTACACTAACTTCCCTCAATGTCCTAGGGAATATCCTGTCAGGACCTGGAGACTTATCCACTTTTATATTTTTCAAAAGTGTCAGTACTTCCTCCTCTTTGAATCTCATAGTTTCCATAGCTACTCTACTTTTTTCCCTTACCTCACAGAGTTCAATATCCTTCTCCTGGGTGAATACCGAAGAAAATAAATTGTTCAATATCTCCCCCATCTCTTTTGACTCTGCAGATAGCTGTCCATTCTGGTTCTCTAATGGTCCAATTTTATCCCTCGTTATCCTTTTGCTATTAATATAGCTGTAGAAACCCTTTGGATTTACTTTCACCTTTCTTGCCAAAGCAACCTCATATCTTCTTTTAGCCTTCCTAATTTCTTTCTTAAGATTCTTTTTACATTCTTTATACTCCTCTAGCACCTCATTTACTCCATGCCTCCTATAATTATTGTAGATATCTCTCTTTTTTCGAAACAAGTGTCCAATTTCCCTTGAAAACCATGGCTCTTTCCAATTTTTACTATTTCCTTTCAACCTAACAGGGACATAAAGATTCTGTACTCTTACAATTTCCCCTTTAAATGTCCTCCATTTCTCTTCTACATCCTTCCCATGAAACAAAGTGTCCCAATTCACTCCTTTAAAATCCTTACGCATTCCCTCAAAGTTAGCCTTTCTCCAATCAAAAATTTCCACCCTAGGTCCAGTTCTGACTCTCTCCATAATTATATTGAAACTAGTGGTATTGTGATCACTGGTCCCGAAGTGCTCACCAACGCATACCTCCGTCACCTGACCTGCCTCATTTCCTAACAGGAGGTCCAGCACTGCCCCTTCTCTGGTCGATACCTCTATGTATTGCTGCAAAAAACTATCCTGCACACATTTTACAAACTCCAAACCATCCAGCCCATTTACAGAATGTGTTTCCCAGTCTATTTTTGGAAAATTGAAATCTCCCACAATCACTACCTTGTGCTAACTACTAATATCTGCTATCTCCTTACATATTTGCTCTTCCAATTCTCGCTCCCCATTTGGCGGTCTATAGTACACCCCTAAAAGTGTTGCTACACCGTTCCCACTTCTCAGTTCCACCCAAATAGCCTCCCTAGACGAGCCCTCTAATCTATCCTGCCAAAGCACTGCTGTAATATCTTCTCTGACAAGCAATGCAACACCTCCCCCTCTGTTCCCTCCAATTCTATTACTCAGTCATCACCCTAAGAAATCACTTACTAGGGCCCTGACCATTTTTCTGATTTTAAGAGCAGTGTTGTGTACGTATATAATATTTTAGCATGGGCTATTTGCCAAAAGGGGCAATGGTAGGCAAGATACAAACATGTTGCAATTTGTTTCCCTGGATGTCATTATGATTTCTTAATAGATTTCTTAGCTTTATTTATGTGCTCTATTGTGACATTTCAAGACACCCATTGTCTCAAGCTACATTGTGAACAAGGCATCATGTCAACCTGTTCATTGCAAGGAGAGAGCGGCAATGGGAAGGAGGGAAACCAAAAAACAATTACGCAACAGTTTGTGAAAAATAGGAGCAATGAAAATGTCAGTAATACCGCACGGCAACAATGGTTAAAGAGCATGGTAGATAACAAGTAACCCGTGATCAAACTTATTTAACCTCATAATTACATGTGCCAACTCCAGCTTTGAGCAGATTTTAAAACTTATTCCATATACGCAAACCAAAATTTCCAAACAGGCATTGGAATGTTGCAATTACAGGATTGCATACCGATAATTATGTTTCTTGCTCTCCACTTCTGCCACTTCCCACATTTTTCAAATGGAAATACCGTAGCGCAAATTGGTCCAGGCCTATGTTCCCCTTTATTTTTCAAAGCACTACAATTAACATTTACCATTAATTGTGTTGCAATCTTGTTCCAGGTTTAACCTGAATAAACTCAGATGGAATATAAAAACAGAACAAACTGACAGATTCAGTATTTGACTGGTCCCTCATGAATCAAGTCCTGGCATTCCTTTCAGATAAGTTGCCATCTTTTGATTGATTGAAAGATACAGCAGGGAAACTGACCTTTCGGCCCACCGGGTCCACTCCAACCATTAATCTCCACCCGCTCACACTAGTTCCATGATATCCCACTTTCTCATCAACTCCCTACACACAAGGGGCAATTTACAGGCATTTTAAACTACAAACTCATTCATCTATCGAATGTGGGAGAAAACGGGAAAACCCGGAGGAAACTGGGTGGAAATCTGGAGAACGGGTGTCAAGGGTTATTAGGAGAAGGCAGGAAAATGGGATTAGGAGGCGGAGATCAGCCATGATTGAATGACAGAGCGGACTCGATGGGCCGAATGGCCTAATTCTACTCCTTTCGCGTGAAAAAAAACTTGTGATTATGGAACCCACACAGTTACAGGGAGAAGAAAGCCAACTTGCAGGCTTCATGCAAGGAAGCAAAACTTTCAGTTAAATGTAATGCCAGCCGATTTCGACACATTGTGTGTGCATCAATCATTTCACATGTCTAACTGACAGAGGATGTCTCCTAAACAGCTAGACTTGGAGATTTTAACAAAGACTGCAGCTTCTCGAAGATTAGTGTGGAGGCCACTAACTAGGGAGAATGACAGCATGTCACCTTGTTCACGCCACACAGCAGCTTGCAGCAATAGAAATATATAACCATCTCTCAAATCATAACGCCTTAAAAAAAAAACACAATATATTGATTCCAGGGTTCAGTTAAGACATATCATTAGTTCATGATTAATTTGTTAGAACAAATGCTCAACAGAAACATAGAATGGAAAATAATGACACACTTCATATGTGCAAACTGGACAATTCCAACTATCTCCTCATTTATAGAGTACCAACCAAGTCAGGTATTTGCAGGTACATAAATCAGATGAAAGCACAAGCATTACTGGATGTCACAGTACATTCACTATTATTGCCCATGAACAATTGTGATGTTTCAGGGTCTAAAAAAAACAAAAAAACAATGGTATTTGTATTTTGCATAGTTGGGTGCATAGCACGTTTAGTAAATACACCAATTATGTCCTCCAAGGTTAAATGAACACAAGAGAAAGGACCTCAAAAATATATCCTACTGAAAGATGCAATTAAATTAGACAAAACACATTTTTAAAAAGCTTCTTCCGATAAAGAATACAAGCATTCACACCAAATGTTAACCAATAAATACTTGTCAAAATGAGATAACAGTAGTAACTTGTACTTAAAGACCATCAGTCGCTTGAGCTAGTGGTTCTCAAATATCCAAGAGGATTTAGCTGAGCTTTGCATTACTGTACAATAAAGTCATTTAGTAGAATCTGCCCAACCCTCTGTGAGTTTGCTTCAAGTTCCACAAATTCCCAAATAGAAGGTATGCCACAGTTGGCTTCCTGGGTGAAACAATATTGAACAGTTGATTCTGTACTCAGCACATAAATTCAAATACAGACTTCTCGGCTACATTATAGATTCCAGGAATTATTCCAACATTCCATCGAGTACCATTTGGCTAGCCCCAATTATACAGCTTCTTGCATCTTGGCCTTCGTGCACAGCAGGATAAAATAGCAAGTGAAATCACAAAAGACACGAGCAATTCCAGAAAACACTCAAAACGCAAACCAATGCCTCATTATATACACAATTGTAGGAACTTGCCACCCGATACCCGATTTGATATTGTCATGATGGATTAAAAATAAAGTATCTTTTAAAATATGGTACAGTGCCCTCCATAATGTTTGAGACAAAGACCCATCATTTATTTATTTGCCCCTGTATTCCACAATTTGAGATTTGTAATAGAAAACAAAAATCACATGGTTAAAGAGCACATTGTCAGATTTTATTAGAGGCCATTTTTATACATTTTGGTTTCACCATGTAGAAATTACAGCTGTGTTTATACATAGTCCCCCATTTCAGGGCACCATAATGTTATGGACACAGGCATTTGTAATTGCACAGGTGTGTTTAATTCCTTCCTTAATGCAGGTATAAGAGAGCTCTCAGCACCTAGTCTTTCCTCCAGTCTTTCCATCACCTATTGCCGTTTATCAACACTATGACCAAAGTTGTGCCAATGAAAGTCAAAGAAGCCATTATGAGACTGAGGAACAAGAATAAAACTGTTAGAGACATCAGCCGAACCTTAGGCTTACCAAAATCAGCTGTTTGGGACATCATTAAGAAGAAAGAGAGCACTGGTGAGCTTACTAATCGCAAAGGGACTGGCAGGTGAAGGAAGACCTCCACAGCTGATGACAGTGGAATTTTCTCTATAAAGAAAAATCCCCAAACACCTGTCCGACAGATTGGAAACAATCTTCAGGAGTGGATTTGTCAATGAACACTGTCTACAGAAGACTTCATGAACAGAAATACAGAGGCTACACTGCAAGATGCAAACCATTGCTTAGCCGCAAAACTAGGATGGCCTGGTTACAGTTTGTAAAAAAGTACTTAAAAGAGCAACTACAGTTCTGGAAAAAAGGTCTTGTGGACAGATGAGACAAAGATTAACATATCAGAGTGATGGCAAGAGCAAAGTATGGAGGAGAGAAGGAACTGCCAAAGATCCGAAGCATACCACCTCATCTGTGAAATACAGTGGTGAGGGTGTTATGGCCTGGGCATGTATGGCTGCTGAATGTACTGTCTTACTTATCTTCATTAATGATACATCTGGTGGTGGTAGTAGCATAATGAATTCACAGATGTATAGACACATCCTATCTGCTCAAGTTTAAACAAATGCCTCAAAACTCATTGGCCAGTGGTTCATTCTACAGCAAGACAATGATCCCAAACATACTGCTAAAGCAACAAAGGAGTTTTTCCAAAGCTAAAAAATTGTCAATTCTTGAGTGGCCAAGTCAATTTTTTCTTTTACAAATCTCAAATTGTGGAGTACAAGAGGCAAATAAATAAATGATGGGTCTTTGTCCCAAACATTGTGGAGGGCACTGTAGTTGAGGTTCAGGTGCAGCACAAACAGTTCTCACTATTCACATGCAGACAAATACCAGAGCAGGTCGGCAAGCACAGTCAATTCCAGTTCTCTCTCCTTCTGGCTATCAGAGTTTTTGATATTACATCCATTCTGCCTTCCAAACACCACAGCTCATTTTTTCAGTACCTCTCCACCCCTCCTACTTTCTCTACATTTGAAAACATATTCATCACCAACTATTCCAATTCAGGTGCAAAGCCAATTACCCAAAAAATTAACACTACCTCTATCTGAACAGGAACGTCTCCGTTCATAAATGTTTCTGCATTTTGTGCTTTTATTCAAAACTGAAAAATAGCAGAAGCCCACAAAAAAAAACATACCCCTGCACTGCACATTTTTTGCATTCAGAACAGAAATTCTAATTCATTAATAAACCGCAGATAAAAACGTTGAACTGATCTAATCAGACATAACATAGTCAATGTCACTGCTATTTTATGATTACAGTCAGATTAACCCTGACATTTGTTTTATATAGTCATTATCTATATTGCATAACTTTAGGTTAAAATCCAACATTACAAAATTGCATTAACTAGATACACACATCTGCGTTATACACAAAATGTAAAAACTAAAATGATTTTAGCTAAATATTACATGTCCAAAAAGCAAGTTTGCTATCTGGTCACAGACTTGGTCAAAACAAAAATATCAACTTTACAACTTGGAATTGGAGTAAAAAAATATTTAGTTTAGAGATATAGTGCGGAAACAGGCCCTTCAGCCTGTCCAGCGATCACTGCACGCCAACACTATGCTGCACACACTAGGGACAACTTAAATTTTACCAAGCCAATTAACCTCCAAACCTGCATGTCTTTGGAGCATGGGAGGAAACTGGAGAACCCGGGGAAAACACATGCAAGTCACGGAGAGAACATGCAAACTCCATATAGACAGCACCCGTGTTCAGGGTCGAACCTGGGTCTCTGGCGCTGCAAGGCAGCAACTCTACTGCTGTGCCACTTGTCACCCTTAAAAGGATGGATGTAAATCTTCAAAACAATGCTTCTGTATAAAAAAGTAATTTTTAAAATGGTTATATAATTTCCAATCTGCACTTCGTAGTAAAATTTCTAAATTATTTCAAATTAAATACATGTTCTCAGGCTCTCCAAGGCCCTACAGTTCACTATGTACATCCTGCCCTAGTTTGGCTCCAAAAATCCAATGCCTCACTTATCTTAAATAAATTCCATTTGTCATTCCTCTGTCCGTTTGCGCAATGGATCAAAATCCTGCTGTAAATTCCTGACAATTAATCTTTACAGTCGACAATCCTACCTATTTTATTACCATCTGCACGCTTATCATGCGTTGTCCATTCTCATCCAAATTTTTGAAACACTAATAGCACCTGCACTGATAACCCAGGCACACCACTACCGGTAATTACAGGCCTGCAGTTCAAAAAGCTGCCCTTCACCACCACCATCTGCTTCCTACCATGAAGCCAATTATGTATCCTGTTAGCCAATTCTGCAATCTGCATTTTGTAGTAAAATTTCTAAATTATTTAATATCAAATACAATTTCCATTTTTGCCATTTTCTACCAAAAGTAACTTTATCAAATACCTTGCTGAAGACCATATGGACAATGTCTACAGCCCTTCCCTCAACCTTCTTTGTTACTTCTAAAAACACTGATTCTTAAGACATGATCTCCCACGCACAAAACCACACTGACCATCCCCAATCAACTCCATCTTTCCATAAGCATGTATATCTTATCCCCTCACATACTCTCCAGTAACTTGCCTACCACAGATGTTCGGCTGATTGGTCTATAGTTCCCAGGTTTTTCTTTGCAAAATAGTTCCACTCTATATCTATTTTAAAGCTAAAATAACTGTGGTCGCTGGTCCCAAAGTGCTCTCCAACCAATATTTAATTCACTTCCCCATTCCTTGTAAGACACCTCTACATTTTACCTGAGGAAATGTTCCTGAACACACCTGGAAAATTCTACCCCATCTAAACCCATGGCACTATGATGAGACCAACTAAGCAACATAATAAAAATAGTCTTTACAGGGCATCACAATTGATCATTATTTTCAATTGCTGACACAGACGCAATTTGCAATGCCCTGTAACTTCCTGGGCAGCTTTATTTATATCACAAGACAGAATGTTGATACTGAACAATGAACAGAAATGGTAGTTGAACAAAAACAAACATAAGAAACGAAACTGAAGCAAGAGCAGCTCTCTGGTGTCGTATAGCTGCTGGTGAAAATGTTGACATCCTGATATATTGAAGACACTAAACATTTTAACACATGGCTGAATTGCCAAATTTGAGGTGTGGACAAATGTCCAATTAAAACCAGACCCATTTATATCCAACTCAAATGCTCAGAATATTTTCCATTCGCAATCCAAAAAGGTATTTGCAGAACATTTGAATTTTTAACAAAAAAAGTGCTATATTGTAATGATCAAAGACAGAAGATTTGCAAATCATTCTGACCTGGACACATCATAAAGCAAGCTGGAACACCCCACTGCAAACAATTTTTTTCTTTTAATCAATATATAAAACTAGCCAAAAACCAGGATAACAATTTCCTGTCATGTTCTACCTCCCCACATAAAAGTGGCAGCCCTCAAGTAGTAAATGAGTTGTATGCGTTTCTTGGAGACTATCAAAACAAAAAGAGCAGTGTCACATCCGTCATACTCGATACAGAGAATTGGGAAAATTAATTGCTGAAGACAAACAGTAGCTTATGATAAAACTGCATTGCTGTTTAGAGTCGAAAAGATTTTAAATAGTCATATTATATTTAAGGGTTCATTTATCATGCAGTTGTGAAATGTCATGTTATTGGTAATAATGACAGGGCTTCGCAAGTTTGTAGTGTTAGTGTGGAACAGGCCTCATTCGGAGATACACCTTAGCCATCAGCAAGGAAAGGCACAAAATGCTGGAGTGGGTCAGGCAGTATCCCTGGGGAACATGGATAGGCGACATTTCAGGTCGGGACCCTTCTTCAGACTTACCGTCAGCAAGTTACTTCAACTAAACCAATTAATCATGATTTGCCATGAGAATGAGTGTCTATTTTTCTTTATTAGTATAAATTCTGATATCCAATCGTGAATAATCCAGTTGGCTCTCTGGCACAAATCTCATACACTTAATCTTAAAACTCTGATGGTATTACAGATCTTCAAACCAGCTGTAAGTTATGGGGTTTCAAGGATAAGTCAGCATTACTTACTACTAATCTTTTAAATCGTACTATTGTGCAGATGAACTTCACACAGACCGATTTTCCCAGATGCAAACTTAAAATTTTCCATGCAGTAAAAGTTCAAATACAGTGAAGGTAACTTGTTTAAGATATTTAAAAATGTTCCCCAGTCAAATGCTCGTTCAAATTTGCCTCAATTTGTACCACATTTATATGTTTTTAAATGGTATATTTTAAAACATGACCATTGGTACAACTTCTTACAAAAGAGCTTCCCTTCACTATTACCAACAGCACGAATAGCACATGTGAAAATGCACCACTGACAAATAGTTAAACAGAGGCAAGAGTTTAGTGTTTCTTAGTGAGAAAAAAAAAGTAAATACAAAAGAGCTCGTAAGAAAGGAATTTGGAAGACAATGGTTATTTAATTCATTTGGGGGAATAAAAATGAACAAATACACCGTATCCACTCTTGTACTCTTTGATGGTAGGTCCATGGGAGTTTTTGTTTAAATGACTGCGTAAAAGGTAAATGGGGCCTTGGATTAACATATTGTTTAAAAGAGGATATACCTGGCAATGCAGCATTTGCACAAAACTGCAAGCATTTGCCAGCCAACAAGTTATACACTGAACTTTTTAAACGCACAAGAAAAAAAACCACCAATAGTACGTCAAGCTGCCTTATAAAATCTAATTTGCAAAGTCATCATATGGGAAAGCAATTGACCACAATTAGCTTTGCAATCACTACTTAATAAAACAAAATCTTAAGAGCATAACATTTACTGTAATTAGTTGGATATTGCCTCCAAGAGACACAAGGTAAAAACACTCATTCTTGGTTCATTGCATTTGAAAGGAATATCTGAATGAGCATTTGAAGAGCCATAATCTGCGAGGCAATGGACCACTATCCCGGAAGGGGCACGGACAGGCTTTTTGCCGTGCATTTCAATGGCGCTTTTTTCACGTTGTAGGAGTAGAATTAGGCCATTTGGCCCATCAAGTCCACTCCGCCATTCAATCATAGCTGATCTCTGCCTCCCAATCCCATTTTCCTGCCTTCTCCCCATAACTTGACACCCGTTCTAATCAAGATTTGCCTATCTCTGCCTTAAATAATATATACACCGACTTGGCCTCCACAGCCCTCTGGGGGCAATGAGCTCCACAGATTAGCTATCTTCAGACCAGAGAATTTCCTCCTCACCTCCTTTCTAAAAGAGCGGCCATTCATTTTGAGGCTTTGATCTCTGGTCCTACACTCTCCCACCAGTGGAAACATCCTTTCCACATCCACCCCATCTATGCCTTTCATTATTCTGTAAGTTTCAATGAGGTCTCCCCTCAACCTTCTAAACTCCAGCGAGTAGAGACCCAGTGCTGTCGAGCGCACATCATATGCTATATTTTTATTTCAAAATTATCCAATTAGCCAAATTCCATTCACAACTTGCCAAAGCAGGATTTGGATATAAAATTCCAGATTCATATCTCCAGCCTGAATAGTTAGGCTTCAAGAATACCAAAAAAAAAATCTCAGTCACAATCATAACTTTAAAAATTTTTGAAAGTGTTATTTCAACTACGAAAAAGTTTATTGATATCACCCTTCTCCCGAATCACTATTATAATTGTTTAATTAGCAGTTTCTTTATGATTTAAAGACACGCAATAGAATTTACCCACAAAATTAGTTTTTAAAGAATTACTTGTCAAGAAAGCCAACTATCTGGCCAGGATTTTAAAACAAAAAAGGACAAAACAGACAATTTAGGAATTTCAGAACTCTAAATTCATGAATTCAATGTGTGAGCCAACTTTGTACTCAACTTTAAATGATGACTTATTGTAAACCTGTTGGGCGTGACAAGTGCAGCTGGCAATGTTTGGCAGCATGTGATAAAAGATCAGCTGAAAGTAATGACCTAATCTTTAGAACCAGCAGGAACTTTGTATCACAGATGACTGGTTTATCCAAATTATGTAATGAGGATTTTAAATTAAGCCTATATCCCTACAATCAGTCCCACCCTTTCCCATCAAAATTTTAGATTTGCAAATGTTCTTTAATCATTTACAACAGAGAACACTGTACATTAACAAGGCAGTACCAGATCAATGAGTTTTCAACACTACAGACAACACAAATCGGCTTTGTCCATTCCACCTCATCGTTTCAAGCTAGCCTTCCACATTATCCATATTATTCAATTTACCCAAATCAAATACTATGACCCTCTGGCATGCTCTTTGCAGATAAATCACAAACAGGAGGTTTAATGAATTGTCAAATCAAGTTTATTGGGCAAAGTTCGAAAATTTTAAAAAAGTACGGCATTTGCCTTTAGAAACAATTGCCGCACAAAATAAATCCCCTTGAAAGCACAAAATTAACAGCTAGATCAATGACTTGAAGGAAGTTTAGGTCTGTGGATATGAAGGACAGATAAACAAAATGTTTATAATGAAAGAATCTTCAACTTGGTAGAGTTTCCAAATCACTAAAATTGAGAACCTTCACGAGTACAGATATTTACAGTGAACCACAAAACAAGTACATACTGCTCTGTCAAATACCATACATGAAAGTGACTAACAAGATTATGGGAAGATGTCCGGTAGATGCTGGGACCTTTAGAAAATACAGCTAGTTGCTCGTTAGAATTCTTTTGAATGACACCAAAGGAACAAAATCCACTTGGATTGTGCTTTTAATGAGAACATTAAGAGACTTCCTGCAGGGAAATGGTTCAAAGTGTAGAAGGTTGGGGAACTAGTTAATTGCAGACTATTGCTTTGTGCTAACAAGTTATGCAATCATTAAATACATGACATTAGACGCCATGTTTCCCTGTGACACCACCTAGTCAGCAACCAAATTCTATTCTCTTCTCTAGCCATTTAACAGAACAATTCACTGCTTCTAGACTCTTTTCAGACTGCAAGTACAGCTTCAAATTCAATTGCCTCCATTATGAGGTTTACCCGAGTTAGCTCATCTGTGGCTAAAACCCTCTTCCGTGCCTTTTAGACCATGCAGACTCTACCCTTGAATGAGATATAAATGCCTGACCGAGCATCTCAATTTAAAACCATCATTGCCCAAAACGTTTTGTGGCCTTCCTCCTGCCCATTTCCTCTGTAATTCCTACCCACACAATGTCATCATCATTCCCATCGTAGGTAGATTGCCCGTCACTGCCAAGATACCAAATTTCTCAATTCCATTCCTTAAAGCTCCCAACTTAACTTCATCAAACCAATAACCATCCCAACTTCCTTATATTCTGATGCTCAGATCAATTTATGTCCAATTAGTTCTTTCAAAAATCAGTGGTACTCAATCCACACACCCCTTCCACCAACTATGTTTACGGTATTCCTTCCATCCCCCTTCCTTTCCAGTCACCATCTAACAGAATCAACCCCATTTGTCCCAGCCTTCTACATCATCAACTCTACATTCCCCAAATCTATTTCCTATCTCTCCCAGAGTCAGTCTATTTTAAATGGGTTTTAAAGTAGATTGAATAAATAGTGGGCCAATGTTAAGTTGAAACCCAATTCAAATCCGGTCTACAAATGAAATACTAATTCATTTGTACTGACCACACAGATTGACCAACTAGAAAACATTCTGTTTTTATTCCTTCTATTTGTAAGTCTTTGTCACAAAGTGACAGGGATGAGAAAGGACAAAAGAGATGGTGAACAGGACAAAGTGTGACTATGGCAAAATGTTCCAAAAATGTTTCTGTGACCAGTCCATAAATCTTTGACAAGTGCAAGAATTTCAGTTCACAGAAAGGAAGATGTGGTGGGCTATGACAATTGTTCAGCACTATTTTCCCAAAGAATGATTCCTTCACATTTCCACCATATACATATACAGGCTGCAGTGAGTGTCCGTACTTGCCATTGAGATTTTATAGCTAGAATTCATACATCAGCTGGGAGAAGAAGGGTACTTGAACAAACAAAAATAGACACAGTGCTGGAGGAACTCAGCAGGTCAGGCAGCATCCCAGGAGAACATTGATGTGATGCTTTGGGTCGGGATTCTTCTTCAGAAGAGGTTCCTCATTCACTTTGTGTCTTTTTTTTAGTGATCTAGCATCTGCAGTTCTCCGTTTTACCCAATTAAAGTCGGGTTCTCTCTGCTGATTCCCATAGGAAGACACCATTGAGTTTATCCACACGACTCCTGTAATATATTTTTAAAATCACGGCATTCACTAATTGTGTTCATGCATGAAGAATGGTTCACACATGAGTAACCATTCTACAAGTTAGTAAGCACAAGGAAATAAATACAAAAAATAAGGTGTTTGTGTGCAATATACAGAAAAAAATGTTTGCGACTTCCATTAGTAGAGGTACAAATCACCTGCATTTTGAAATCAAATAAGTAGTTTGTCACAGCAAAAACAAATCCATGGAATGTAGGTCAGGAAAACTACAATAAAAAGTCCTTATTTTGATGGTATGGGAATGGGAAGAAACAACATTGCAATGCAGCTAGAAGAGCCACTAGGTCACAGCTCCAGTAACCTTGGTTTGAACCTGACTTCCAATGCTGCCTGTTTGGAATTTGCATGTTCTCCTTGTGACCTTGTAGATTTCACTTGGCTATGGGGTTTCCTCCCACATCCTGAAGATATTTGCTTATTGGCTACTGCTAATTGTTCAGAGTGTGTATGTGACTATTCGAAATACATGCAACTCAGCAAGTCAGGCAGAATCCCTGGAGGACATGGATATTGAAGTTTCGGGTTGGGACACCTCAGACTGATCATTGAGGCGGGGGGGGGGGGGGAGTGGAGAAGTGGGGGGGGGGGGGGGGGGTGGAGAAGTGGGGGGGGGGGGGGTGGAGAAGTGGGTGTGGGACAAAGCCCATCATGTGATGGGTGAACACAGGTGAGCAGGAGTTTTGATTGGCAGATTGGTGGACATGGCCAGAGATGAAAAGATGAAAAAAAGGGTGCAAGATAAAGGGCAGGAGAAAAGAATAAAATGTGAAGCCAGAGGAAAGGATATAGGTGGAAAGGGGGGAGGATGAAAAAGGTAGGTGGAGGGGAGAGAGAAAGAGGGTGAAATGTAAAATTAGAGAATTCAATGTTCATACCGCTGGGTTAGAAGCTATCCTAATGGAATGTGGTGTTGTTTCTCCAATAGAGAATAAAATAGGATCAATGTAAATGGGTGCTTAATGTTTGGCATAATCTTGTTGGGATAAATGATCCTGTTGTGTCACTAGGACTATAAACCCTGCGTCATGTTTTGCTCATGCACCCCGTGATTGGATAAAGCAATATCATTTTGAATTAACTCGGTCCAAGATTAAATGATTCACTTCAGGTTAGCAATGGAACCAGGGATTTTTCAGTAGATAAAGGCAAGATCACAAATATATCTGTCAAAAAATGAACTGCACATATTGGTACAATCCAATAATTCAAAACATAGAAAGACTTATGGCAAAGTAAAAGAGATAATACAAGGAAAAGCCAAACATATAAATAACATTGAAAAGTTCTGTTTTTTATCTCTTGCTTTTGCCAGTTAACATAAATCTTTCACATTCATTAACAAAGCAGAGGAGGTGAAGTGGGTGGAAAAATTACCCATTGCTAGTTTTATTTTGCCAGCATATACCAGCAGAGCTCTAGATAATGGACACACACCATTCGCTTAATCCCATTAGGAATTTGTGGGAACAAAATAGGATACACCTTTCTTCATTGGAAGATAAATTATTGCAACATAATTAAATCTAGTTCTCTTTTGAAATGTTTAAATTTCAGGCTTCAGAGGTTTTGTGATTCTGAAGAATTTATCCTGCTCATTGGATTATGTTGCTCCTTTAAACCAATCCTCAAAGATGTCTCCACCTATGTTCCCTGGCAGCTAAATCCTAATATCATTCATAACAAGCTTGTTGTTGATTCTTGCAAAAATCAAAGTGAAAATCCAATTGCACAAACATTTCTCTTCAGAACCGCTGATTAAATAATGATCTGTAGAATTTTTTTTGTTAAATCCTACCCTTTGAAGGCTGCGAAGAGTCAAAGTAGCCAAAATCAAATTGGTACCAAGTAACAATCTTATTCAGTGGTGGGGAAAGAGACAGCTGACTAATGTTGCCACAAAAAAAAAAAAAGTTCTTATCAGAAGTTAGTGTCTGGGATTATTGTTGAAACAAACGAAAGGGAAGTTTACTTCACTTTGACCCAGCAACAATACCGATGAAAGGCTACATGGGGATTTGGGTCACGTCTTGCTTCCGAACACTGAAGCTTATTCTTTGATGTTCAAATGTTATTTTATAAAAAAAGAAAAAAAGGCTTTTATTTTTATAATGCCTTTCATGACCTTATTTATGACCAATTATGTTTTTTTTTAAAGCACTGGTATTATTGTAGTAGGGATAACAGCTGCCAATTTTACACACAATGTTAGAAAATGATCAAATATATGCATTTCAGCTATTTTGACCGAGGGATCTACATTGCCAAGAATTAAACGTCTAAATTTCATCAAATCTTTTACATGCATCTTTGATTCAAGGCCTACTATGCAGCATTGAGGACAGGCCTGAGGAGTTCAATCTGAACCATGGTGGTGGCCACAAGTGATTTATAAGCACGATGGTTCCATCCCATTGTCTGGTAAAAATAGCCAAATCCATAAACCTGTTTGCAGTTCACCAACTGACCTTATCTATCGCACTCGGCATCACCAAATGAACAAGATTATTTTGAAGTCCTTGCAATGAAGGTTTTACAGGGTACACCTGTGCAGGGCAGTTGGCCCCTCAGATGGAAAGGTGGCCAAATGGACAAGGAAAGGACAACTGGCAGTCAGCGAACAGTCACAGGGACTGGTGACGATGAGAATTCATTGACAGGAGAAATGAATGAATAAGTTTATTGGCCAAGTAATCACATTCAAAGAATTTGCCTTGGTGCTCCGCCCACAAGTGAGAATGACATACAGTGACAGTTAGGAATGACACATACATTAATAATAAAACATCTATATAATAAAGTCTCATCTTGACCACTTCCTTTCTGTGCTGTATATCGATTTTAGAAAAACACTACCCTGTATCGCTGTGATTTTTGGCCATCTTACTCACAATCCTCCTCCGCTGAGCCAGCCCCGACGATTTTACCCATCGATGAAATGAGTGTTTAAAAAACCTTGAGATCAGCTGATTGGTCCTCTCGCCTGTTAATCACCAAATTGAAGGTAACGCCCCTTCCGGGGGGGGGGGGGGGGGGGAGGGGAGGGCAGGACCATAAAACCCTGAATGAGAGTCAGTCACTCTGCAAGATCATGAGTGAGAGGCCACAACTGTCATTCTAAGCTGTGAATCAACTGAACTGTGAGCCTGCAATGTACTTGCAATAAATGATTTGTTAGCCCTTGAGTCATTTGGCCTGCTGCCCTGCCTGTGCTTGAAACTGCAATGCTTTATTAGGTCCAACAGTGTTTGGAAGGAATAAATAAAGAAGGGAAGAGACAAAGACAAGATTTTTGCCTTCCACCACAGTGAGGAGGTGTCTGGTGAACTCACTGTGGTGGATGTTAAATATGTGTTTATTGTGTGTTTTTGTTATTTACTATATGTATGACTGCAGGCAACAAAATTTCGTTCAGACCGCAAGGTCTGAATGACAATAAAGTTTTCCAAGTTCCAAATGCTTTATTAGGTCCGACTGTGTTTAGTCCAAAAGTCCTGCTCATTTCGTGACTTCCGCTTAATGGACAGGTCGCGCTGATTGTGTAATTTCCGGTAAGTGCAGAGGTCACGCTGATTGCGGAAGTACCACTGACTGCGGAAGCCCCACAGTGGAGAGGCCGCTGTGCAATGCTAGTGAGGAGAATAAATGTTTAGGGTGCTTTCATGGGACACAGTTTAAGAGCAAGTTGCTGGCACCGTACTCCAAGAAAGTGGAGATATTTGGTTACACTTCTGATTTGAGCCTTTAAGAATGTGGAAAGGCATTGCAGTATTAGAGGGTTATATCCTGCAGGATATCTGGGGCTTCCCCAGCTATGGTATTTGTGGAAGGTCCAGTTGTTTTTGGACCACAGCAACCCCTACCTAGACTTCAAACCAGACTAGATCACTAAACAGTGCCATAGCTGGTGAACCTAACTCGCAGCCAACTTGTACACGAGGAGCAGAATTTTTTATTAAATCTAGTAGAAGGGGAATGTCATTTGGGGGTCTGGAAGTAGAGGGATTTACAGCAGTAGATCAGCAGAGGTAGGAGCAAGCAGATCACAAGATCCTGAGAGAAAGCCATCAGCATGCCCATATGAGGGAATTGATGCAATGCTTTCTGAAAACTAAAAATTCTTAATGTGTTACCCAGCCCTTCAAAAAGAACAGTGAATTCTTAAACACTATTTCCTCAAATACAATTTGACAGAATAATACAAGTTTCATGCAGCCTTAAAAATATATCAAAAGAGCACATTTGAAAATGTAGTCCTGGTTCACTTAATCAATTTAGTGCATGGGATGTGCTGAAATAAAAATGTACCTATTTTTTTAACAGACCAAATGATTTGGATATTAAAAGCTGACAAATAATGTGAATTCTAAAGCTGGGAATAACCACAACGATGTAATCTGCAATGTTCATAAAAATTTAAGGCGGTCATTGATATCCATTGTAGTTAGAATTATCCAAATATTAGTGAGTACAAAACTATTAGCAATTTAACATTCCGGGCAAAAATCTTTCATAAACAGATGGTAAAAGGTACATCGTAAGCAAGAAGAAGCCAACCTATGTTCACAGATTGAACAGAAGAAAAATAGCCAAAGAAACCATGTATATTTGAAGATTTTTTAATGAAGTCTTATAATTCTAGGTTTCCAACACAGACCTAGAATAACAAGCTTCTAGGTTATTATTGAAAAACCTAGCATTACATTATAATGAACTAGCTCTGTATTTTCAATAAAAGCTGAACAGATCAAGTGCAAATCAACACAACATGGAGAAAGATACAGAAAACCAATATTACCAACAGCAAGGGTCCACTAATCTTCAATAAATCACTGTTAAGCAAGCTCTATATAAGTGAAAATTAACCACATACACATTAGAAATATCAGATGATAAGCATTTGTATGCATGGAGTGTCAAAAAGCATTTAAAAGCCTTTTCAAAAGTGACTTCAAGACCTGACATACAGCATAATTACACTGCAGGTGCAAAAACTGAACCAAAAATATCCCTGCTTTTGATATTATGGTTTACTATCAGGGACTTGGAACCGGAGATGTCGCCAAACGGAAAGCGGGGACTCTGATCCCGGTGGAGGAGAACGACCAGCGCCCGCTGTGAGTCCCCATCGCACCGCCAGTTCCAGCCCCTTCCCCTCTGGTCTCCCTCGCAGGCACCTGCCCCCCTCCCCCGTGATACCCCCCTTTCCCCCCCCATGGCTCTTCCCTCATCTTTTCTCCGAGCTCTCCCCCCCCCCCTCCAACCCCCCCTGCCCGCCCACACACCCCCCCACCCCTGCGACAGAAAAAAAAGACAAATCCCATCTAAGACAAAATCTTCAATGTACAGGTGACCCCTGCGTCAAGTGAAGACTGTGTTCCTAGAAAAGGGGTTGTATGGAAAATTTCCTAAAAGCCACACCATTCACACTACATTGGCTGAAGCAACTCTCCCTGGCCCCAAAGGAAACTTTCCTAAAAAAAACCCGTCAATTATTGGTATTAAGCCCATTGCATTGTGCGCCCTGGATGCTGAGACCCAATAGGTCGAGATGAGCATTGAGCACAACCCGTGTTTAAACCTCCAAGCAATTCCAGGCCTCACAACTCATACGCATGCGTCTACAGTCTGGCTCATTTCCAACAACACAGACAGATTCAATGTAAGCATTATAGAAGGTAAAGGGATACTGAATTCGTGCAACGAGTTTTAAATGCACCTTTAAAACACTTCAACCTAATGTGATACGAATTATATACAGTTAAGTGTACTCGGGAGCGCGTGTTAAGTTACATATGCGGCAAATTATCAACCGCTGCAGAATATATCATATCCATTGCAGTTTAAAATGATACTCTAGGGCAGAATTCAGGAACCACTAAACAATGCACATTAAGTGCAACAGGAAACAGCAAATCTCGAAACAAAAGTAAACCTGGAGCGGAGGAAGACCAGAACATAGGATGTCTTTGTCTGCGGTTTGTGTCCTTTTTAATACATTTCAACTGGAAGGAAATTGATAGAGTTTCAGAATGGGAACAGAATGAGACCAAACACCGTCCGATTTCGCTGACAGATTTATTACATCATCAGGAAATGAAAATCTGAGATACTTCACTAATCCAAAAGCATCATCTTCCTCATTGTCAGTAGAAGTCTAAACTTGCAGACCAGCCAACTCCCTAGACAGGTCTGACACACCTTGCCCTCACACTCACACGCCCAGTGAAACAGGTTATGGTTTAAACGAAGAACATTATTCGGATTTTTAAAAACGTTATCTACAATCCAACCATGTACATTGTGTGGAATATATCCGTCCAATGCAGGACAGGACAGTTTAAAGTCATCCCATCACACCAAATGGTAATTTGCTGATAACATTATCTAAAGACAAAGAGATTAATTGGAGAGTCAGTGATCTTCTTGTAAATCTTAATACTAATCTACTTTCCAGACAGAAAGATACTAGACAGCATTTTAATATAATCCGCACAAGAATAAATAATAAAAGCTTTCAAGCACGGTAAAACATTCTCAGGTATATAAAAAAATAATACCTGGCTGTCACTTACATAAGATACAAGTAGTAGTTAATTTCACAATTGTGCCCCAACAAAACTGAGTCAAAGCCCTACAATGCTTGAAAGTATATTTCCCGTTTATAAATGACACGAGAAACAATGTATAGTGGATCTATGTCGCCAACAACAAAACGACGCTCAAAGCGACTAATTCATGCCTTGGACAAGACGAGACAAAAGGGAGGGGTTGGAAAACAAAACATATATCAAAGAAGAAATACACAATTATGGGGAATGCATCCCAATGCCTCTGCGGATGCGAGCGTTTAGTGGTGGATTCATGAAAAATGTTTCCAGCCATTCTGTGGCGGCTTTGGGCAATCAAAGAAAAGCTGGTTCAACCTCAGGCAGCGGCTTATTCCACAAGAGTTATCCATTACCTTTGTACCTCTCCAGAACGTCCTCGTAGGCCTGAACGTACTCCTTCTCCTCGGCGAAGGTGCTGGGGATCTGACCGGGCACATAGCCGGCCATGGTGGGAATGCTCGCTGCTCCCGGCGCCGGAGAGCCGGCTGCGACGGGCCGCTCTCTTCTCTTCTCTGCCCCGCTCCTCCGGCTCACAGCAACACGGGCTCCGGGCGTCAAGCGCTGGAGCTGGAGCTGGAGCTGACTCTGGCTCTGGCTCTGGCTCTGGCTCTGGCTCCGGGGAGATTTCTCCGGGATGAATGTCTCTGTCTCCCTTTCTCCTCCCCGCCGATTCCTGCCCCTTTTATTTTCTGCTGATGAATGGCTGCTCGGGCTGCCGGACTGTGTAGCAGCGCCGCCCGGAGTCTGGCTCACTCACTCCGGCCGGCCCCGTTGCCTGTGTGAGCGCACGGAGGGGGAGCCAGAGAGTCGGCTGCCCGGCTCCAAGCTCATCACCTATCTCGCCCAACCCCTCCCCGCACCTCCACAGTCCACACCCACCCACTGAGCCGGGGGGGAGCTCCCTGGCACATCTGGTGCCGAGACACCACAGGGTGAAGGAACGCTTGTCTGGGAGAGCTTGGCAACATCTACACCTTTACTTCCCTATCAGACTGAGGAGATTGGGAATGTGGTCAATACTCTCTTGAACGTCCACAGGTGTAAGGTGGAGAGCATATTGGCCTGGTTCGGCCACTTGAACGCCCGGGAACGAAGGAGATTACAAAAGGTGGTCAACACTACCCAATCCATCACGGATTCTGACCTCGCCACCATCGAAGGGATCTAGATGAGAGTGACAGTGCCTCAAAAAACCTTCAATGACCCACACCAACCAGACCACGCTCTTGTGGATGATCTTGGGGATGATCAGCCATGATCACATTGAATGGCGGTGCTGGCTCGAAGGGCCGAATAGCCTCCTCCTGCACCTATTGTCTATTGTTTCACTACCACCACCGGGGAAGAAAGTCCATGCTCTTCCTTACTGATATACTCGAGTCAAGAGTGTTTTATTGTCATATGTCCCAGATAGAACAATACAATTCTTACTTGTTGCAGCACAGCAGAATCCAGTTGTGTAAACATAGTACACTGTAAACAATATGATAAACGAGAGTGAAAAAACGTTCAGTGTGTATATACACACATACTCACAAGTACACACATACACATTTATATTACGGACACAAAAAACAAACAATAAAAGTGCAATAATAATAATAACAATAATAATAACAGTCTATTGAAGTTCAGAACTTCTTTGAGGTTGTAGTGTTTAATAGCCTGATGGCTGTAGGGAAGAAGCTGCTCCTGAACCTGCACGTTACAGTTTTCAGGCTTCTGTACGTTCTTCCCAATGGCAGTGGTGAAATGAGTGTGTGGCCAGGGTGGTGTGTGTGTCTGATGATGCTGGCTGCCTTTTTGAGGCAGCGACTGTGATAAATCCCTTCAATGGTGGGGAGGTCAGAGCCAGTGATGGGCTGGGCAGGGGTCACAACTAAGTGGCAGAACTAAACTTGCACATGTAAACAATTCACAATAGGTGGTCCTGTTTCCTGAATAACTTGTGTTATTGCAACTGGAGGATGGTGAGGGTTTCTGTCCACTTCAATGATGCCCAGGCTCACTGCTCTTCCAGTTTGGGCTACTGTTGGTGCCACACTGGGAAGGCGAGGGAGAATGAGGGAGGCGGAGGACAGTAACTCTCGGCCGAGTCACCGGCATCTTCCACAGGCTGTACCAGCTTCTTCACCAGCAGCCACACCGTCCGGTTGGTGATGCAGCACACGTTGAAGAACGTGTGCTGCATCACCTGGCCAATAGGCCTGAAGAAAGTCCTATTGGCCAGGGGTTACAATGTGAGTCGCAACAACAGCCACACCAATCGGACGGTCTCTTCTGCAAACTGAAGGGTGCCGACACGAAACATCACCTAACCATGCTCTCCAGATACGTTGCCTGACCCACTGAGTTATTCCAGCACTTTGTGTCGTCTTGTGTATTAACCCGCAGTTCTTTGTCTCTACCTAGATTTCTGGTCATTCTGACATGCATGAAATCTGATTCATGTAAGGGCATACAGAATGTAACCCTTGCGCAAGTTCGAGAGTGTTCTTCCCAACATCAGACTCATGAACACTAGGAAACCAACTGCACTATGAACTGACTGTACTAAGGACTTTGGGCTTTTTGCAATAGTATTGCAGTGTTTAAAAACATGTTTTTATTATATGTTATCTGTGATAACTGTGTTGACATGCCTGTTGTGCTGCTGCAAGTATTATTCCGGTGTCGGTTCATAAGACAATAAAACATTCCTGACTCTTGAACATCACCTAACTTAAGGATAAGGGGGATGTCTTTTAGGACCGAGATGAGAAAATCATTTTTCACACAGATAGTGGTGAATCTGTGGAATTCTCTGCCACAGAAGGTAGTTGTGGCCAGTCATTGGCTATATTTAAGAGGAAGTTAGATGTGGCCCTTGTGGTTAAAGGGATCAGGGGGTATGGAGAGAAGGCAGGTACAGGATATTGAGTTGGTTAATCAGCCATGATCATATTGAATGGCGGTGCAGGCTCGAAGGGCCGAATGGCCTACTCCTGCACCTATTTTCTATGTTTCGATGTTTCTATGTAACTCCGCCAGCTGCAGAAGCAGGAAATCTAACAAAGCAGAAATTGCTGAAAATATTCGATGGATTAGGCAGCACTGGTGGAGGCACAGTGTTAGCCTTTCTTTTCACTGATCCCTCTTCAGATTATGCATCATCTTGCTGACAATCATATTCCAATTCCAAAGGAGATTATGGAAAGATTACACTGCTTTCATGGTGAGATGTCTATGTGTCTGTGATGCTGTTGTAAGCAAGATTTTCATTGTATCTGTACCTCACCGTACATGCATATGATACTAAACTCGACTTGACTTGTTAAAGTCAGACCACACTGTGAGGTACCCGTTTTATTCTGGCCTTCTCTATCTTTCCGTCTGAAGAAGGGTTCTGATCCAAAAAGCCACTTATTCCTTTTCTCTTGAGATGCTATCTGACCCGCTGAGTTACTCCAAAATTTTGTGTCTGTTTACTGTGAGGTAATCAACCAGTTGCAATCACTTCCAAATGAGATTATGGAAATCTGAAGCATTTACACCATAATTCATTGATACTATTGTAGATTGATGTTGCATGTTAACCAATCACACACCAGCCAGCATCTCTAACTCCACCCCACTGTAATACTTATACTAATACTATTTCTCAGCACCGACAGTTTGAGCAGCCAGGATGTGTTGATAACTAACCATCCTTCATGCTGTTAAGTTTTAGTACTGATTAAAGATGTGTTTGAATCATGTACTGAGTCTGGAAGTCATCTACATGGCGTCAGAAGCGGGATCCACTCCTTCTGTATAACGGTTTTTGTTTTACCCTTTTGTGAGTTTCTACAACTACGAAGAGATAAACCCATCCATTGCTGTCGGGCAATGCTCGGAGGAAGTCACAGGTTAATTAAAAAGTTGCAGAAAGGAAAGTTATCATTTAATCCATCAAGCCCATAACAGTTTTATTCATGAGCAATCCTGCTAGTCCCACCCCATCACCACCCCCAGTTACCCACACAAAGATTCTATTTTCAAGTACCTTTCCGCTTCCTTTCTAAATTCCACAGTTCCATGTTCTGTAATTTGTTTTACCTTTCCACCTATGGAAATAATTTATCTCTCTCTAAACTGTGTGGATTCCAATCTAATTTTTAAATATCCATTTCTCTCTGATCCGTTCTCATCCCTCTGTTTCAAGAGGAACCATTGCAGCATCTTGTAGGTAAAATTCTTAATTTAAATAAACCTCATCTGTCCCCTCTTTAAGCCATCCACGTCTTTCTGAACAGAGGTGGCACAGTGGTGTAGCGGTAGAGTTGCTGCCTTACAGTGCCAGAGATCAGGGTTCAATCCTGACTAAGAGCGCTGTCAGTAGAGGGTTTGTACGTTCTCCCAGTTTTATCCGGGTGATCCGGTTTCCTGTCTCACTCCAAACACGCGCAGATTTGTAGGTTAATTGGCTTTGGTACAATTGTAAATTGTGTCTATGGGGTAAGATAGTCGGGGTGATCACTGGTCGGTGTGGACTCGACGGGCCGAAGGGACTGTTTCCATGCTGTATCCCTAAAGTCTAGAATCTAGCGCAATGGATGCCCTGAAGAAGGAGCACCCAGTGTCCACCAGTACAATGGATGTCTGCCACATCCAATAGGCACAAGAAGAACTGGTGAGCATTGTCTTTACCCAAAATAACATGCACGTTTCATCTTAGAAATGATCCTTATTTACAATTTGGTCAACTACTAAAGGGACAGAGAGAGTGGTGGTCTTCCTTATATTGTAGTTTTCTATTGTGGAAGAGTAAAAACTAAAGATTTGGATGTGTTAGTGTTCTCCACCATTATAAATGGGCAGATTGGGGACTTCCCAACCAACTGGTGAGAGAATTAAATGTACGTGTTAATCATCACCTTACATTAACTTGAATTCATTTATGAGTAAATGTGGTAATCTTCATTACGTTAATTTGCAACATTCCTGCTTTCAATATAGAACATAAAATTATTGTCCTTCCCTTCAGGGCCTTCACACATGGAGCAGCTGTTAATCAAATTCTTGGGCGATAAAAACACAGAGAAACGGATATCTTCTGAGAATGTACAGCTCGGGATTTATATCTATTGTCCAGAGCAGATATTTGTTCTTTGTTGGGTCTACTTAGGCACTTGTTTAAGATTTCACCTGGGAACTCAAGATTGTACCCAGGCAAGCAAGTGCAGGCAATGCCTGGAACAGTTTTGGAGCGTACATGATAATGGTGGTAGTCATCTTTGGCTCTGTCCATCTAAGGATAGACATAAAACAAACAATTATTGAGAGGATGGAGAACATTTGTAATGTAATTCCAGACTTTTCATGGTTGCTCTCCATCAGCGCAGAGAGAAAGGAGGAGTCCAATTCAAGAAAAAGTGGGTTCAAATTGTAGGGTATTGTGAAGACATTTTCAGAGGTCCATTGATCCTGACAATTGCATGTCTAAGTCACAATGATCATGGCTTTGGATGCTGCCATGTCTTGCATCAAATGGCAAGAACCTGGATCAAGAAGGGATGACAGTCAAAAAGGACACAAAACTCTGAACTCCACTAATAAGCGCACATTTCATCCATTGGTACCTCCACCCAACCTAAACAAAAGCTAAGTCTGTCCCGACACAGATTTCAGAGAGCAATATTTGGCACAGTGATCTGACCAGTGATTTGAGTGGCCTCCCTCTATTCAAGCTGACGTCTCAAATGGGTGAGTAGGAGGAAAAAGGTGCAAGCTTAGTCATTCAACAAAGGCATTCAACAACATTTTCATCCACATACCTGCCTCATAAATTAAACTGTGTAGGAAGAAACAGCAGATGCTGGTTTAAACGGAAGATAGGCACAAAAAGCTGGAGTAACTCAGCGAGTCAGACAGCATCTCTGGAGAAAAGCAATAGGTGACATTTTGGGTCGAGACTGAGTCAGGGGAAAGGGAATTGAGAGCTATAGCCGGTGATGTAGAGATAAAGAACAAATGAGAGAAAGATATGCAAATTAGTAAAGATGATAAAGGAAACAGGCCATTGCTAGCTGTGGCCTAAGTACAGACAATGAGGCTCAACCAGACATCTTTGAAGCTGGTACGACTTGGGTAGGAGGGGGGATAGAGGGGGAATGCAACGGTTATTTGAAGTTGGAGAAATCAATATTCATACCATTGGGTTGTAAACGGCCCAAGTGAACTATGAGATGTTGTTCCTCCAATTTGTGTTTGGCCTCACTCTGACAATGGAGGAGGCCTAGAACAGAAAGGTCAATGTGGGAATGGGAAGGTGAATTAAAGTATTTGGCAACTAGGAGATCAGATAGATCCAGGCAGACTGAGCGAAGGTGTTCAGCGAAATGATTGCCCAGTCTACTGTTTGTTTTGCCACTGCACTGTAACATTGCCCATTTCTGTCTCTGTCTATGCTTATTTCTATTAAGAGGAACAATGCTAATATTCCAAAGAGTATCTTGGCCAGACTCTCATCTTCAACACAATATAATTCATACTCTAAACTCATTCTGTGTTAATTCATCATGTGTTTGGTGATTTACATTGGCCCCTGTTTTGACAAAGCATCCATTAAAAAAAATGCCCTTCTTGTTTTCTAGTCCATCCATAAAAATGCTGATCAAAACCTCCCTCTTTTTTCTTAAGCCAATATTTCATTCTGTATACAATTTTTCCTAATTTTTGATAAATAGTATTCATATTGCTATGGAATATTTCATTATGTTATATGTGCAATATAAATGCAAGCTTTTATTGTTGTTGAAATACACCGTCCCTTAATAAAAGACTGCTTTGATGTGAGGTTGTGCAGAATACCATGTGCGGGTAGTTGATTACCAGCTGTACTCGTGGATAAGCAGGAATGCTCATTCATTCTGACTAATTTCAGTGCACACATGCTCTATTAAACCAGAAATTGAAATTTGACTTCCTTCAGTGGAACATGTGCAACATTATACGTGAGATTGCTTTGTTGACATTGCAATTGTGCTAAATGGCATAAACTCAACAGCTGAGTTTCAGCAGCTCAAAACTCAGTGCGGTGTCTATGAGTTACTACGGAATTTCAGCAGCAGAAGAAATACACAGCATCACAGTCTATAACACCATGGCCCAGGAGATCTATCCCTCTATTACTTACAAACACGGGAATTAACCCTGTTCCTTTGAGGAGTACAGAAAGGTGGTGTCAGGTATACCAAAAAAAAGGTGTCAACATAAGGAAGTTTGTACAAAGGACCATATGTACGCTAAACAACAAAATAACATACAACGGTTAGCGATAAGTGATAAATGATCTTACCACATCAAGTCATGAACAGTGTGGAGAAATAAAAAGTGAACAGCAGGATGAGGCTCCAAGAACCTTAACATCCTTAGCAGTGATGGGGCCCAGCATGTGAGTGCTGAAGAGATAGACTGAATCATTTGCTGTCATGTCCAGCTAAAATTGCTGAGTGGATGTTCCATACTGGTTCCTTCCAATGATCTCCACCATTACATAAGTCAGTCTAATGCATTTCAATGCACTCTAAGAAATAGCTCAGGAAACTGAATGCAGCAAAAGTTATTGAACCGTACCACATCATGGCTATAATACTAGAGCTCTGCATTCAGGAAAATCACCATTACCAGAGATGTGGTATGAGCAAATAGTGAGGATACAGACTGAAATTATCCTTGGTACTTAAAAGAAATGACTAAAACAATATAAGAAAGAAGAACTAGGCCACATAGCACCTCAACTTTGCCCACCATTCAGTATGATTGTGGCTGATCTTCCCTAGGCCTCATCTCCTCTTCTATGCCAATTCCACAAAGCCCTTAATCTCTTGATCATTCAAAAAAATATCTTATTCCTCCATAACTACCTCTAGTCATAAAGCTTCCGCAATCCACCAATGCAGAGAGTTCCAGAGATTCACCTTCCTCGTTGTAAAGAACTATCAACACAGCTCAATTTTAAATGATCATATCCTAATCTTGCAACAATGTCCCCTAATTCAAAATTATCTCACTAGGCAAGAGTTTGGGTTGCTTGTAACCCAGCGGTATGAACATTGAATCCTCTAATTTTAAGTACAATCTATTTGCACTCCCCTTCTCTCCCCCTCTCCCGTTGCCCCCATCCTCCACCCTAGTCATTTTACCAGTTCCATATTTCTCCACATTGTTTCCTTCTTGAGTTCATCCCTTCTGCAGCAAACAACGGACCCACCATGGCACTGCTCTTCCTGAGGTCATTTGTGGCTGGCCCTGGTCTTCTCTCGCCTCCAGTTCTTCACATCCCCATCCCACCCCCTACTTTCAGTCAGAAGAAGGTCCCCACCCAAAACATCAACAATCCTTTTTCTCCAGAGATGCTGCCCGGCCCATTGAGTTACTCCAACGCGCCGTGTCTATCTTTGGAGGCCATAAACCAGCATCTGCAGTTCCTTGTTTATACGTTGCAGCATAAATTGGCTTACAGAAAGAAAATTTACTTGAGGATACCAGCAAATTGCATATGTAAAGTAGAAGAGATAAACCAACAAACAGCAAAGGCAAAATGCAACAAAGCGATCTTAAAAATGCAAAACAAATTTCAAATTTTGTAGAAAACGTAGCTTCTGCTAATATAAAAGCCTCCTTCCATAATCACGGTTCCACGATTCCCCAACATGCAACCTTAATATCCAGCAATGCATTTTAGATAGAACATTACCTGCAGATGTTAAGATTATTATTACATTTCAATCTTACTAATATTGCAAAAAGATCAACAACATAACCTCATGGTCGGGCCTGAGAGAAAACATTGTAACCTATGAAGTGTTCTTGTGAGTTTGATTGACTAATATCCCATGCCTTGCCTGTGAGCATCTTCAGGCTTCCAGGTTGACTCAATGACAACTGAAATTCTAGACCTGGCTCGGACATGAAGTGAGTCTAATGAAATAGATTTGGTTCTTCAAAGCATCAAAGTGCGTCGGCAGAATGTGGCACAAAACCTTCAATGAATATTCAAGTGCTGCATTGAAAGATAAAAAGACCTTCTCAAAAACACAGTCATATTCTTAAGTTATTCTCTGACTGAGAGCTTAACAAGGCAAGTAATAAAGATTCAAACCAGACATTATATATTGACAATACATTGATAAAAAATACTCAACCAGCTACACTTGATGACTCTTTATCAGAGTTCGAACTGCAACTAACTGCAGTAGTTGCTATAATATATAAAGATTCATAAAATATTATCTGCAGAGATTTAAGGTATGCACAACAATATTTGTTGCTCCATATTACATAACAATGCCGTACATTGTTTTATCCTAAACATTCAAATCCACATTGACTATTTTTAACTACCGATGTTACATAAAAACAGCTAACTATTTGCATACATCAGTGCAATATTTGCAAGCACTCATCTGATATAAAGAAATATAACTGATCTGCATTAACCTCTGTGATCATATCATTTGCAAAGATGTCTTTGTTAAACATCTTTGGTTGATGAATGTATGGAATGAGCTGACAGAGGAGGTAGTTGAGAAAGGAACTACATTCAATAGAAACTTGGACAAGTACATGAACAGGATATGGGCCAAATATAGGAAAATGGGAACTAGCTTAGATGGGGCATCTTAGGTGGCATGCAAGAGTTGGGCCAAAGGGCTGGTTTAATGATGTATAACTATGACTAAATCTTCCACCCTAGACATCCTGTGCATCATTCTCGATCACCATCTAAGCATAATATGTCAGACCAATATCCAAACAGACCATTGAGCTTCATTCACCTATTTTCACCATGCTCGTCCCAACTCACAGTACTTCCAAAACCTTCCAAGATTCTACTCAACATTCGTCCTTGCATTGATTTCAAAGCATTCTCATGCTCCTCACGTGAATTAGACCTCCCAATTGTATGTGTTTTGGTTTCTTTTCTTATGCTCCAACTATCCTTCCTAGTTAGGCTGCCGCAAATTGCGCAGTGTGTGCAAATGGCGATCGGTCAGCATCTTGGCTGCGGAATATCTAACGGTGGAACGAGAGTTGGTTCTACACATAGAAATAATGTGAGCTGATACCTCATGGACCACTTGGATCTTCTGTTCAATTGTGCGCTTCACGTGTCCACAGCGTGGACAAAGCATTTGGCCGACAAATATGGGATGATTTAGCGAATTTACGAAACATCTAATTCTATTAGCATGGAAGAATGTAATAAACTGTGGCTACTTGAACAGTGGATGATATCAGAAACCTGAGTTTCTGGTTTCCAAAATACGCAAAATATGATCCCATAGTTTCAACAGTCAATTCTTTGGAGGTACCTGATCCAATTTATAATTCTTCCAATAATTATAAATGAATTATTGAGTTGACGCTAACCAGCAATCACCCCATGCACTAGCACTATTCTGCACGGTGGGACAATTTACCATTTCCCAAATCCAATTAACCTGCAAACCTGTACGTCTGTGGAATGTGGGAGGAAACCAGAGCACCTGGAGAAAACCCACACAGTCACAGGGAGAACATGTAAACTCCATACAAACAGCACTCACAGTCAGGATCAGGCCCGGGTCTCTGGCGCTGGAAGGCAGCAACTCTACTGTTGCACCACTGTGCCACCCCAATTACTGAACAAATTAATAGTAAAATAACACGATTCAGATGATCATGTTGATATGACCGGGACAGTCACCAATCATTTCCCTGCTCTTCGACACCAGAAAATACCTTAAATTGGACAAGAAAACATCAAATAAATAACTGTACGAGCCACTCAATGCGTGGGGCAAAAAGATATGCCAAAAACTGACTGGTATTCAAATTAAATCTTGGGGAAAATAATCTCTCTACAGTACAAATTCAGGATTGCATCGCCTTGAACTACGACAGCTACAGTTCTGTATTATGTGAGATGTATTTAACTTTTTTTGTGACCTTGATTTTAATTTCTCCCACCAATTAGAGCACTTATCATAATTAAAAGCACAATGTTCTACACAGACTATATTTCAAACATTGTATGATCTCTGCCTGTCACAGATCTTGAGGAGACTCAAAGACAATTTAGATAATTGGGGTTGTAATAAAGTAATGTACAGTTATTGCAACATGAAACCGTGTTCTAACCCAACAATGAAATTCATGAAAGAAGTTGAGGAGGAATGAGAAAAGAAATAGATTTTTATTACTGCTGGGAGAGGAAAGGAGAAAAGAGATAATCAGACCTAAAGCATGAAATGATGTTGTGAAATGTGAACACAAGCTGTAACAAGGGAATTGTGGGAAGAGGACATTATTGCTACCGTCATACAGATCACAGAATGAGATGGGTGACTGCATAATATTTCAAGCAAAAGCTAGTGACAAACAATCGCCTGCCTTTTCTGCTTTGGCAGGTAGTGGCACCCATTGCCCTTTGCAAATTACAGGAAATCATAAACCATGATAAGCAAGTTAAGGTGGAAGGGCACCTTAACTGTCATTGGAATGTGAAACAACAGTGCCTGGAGTACTCGGCAAGATTGTACTTTATCCTACTGTCAAAAATAAGGCGTTATTAAAATCACATTACACATTACTTTCCTAAACTGAGGTATCCAAATAGTGCATTATTAATTTATTTGATTTGGCAATAGATGCGTTCCTAATCTCAATTGTGACATCACATTCAATACTGAAGGACACAATACTGAAGAATAAAACACACAAGCAGGAGACCATAAAATCATTGGACATAGGAGCAGAATTAGGCCATTTGGCCCATCGAGTCTGCTCCACCATTTGATCATGGCGGATCTATTTTTCCCTTTCAGCACCATTCTCCTGCCTTCTCCCAGTAACTTTTGACACCATTACTAATCAAGAACGCATAAATCTCCTCTTTAAAAATACCCACCACCATCGTTGACAATGAATTCCACAGGTTCACCACTCTCTGGCTAAAGAAATCCCTCCTTATCTCCATTCAAAAGGTTTGTCCTTTTATTCATACACTCCTCATACGTTATACCAATCACCCCCATAACAAAGGAAGCTGCAATGGTAATCATTTAAAATAATTCCCTAAATTAACAGACATATTTCCCTCTGAATCTTTGCAATACCTGGAGGTTGAAAACATGAAAGAAGTTGAGCACTAATATATTTACATAATTTCCTCCTAATTTGCAGAGTGCGCTGGGAAGTTTCATCCTTTCACATACTTTTGCAGAAAATATGGGCTCTCTTTATAAACATTCTGCCAAGATTCCAATCATCACTCACTGGCAAAATTCGTTGAGGTACCTTTATTGATTTGAATCAATAGGTTTATTTCAAAAACATGGGGCTCAGAATTGACTCGAACCTCTGAACCCAGATACTCCAAACAGACATTACTATTGCCAGGATAAGCGCCTGGGTAATAATATAATGGACTGAAGGTTTTCCAGACAATCGCTGGAAATCCAGTAACTTCGTATAGATCAATGAGCTCACTTAGTCTGCACCACATCGAGAGAAATAGATTATTTTATCCATATCCTGAAGAACAAGTCTGCGGTATTGCCGATCCACAGCATATTTGCAGAAAGCCTCTTTTCCTCTTTGACTGCGGAGTCATCAAATTCTTTGGTACAATTCAGCTGAAATCCACCCCCAACAGTGTGACACTTTTTAAAGCTATCCTATTTAATGAGACCACCAGCATTGACGTTACACTGCCGCTCACAGCACGAGAAACGTTCTCCCTGTCTGTACAAGGAGTGATTATTTCCAAAGTACATGTCAGGTAAAGCTAGCTGAGGAAAGAGGGGTTGGAGAGAATGCTGATTGTTTCTATTGTGATAGAATAAATAAGATTTCAATTTGAATAAAATGATTTACATTATGTTCAGAATGTGCATTATGCTTTTAGTAGGTTCAAGTGAAGTCTCGGAGCTGAGTGTTGGATAATAGAGGAAAGGGTGCCATTGTCCATAGCTTCAGACTGTGACCACAATTCAATCAGTGGGCACAGCATGACATTGGCACAGCACCAGTGAACCAGTGCAGTGTCTACTTGACTTCTTTATATCTCAACACAAGTAAACTTGTTGTGTCCTTGCCCGTCTCAGAGCAATTTTGTTATTGTCAAACCTCATGTTCTTCCCATTCCAAACGCCATTATGTCCAACCGAGAAGGTACAGAAGATACAAGTCTAAACAAATCATGAAAAGAATTACAGCAGGATATCTTTTTACAACCTCAGCATATCGCAAAGCACTTTGAAGTACCACAGCCATAGATGTAGAGTCCAAATTGTAACATGAAAACGCAGCTGTATATTTTTGCAGACATCACCATTAACTTTCCTGAATTTGTGTAAGTTTAGAGATACAGTATGGAAACTGGCCCTTCAGCCCATTGAGACCACACTGACCATCAATCATACGTTCACACTAGTTCTATGTTATCCCATTTTCTCATCCACTCCCTACACACTAGGATTAATTTACAGAGGCTGAAAACCTACAAGCCCATGTCTTTGAGATGTGGATGGAAACTGGAGCACCTGGAGGAAACATGCTCAGTCACAGGGAGAACATGCAAACTCCACACAGACAGCACCTAAGTCAGGATAGAACCCGAGACTCTGGTGCTTTGAAGTAGCAGCTCTACCATCTGCGCCATTGTGCTGCCCATTCCTTCATGTTTTTCTTCACAGTAAATACAGATGATGAACATAGGCACAAAGTGTTGGAGTAACTCTATGGATCCAGCAGCATCTCTGGATGGTTAGGTGATGTTTCTTTAGACTCTAAAGTATGTAGAAGTGTCCTGACCAAAGACACCACCTGTCCATGTTCTCTATGGATACTGCCTAGCACTATTGTGTTATTCCAAGACTTTGTGCCTTTTTTTGGTAAACCAGCATCTGCTTCTTTGTCTCTACAGATGATGCAGATTAATTTAATATCTTGCCCATCTCCTGTGCCTCCTCATTTAGATAACAGTTGTTATCTGCTGTTATGCAGTTTGCAGTTGTACAGTGCCCTTGTGAGAACACACCTGGAGTATTGTGCGCAGTATTGTGCGCAAATTAAATTCCTAATTTAAGGAACGATATTCTTGCTATTGAGGGAGTGCAGTGTAGGTTTACAAGGTTAATTCCCGGGATGGCGGGACTGTCATATGCTGAGAGAATGGAGCAACTGTGCTTGTACACTCTGGAGTTTAGAAGGATGAGAGGGGATCTTATTGAAACATATAAGATTGTTAAGGGCTTGGACACACTAGAGGCAGGAAACATGTTCCCGATGTTGGGGAAGTCCAGAACCAGGGGCCACAGTTTAAGAATAAGGAGTAAGACATTTAGAAATGAGACAAGGAAACACTTTTTCTCACAGAGAGTGGCGAGTCTGTGGAATTCTCTGCCTCAGAGGGTGGTGGATGCTTTCAAGAGAGAGCTAGATAGGGCTCTTAAAAATAGCGGTCAGGGGATATGGGGAGAAGGCAGGGACGGGGTACTGTTTGGGGATGATCAGCCATGATCACATTGAAGGCGGTGCTGGCTCGAAGGGCCAAATGGCCTACTCCTGCAGCTATTGTCTATTGTCTATAACCTCGTTGATCTTTAAAGGGCCTTATTCTCTCACTAGTTACTTTTTTGCCCTCTTTAGATTCTCCTATACCTTATCTGCCTGTCAAAGCTAGCTCGTTTCCTCTTTTTGCTCTCATGTTTTCCAACTTAAGTGCACTCCTACATCTCCTGCACCCCTCGAGAGATTCCCTATTCCAGCAATTACTACCTTTGAGATCCTATTTTTTACATTTTCTGCCTAACACTGTGTTCACTCTTCCAGATCTCAACATAAGGGATGCACTGGAGTGAATCCAATTGCAGCTCCAGTCACTTGAAGCGGTCAGTCAAAGGTCATAGAGTCATAGAGCTACATAGTACAGGAACAGGCCCTTCGGCCAACATTGCCATGCCAACCAAGTTGGCTATCTGGTTAGTCCCTTATGCCTGCATTTGGCCCACAGCTCTCTAAACCCTCCCTGTCCACGTATCTGCCCAATTGTCTTTTAAAAGTATTTTAAAAGGAGCTGCAGCTGGACATACTTCCCACTGATTTCGTCACCAGGCACACTGGAAGTTTCCCTACATCCTGCAGGAGGAGAAAACAACTGCCCTAACTGCCATGTTAACTGCAATAAGGCTAAAGAGGAAACCTAGAAAGACCTTGCCTTATTTTACCTTTCCACTGATCAGGCTCCTCACTGAGGTCTTCTTGAGTCAAAGCCTCAGCAGGTATCATTTAAACATTACACTTGGAACTCACACAGTGCCACTCTGACAATGGATGCTTCAAAATGGCCGTTTCACTGGAAACCCGTCTCCCTTTAATTCGATTCTCTGGCTGCTTTTTCTATCCCCAATGGCCCTCCTCTTTTCAGCTTTACAGTCTCTTGTGAATCTGGTAACAGATGTTCAGTTAGTGCTATTCACTATCCTAAATATAGACATAAGATAGACACAAAAAGCTGGAGTAACTCAGCGGGACAGGCAGCATCTCCGGAGAGAAGGAATGGGTGAAGTTTTGGGTCGAGACCCTTCTTCATACTGGGTTCTTCAGTCTGAAGAAGGATCTCGACCCAAAACGTCACCCATTCCTTCTATCCAGAGATGCTGCCTGTCCCGCTGCGTTACTCCACCATTTAGTGTATATCTGCTGCTCCTTATGTCTTCAATAAAAATCTGCTGTCCAATAATTGGACATGTGGACAGCCCGAATCTTCAGTCCGAATATTGCCTGTCCCACTGAGTAACTCCAGCTTTTTGTGTGTCTATCTTCGGTTTAAACCAGCACCTGCAGTTCCCTCCTACACATTGCATGCCCTCTACTGCATACACTGTGAGTTATTGGCCTGGATCTTGTGATCCACAGCAATGCAATATTGCTCACTGTTGAGGTCATACAAGGATCCTCACAAAGTGTTGGGTTTCCACTATCCTAATGTGACTTTCAATCTGTGATCTTTTATAGGACATCTGTGTTCCATAGCAGGAACAGTGACAGTCATCAAACAGGCCATCTAGGGATTTTCACAGGCAGTAAAGTAGGAAGTGGAATACAATGATTATAACCAGCCCTTTATATATTTAAAAAAAATAAAAATAAAGTTCAGGTGAAAAAAATAGGATTTCATGCAAAACCTAAAAATGTTATTTTTAACTAATGGAATTTCTGTCATTGAACAGAGGGATAGCATATCTTATATAAAATCAGCTAAAGTGACTCAGTCATACCTCTAGTTTCCCTCTCCCCTAACTCTCAGTCTGAAGAAGGGTCTAGACCCGAAACATCACCTATTCCTTTTCTCCAGAGGTGCTGCCTGACCCGCTGAGATACTCCAGCTTTTTGATCTATCAGCAGTTAACATAGTTTAGTGAGCAACACATTGCCAATAAACAGTGATCCCCCAACACTGTTTGTGCAAATTATATAAAGAGAAGATAAACTCCACAGAATTGTAATGTACATGGAACGGTTTTATAGGCTTGCCCTATAATACACTATGTTGAAGCTATTTTCCCTTGTGATATGTTGCAAGTGCCCATTGTTCTCAGCATGTATTCAGTAGATTGCATCTTTGCAGCCCGTTCTTAAAGGGACATGCCATAATACAAACTCATCCAGTTACGGTGTTGTCGCTGAATGAGAGATGGTGTACTGATGGGAAGCAGATAGGCAAGTGTTATTAAAGGTGCCTGGGCTGATGAAGAATATAACCTACAGGCAGCATGTTCTTTGTGGATGTGGGCACAAAAAGCTGGAGAAACTCAGCTTTTATGTTCTTTGTGGATGTGGGCTGGAGAGGCCTTCCAAGGCTACGGCTGGTGTTCTTGGCAGTATGTAGCCAGATGTTATATCTAAGGGCATAGAAACATAGAAAATAGGTACTCCTTAGGCCATTCGGCCCTTCGAGCCTGCATCGCCATTCAATATGATCATGGCTGATCATCCAACTCAGTATCCTGTACCTGCCTTCTCTCCATACCCCCTGATCCCTTTAGCCACAAGGGCCACATCTAACTCCCTCTTAAATATAGCCAATGAACTGGCCTCAACTACCTTCTGTGGCAGAGAATTCCAGAGACTCACCACTCTCTGTGTGAAAAATGTTTTCCTCATCTCGGTCCTAAAGGAATTCCCCCTTATCCTTAGACTGTGACCCCTTGTTCTGGACTTCCCCAACATTGGGAATAATCTTCCTGCATCTAGCCTATCCAACCCCTTAAGAATTTTGTAAGGTGGCATGAGGGCAATCTATGAACATCTGAACTTTGTGTTAGCCTGCAACAGAAACAAATTATTGTGCCTGCTTCCAAGGACTGTAGGAAAAGTAAATGAAGTCCTCTCCTCTTGAGTATGTAGCTGCATGGCCTCTCTAATGCAGCCCTGAGCTGCAAACTATCATGGCCGATATCCATAACAGCACCAGCAATGACCCGAGGGTTGAAAATCGGGGGTGACCTTGATCCTATTCTCCATGAGGAAAGCCGACAAGGAAAACTTAATTTTAAATTTGTGCGATGAAAAATTCACGATGGTCAAAAAGGCAACAAGAATGTGAAGAGGGTTGCTGTGCTCTGGGTATGGCCAATTCTCTAAAAAGCACCTTCCTATTTTTTTTCGCTGTTGTGTAAATGAACCTCTGGCCTAGCATGTTGCACGTCCCATTGAACAAGACCACCCACTTATAGAATCAGGATTCACTGTAAAAAGGGAGGCTACAGGCCCATGGAAAGAACTAATTACTTCCTTTTGCCTGTTCTTTAATACAGCAGAGCAATTAGTTTTATTTCTTTTCGAGAAAGTATTCAGTTCCCTTTTGAATGTTGCTATTGAATCAGCTTTCTCTCTCCGTCAATGCATTTCAGACCGTACAAATTGCACTATAAAGTTTTTTTTTAAAAACTGCTGCCTTCACCTAAATTTCTTTAGATGGGATCTTCACCTCAGACTGAGGATCTTTTCCACAATCTTCAGAATTCCCAACCCATTTGGACCCTTCCCTCTTGTCCATTAATCTTTCTAAACCTATTTGCCACAAACTCAAATTAGTTTTCACTTTCCTTACTCCCATTAGCCTAGTTCCACTGAACCTTCAGCACTCCACTCACAAAGCCCACTTCCCCACAACACCGATCCCACCACCTCTATAACTTAAAACATACTTTAGAGATACAGATACAGTGAGGAAACAGGCGCTTTAGCCCACCGAGTCTGCGCCAATAAGTGATCACCCCGAACACTAACACTATCCTACACACTGGGGACAATTTACAATCTTATCAAAACCAATTAACCTACAAACCTGTGCTTCTTTAGCGTGTGGGAGCAAACCGGAACTCCCGGAGAAACCCCCTGTGGTCACAGGGAAAACGTGCAAACTCCGTAACCCTAGTCAGGATCGAACCTGGATCTCTGGAGCTGTAAGACAGTAACTCGACCACTGCACCACCGTGTCATGCTATAGGTTGATTGTTAACTTTTCCTCGTGCTCATGAAAACTCATTGTCTTAAAGCAATAACTCTTCTTCCTCATCACGGGTGCTGACTGACCTGCAGAGTATTTCCAATATTCCCTGCTTTCATTTAAAAATAGAAATTCTCCTTAGTTATCCCCCAGCAATTTTCCCATTCATTTAAAATCCTTGTGCTCTAATTATATTTATCATCCGAACAGTGGAGATAGCTTCTACATTTACCAGCTTTGTGAAAACCCTACTTGATTATGCACAATATTCTATTTATAGACAATAGACAATAGGTGCAGGAGTAGGCCATTCGGCCCTTCAAGCCAGCACCGCCATTCAATGTGATCATGGCTGATCATCCCCAATCAGTACCCTGTTCCTGCCTTCTCCCCATATCCCCTGACTCCACTATTTTTAAGAGCCCAATCTAGCTCTCGCTTGAAAGCATCCAGATAACCTGCCTCCACCACCCTCTGAGGCAGAGAATTCCACAGACTCACCACTCTCTGTGAGAAAAAGTGTTTCCTCGTCTCCATTCTAAATGGCTTACTCCTTATTCATAAACTGTGGCCCCTGGTTCTGGATTCCCCCAACATCGGGAACATGTTTCCTGCCTCTAGCCCTTAACAATCTTATATGTTTCAATGAGATCCCTCTCATCCTTCTAAACTCCAGAGTGTACAAGCCCAGCTGCTCCATTCTCTCAGCATATGACAGTCCCGCCATCCCAGGAATTAACCTTGTAAACCTACGCTGCACTCCCTCAATAGCAAGAATGTCCTTCCTCAAATTAGCGGACCAAAACTGCACACAATACTCCAGGTGTGGTCTCACTAGGGCTCTGTACAACTGCAGAAGGAATTAATGACCTCTTAACCAAAAGAATAACAACATCGATTTCCTTCTACATAGAAACTCCAGTATAACAAACAGTTCTTCTGAGGAGCACTGTTAAAGAAGGAAATGTTTGCACAGTTGGCTGCATACTTGATCAAAAGGATAGCTCTAAATAAGGTGTGTTAAAGAGAAGAGAGAGGTGGAGATGCAGAGAGATTTAGGTAGTAAATTCTCGAGCTTAGGGCTTTGGAGTCTGAAAGCATGTACAAAGGGCATAATTTCTCCACTTTTCTACATTTAATCTGCTAACATTACTCCTCCATTATTCAGCAGTATCAAAAGTACATTTGTTCCTCTTCATATCCTCTCCACCAATCCGAAAATGTTGTTGTCTTTCCATTTCTCATTCCAAACTTAGCCTATGCCTTTAAGGTGAGAAGGGAAAGTTTTAATAGGAGCCTGAGGATAACTTTTTCTGCACAGAAAGTGGTGGGCATATGAAACAAGCTGCCAGAGCAGGTAATTGAGGCAGGTACTATAACAACATAGTTTTGACTCTGAAGAAGGGTCCCAACCCTAAACGTCATCTATCTATAATGGGCACAAAATGCTGGAATAAATCAGCGGGACAGGCAGCATCTCTGGATAGAAGGAGTGCGTGACGTTTTGGGTCGAGACCCTATGTTCTCCAGAGATGCTGCCTGAGCAGCTGAGTTACTGCAGCACTTTGTGTCTTTTTTACTGTTACCTTTCAGTTGCTGCATCACTGCTGATTTTACCAACAGTTGGCTCTCACATGGAGACATTGGCTGAACAATGAATTCCCCTGATGCCCTCTTTATCATCACAGTCCAATCAATGTCTTAATATTCTCATATTACACATCATTTTTGTCCCTTCTCAACTCACAACCCATTAATTATGTACACCAATCCCTCATTAAGTATCTCTCTTTAATTTTGCAAGATAAAAATAAATTGCTCATGACAAAGAAGGAAATGGTCAGCATATGTGACAGAGCCTTTCACTGCATCAATCAGTGAGATGGAGCCAGATGCTTGAGATAATTAACTTATTCAAAAACAAAAATATAATTGGACTAGGAGCAACTGGGAGCAAGCTACATAACTATGACTTAAACAAGTAATAGTTAAACAATTGCTTGTCCTTTCCTTAAACAATTGCACGTTTAACCAGCTTGCCAACGTCATGCTGTGAATTGCAGCCTAGCATTCACTACTGTCTGACTTGTCTGCTGCGTGCCAGTTCTTATAAAAATCATAAAACTGCAGATGCAGGAAGTCTGAAATTTAAAAAAAATCTTAAATAAAAAACAGAGAATGTTGGTAATACTCAGCAGGTCAGACAACATCGATGGAAAAAGAAACAGAATTCATTTTAAACTAAAAATGTCAGTTTAAAAGCCCTGCTTCAGAATGGACTCGCTGATGAAGAGTCTTTGACCTAAACGTTCAGTGCTAGTCTTTCCACAAATGTTACCCAACCTCCTGAATGTTTTCATTGTTTTCCATTTCTATGCTCGTTCTTACTCCTGCTCAAGGATCTACGCAGCACTTTGATCACGGAATAGCAGATCTGGGAAAGAATGATTTTTAGGAAGACCAACGCGGACCAATCTCTCCCAAGCGAAAGCATAGACACTAGCAGCTGGGTGAGTTAGGGGGTTGGAGGCCTCACCAATATGTGTGGCAGAAGCAGATGTTATGGGGCGAAGTCAGGTGAATGGGGTTTCAAGGTTTCATGGTCAATTTGTTGTCACGTGTACCAATTAAGGTACAGTGAGATTCGAATTACCATACAGCCATGCTGACAAAAAACAACAAGACACACAACTACATAACAGTTAACATAAACATCCACCACAGCTGATTCCCCATAGTCCTCACAGTGATGGAAGGCAATAAGGTCCAATCTCCTTCCTCTTTATTCTCCCTCAGTTGGGGCAGTCGAACCATCCGAGTAATAGGAATCCGAGGGGTAACTTGTTCACACAGAGGGTGGTGGGTGTATGGAACAAGCTGCCTGAGGAGGTTGTTGAGGCTGGGACTATTCCATTGTTTAAGAAACAGTTAGACAGGTACGTGGATAGGACAGGTTTGGAGGGATATGGACCAAGCGCAGGCAAGTGGGACTTGTGTAGCTGGGACATTGTTGGCCGGTGTGGGCGAGTTGGGCCGAAGGGTCTGTTTCCACACTGTATCACTCTATGACTCTAACACTAAAAAAACATACATTTAACACTTACATAACAGACACAAAGAAGGAAAGGACTGACAGACTGTTGGCGAGGCAGCCATTGCTGGCGCCACCCGTTGGATATCAATGGATCCTATGGATCTGTGGGTTGAGAAGGAAAGATAGATCACCATGATTGAATGGCGGAGTTGATGATGGGCCAAATGGCCTAATTCTGCTCCTAGAACTTATGAACTTATGAAGCTGGGTAGCTAGAGCAACCCAACTGCTGGTTTGCCAGAGGGCAAATTAATTTCCAAACTTTGATGAAGGAAAGAGATTTGATTCATAGCTCAGTTTTCAGAAGAAAACTCCCTTTCTACATACATGCAGTACACTGCCAAAATATTGCTCCATCAGAGTTGTACATTTGGACAAATCCTCGTCCAGCTTGTCAGGAGTTCTGTTGCAGGGCAAAAACATTTTATTGTCGATCGTACAATGTGTTAGAAAATATGTGCAGGAGGAGGCCATTCGGCCCTTCGAGCCAGCACCGCCATTCATTGTGATCATGGCTGATCGTCCCCTATCAATAACCCGGGGTGTTCTCCCCTGGTGTCCCAGCTACACACCAGGAGTTTTCCTGGAAGCTCAAACTACTTTCATTGATCTCTGTCTGCAGTGAGCTTCAGCCATGTTCCTAATTTGACCACATGTCTGGAGCTTTAAAGACATTCCAGGTCTCCTTGAGTGCGTTCTTTGAGATTGATCGAAACGTTGAACTGGAACCCTTTGGAGTAGCACATTGGAAGTGACGCATAGAACTGTCTATTTGCGATGTCAGCATAATTCCTCCTTGGCCTCTCCTCACCTGACCTGGTAGCAGTGAGGCTAAAAAGCCAGATGGGACAGACGATCCTGGCAATAACTAAGCACCACACTCTTCAGCTCGATTCTCCCACATTTTATCAGCCGACCATCCATCACCAATTCACACTCGTTCTATGTTATCCCACTTCCTGATCCCTACCCACTGCGGGTAGTTTACAGAAGCCAATGAACCAGCAAACCCGCCTGTCTCTTTGGGATGTGGGAGAAAACCGGAACACTAGAGGAAACCCAGCAGTCAAAATGAGAACATGCAAACTCCACACAGACAGCGTCCGAGGTCAGGATCGAACTTGTGTCTCCAGTGCAGTGAGGCAGCAGCTCTACCAGCTGTGCCACTATACCATTGGATATTTCCGATTTAAATGCTGATTACGCCACACGACATAGAGGTGGACAATCTTCTCTAGGAGGACAAGATGTCTCTACGGCACTCGAACCCTACAGTCATGGGCTGATGTGTCAGTGAATGAGAGCTGGATCAGGGTAAATTCAGATTTTTTCTCATGTTGTTTGTCTGACCACTTGCCACAGATCCATAGGATCCACTGATATCCTCCAGGAATCAATTATTTCAGCAAGGGATGTTGCACTAAGCCCATATTGGTGGTTGACATTAAAATCTGTCACACTCCCTTTGCTTCACCTAATGTATGCTTTCAACATGGGGAAATACAGATTAATTGGCTGAAGGAGGTTGGTCGGAGGTTTCAGACAAACAAGGGCTTTTTGGTTTAGTTTAGTTTTAGAGATACAGCGCAGAAACATGCCCTTACGAAGCCAATTAACCTAGAAACTTGTATGTCTTTGGAGTGTGGGTGGAAACAAGAGCACATGGCGAAAACCCACGTGTTCGCGGGGCGAAGTACAAATTTCTCACAGACGACATCCGTAGTCAGGATTGAACCTGGGTCTCTGGCACTGTAAGGCCGCAATTCTACCGCTGGGCATTGTGCCACTCCATGCATGGGGTACACAGTCATTGCTGTGGATTTGCGGGTCATCCTGCTAGTGACAGGAAAGTCATTGGTTGACATGTCCGTATTCATGGAAATCAATGTTTTAAATGTTAAAATGTTTTACAATTTAACTTTGTAAATATATTTAAGTGACTGCATAATTTGCATATTAATTTACTGCACATGATGATTTTCTCTCAGGGAGACAGACGATTGTGGAATTTATTCTATTCAAAGACCCAAGCACATAATTTAGGATGACAATCCTGTACAGTACTAAGGGTGTACCACTTGGCTGATGTCAATTGGTCATTCCTATCAACGCAGTTTGAAAGACTTACAGCATTGAAAATATTTGACTGCATGAAGTCAATAGCCATTGCAAATGAACGCATTCGTTGTAAGCAAAGCACTTATTTTTGATAAATCCTCAAAGAATAAATTCATGCAGAAAATTGTCCCCACTTTTATCACAGTTGGTGTCAGAACTAGCCAAAAGTGTTAGGAAAAGCGGAAAAAAAGGTATCAAGCATAAGATGAGAGGTAGCAATAAAGAACGGCATAAAGTACAAATTCCTGAGTGATCCACCTCAGGTTGTGTTGAAAACTCTGCTGGAAAGGAGACTAGGTGGTGTGGTGATGTGGGGGTTGGGAAGGGCATGCAGTACCAAGGTACGGCAGAAATCAAGCTAATAAACATTTCATAAACTGTATTGTATTATTAGAAGGTACATGTTCTAAAGTAAATTATTTAGCAACCAAGCATCTTAGGTTTCTCAGGCTACTGCTAAAAGGCTACAGATAGCTAAAAGGGAGGCAGCCAGAAACAATGTCTACCACTGGAATTTGAGCAGCAGAGTGACACAGCTGGTAGAACTGCTTTCTCATGGTGCCAGAGTCCTGGGTTTGATCCTAACCTCAGGTGCTGTCTATGTGGAGATTGCACGTTCTCCCTGTGACCATGTTGGTTTCTTCCGGGTGCTCTGGTTTCTTCCTATAGCTCACAGATGTGTGGATTTGGAAGTTATTTGTCCTCCGTAAAATTGCACCTGATGTGTCGGGAGTGATTGAGAAAGTGGGATAACATTGAACTGGTGTGAACGACTGATCAATGATTGGTGTGGGCTTGGTGGACAGAAGGACATTTCCTTGTTGTGTCCCTCATCTAAACTAAACGTGTAACAAGGTGAGACACACAATTGTCATATTCCAGCTCTTCTGTCTTTGGAGTGCTTTGAGCCTCAAGGAAATCGTAAAATATGCTTTGCAGTAGGCCCAGCCGTGATTAAATACCAGCATGCTTCTAACAGTCTGAAGATGTTTCCACAGAAATTCCAGTGCATACCAAAGTGGTGTGTTAGATGAACAGAGTGGAAGGGTGCGACTGGCCACTTTAGTCTTTTGACTTCCATAAATAAAACTTGTACCAAAGACCCAAGGCTTCGATAGAGATTTTCACAACCAAAGATGAGCTGCCGTGTACTCCTTTCAGAGATCAGAGGTCATTGGTGACCCGCCCAATCACTTTGCTGTGATTAGGCTCAGGTGGGTAACTAAGACCAGCACCCCGGATGATATTTGGGGGGAAATCAAGGACTGGCACCTATATTGGTGGGCAGGGAGGGAAAATAAGGGATCAACACAAACATTTTAGAGACGTAAAATGAATCTGTGCAGAAATAAGCCGTTCAGCCCATTGAGTCCATGCCAACCATAAAGCTACTATTTTAGATCTAATCCTAATCTCCTTTAGCTCTCCCTCTTTTCCCATCAATCTCATCCCCTCCTGCCTCCCCTGATCAGGATTTTACCACTCACCCACACATAAGGGACAATTTACAGTGGCCAATTAACCTACCGAACTGCATGTTTGGGAACTGGGAGAAAACCGGAATATCTGGGAAAACCAATGTGGTCACAGGGAGAATGTGCAAACTCCACAGCGAGGACATGGGCACTGGCACAGGCGTTTGATTTGTTGACTCAGAGAAGATCAGAGACTGTCTCCTTCAATGGATGGTACTGTTAAGTCAGTGAGCCCGGATTAGTTGTTCACGGACGTGCTGGAGAACTGAGTAGGTGCACACATTTCCCCAGCGTGCTCCTGGAGCACCTGGTAATGGGGCCTGGAGGGAGGCATAGAAACCCTTTTATCAGGACGCATCACAACATGGTTTGGGAACTGCTCCATCCAAGACCACAAGAAATGGCAAAGAATTGTGGATGCAGCCCAGATCATCATACAAACCAACCTCCCTTCCATTGACTCTATGCACACTTCACGCTGCCTCGGCAAGACCAGCAGAATAATCAATGACGAGTCTTATCCCGGTCGGTCACTCCATCATATTCCCTCTCCCATCAGGCAAAGTACAGAAGTGTGAAAACGCACACCTTTAGATTCAGGGACAGTTTCTTCTCAGCTGTTATCTGGCAACTGAACTATCCTAATGACATCCTAGAGAGTGACCCAGAGCTACCATCTACCTCATTGGAGACCCTCGGACTATCTTTAAGTGGACTTTACTGGATTTTATCTTGCACTATTTGTTATTTCCATAATCTTGTACTTATCAAAACCCCACTGCTGATTGCTGCTGCAATCTCTATCAGAAGTAAGTGAATGATAGCAGGGTGGAACCTAATTTCCACTCTCCTACCTGATCCGTTGTATTTGAAAAGTCTAGTTATCTAAGGCTTGCACATGCTTAGTGACTTTGCATTCCTGACTAGGTGTGGAGAATAATCAAGATTCACAAGCATCCTTGAGGAGAAATCACTCCACATTAAGGTGAGAGGGGCAAGGGAGATGTGTGGGGCAGGTTTTTTTTACACAGAGGGTGGTGAATGCCTGGAACGTACTGCTGGGGGTGGTGGTTGAAGCAGACACCAAAGTGGTATTTAAGAAACGTTTGGATCGGTACATGGATAAGCAATGAATAGAGGGATATGGATTATGTGCAAGCAGATAAGAGTTGGCCTTGGCATCTTTTGCTCGGCATAGACATTGTGGGCGGAAGGGCCTGCTCTTGTGCTGTACTGTTCTATGTTCTATCTCCATCTTAAGTGGGTGTGCAAGTGTGCATTTGGTAACTCGAACACCCAAGAACTAAAGATGCTACAAAATGTGGTGGACAATGTCTGGTCCATTATAGGTATTGACTTCCTCAACATTGAAGGGATCTACTGGAACCGTTGCCTCATGCTGTACCTTCTGCCAGATGGGAGCAGGGAGAAGAAGGGATGACTGTGGTGGGACATGTCTTTGATTATGTTGGTTGCTTTCCAAAGGCAGCATGAAGTGTAGATAGAGTCAACAATGGGAAGTCTGGTCTGTGTGATGGACTGGGCTACATGCACAACTCTCTGCAATTATTTTGCTGTCTTAAGTTGAGGCGTTGGTGTGCCTTATTGACTGTCACATCCATATGGTTGGTTCACGAAGGATCATTGGTGATATTAACACCAAGGAACTTGAAGCTTTCAACTATTTCCACTTCAGCGCCATGTACTCATGTACTCCAGCATGCTTGTTGGAGTTGATAATTAGCTCCTTCATCTTGTTGACTTTGAGGGAGAGGTTATTGTCCTGGCACCATGTCATTAAGTTCTCTATCTCCTTCCTGTACTCCATCTCACCATTGTTCACGATTCGGCTCACCACAGTGGTGTCATCTGCAAACTTGTAGATGGAGCTAAAGCTAAATTTGGCTGTAAAGTCATGAATGTATAGAGAATACAGTAAGGGACTAAGGAAGTATCCTTATGGGGTTGAATTATTGTGGAGCAGGTATTGTCATCTATCCACACTGATTATTGTCTGTGGGTCAAATAATTGCGGATACTGTGGCAAAGGGGAGTGGTGATTCCTAGATCATAGAGTTTGGAGATGAGTTTGTTTCATCTTAATGCTCTTCAAGAGCCCCAACACCTACTTTTTCTTAACCTGAATCTGCCCTTGCCTATTGAAGAAGAGTCTTGGTCCGAAACATCACCTATTCCTTTTCTCCAGAGATGCTGCCTGACCCGCTGAGTTACTCCAGGTTTGTGTGTGTGTCCTTAGTATTCTCCACACAGATCTTACTGTCCATCATGTGCACAATAGACTATTCTTGCTAACTTTTACTGTGCAGGTAGCTGCTTTCTGTCTTTCTTCCAAATCCTCCAGAATACATTTTCCTGAGCACTTTCTGAATATGAATATGAATATGAAAGTGGGCCCCATTTCCTTACACATATTCTGGCTAATTCATGCATTATACCCGTTGTAACTGCAAGTTGCATGTGAATGTCATTACATTACTGCAAATCAAATGTTGACTTATCATTAAGGCAATGACTTGTCCTCTCATGCCCCATTCTCCTTGTAAATTGAGTTGGATCTAGCAACAAAAATAGAGAACTTGAGAGGACTGAAAATTCTGTGCAGATAAATGCTGTCAGAGCAGGAAGCGTGGGGAATAGTTACTATAGACAGAGTTAAGGATGGATAATTTGTATAATTATCACTAACTCACAGCTCCACACTTCTTTAAAGTCACTTTGGGGAAACATAGATTATGGTAAAGTCCTTCATACTTTCAATCTTCCTCAGACCCATCCTCTCTGCTAACTATGCATGTTCCTTGTATTAATTCACTTATCTAATACACACATTCCCATCACTGACATTATCCATCTCCATCTGGGTTACCTGGTCAACTCTTTTCCCTTCCTACAACTACAACATTTCCCATCTATGCACAGGAAGGAACTGCAGATGCTGGTTATAACTGAAGATAGACACAAAATGCTGGAGTAACACAGCGGGACAGGCAGCATCTCTGGAGAGAAGGAATGTTGACGTTTCAGGTCTAGACCCTTCTTTATTTCCCATCTATGGTCTCCCAACACAATCCCCCCCCCCCCCCCACCCCATTTCCTTTTTACTTTCCTACTGCAGTTAACATGGCCAAAGGCCTCAATCTTCCTCGCTCCCCTCTTTCTCTCCTATCCCCACAATCCAGTACATCTTTCCAGAGACATTAATGTAACCAAACCTTAATCAGAAATTCTGATTCCTAAAACCAAAGCAGAAGTAGAGAGGCTAAGAAAGATAAGGAGAGAAAGACACGACAAGAAAGACACAATGGGAAAAGATAAACATCTGTCTATGATATAAGATATATTCTGTCTATTTTCCAATTTAAATACATTTATTTATTTTTATTGAATATATTGGTGACTAATTCAAAATTTGGCATATTTTTGTCAAGATGAACAAAATATTTTGATTTTTATGACAATGTGGTAGCTTTAGTTGCTTTTTGCCTGGTATTGGACCGCAATGCATCAAATTGTGTATCTAGTATCATCACCACCAATGTAGCCCACATTATTGCACTTTACTTTAGTGCTTATGATAATGGGATTCCAGTTTACGTTTCTGATTACAAAATGGAATCGACTAGTGTTTATCATTACAACATTATTTGTTTGTGTTTTATACTTCACGAATAATGTCCAACAAACTATTTGCATAATATGATATAGTGACTGATACATTACAGGAATTAGCTAAGAATTCATATCACATGATTTCTGACTGTTAATTTATACCACAATATTATCATACACAATTCATGTTATATTATTTTTCATGGATGTCTTGCTGGATTATTGATTATTATTGTTAGATAATTGCTATTTATTATTTTATTTTGCAGAAAAAATGCTCATGTTTATCGAACACGAATGATGATGATTAGCATGTTATTTAACAGGGATAAGGTATTGTTGATTGATTATTTCTTCTGACAAGATGACTGTTATATTAATATTAGTTATTTTTATATCATAGGATTGTTGGTTGGTATTTAATAATATAGGGTTGACTATTGTTTTACATTAGCAGAATGTTGTCATTTTATATTACAGAGAAACAAAATAAAATTTTAATTAAATGAATATCAGTTGCACTTTTATATTGTACATTTATTAATTAATATTTTATATCTGTCAGTTTCTGACAGTTGTTTGTGTTTTGTGTTTGAACTACTTGTTTCTGCCGCTTATTGTTGATTTTTACACCACAATTCTTTATAATGAATAGATGTTGATCAGTGATTAACATTACTGAACAGAAAATAATATTGCTTAGTTTTACTGGATTAATATAAAAGCCTAATTTTACAGAAATAAATTTTGCATAACATGATCTGCAGAAAGTAAGAATCAGAATTATGTCTGGTAGTTTAAAGGTCAGATTTTACCAACTATATTTTAAAAGTCAGGATTTTAAAAATATATATTATTGGATTTGTGTTATTATTTTAGGACTGCTCATATTAAGCATTGCGTTTTAAAAATTGATGGTGGCTGATTAATATTTCAGTATTATTTGCAGTTTTCATCTGACCCGCCCAAGTGTAAGAAAATAGAATGGTGTTCTTTTTGTATTGTATTCACATTACAGGAGGAAATCTCTTTTTTTATTTATCGATGTTACAGTATCTTTACAACATAACTGGTAAATGGGCATTGTTGAATGTCGTCGAGTTAATTAGAAATATTGCCTGGTGATTTACATTTGCAATTACTGCCAGGTCTGGTGTGTCTGTGTGTAAAAGAATATCTGGTCAGAGGGACTGGTGCTGTTGCACATAGTGAAAAGCCATGTTTTTTTTTCCCCCACCAGATATTACAATCATCAGCATGGCTGTACCTCAGTGCACAGATGGACAGTATTCAGGCAATGCCTTGATTATCCAACTGCATGTTTCTTTGTATGTATAAATCCATAATGCTAGCGTTCATGTTCTGCAAATTGACAAACAGTTTAACTGGTGGGTTCACACATTGGCGAAAGAGGATGATAGTGTTAGGACTGATGGCGGGGGTTTCATTTCCAACACTTCAGACATACTATCAGGAATGCAAAACTACTCCTGCGAGGGAACCATGGCAACGGAGCCACCAGTCACTCTCATATTCTGGGCAATTTTAAATCGTGGTGTGCTGACGATGCATTGGCATAATATCATTCACCTCTGTATCACTCGATGATTTTGTATCAGAAATTCCGGGCTCGCACAGACACATGCCTTGGTGGCAGCAGGAAAGAGGGACTGCCCCGGGTTGGACAGGGCTCACACCGGCCTCTCTCCCCCGGGAGAGACCCGAGGCGGAGGAGAGGGCAAAAAAAACCCAGAACCCACCCAGAACCCACCCAGAACCCACCCAAGCTGACAAAATGCCACCGTGCGCGGCCGCGGGTTGACACATCTGACCAGCAGGCATGTCAGCGGAGGGTTGTGCGATCAGGGTGTGAATCAGACCATTAATAAGGGAATAATCCGGAACACGGCTGGGTAGTAATGGGACATTTCTGATGCCTCCGCTTCATCGCTAGCACCACACGTGCTCCGGGCACCATTAGCCCAGCGTGTGGCTTACATCTCTTTTACATTCACTGGGTATTTGATTACAGAAAATGGTCACAGAGGGGTTGAATTGAAGCTTGCGATCACACGAAGCGTTCGCTCCACCCAGGTGGAGAGTGAGCGGCGAGCGCCCTCGACCCACCCACATTCTCACGCCGTTCGACGCGTTCTCTTACCGGCCACTCTGACCACAGCTCTCTCCGCCGGGTCCAGCACCGACTCCTGGCTTTGCCTTTTGGACCGCTGGTGCTTGGAAAGGTTCCAGGGCAGGGTGTCTCCCGGACACGGGGACAGACTCCCCGATCTCTCGCTCACACTCTCCTCGTCGGAAGAAGACATCAGGAGGAAGGAGGAGAGGAGGAGAGGACAGATGCTGTCTTCCTCTCTCGCTCCCTTACACCCAGTGATCTGGGACAACAGCAACACTCCCAGCGTCCGATATCAATATATTTTTTTAAAAAACGAGGTCCTCCGTCTCCTTTCTATTTTTTCGGGTGAAATAAATCAGCGAGGCGCCCTTCGTGCGTTCAACCTGCTGCACAAATGCAGGTCACCAGCCCGGGCTGCCGACTCGCGTGGAAGACACCAGTTGGTTTTCTGAGTCCGGTGCTCTGTAAATCCACCTCTGACTCCGCAATGGCTGTTATTTAATATCCGCCGTTTGCTATTTATTCCCTAAAATCAGGCACTCCTGCCGCGGACATCCGCCCCCCTCCACTGCGATTCCTCCTTCAGTAGCCAGCAGTCGGGGAGACTGCGCCCCGCTTCCAGGATAAAGAGAAGCTGGCGGAACGTCTGATTTTTTCTTTTTTAGAATGGCTGTCCTCTTCTCCTCCCTTCCCAAACGCCCTCGACTCGCAGTGAGAGAGAGAGGGGGAGAGAGAGAAAGAGAGCGACCGAGAGAGAGAGAGAGAGAGAGAGAGAGAGAGCAAAAGGGAGATTACAGCCAACAGGAGTAAAAACACGGATTATCCCCGCACATCCTATCCTTAGACTGGTCCATTCTGCCTCCTCCGAACCAGGATTGGTCCAGTCTCACCGCTTCACTCATTCATTCTATATTAATCGCCTACCTTTTAATTTACAAAATGTTATTGCTGTAATAACCCGAAGCAATAGAATCTCATGTTGAATATATAATGTATCGGTATGGATACATGTTAATACCGCTTTTTCCAAAATGTGTATCGTCGGTTCAAAGTGTGCCCAGCGGATTAATTCTTGATCTTAAATACACCGTCACTGTAGTCGATCTACTGCATTTGCAATTATTTATATATTTCCAAATGTTCGCTTTGTTCACTAATCCAGAGTGATCCTGATGCCAACCCACTATCTTTATCAACATCTTTGCCAACAGCATCATTTCAGAACATGCTTATTTGAAAACTTTGCAGCGAAATAAAATAAAACCTTCTCCATAACCCAGCATCCCTCTAAATAAAACATACCGTTTCCCTTTCAAACAAAAAAAAAACAATCTATAGACTTGATTGTTTTATGTCTGTGGGTGGTTGATGACTTTTTTTTTACTAAATGCAATGATGTGATTTAGATTTGATTTAAATGTCGACCCCGAAGTTCTCTGGATTGCATTAGGGCGCGTTAGTGGAGTGTATCCGAGATGTGATTCCCTGTAGCAACTGACCAACCAATGGATGAGTAGAAATGAGCAGAGGGGAATTCTCGCTGGGGATTCTAGTGTTAATCTCCAACCACTTGGAATAATTGTTACAATGCCAGGCAGTTGTATATCCCGGCTGGTGAAAGGGTCGGAGAACGAAATTAATTGCAGTATCAATGGAGAGGGTTTCCATAATCCACTCTCCATTGTATTCTAATGTAATTCATACACGGTCAGGAAAATCAACATTTAACACATTTATAACCGATATTCAAGAACATTTTTTAAACAGATTTTATTTTAATAAGATTGGAATAGGAAGGTTATTTCCTATATGTTATGGAACATATCCTATAGGCAGGTGGGACTAGTGTAGCTGGGACATGTTTGCCAGTGTGGGCAAATTGGGCCGAAGGGCCTGTTTTCACGCCGCATCATGCCATTGACTCTTTGATTCAATGACTCTATTTATTTAATGTTCTAATACATTAAGCATTCCAAAGTAAATAGTCGCTTTATAGCCCATAAACGTTTCCATGGAGCATTCTCACAACGCATTACATTTAGGAATCATCATCAATTATGATAATAGCTTTGTGATCTGCTTCTGACCTAAACCAGTCCAAATACTCTGCTCTATTTTGCACCCTGAATTCCACGTGGCTCACGAATGCAATCGTGCCTTCAGATGTCTAGGCCCTGAAACCCTTATCACACCGTCCCCTCCCGTGGTCGCGGGGAGACCAATACTGCACGGAAGAGATCCTTCGCCCCATCGAGTCCATCCGACACAAATCACTTATAGTATTCACACTAAACCTGTATTAATCCCATGCTCATCAACTCCCCCAGATTCCATCACAATTAGCTCTAATTAACGACATGTCACACATCCTTGGGATGTCGTGGGGAATCTGGAGCCCCGGAGAATCCCTAAATATAACCTTAAATATATACCTCCGTGACTTGTATATTATACCCCCCCACCCCTGGTAACTCATCTTTGAACAACATGTTGGATCTAATAGCCAGATCCTATCTCGGATTAATTTTTAATTGGATTTTGTGAAATGATTTTAAAAGTAGCTCGGCGTTAAAACCAATCCACGACAGAGTCTGTGTGTGTGTGTGTGTGTGTGTGTGCGTGTTTGTGTCTATGTGTGTGTGTCCGTGTCTATGTGTGTGTGTGTCTGTGTCTATGTGTGTGCGTGTTTGTGTCTATGTGTGTGTGTCTATGTGTGTGTGTCTGTTTCTATGTGTGTGCGTGTCTGTGTCTAGGTGTGTGTCTATGTGTGTGTGTCTGTGTCTATGTGTGTGCGTGTCTGTGTCTAGGTGTGTGTCTATGTGTGTGTGTCCGTGTCTATGTGTGTGCGTGTCTGTGTCTATGTGTGTGTGTGTCTATGTGTGTGTGTCTGTGTCTATGTGTGTGCATGTCTGTGTCTATGTGTGTGTCTATGTGTGTGTGTCCGTGTCTATGTGTGTGCGTGTCTGTGTCTATGTGTGTGTGTGTGTTTATGTGTGTGTGTGTCTATGTGTGTGTGTCTATGTGTGTGTGTGCATGTGTGTGTGTGTGTGTGTGTGTGTGTCTGTGTGTGTGTGTGTGTGTCTATGTGTGTGTGTGTGTCTGTGTGTGTGTGTGTCTGTGTCTGTGTGTGTCTGTGTCTATGTGTGTGTGTGTGTGTGTGTCTCCACGTGTGTGTGTGTGTGTGTGTGTGTCTCTATGTGTGTGTGTGCATCTGAGTTTTTGTGATAATATATGTGTCGCTGTGTATCTGTGTCGGTCGACCGCAGGCTGGATTAGCTTTCTCCCTCCGTTTTTAAACTGCCTGTAGGGTGTTTGGGATTGTCCATCTGTTCAAATAAAAGGCAAGCGGTCAGAGAATGCGGAAAGGGCCGGTCTGGGTGGTGAGCCACATGCAATGCTGCCTTCTTCCCCATCCAGTTATGTGTGAGGGACCCGGCCCCTGGGAGGGGTGAGGGAGAGAGAGCCACAGTTTCCCTTTTATTAACAGCAGGAGATATGGAATGTGTGCAATTGTCGCGGCGTTTCTCTGCTCTTTGAATCTGCCCCCGAGAATATGACAGGTCCCGATGGTAATTTCCATTAAAAAAAAAATCAGAAAACACTAGTTAGAAACAGCGGGGAATCCATGTACGCGCCTCCCAATGTAAAAACCCTTTGGGATAAGCACATGGTACAGGATTAGATGGTCAAATAATCGAGCATTTCATATCCTCAATAGATGGATGTGACCGATTCAAACCCAGTCCCCAATGACAATCAGTGTTGACGTTTAGCTTTTCATTGAGATCTTTTAAAAGCTGCTCTGAAATGGGAATATTAAAGTAGGACTGATATTTATCTGGGGACTGCAAATAGACAACTAAAATAAGCACAAATGAACCAAACCAAGTGTGAATAAATGATGGTGAAGCAGCACATTGGAAGATAAACAAATAGGAAATGACATTGCAGTCCTTGGGAAACGATTCAGTGGGGACAGAGTTGCTTTCCCTCTCTCTCCATCCCTCCCTCTTCCAAGTTCTTCGACCAGTCTGACTGTCCTGATTAAATTGTAGACACAAATCGCTGGAGTAACTCAATGGGACAGGCAGCATCAGGTCTGAAGAAGGGTCTCGACCCGAAACGCCACCCATTCCTTCTCTCCAAAGATGCTGCCTGTCCCGCTGAGTTACTCCAGCTTGTTGTGCCTACCTTCGATTTAAACCAGCATCTGGAGTTCTTTCCTACACTGATTAAATTGTATCTCTGCATGCTTCGTTGCCATCTTCTCCTAGCTAACAATGATCTATTCTACATTTTCCGTGAGCTTCATCCCCTTTGATGTCTCATTTTCACGCCTAACGCTTCCTTATCTCTGTCTCCCTCTCCCCTGAGTCTGAAGGTCTTGACCCGAAACAACACCTATTCCTTTCTATCCAGAAGTGCTGCCTGTCCCGCTGAGTTACTCCAGCATTTTGTGTGTAAAACCAGCATCTGCAGTTTCTTCCTACACAGTTATGTTTAATTGTTTGATGATCTCTCGTGGGGGAAATAAAAAATAAGAAAATAGCAGAAGATTTTCAGTAAGGAAAAAAATACAACCATTCCTAACATAAATTTAATCTATAACTGCAATCAAAATGTATACTCAATGTTGCAGGAACGGATGATTGGGTGTATAAAGTTCTTATTCAAAAGAACAAGTGAAAAAAAAAGTAATATATTGAAAATACTAAGTAGATGCTATAGAATGAACAGATGCCCACTGAGTTTTCAGGTAAAATACATTCACGTGCTGAGAAGGGAGCAGTCACACTCAGTTGCTCTTCAGTGCTGTCATTTAAGTACCTGTGATGTGCAATCTTCAGATAGTTCAGATCAGAATTCTGGTGAAATAATTGTGAATGTTTGAGACATCAGATGTTCAAGTTCGAGTTCATGTTCAAGTGAGTTTATTGTCATGTGTCCCTGATAGGACAATGACATTCTTGCTTTGCTTCAGCACAACAGAACATAGTAGGCATTGACTACAAAAACAGATCAGTGTGTCCATATACCATTATATAAATATGTACACACATGAATAAATAAACTGATAAAGTGCAAATGACAGATAATGGGTTATTAATGTTCAGAGTTTTGTCCGAGCCAGGTTTAATAGCCTGATGGCTGTGGGGAAGTAGCTATTCCTGAACCTGGTTGTTGCAGTCTTCAGGCTCCTGTACCTTCTACCTGAAGGTAGCAGGGAGATGAGTGTGTGGCCAGGATGGTGTGGGTCTTTGATGATACTGCCAGCCTTTTTGAGGCAGCGACTGCGGTAAATCCCCTCGATGGAAGGAAGGTCAGAGCCGATGATGGACTGGGCAGTGCTTACTTTTTTTGTAGTCTTTTCCTGTCCAGGGCGCTCAAGTTGCCAAACAACAATGGTGTCGTCAGCGAACTTGATGATGGAGTTCGCACTGTGACCGGCTATGCAGTCATAGTAGCGTGGATAAGGGAGAACCAGTGGATGTGGTATATCTGGACTTCCAGAAGGCTTTCGACAAGGTGCCACATAAGAGATTAGTATACAAACTTAAAGTATATGGCATTAGGGGTTCAGTATTGATGTGGCTGGCAAACAGGAAGCAAAGAGTAGGAGTAAACGGGTTCTTTTCACAATGGCAGGCAGTAACTAGTGGGGTACCGCAGGGCTCAGTGCTGGGACCCCAGCTATTTACAATATATATTAATGATCTGGATGAGGGAATTGAAGGCAATATCTCCAAGTTTGCGGATGACACTAAGCTGGGGGGCAGTGTTCGCTGTGAGGAGGATGCTAGGAGACTGCAAGGTGACTTGGATAGGCTGGGTGAGTGGGCAAATGTTTGGCAGATGCAGTATAATGTGGATAAATGTGAGGTTATCCACTTTGGTGGCAAAAACAGGAAAGCAGACTATTATTTAAATGGTGGCCGATTAGGAAAAGGGGAGATGCAGCGAGACCTGGGTGTCATGGTACACCAGTCATTGAAAGTAGGCATGCAGGTGCAGCAGGCAGTGAAAAAAGCGAATGGTATGTTAGCTTTCATAGCAAAAGGATTTGAGTACAGGAGCAGGGAGGTTCTACTTCAGTTGTACAGGGTCTTGGTGAGACCACACCTGGAGTATTGCGTACAGTTTTGGTCTCCAAATCTGAGGAAGGACATTATTGCCATAGAGGGAGTGCAGAGAAGGTTCACCAGACTGATTCCTGGGATGTCAGGACTGTCTTATGAAGAAAGACTGGATAGACTCGGTTTATACTCTCTGGAATTTAGGAGATTGAGAGGGGATATTATAGAAACTTACAAAATTCTTAAGGGTTGGACAGGCTAGATGCAGGAAGATTGTTCCCGATGTTGGGGAAGTCCAGGACAAGGGGTCACAGCTTAAGGATAAGGGGGAAATCCTTTAAGACCGAGATGAGAAAGACTTTTTCACACAGAGAGTGGTGAGTCTCTGGAACTCTCTGCCACAGAGGGTAGTTGAGGCCAGTTCATTGGCTATATTTAAGAGTGAGTTGGATGTGACCCTTGTGGCTAGGGGGATCAGAGGGTATGGAGAGAAGGCAGGTACGGGATACTGAGTTGGATGATCAGCCATGATCATATTGAATGGCGGTGCAGGCTCGAAGGGCTGAATGGCCTACTCCTGCACCTAATTTCTATGTTTCTATGTTTCTATGAGTATAGAGTGAGTACAGCAGGGGGCTGAGCACACAGCCTTGAGGTGCTCACGTGCTGATTGTTATTGAGTCTGACACATTTCCACCAATATGAACAGACTGTGGTCTGTGAATGAGGAAGTCGAGGATCCAATTGCAGAGGGATGCGCAGAGACCCAGTTCTGCGAGTTTGGTAACCAGCTTGGAGGGGATGATAGTATTAAATGCTGAGCTGTAATCGATGAATAACAGCCTGACATATGAGTTTTTGTTGTCCAAGTGGTCCAGAGCGGAGTGGAGAGCCAGCGAGATCGCATCCACCGTTGATCTGTTGCGGCGGTAAGCGAACTGCAGTGGGTCCAGGTTTTTGTCGAGGTAGGAGTTGATTTGCGCCATGATCAACCTCTCGAAGCACTTCATCACCACAGACGTTAGTGCCACAGGTCGATAGTCATTGAGGCACGTCACCTTGCTCTTCTTGGGCACCGGTATAATTGATGCCCTTTTGAAGCAGGTGGGAAACTCAGACCTCAGAAGTGAGAGGTTGAAAATGTCCGTAAAAACTCCAGCCAGTTGGTCCGCACAGGTTTTTAGAACACGACCAGGTATACCATCAGGTCCAGGTGCTTTTCGAGGTTTCTGAAGGATTTCCTGACGTCGGCCTCTGTGACTGAGACTGAAATACCATCACAGCGAATGGGGGCTCGGGAAGGCACATCGGTGTTCTCCCTATCAAAGCGTGCGTAAAATGCATTGAGCTCATCAGGGAGTGATGTTTCGCCGGCATTCAGGCCCCGCCACAGCTGCCGAACATCTGTCTCATCCTCCAGTTTGGAGCAGAAGTCCCTTTTGGCCTTTTTGATGGCCTTACCAAGGTCGTATCTGGACTTCTTATAGACCACTGTACCATCAGACATGAATGCCCAGGTGTCTGGTCTTCAGAAGAGTGCGGATCTCAGAGTTCATCCAAGGTTTCTAATTGGGAAACACTCGGAAGGTTTTTGTAGGGATGCAGTCCTCCACACATTTCTTAATGAAGTCTGTAACGACTGTGGCATATCCATTCAAGTCCGTTGCCGAGTCCTTGAACATTGCCCAGTCTACAGACTCCAAACAGTCCTGTAGTTGTTCCTCTGCCCCCCCGACCAGCTCTGTACTGTCCTCACCTCTGGGGGTGCGCTCTTTAATTGCTGCCTGTAGGCAGGAAGAAGCAGCACCGCAGTGTGGTCGGATTTACCGAAGTGAGGGAGAGGGATAGAATGATAGGCATTCTTGATGGTGGTGTAGCAGTGGTCGAGGGTGTTTGGTCCTTTGGTACAGCAGGAGACATGTTGGTGGAAGTTGGGGAGTGATTTCTTTAGGTTTGCCTTATTGAAGTCCCCAGCAATGGTGGTAAATGCCTCGGGGTAAGACGTCTGGTGTTTGTTGACCACGGCGTGCAGCTCCTCCAGTGCCAGACGGACGTCTGCCTGGGGTGGGATGTAGACCGCGGTCAGGATGATGGAGGAGTGAATTCCCTCGGAAGGTAGAAGGGACGGCACTTCACCGCCAGATGTTCGAGGTGTGGCGGGCAGGAGGTGGACAGGACTGCCACGTCTGAGCACCACGCAGAGTTGACCATGAGGCAGACGCCCCCTCTCCCTTTCCCAGATGCCAGTGTACGGTCCATGCGGTGGATGGAGAACCCTTCAGGCTGGACCGCTGAGTCTGGGGAGCTGGGGGTGAGCCATGTCTCTGAGAAACAGAACACAGAGCATTCCCTCAGCTCCCTTTGAGAAAGCAGTCTTGCCCTTCAGTCCTCCACTTTGTTTTCAAGGGACTGTACATTGGCCAATAGGACAGTAGGGAGAGGGGGCCGAAGTCCCCTGCGCTTCAGTCTGACCTGAAGTCCTGCCCGCCGGCCACGTTTCCGGACACAATGGAGGCTTCCCCTTTGTTTCCAGGTACTGGGTTCACTGCACCTGCTGTTTCTGCGGACCTGTACTGGAACTGGTTCGCTGGAACATGTGTTGGGACAGATGTGATGCATCAAGCAACTGAACCATCCAATCACAACCAGAGAGTAGTCCTGAACTACTATCTACCTCATTGGAGACCCTCGCACTATCTTTGATTGGACTTTACTGGTTTTATCCTGCACTGAACATTATTCTCTTATCATGCATCTATACACGGTGAATGGCTTGAGTGTTGCCATCTGTTGTCTTTCCACTGACTGGATACCATGCAACAGAAGCATTTCACTGTACCTCAATGCACGTGGCAATAAACTAAACTCAACTAACTAAACTAAACAATAAGATAGAACTTTATTTATCCCAGGAGGGAATTGAAAATTGATAAATTGATAAACTAAATCCAGTTTAGGTACGAGTGGAGCAAAGAAGGTAAAATTGGAGAGATAAACAAAATGATCTTAAATAGAATAGTAAGATTAAACGAGAACTTACCAGTTCGAAGTTTGATCGTTATTTTATGAGGAGTAACGATGAGGGATTACGTGCCCTCCACTCCCCACCCTCATAAAATAAATGATCATCTGGTAGTTCTAAATCTATGATGAGCCTTACTATCTTACTCCGGCTATTTGTGTTCTGTGTTTTTCATGCCGCTGCTTTGAAGTATGCCGTTCCAGCGCCAGGCGGACCTTCTTCACGTAATCCCTCATCGTTACTCCTCATAAAATAACGATCAAACTTCGAACTGGTAAGTTCTCGTTTAATCTTACTATTTTACTTCGGAGTCACGTGAGTGACTACGTGAAGAGTTTGAAGCTTTCTGTGTTTTTCGTGTCGTAGAATTTATTCCATACGACAGTACGGCTCATTTAACACAATAACGAGCGAATAACACATTTTCCCCAAACATTGCCTCAAGTTATGTGATAAATTATTTCACATTATAAAAAATGAAAATAATGCCCTTTCCATTGAAAGGCAAGTTTATCACAAATACCAATTGATATATATATTTTTATGGCATGACAAAGCAACAATTATAGAGAACCGAACATTGCGTGTCTAAATCGGACACCATGACTGGTTCCTTTTTACTTTAACAGTAATCTACAGCCTCCTGCAGCCTTGCATCTTTGCTCGAGTGGCTCATCCTGTGCCATTCCTGTGAATGTATTTTCCTCATTAACAGAGTGATTTTTCCACCTTTCAGTGTCTAGTTCCTACTGAATGTATCCAATTTTTAACCATCTAGAAATACATTCCTCTATAACCATCAGTTTTTTACTGAACCCAATGTGGTTTTTGTGTGTAATAAGCAGTCTCATTGCCACAGAGACTCTTACCTACTGCAACATTTTCATCAATGTTCACACACACACACACACAACTTAAAGCCGGCAGGATATGCTTATAGTTTACCTTCGTTTCAGGTCTTCTTGGTGTGCTTTGTTTGGTAGATTCATAAACATATATGATAATGCAATTTGTATCCACATGCAATTATAACGTAACATTTGCAATGTTTGCACTCTTATATTGATACTAAAGTTATCAGAATTATTATTTTCAATGTTCAAGTTTTTTGAATCATAGATAGAGTTAGAGTCCATTTCTTAAGGCATTTCAAGATTATTTATCTCCTGCCTTTATATTTTTTACAATTTTGGACAGATTATATATACATATATATATATATATATACACACACACATATATATATATATATATATATTATATATATATATATATATATATATATTTATTAACATTTACATATATATCCCTTTCCATATTGGGATATTATGAATGCATCTGATAACTTCTTGGTTAATATATTGTCCGTTTATAAGACGGTAACACTCTGAGCCCTATTATTGGCTCTATCAATTAGATACTTAGAAAATGCAATCCACAAGGAATTCACATATATCTAATATGATAAAATAACTTTACTGTATATACAGACCTCCAATTTCTTATAACAAAATATTGTTTTTTAGACTTATTTCTGCAAATTGCAGGTATAACACTTCTTTATACATAATTATTTTATTGATATATTGTTATATTGGTTAACATTCATAGACTTCTTTGACCATCAGCTGTTGTGATGGTCTGGTCAACCTATAGATAGTAAAATTCATATTTTCATGTCATGGAGGTTTTTTGTACAACAATAAATTACTGCAGGGTTTCTCAAACCTGGAGATCCCAGTGGGTGCAGCAGCATCCAAAGAGCGAAGGGAGACAGGCAACGACCTAGGTCGAGACCCCTTTTTTGACTTCAATAAATTGCTGCCACTATGAATCATCACTAGCAGTTCAAAATCACACAATATTTATGAAACCATAAAGGACCCGTATTAGGCCACCAAAATGCCTCTGGCAGTGTCCCGCTACATTTTCATCAGACACTGCCCTATTAAACAAAAATGAGGAACACAAAGAAATCTTTTCCTCATGTAATTGGGAGAAAAGCATCCATCTTCACTGTTCTTGGTTTACCCCACAAGAAATATTCGAAAGATCGGTGATTTAATCTGTATGCAATCAGATTAATCGTAAGTAATCCATATTAATGACAATATGTTTTTTCTCCCAAATTTGTTATCTTCCGATACCATTGTCTCTTCCTTAGAGATAAACAGGTGGACTAAACTTTAAAATATGCCACATCTGTTTACTTAGATAATCCCATGATTGTTATTTGATTTATCTTGTGACCCACAAGAAACATTTGAAAGATCAGTGATTTAATCTGTATACAACCAGATTAATCGTAAGTAATGCAAAATAATGACAATATGTTTTTCTCCCAAATTTGACCATTGTTAACATATGCCACAGCCGTGGTATTGTTCATCTTGATACGACATGGACAGTTCCATAATAAAATAATCGATCTTTTTAATCCATAACTCCTTATGCTTCAACAATTAATACGAATGTTTGGAAAATTTCTTAGGACAAACCATTTATGTTCGCCTGGTAGTATTGTCTGCAGTCCGAACAAGAGACATATCAATTATTGTTATAAGAATAGATAATATTCTTATCTTTACCCAAACATTCACAGAAGCTGTACATCATCTGTAACACTTGCTTCAGTTTGCAACAGCTGTTAATCTTATAGTTGAAGCAGCTTATGAACCTTTTTTACATTACTTTAATAATGATAACGTATCATTTGATATTTTGCATAAGCCTCTTCACAAGGCATACATATTCTTATAAGCTTCTGTATTCCTTCTTTTGGAACTTTATTTATTTTTTACCTAATCCTAATGGAGGGACAAAGTATGTCAACAACAATTAGACATTTGTATCATGGAACAATTTTCCCCCTCTCTTATGGTGCTTGAATTACTTCTAAATTCAGAATAGTAATTTATAAATATTTTATTAATGCCTAAGCATATGCTTTATGTAATGGGTCAGGTCCTTACCTACCACCAGGTTTGTAATGGCAGGCACTAATTTGCAGCTGCTCTTATCTCTTCCAATTTAAATGTAATCGAGATAACCATGACCATGACCTCATTAGTGCAAGTGCTGATCTTTTATCAGTATAATTGTTCCTTCAGTGTTCGGTTTAACAGCCTTGAACTGATTGATTGTTTGGACAATGTTTTAACTTGCACAGCTTGACCCACTTTAATTAATTTCAAGCACCTGTAATATTGATTAACACTTTGTTAATCACAACAGTTTTTCCATGTTCTAGATGTTTCCATTTTCTTACACTGTGAAAGTGTAAATATAATGATGTTTTGTATGGTTTATACCATGAAATCTTTACACTGAGGTAATTTTATAATATACATGTACGTACCCCTTCTTATTAAAAATTACTTTTGAGTGCAAACCTGAAATCAATTTTTAAAGTTTTCTTATACAGGTGAACCAATCCTTCCTTAGTTATATTGGTTAACAATCATAATACACCTGTAATCCCCCATAATTGGAGATTTCATGAACTTATTTTGTAACCAGATGTTTGCACCTTTTCAACGTACTTCAAGCCTTCTTTCCCCAATTATATAGGTTTAGATAAGGCTATGTTTGGATTATACCACTTCTGCCTTTGTTTTGGTCCATTATCAAATCTTTCATTGGATCATAGTTTTTTCACCGCAAGTTAAAAAGATCTTTGCCTTTGTTTTGATCCATTATCAAAATTTTTCATTGGATCATAGTTTTTCTCCCCAAAGTTTAAAGATCAGTAATCTGTTCTTTTGTAATTAATATCTTTGATTTATCATAAGGCAGGTTTATTCTATAATAATCAGGAGTTTAATATCCTGATTTGTATTGATCTGCAAACCTATAGTGCAGATTCGGTAAATTATATATATTTCTTCCTATTGAGCTCCACAACTGATGGCAATTTATTTTATTTTGAAAGTATTACTTATTTGCACCATTTTTAAATACTTTGAAATTGTATTTCTTATATCTCATATTATTTGAGACATGGATATTATAAACGGATTTACCGTTGATATTTTAATAAAACATAAAAGTTTTATCGTATTCTTGAAGTTGGTGAGATACCATATAATTAATGTTGGCAGCTAGGTTTTCTTCCATAGCCTCATCACTTCCTTTAGATATAGCAAAATCTTTTGCTATCTCGGGCACATCTGGCCTCTCTTTTTTATTTGTGGTGTGCATTCATAATTCACATCACCACTTGCAGGGTCTGTCTTTTGCAGCCCTGATCCACTTGGAATTATATCCAAAGAGACTTCCTCCACCCTAATCCAGGGTTCAATTCTCAATTTGGCACATAGCCATATTTAGTATATTCAAGCCCCTCAGGGTCTTTTTTGGGCTGTTTGGGTACTGTGACCCTTGTCTCTTTTTATATTTTGGAGTACTTTCTCCATATCGCGATTTTTATTAACTTTTTTTAAATTACAGCCTTTCTGACTTTTAAAATTCCCTGCCAAAAGATTGTGGAGCATTTTAACCTCTCTACCGTATTTTTAACGGTACCAGTATCGGAACCGGCCCCGTAATTAATCTCTCGTCCCAATCGCTGGGTATTCCCCTGGGACGTTCTTTTCAAAACTCCGTTATTTTAACAGAGTATTTCTGTTCAATTTAAACTTTTAGTTTGTTTTTAAAATCCTTTAAAATCCTGGTTTCCACCTGGCACGGAGTTTTCCAGTCCTAAAAATTTTTTTCAACTGCACTTACCTGCCGGTTCCGAACCTACCGCTGTCGAGGAGCTGTCTGTGCAGCTCCTGCTTCTGCCGTCAGCGTCGACGTAATGCCGTTCCAGCGCCAGGCGGGCCTTCTTCACGTAGTCACTCACGTGACTCCGAAGTAAAATCACCTTGTTTATGTATGCTTGGTATTCAGGCATGAGTCTCAACTGGGGGAAAGGAAGAATCAGGACCTGAATTCCCTGCAATCAGTGCAAACACAGCTAGAATCATACACGTAACTGAATGCCAAACGTATCCCAGTGAAAGTGATATTAAGGATGTTAATGAGGATATTGAAACAACAGTTTCAAGGATAAATAAATCACAGCATAAATAGGTATGGATGTGAAAAGAGATGGATAAATGAAATGGATATGTGAACAGTTCAAGTGGTGAAAATTAGTCGATAAAAGAGCCTAAGAAGATAGTGAGGTGATTTTATTTACCAACTATAAATATTGGAAAATACTTGTTCCAATACTGAAAGGGAATACAATGACTACATTAAAGTGATGAATTATTCCTCAGAACAACACCCCACATAATGATGAATTATTCCTCAGAACAACACCCCACATAATGGATCTGTGACGCCCACAATTCAGTAAATGTTCACTGCAAGCCAAGAAACTTTTGGTTCAAAAATGGTATTATGGTCCAAGATGTGGAGTGAACCACGTTAGCATTCAAAATTAGGAAATGTTAACATTGTGAAGAATGATCTGGAGAGCCCAAAATTGGGAAAATTCCCAACTCTTCCCCAAATTTCCATTGAAGCAGGAAAACAAAAAATGTAATATTGCTGACAAGGAAAAACAAGTCGGAATGACAATGTACAGCACGTGACTGATTTCTGAACACTTTTTTACTGGATTTGAGACCCATGTCTGGATTGCAATTAAGTATTAAACAAATGATTCCCTTCGCAAACTCTAATGTTCGCACTGGAGAGGGAAGCTGCTGAGCCGGCCCCTGTTTATTCCTGAGGACCAGAGAGAAGTTTAGAGGGAGTTGCCGATGGTGGCGGACTCAAGCTGAAAGGGCAGGCAAGAGGAACCGGGCTCTTACCTTCTGCGCCCTCAAGGTCGGCTGCGGGAGGCACCCGCAGAGCACAAACACTGAATGGTGGGCAGGTGAGGAGAGGGACAACAGTTCGCTGTTGATCTGAAATGAAGATAAGGGCTGCAACGGGCTCTTATGGGCAGCTGCAACTGGGACTTTGAAAATTGTGCTAAAACCTGGCGACTTGCATATAGTCTGTTTCTCTACACACTGCACTTAATCTGGGATTGTATTTATGTATGGAAAAATATGACTGAACTGTATGCATAAAAAGAATTTCACTTGGTACATGTGATAATAAAGAACCATCAAATCAACCTTTGAGGTAAGAGAGTGGAAGAACAGTGGGAGATAGGAGGAAATACCAATGACTCAGACTAAATATGTTCATAATAAAAAAGGGAACACCCATATCCATGTTGTTCCCCTGTGCCCTTTCCCTCAAATTAATTTAAAGTTATATTCTAGATGGAGGTTCTCTGCTGAACAAATCATATAAATCTTTATATATAATCAAATCGGATTTATATGTTTATCATACTGAGATATACAAGTATCTTCAGAATTCCTCATCATTCAGATCTTTGGCAATAGGGATCAAAAAAATGGGTTTGTTGTGCAAACTCTCCAATAACTGGAAGTTTTGTGTGTGATTGGCAACCAAAATGGAATATAATATTCAAGATGTGTTCTGACTAGTCTGCTATCAGAAGAGGTCGATGGATTTCTGGGCATCAGGGAAATTGAGGGAGACGGGAATACTGTTGGAAAAAGATACAGAGTGGAAGATCAGCTGTGACCTTGATGGAAGGCCCGTTCTGCTCAGTTTTTATGTTGTTATGTAGCCGTTTCGCATCCATGTTTGCTACGTCATATTTAAGCTTGGTAAGATTGGTCTAATCCCAGGTTAACACTCTCATTCCTGAATTATCTTTGCCGTTTTCCAAAATCATGTTAAGTCTAATAGCATGTCTGTTCTTCAAAATGTCACTATCATGAATGTAAACCGCATAGTGTCACCCTGTTGTATATTTGAGCTTTCTACACACTGACTTCAAAATGCAATGCAGGAATCGCTCTACTCTTTACTCTCCTATACAGTGGCTTGCAAAAGTATTCATATCCCTTGAACTTTTCCACATTTTGTCACGTTACAACCACAAACGTAAATGTATTTTATTGGGATTTTATGTAATAGACCAACACAAAGTGGCGCATAATTGTGAAGTGGAAGGAAAATGATACATGGTTTTCAAATTGTTTTACAAATAAAAAACTGAAAAGTGTGGCGTGCAAAAGTATTCAGCCCCCTTTGCTCTGATACCCCTAAATAAAATCCAGTGCAACCAATTGCCTTCAGAAGTCACCTAATTAATAAATACAGTCCACTTGTGTGTAATCTAATCTCAGTATAAATACAGTTGTTCTGTGAAGGCCTCAGAGGTTTGTTAGAGAACATTAGTGAACAAACAGCATCATGAAGCCCAAGGAACACACCAGATAGGTCAGGGATAAAGTTGTGGAGAAGTTTAAAGCAGGGTTATGTTATTAAAAAAATCCCAAGCTTTGAACATCTCACGTAGCACTGTTCAATCCATCATCCAAAAATGGAAAGCGTATGGCACAACTGCAAACCTACCAAGACATGGCCGTCCACCTAAACTGACAGGCCGGGCAAGGAGAGTATTGATCAGAGAAGCAGCCAAGAGGCCCATGGTAACTGGAGGAGCTGCAGAGATCCACAGCTCAGGTGGGAGAATCTGTCCACAGGACAACTATTAGTCGTGCACTCCACAAATCGGGCCTTTATGGAAGAGTGGCAAGAAGAAAGCCATTGTTGAAACAAAGCCATAAGAAGTCCCGTTTGCAATTTGCCACAAGCCACGTGGAGGAAGGTGCTCTGGTCTGATGAGACCAAAATTGAAGTTTTTGGCCTAAATGCAAAACGCTATGTGTGGCGGGAAACTAACACTGCACATCATCCTGAACACACCGTCCCCACTGTGAAACATGGTGGTGGCAGCATCATGCTGTGGGGATGCTTTTCTTCAGCAGGGACAGGGAAGCTGGTCAGAGTTGATGGGAAGATGGATGGAGCCAAATACAGGGCAATCTTGGAAGAAAACCTGTTAGAGTCTGCAAAAGATTTGAGACTGGGGTGGAGGTTCACCTTCCAGCGGGACAATGACCCTAAACATACAGCCAGAGCTACAATGGAATGGTTTAGATCAAAGCATATTCATGTGTTAGAATGGCCCAGTCAAAGTCCAGACCTAAATCCAATTGAGAATGTCTGGCAAGATTTGAAAATTGCTGTTTACAGAAGCTCTCCATCCAATCTGACTGAGCTTGAGCTATTTTGCAAAGAAGAATGGGCAAAAATTTCAGTCTCTAGATGTGCAAAGCTGGTAGAGACATACCCAAAAAGACTTGCAGCTGAAATTGCAGCGAAAGGTGGTTCTACAAAGTATTGACTCAGGGGGCTGAATACTTTTGCACGCCATACTTTTCAGTTTTTTATTTGTAATAAAATTTGGAAACCGTGTATCATTTTCCTTCCACTTCACAATGATGCACCACTTTGTGTTGGTCTATCACATAAAATCCCAATAAAATACATTTACGTTTGTGGTTGTAACGTGACAAAATGTGGAAAGGTTCAAGGGGTATGAATACCTTTGCAAGCCACTGTAGTTCCAATTAATCCCGAGGCAATTTAAATCTTCTACCACTTGCTGTTTTTGTGCCTCAGAAACCTGTTTACATAGTTGTTCTTCTATCATCCTTTAACTGTTAGGGGGCCCTTTGTACATTGCCAGCGATGTGATTTTGACTCAATTCTACATAGACGACCTTTCTAGTAATACCATAATTCTTCACAGCTGCACTGTGTCCTCAACCAATATTACTCCTTGTCTTGTCTCATTTAAAGGCCTGTAACCAGGAGTGATGCATTGCCTTTCTGGTTCATCCTTAAGTCATCTCCAATAATCGCCACAATATTATATCCCCACAGTTTTATATGTGGCCACAGCTCATTGCCTTTATTTCCAAGATTTCATGAAATAATATACACAACGATGATCTGCCAAATCTTTGTCGCCATACTCCTGCCTCTTTTCCTTCTGCTTTCCAAACTCATTCTTCTGCCCACTACACTTGTTTACTTAATAAGCACCTTCAAGATGATTTATTTTGTGGAAAGTCCCATCCTCCAGTCAAGCTGTTTGAATCCTCCCTAACAGAAGAGGCGAATCTTGCTGCAAGATTATGGTCTCACGGGCTGCAAACCATCCAGCTGCAAATCATTCAGCTTGTACAGATGTTTCCTCCTCCAGAAAGGTCAGTAAGCTCCAAGAATCCAAAGCCCTTTCCCCTGATTCATTTGCACCACTCCCCCACATCCATACAAAGGCACAGAAATCCAGAAAGAAATATCTTTGGTTTCTGTTTTTTAACTTCTTCTTTAGCTATCTGTAATTTGTCTGCATTGCTTCAACCTTTTTATTATCTTGTGTGATATCAATATGGACCAGAATTTCTGACTGTTCACCCTCTCCCTTCATAATATTGTATACTTCTCTGTAACACCATTGACACTATCACCAGCGAGGCACCAAATCATTCTAGACTCACACCCACGAGCACAGAAGTATTTATCTCCCAGCCCCTCCCGTTTACTGAACTCACTATCACTGCCTCATAACAAGAGGATTTCAGTAAAGGAGTAAAGAGGTTCTTCTGCAGTTGTATAGGGCTCTGGTGAGACCACATCTGGAGTATTGTGTACAGTTTTGGTCTCCTAATATGAGGAAGGACATCCTTGTGATTGAGGCAATGCAGTGTAGGCGGGTCTGTCATATGAGGAAAGATTGAAACGACTAGGCTTGTATTCACTGGAGTTTAGAAGGATGAGAGGGGATCTTATAGAAACATATAAAATCATAAAAGGACTGGACAAACTAGATGCAGGAAAAATGTTCCCAATGTTGGGCGAGTCCAGAACCAGGGGCCACAGTCTTGGAATATAGGGGAAGCCATTTAAGACTGAGGTGAGAAAAAACATTTTCACCCAGAGAGTTGTGAATATGTGGAATTCCCTGCCACAGAGAGCAGTGGAGGCCAAGTCACTTGATGGATTGAAGAGAGAGTTGGATAGAGCTCTCGGGGCTAGTGGAATCAAGGGATATGGGGAGAAGGCAGGCGCGGGTTATTGATTGGGGACGATCAGCCGTGATCACAACGAATGGCGGTGCTGGCTCAAAGGGCCGAATGGCCTCCTCCTGCATCTATTTTCTATGTTTCTATGCCTCCATTCTTTTACTTTCACCCAATATCACTACATCAACCATGGATTTGCCTCTGATTGTACTCTCTTGAGGAACTGAGGATCTAAGGTATTCAGAAGTAAATGCCACTTTCAGAGTGCAATAAAGTCAAGGGATATCTGAACTACCTACCTGGTTCTTCCCTCTGGCCACCCCTTTTTTCTCCACCTGCACAGTTTTCAAGTGGGATGGCCACCTCCTTAAGTGAGAGAACCACCTTACTCTTGGCATCACAGATGCACTAAGTCCCAAGTTTGAATCTGAAGCTCTTTAACCTTTGCGGTTGTCCGTGATGTCGGATGCATTCTGGATATCCTACATCAGATGGAATGTACATTCAAAGAGATTGTGCAGATCTGTCACTCGTCTATGAATATGTACCACAATATGAATTAAATCTTGAGCCACAAGGAACTGCAGATACAGGTTTACAAAAAAACACAACCGGTCATGTGGCATCTCTGGAGAACATGGATAGGTGACATTTTGGGACAAGACTCTTCTTCAGAACTTCTGATAGAGTCTAAAGAAGGGTTCTGAACTGAAACATCATCGATCCATGGTCCCCAGAGATGCTGCCTGACTGAGTTACTCCCGCACTTTGTGTCTTTTTGAAGAATTCAATTTCCATTAGCAAGATTAGGAAATATAGTGCCATTCCTTCATTGTTCATTGGTTCATAAGTTATAGGAACAGAATTAGGCCATTTGGCCCATCAAGTGCATTCCACCATTCAATCATGGCTGATCTACCTTTCCCTTTCAGAATGGCAGGCCCTTTCAGATTGGCATGCAGTGACTAGTGGAGTACCGCAAGGCTCGATGCTGGGACCACAGCTATTTACAATATACATCAATGATTTGGATGAAGGGATTCAAAGTAACATTAGCAAATTTGCAGATGACACAAAGCTGGGTGGCAGTGTGAACTGTGCGGAGGATTCTATAAGAATGCAGGGTGACTTGGACAGGTTGGGGGAGTGGGCAGATGCATGGCAGATGAAGTTTAATATGGATAAATGTGAGGTTATCCACTTTGATATCAAAAACAGGAAGGCAGATTACTATCTAAATGGTGTCAAGTTGGGAAAAGGGGAAGTACAACGGGATCTGGGGGTCCTTGTTCATCAGTCTATGAAAGTAACCATGCAGGTACAGCAGGCAATGAAGAAAGCGAATGGCATGTTGGCCTTTATAAGAAGAGGAATCGCGTGTACGAGCAAAGAGGTCCTTCTGCAGTTGTACAGAGCCCTAGTGAGACCACACCTGGAGTATTGTGTGCAGTTTTGGTCCCCTAATTTGAGGACGGACATTCTTGCTATTGAGGGAGTGCAGCGTAGATTTACATGGTTAATTCCTGGGATGGCGGGACTGCCATATGCTGAGAGAATGGAGCGGCACAGCATGTACACTCTGGAGCTTAGAAGGATGAGAGTGGATCTTATTGAAACATATAAGATTATTAAGGGTTTGGACACGCTAGAGGCAGGAAACATGTTCCCGATGTTGGGGGAGTCCAGTACTAGGGGCCACAGTTTACGAATAAGGGGTAAGACACTTAGAACGGAGACGAGGAAACACTTTTTCTCACAGAGAGTTGTGAGTCTGTGGAATTCTCTGCCTCAGAGGGCGGTGGAGGCCGGTTCTCTGAATACTTTCAAGGGAGAGCTAGATAGGGCTCTTAAAGATAGTGGAGTCAGGGGATATAGGGAGAAGGCAGGAACGGGGTACTGATTGGGGATGATCAGCCATGATCACATTGAATGGCGGTGCTGACTCTAAGGGCCGAATGGCCTACTCGTGCACCAATTGTCTATTGTCTATTGTTTCAACCCCATTCTCCTGCCTTCTCCCCCGACATCCGTGGCACATTATGGCTGGGTCTATATCCTAGAGCTTCCTAACCAGCAGTGCGGTGCATTGGAAGAACACCAACCTTTCACAGCCGTTGCTCACCACCTTCAGGCTAATTCGGGCTAAATTCTGGCCTTGCCTGTGATGCCCACCTCCCAAAAAATGAATACTTAAAATATCAAATCTAGAGAGAAGTTCATCCCTTACAGCCAAATGGAGGAAATAATTATTCTGATGCCTTCTGAATATATTTGTATTTTGTAAGAAACACAAAATAGTTAATTTCCAAATCCGAAGTGGGGAAGTAACAGTTGCCAAGATAAAATGGCTCGGAATCATTTTAATGCTGCTGTGAATATACTTTTCTCAAAGGATATCAACAACAAATATTATTTTTAAAGTTTGGAACTGAAGATGGATTCTGTGAAATATGACAGATTTATCTGAAGAAATAATTTAGAAATTATGGATGGGGTGTAGGGGGAAGGGTGGAGGAACTCAATTAATTTATTTCTATTCACCCCCAAAATAATGCACGCATTCTTCTTAAGTTTGTTGCTGGCAGAGTTTGCTAGCCAGCTCCTTTTAGAGACCAGTGGAAACATTTTGTGCAATTCTGTTCAAGTTTTTTTGTGCATGATTTGTTTAAGGGTTGGCAGGTAAATAAAAGACCATTTTCCCTCCTGCCACTTCACTGGATAACTTGTGCCACTTTTCAAAGTCTTGTATTGTACCAATGTTAATGTGCTCTGGAAGAGGGGTTCAATTTTAGTCATACTTTTGTTTCTGAACAAAAATCCCTCATTGTAAAAGGTTTATGTATTCTCCAAATGAGATGTTTCTGGCAGAAGTAATTGGGTCATTTTTGTGAAGTGGCTGTTATTTCCTATCAGGAATGTGTACTGAGAATAAATTGTATGTGAGGATTGATGGTGAAGTTTAACTCTTCCGTTTGCAAAGCACAGTTTCCAAATTAAAATGTCTGCGGTTTTATCTGAACATTTCTGATAATGTATAAGACATTCTAGGAGTCATTTTGATGAGCTGGTGCATTGACATATCACTGCAAAGCTGGTGGCATGTCCTGACAAGGCCACTTGGAATCACATATTGCTACAAGATAGATGCTAAATGCTGGAGTAACTCAGCAGGACGGGCAGCATCACTGGAGAGAAGGAATGGATGACGTTTCGAATCGAGACCCTTCTTCAGAAGAAGTGAAGAAGCATTTGAAGAAGTGTCTCAATCCGAAACGTCAGTCATTCATTCTCTCCAGAGATGCTGTCTGTCCTGCTGAGTTATTCCAGCATTTAGCATCTATCTTGTAGCAATATGCTGAGTTATTCCAGCATTTTGTGTTTATCTTCAGTGTAAACCATTTTTGTGTTTATCTTCAGTCTGCAGCTTCTTCCTGGACATATTGCTACATACGGACACATAAATTTGTCCCACCATTTACAAAGTAGATGGATCTGGGCCTTGGTGGCATGATCCTGATTCCGCCAGATTATCCTAACCAAAGCAATCCTTTATTTTGAGCATAAACAAAATGCTGGAAGAATTCAGGCAGCATTTATGGGGGGAATGACAGATGACGTTTCAGGTCCGAACCTTTCTTCTTTTCTTTTGTCTCCAAGTCCTTATTTTCCTTTGGTTCCATTCTATGACATAGTTTGGAAAATATTTTAAAATATTCCAAGCTATGTCATAGAATGGGACCAAAGATAGAGCCACTGGGGCTGGTTGTGGGACTGGAAGAGAAAAATAACTGGAAGTTTCACTTTTACTCATTTACAGGGTGTGGGGTTAAATAATGTCAGCATGTGATGCTTATCTCTCATTTCCCTTGAGGAGGTTATTAGTGAATCACTACTTGAACTTTTGCAGTCCTCATGGTGAACACTCACAGAGAGTTGGATTTTAAAGCAAAGATGGAAATCTGCAATATAAACAGAAAATTCTGCAGATACTTAGCAGATCTGGCAGAACTGACTTGAAATGTTAACCCTATTCCTCTCTTCACAGATGTTCTCAGACCCAAAGGGAATATCAGGTAGTGTTTTTCTGATAGGGCCGAAAGGAGGAAAGGAAGGTCTGTTGATTTAGAGTGAGAGCAATTTATCTCTATTTCCATTAACCAGCCAATTTCCCTCTACTAACACTCTCCTCTGCCCAGGGAGCTGATCGCCACTTCCATTGACTTCTCCTTCGACTCCTCCCATATCCTCAAATAAAGGCATAGCCATGGACACTCCCAAAGGCCCCAGCTATGACTGCCTCTTTGTAGGGGAAGTTGAAGAATCCCTGTTCCGGGCATACACTGGCCCTATCCCCGTGTCTCAGGATGGTCTTCAGTACACTATCAGTGGCGGGGCTAACCAGGCAAAGTGCAGAAATGAACAAGATTGAAAGAATAACTTTCATACAGTGGTGAAAGTTTCTGAGATAGGAAAGGATGAGAGAATGGAACAAGAAGAAGAGAAATCTCAGCTCACATATATATCAGCTCCAGAGGCAATATCCAAGTGGATGTCAGTGTGACGTAGGAGATGACAACAGAGCTTTGAAGCGAGGAGGGCTATGGGAGGCCAGATAGAACAACTTTGGGATATCCAAGATTGATGGCCAGACATTTGGTCTTTAGTACAGGCACATCAAAGAGAATGAAGAAGGCAGTGGAGAAATACCAGTGGATGGATGTGATCCACATATGGTAGGGATCAGTAATAAAGATTGGGAGGGGCCAAGGTAGATTTGGAGGTGGCTTAAGTCAAGAGGCAGAGATAGGTAAAGACGATGCTTTGACAACCATTATAAAGACAAAAGTAAAAACAAAGACAGTTTTATTAAGCCACTAGACTAAGTGGGACCCGTTGGGTTCCAGCATCACATGGGAGGGCTGGCCCCCCAACGCAATATTCCACCTCTCCACCAATTCCAATATTGGTGGCCAGTGGGGAGGGGGGGTTTCTGGAGCACTAGTATGGGTGTTGTGGGCTGAAGGGACTTGTTTCCAGAGGGCTTGTATGGACATTGTGGGCCGAATGGATTCTTGGGCTGGTGGCTCAGTCACTCAAGACTGTTGTGCTGGCAGCTCACTCACTCACAGCTGGTGGACTGGCAGTTGACGCATGGCGATTCCTTGAAATTCCATTTCAAGCAGGGTGCAAGGCCACCAAATTCAAGTGCAGTTTTTTACCACTTCAAGCAGGGTGCAAGGCCACCAAATTGAAGTGCTGTTTCTTACCATTTCAAGCAGGGTGCAAGGCCACTAAAGACAGCGAATCATGACCTCTCCCTCCTCCATCTTGCAGAGACTGAGCCATGCCCACACTTCTGGGTTTTATAGTCCCTCCCCCCTCCCACCAGAAGGGGCGTGGCCTTCATGGCATGATTGACAGGAGAGAGAATTTCAACATTTTTTAAACACTAATAACTCTTATTTTTCATCGATGGAAAAAGTCCTCGGCACCTGATGAGCGGAAGGTGACTCTGAGTAAGATGGCCAAAAAATCACAGCCGTACTTGGCAGCGTCTTTTCTAAAATCAATATAAAGCGCAAACAGGAAGTGGTCAAGATTAGACTTTTAATTATATAGAAGGCAAGTTTAATTAGGCAAGTCAACTTTAATTAGGCAAGTCAACTTTAATTAGGCAAGGCAACTTTAATTAGTCAAGGCAACTTTAATTCGACAAGGCAACTTTAATTAGGCAGGCAACTTTAATTAGACAACACAGCCTTAGCATTTCCAAACCAAAGGCAACACAGCATTAGCATTTCCAAACCAAAGGCAACACAGCTTTAAGGCTCTGTCCCACTTACGTGTCCTTGGCATGCAAATTACATGACCTCGCCGTCGCGTTGAAGCGCATGGGCATCGTGTGGCCGCGCGGGGCCGGTCCCACTGAGAAGCGCGGAGGGGTATGGAGTTCCAAAATTTTGTAGCGAATGAAATCTTCGCGTGCCACCGGCCTGTCGCGTAACTGACGGCCAAAGTGGGACAGGCCCATTAGCATTTCCAAACCAAAGGCAACACAGCTTTAGCATTTCTAAACCAAAGGCAACACAGCTTTAGCATTTCCAAACCAAAGGCAACACAACTTTAGCATTTCCAAACCAAAGATAACACAGCTTTAGCATTTCCAAACTATATTTTGAAACCACATTAAGGGCACTGACAGGTCAGTAAAACCACTCACAGTTTAGTAGACACGTGTTTCAGTGTTATTCACAGCTCAGATTGAGAGACGTGACCCACTCGCTCCCCCATCTTGCAGAGACTGACTGAGGCACTCAATACTTCTGGGCTTTATAGTCCCTCCGGAAGGGCGTGGCATTCAGAAGAGAGAATCTCAACATTTTTTTAAACACTAATAACTCTTTTATTTTTAATCAATGGGAAAAATCCTCTTCTTCTGCACAGCGGAGGGGGACTGAGTAAGATGGCCAAAAATCACAGCTGTAAGTGGCAGTGTTTTTTCTAAAATCAATATACAGAACAACAGGAAGTGATCAAGATCAGATTTTTAGTAATATAGATTTGGCAAAGGAACCCCCTCATTCCTAATTAATTGTTTCTTTATGTACCTTGCAGTCTTTCAGTAAAATATTTACTGTGTCTTGGAATATAAACATGGATCCAAAAGGCACAAGCCAACTTTGATGAGACCACTGTACGTTTGAAGTTATGGTGCTCATCAGATTGGATTATTGAAAATAATTCCTGTTGATTACAATCGGGATAAAATCTGGAATATTTTAAAGGAAACATTAATAATCATCTTCTGAACTGTGAAGCAATAGGATGGGTTTTCCATTGTGGTTATAAAGTATTAGAAGAAAGAAAAGCAAAAATTAAGAACAAATCTTTGAAAATCTTAAAGAGAGACAGAAAATACTGTAAGAGCAAACCTCTCTAAAAAAACAATGGAAATTAATGCCCTCGTGTGAAAAATCAAAGCATAATCAGTTTGACAATAAGGAGGGCAGTGCCCCAATACGAGGGCAGAAACGGTTCACGCTGGTTCATTCATTTAAATAATTTTTGCTTCACACATCAGATATCTGAATACTGCCAGAATAAATTGTAATCAAAAATACAGATCTGCACAATTCATTTCTTTGGGACAATGGCACTCATTATAGACATCTTGAGATAGCTCTCAGCAGATGCAATCTTCACTCCCCCTCCCGAATAGGGCAATTATTGATGAATCAATATTCTACGCTTTACTACACACTGAGAAATTGACTGGAGGAAACACACAGTCCATTTGAGAACATGACAACAATCTGTTGTTTGGTAAACAGCAAATTTCTCTTGCAGAAAGCAGTAATGATCTTTCGGACACATAAACGACTAAGTTTTCAGATCATAGAAATATGTGAAATGCTAAACACTGCCAGGAATGAGGAAGTGTATGGGCTGACCTTTCTGAACCCTGGTGTGATGTTGAATGCTGTGATGCAGTAGATGTGACAGAAGTCAGCAATTACTGACTGAAATATAAATGGTTAATGATCATGCTAATATTCAGCATTGGAAAAAACACAATCCCATGAATCAAAGAATTGGATGTTTTTAAGTCACAGGATGGATATCTTTTGCTGTTTTAAAAAAAAAATTAAATCTAAGTAATGAGATCAGTGGAAATGGAAGATTTTACCAGCCTTATTTGGTGAGCCAATATGTTGCAGTTTCAGGTAAGCACAGCAGAGCTTAGAAGCGACATGCTTTAATCACAGCCTTGAGAGAAAAGCTGGCTAGTGCCCAAGTGTGACATTTGCTTGAAACTTGTTTTATTTGATCCTCACCATGATCAGAGAGAGCAGATTTTTTGAAATCCTATCAGTCTGAGCTGTGCTTGGACCCGTTCCGAGCAATCAATGGATAATGTCTGAATATTCTGTGCCATCTGACACGTCAGTAAAATCCATCCCAGCTCTCCATGGATACTGTGGAGGATGTTTAGCATAGCAGCGACAGATTACTCTCAGATAGGAATGGTCTGGAGAATTCAAACTTCATTCGTACACTTTTATATCGATATTTATTTAGCAAATAGTGTATTTTTCAAGGCACTCCAAATAATTACTGCTGACAGAGAAGCAATGTTATTTAATTTTTTTTGAATAATCTTTTACTAAACCTATTTTAAAATATTACTAGACTAAGTGCGACCCGTTGGGTCCCATGTTCACACGGGAGGGCTGGTCCCCCAATGCAATATTCCACCTCTCCACCAATTCCAATATTGGTGGCCAGTGGGGGGGGGGGGGGGGGCTTTCTGGAGCGCTAGTATGGGTGTTGTGGGCTGAAGGGACTGGTATCCAGAGGGCTAGTATGGACATTGTGGGCCAAATGGATTTTTGGGGTGGCAGCTCAGTCACTCAAGCCTGATGTGCTGGCGGTTGACTCACGGCTTTTCCTTGAATTTTCATTTAAAGCAGGGTGCAAGGCCACCAAATTCAAATGCTATTTCCTACCTTTTCAAGCAGGGTGCAAGGCCACCAAATTTGTGCAGTTTCTTACCACTTCAAGCAGGGTGCAAGGCCACCAAATTAAATTGCAGTTTCATACCACTTCAATCAGGGTGCAAGGCCATCAAATTCAAATGCAGTTTCATGCCACCAAGCAGGGTGCAAGGCCACCACATTCAAACGCAGTTTCATACCATTTCAAGCACGGTAAAACCCCCATAAAATCACCATAAAACCACACAAAACACCACACTCACAGTTCAGTAGACATTCAGTGTGTTCAGTTGATTCACAGCTCAGCAGAGTCGTGAACTCTCCCTCCTGCATCTTGCAGAGACTGAGCTACACCCACACCTCTGGGTTTTATAATCCTTCCCCCTCCCACCGGAAGGGGAGTGGTCTTCATGGCGTGATTGACAGGAGAGAGATTCTCAACATTTTTCAACACCAATAACACTTTTATTTTTAATTGATGGGAAGAATCCCCTGCACCTGATGTGGTAGCAGTTTTATCTAAAATCAATATACAGTGCAAACAGGAAGTTGTCAAGTTTAGACACCATTTGCAGTGCTTTATTTCGAACCAACCACCACCAACAACCATTTCCAGTGCTTTATTTCAAACCAACCACCACCAATAACCATTTGCAGTGCTTTATTTTGAACCAACCACCACCAACAACCATTTGCTGTGCTTTATTTTGAACCAACCACCACCAACAACCATTTGCAGCACTTTATTTCGAACAAACCACTACCGACAACCTTTTGCAGTGCTTTATTTCAAACCAACCACTTCCGACAACCATTTGCAGTGCTGCATTTCGAAACAACTGCCGCTGACAACCATTTCCAGGGCTTCATTTCGAATCAACCGCTGCTGCCAACCATTTGCAGTGCTTTATTTCAAACCAACCACCACCGACAACCATTTGCTGTGCTTTATTTCAAACCAACCACATTTTCATTTTCAAACTACATTAAGGGCACTCAAGGTCAGTAAAACCACACTCACAGTTTAGAAGACATGTGTTCAGTGTTAGTCACAGCTCAGACTGAGAGACGTGACCCTCTCGCTCCCCCATCTTGCAGAGACTGACTGAGGCACTCACCACTTCCAGGTTTTATAGTCCCTCTGGAAGGGGCGTGGCCTTCAGGAGAGAGAATCTCAACATTTTTTAAACACTAATAACTCTTTTTTTTTTAATTGATGGGGAAAAATCCTCTTGTCCCGCGCAGCTGAGGGGAACTCTGAGTAAGATGGCCAAAAATCACAGCCGTAAGTAGCAGCGTTTTTTTCTAAAATCAATATACAGAACAACAGGAAGTGGTCAAGATCGGACTTTTAGTAAGATAGATATTGATAGTTCCTCCTGGCCAGCTGAGCCTGTGATGTTGCCGATATTATTGGTAATGTAGTGAGTCAGTGGGAAACGAGTTGATGTTTTGTTTTCTTTCACCCACTACCCCAGTGCTAGGGCCCGAGAAGTAAGGTGTCATGTCCTCACACTGCCTCAGCTGAATAATAAGAGCTTATGACAAAGGAGTAAGAGTAGACCATTCAGTAAGAACTTGCTGATCTGATATTGAACTTGGCTTCGATTTTCTGCTTGTTCCCCATAACACTGAACCTGCCCAAAGAAGGAAAATCCATCTAGGCGTTGAATATATTCAGGCTTCATTGCAGAAGTGTAGAATTTCAAATATCCACGGCCCATCTGAGCGAAGAACTCACTTCTCATTTTCACCTTATTCCGAAAATAGTAAAATATACTTGAGGGGAAACATCTGCATCTAATTTCCAATGTTCCAATAAAATTAGCTCTCATTTTTCTAACCAATAATTTCCTACATTATATTCTTATAGCTTCAAGATTGATCTTTATTCACAAAAATATTTGAGACTTTCTGTTCCTCGTTCTGCTTTAATCTTGCAGCTACACTTGAAAACTATAGGAGCCAGGTGAGGCCGGTAATTCAGCAAAGGCAGAAACATGCCATTGTTGTACACTTTGAAATAATTAAAAAAAGCTCATGGTGAGACAATGAAAAAGGAAATACATTATGAAGAAAGAGAGTTGGAAGGAGCTATGCAGATGCTGGTTTTCACCGAAGATAGACACACAATGCTGTAGTAACTCAACGGGACAGGCAGCATCTCTGGAGAGAAGGAATGGGTGATGTTTCGGTTTGAGTGTGAAGAAGGGTTTCAGCCCAAAATGTCACCCATTCCTTCTCTCCAGAGATGCTGCCTGTCCCGCTGACTTCCTCCAGCATTTGTGTCTATCATTAAGAGAAAGAGCACTGAATTGTGCAGTTTTGGTGGTCATTACAGTAAGATCGAGGCATAAGCAATTACAGATGCAGGAATCATGTGCAAAAAAACAAACTGCTGGAGGAACTAACTGGGTCAGGCAGCATTTGTGGAGGGAAATGGATAGACATCATTTTGGATCAGGGCCCTTCCTCATATGTCTGAAGAAGGGGACAAGACCAAAATGTCATCTGCCCATTTCCCTGCACAGATGCTGCTAAGTTCCTCCAACAGTTTGTTTTTGTTTTTGCATTACATTAAGATTTATTTTTCCTTAACTATGATCTTAATTATGAAATTCAGATTTCTTTGCAGGTGGCAAATAGCCATATTTTTTCTCAACATTTATAAGGCAGGACATCACATCTTTAATTTATTTTTCCTACCAGTTACTTTAGTAAATAACTGCACCTGAATAAAGTGCCAGAAAAAATAAGATCTTCCTGGAAAACAATCATTTTGTGATGTTATTCCCTTATCAGCTGGATTTTATTCTTCCCGAGTAATATTTTGTGCCATTCGTAGAGGTGATTTGTATGATATCTTGATTTATATATAGATGTTATAACTGCAACCCTATGAAAGTAAGAGGAAACAATCAGAGAGACAGAAAAGCTACATTTCTAAGATTAACAACTAACAGATATGCTTTAATTAAAATATCTTCATACCTACAGACAAATCTCATTGCACAAATGTGATGACTATAAATGACTATTTGATGCTAAGCTCAGGATAACTGTTTTATTTCTGGAACTTCCCAGGCATATACTGTTTGAAAAAGTGCTATGAAATGCTTTAATTAATTGGAGACAAATAAAGATTGGCTACTGCCTGTAGACTATCAATATATTACCCCTTTCACAAGAGCCAAATATTTGAAGATTACTTTCTGCATTTGACGCAGGCATTGTGTTTAAACAAGCCATGTATTTAAATAAAAAGAGAAGTTAAAAAAAAAATAACGGTAGTAATCAAATGGATGTGGGAACTAGGATGATTTATGGCTGTTCAGCCTTGTAGTCAAATATAGGGGTCAGAGTCGGTGAAGTGAATTGATCTAGCCTGGAGCACATTTCGCTCTCGGTCTTCACACACATACACACAGGTTCATCAGCCATCTCAGGATGGATTTCTCAAAAGGAGATTAATAACAGTGAGGCATTCTTGAAACATATCTTGCCTGATATACATTGTAACTGGTTTTCACTTTTATGCAAGCGTTTTTAAAAGGAGACCACACAATAATATGCAAACATGTCATGCATTTAGTGTTTGCCTCCATTAATCTTCTCCATTAGGTTTGAGAGGCTGTTTCTAATACAGCATTTCCTCCATCTTCCAAAGTAATAGCAGAAATTTACAGCTCATTTGTAAAATCCTATGATTTCTATAGAACCAATTTTGTCATTGGTTTAGAATGATAAAATGCTTTATTCCTAATGCCCAGTTATAAGTTGCAATCTAAAACTATTTGGAAATACATGTTTGGATGCTGTGATTTGCTGCCGGATTTTTTTGTACCTATCTCCCCCTTCTTTCTGCAGTGGACACTGCTTGAGAACAGTCCCTCAGAGTGTGTGGGGACCTCAGTGTAAATTGGCCTGGTGCATCCCGAGTACATTTTTGCTGTGTTTATGATATCGTGCAGTGCCTTTACCTTGATACACTGCTTCATTCCCAGAATATGGAATAGATGAAGGTGTCGAAAACATGGAAACATTGTTTGAATTCATATAATTCAGCACTGCCACATTATGGGAAAAGTTTCTTTAAGATTTAAATGTGGAATATATATACATATATAGAATAGATATCTGGCAATGAGAATATGCAATAACCTTTATAATATTATTTTCATTCAAGACTGCACAAGCATGGCACTTGCTGGTAACGCCCAGAAATGTTTGATTGAATTTGTGTTCTTCATTTGACCTTTGAAATTCTAATTTACGTGGTATACCCAAGTGAAAATCAGCAACTTTTGACGGGGAAATCTAAGAAAATAGGAGAAATACTGTGTAGGACAAATCAGAGAGGAAAGTTGTAAGAGCATGGAGGTTGAGCTACTGCTTACAGCACAGGAGACCGATCCTGACTATGGGTGCTTGTTTGTTTGTTCTCCCCGTGACCAGCGTGGGATTTCTCCGAGATCTTCGGTTTCCTCCCACACTCCAAAGACGTACAGGTTTGTAGGTTCATTGGCTTGGTATAAATGTAAATATTGTCCCTCGAGCGTCGGGTAGTGTTAGTGTGCGGGAATCGCTGGTCGGTGCGGACTCGACAAGCCAAAGGGCCTGTTCCCACGCTGTATCCCCAAAACTAAAGGCTAAAGCAGATCTTGAAGTAGTATCTCCTTGTTTAATTGCGAGGGATAACATGTTCAGAGTATTATACGCCTGGGTAAATACATGAAGTCATTACATGATAACTCAAATTTGAGAGTGGTATCGGTGGGGGAGGAATGGAGCTTGGGAGGAATGTTTCAGCAAAGATCAGAGCAACTAAGTTCACTTAGACAGGAAAAGATATGAAAGATTGAAAGATATGAAAAATTTCCTCTTTAAGCCATCAGATTTCTTCAGTATACTATGTGGGTGTGGGAGATTTTAGATGCAGCTTAGATGATTGTAAATTTGCAGGCCATGGGACTATTTTGGCTTGACGCAGCCAAATGGAGAATAGTTCATCATGCTCTTGACGAGCTTTGTAGGAAAGCTTTGAAGAGTCAGGACAAGAGTTCCTTGCTATATAAAATCCTGTTCTTTCAGTCGCAGTATTTATGGGATGGAACACATCATCTTCTTGTTCATTGCGACTCCCAAGGATGTTAACAGTGGAGGAATTAGAAGTGGTAATGCTGTTGAATGTCCTCAGGTTGCTGTGAACTTTCTCGTGCTGGAAATGATCATTACCTGGCAAACTTGCACGAATCTTACTTGAATTTGTTAGCTCAAGCTTGAGCGTTTTCGATGCTTCATTGCACGATGACTCAGTACCGAACGTAATGCAAACATCATCCGAAATAACGATTCTGACTCGATGAGGAAGTCACAGATAAAACAACTGAACACAGGTAGATCTAAGCCACGGATGGGAGGAATTCCTGAGATGAAATAATTGCCGTCCAATGACCACAATATTCTTCATTTGTGCTCTGTATGACTCCAGTCATAAGGCAGATTTCCCCGATTATTTCAATTTTACCAAGGCCCCATGTTGACAAACTATGTCATGTCCAGTTTTGAAGTCAAAAGCAATTCCTGTTACTTTGTCAATAGACAGCATCTTTTTCACTAGACTAAAACTGCAGTAACATTTAGAATCCAGCAGTAACTGAGCTATCGGTGGGTTGATTAGCCAGTGCCAGTTGGTCACTTTGTTTTCAACCATTTTCTTACTTGCCTGGAGCACGCACGAGAGAGGTCAAGCGGCGGAATAAGTCCTTTAAAATCTATAAAAGTTATTTCTGTGCATCACTTTATATTTTTAATACATTTAATATGTTCCTCTGAAAGCAGCCATATACTGTATGTGCATGGCAATTTGTTTATGAGAGTAGGACATCATTGAGAGTGGATCTGCCCTGGTTTATGTTGACAATACAATAGGGTATTTTTCTGCATCATTGGGAAAGTGTGTTTGTGCTGCTCTCAGAGGCAAAGGCTACATATGATCTCATCACATTGCTATTTCCTATGTTTTCCTGAAAGACTGCGGTTGGTTTCCTTGCACATGTTTGGCAAAACTTTTATGATTTACCACTTTCTGGTATTTTGAAGAACATTAAAGTCCACATTTGCTCCTGTCTTAAGAGCACTATGCCAACATATCCAATGGGTCTGCCTTGCCATGAGGTGAGATGTGGTCAAGAATCACACTGGGGAACTTGGAAAGTTAGATCAAAGTCATGATTCTCTAGGCATGGATACAGCAGCCCATTGTTAACTAGTCGGTGTGATGGCTAATTTCATGAGACGAACTGGCTTGGATGTGTCTTTGCTATGTTTGATTGCAATGCCAAGTTTGCCTTCAGGGAGCTTTTCTTATTGTACTTTAACATTACAGGTTAGGGATCATTTGAATGCCAGGCATGCTGAAAAATTATCTGCGAGTAAAAATTGGTCGGCATGGTTCTTTTGAACTCGTAGTGCAGTGGAGTGGGGTCGTTATGTAGTTATAGGTAGTCGAGGATAGCCGTAGGCAATCTCCTTTGCTGACCGGGCATTTTAATTGGCTCATTGGGATTTTCAGGACCAAGGAAAACCGACCAGTAATGTAAAATGCCCGCTAAACTTTATTAAAAGTTGTCTGGCTTCTTAAAAGTGTCTCCACTCCTTCTCCCCCCCCCCCCCCCCCCCCCCCCCCGCGCTCTCTAAAGGACTTACCGTACAGTGGCAGCCACCTTTACCTTACTGTTCATTGCGGGTGTGAATTTTAGACAGCGCTCCCCCGCTTTCCCTGCTCCCCGCCTTTGCGATGTGTTTGTGTGTGTGTGTTGACGGTCGATCCGGCTCGTGGTTTCATTGCTGACGGTCGATCCAGCTCGAGGTTTTTCAGGCGAGTGCCCTGGAGCTTGAAGGTCGAAGAGAGTCACTGAAAAGTCGCGTTAGTGGGACAGGCCCTTAACAACAGTTTACAGTTTCAAGGTCACTGTGAACGATAGCAGCTTCTTATTTCATATTTACTTAAGTAAAGTACTCAAAGTCCCCATGGTGGGATTAGATCTATTTTTTCTGGATCAACACTCAAAGTTGAATTAGTAGTTTAATTGTGAAACCACTGTGCTACAGTAATCACTTTTATTAATATTTGGTCAGTGTATGGGCAGCATGTGGCGCAGCAGTAGAGTTGCTGCCTTACAACACCAGAAACCTGGATTCAATCCTGTGCATGTGTGGGTTTTCTCTAGGATCTTCGGTTTCCTCCCACAGTCCAAAGATGTTGTAGGTTAATTGGCTTGGTATCATTTTAAATTGTCCCTAGTGTGTGTAGGATAGTGTTAGTGTGCGGGGACCACCGATTGGCGCAGACTCAGTGGGCCGAAGGGCCAGTTTCCATACTGTATCTCTAAACTAAACACTAAAATATATAAGATTGATGAAGTTCCATAAATCTGGGTGGCTTCTGATTTCCACATCTGTCCCAATGTCAGCCTGTCAGAGTCCAGCTTTCTGCAGACTCTGGTGGACAGATCTTGCTATACAAAAGCAGAAGGGGCAAGAGGATGCCCCTAGTAGTAATTCAGTGAGCTCAGATGCCTGCCAGGACTCACTTGTATGGAGTCGACATGGCTTACAACAGGATTATCGGGTGGCAGTTCTCATGATCACCATTATTACATCATTAGCACAAAGCACTATGTTTACATATCTACTGTGCTGTGGCAAGTAAGAATTTCATTGTTCCATGTTGGAATATATGACAATAAACTCGTGTATTGATATTATTTTCAGAACTTGTAATATTACTATAGCAGTGGCCTTGCAATATAATAACAATGAAACCCATGTTGTTATCAGTCAATTCAAAATACCCAATAATTCTTCTGAGTGCATTAACAGGGAACGTGAATGACTTCAAATTACTTAATTCAACCTCGGTGTAAATAGAAATGTATATTTTCAAAGCTACAGATATTTATATTCATCACAATTAGTTTTGTTTTTATTTCTGTTTAAAAATATTCTCCAGTCTATGGCTAGGGTCAATCAGATTGATGACATGAATTGATTTAATGCCATTTCTTTAAATTTATAGGTGCATTAAAGTTAGCCTTTAGCCATTGTCCATTCAATTAACATTTGAACCTCCAATGACCTTAATAAGATGGAAAGGTTCTAATATATTTCAGTTTTTCAGAGACACAAGTAGAATGTTAAAATGTGTTGCACAAATTCAGTCTTTATCAAATGTCTCAATTTTCAACAATATACAGAGAGTGCACGAGAGCGAGTGATAGGGTGGCTGGTTTTGGTCATATGATGACAACTAGTTCCTTTTATGATGGGTAAATTGGAAACCTACTCTAGCCGATTTAGGGGAATTAAAAATGCGTGAAAATTGAGTACTTTGTAATCTAGAAAAATCACACGGCCCTGTGAACCCCTTTTGGACATTTTTATGTTAAAGGTTAAGATTAATTCCAGCTTGTCATTGTTGTGTAAGGGCATAAACTATGTCAAACAGAAACAAACACTGGAAAATCATGTTGGTATAACTCAGATGGTAGCATTCTTGGTACAGAATCTAAAGGTTTGGAATTCAATTTCTATCACTGTAGCTTCCAAACTTTGCTGCAACTTCAGTGCAGTTGATCAGTGGTACAGCAGTTACAACTGTACTTCATGACAAGCGGCTCGGGACTTTGTACAGTTTCAAAGAAACACAATGCAAACTCGAGGAAAAATACCTTACCTTCCATCTGGACCATTGAAGCTCTTGACTCAATATTGAACTCGACAATATTAGTTAAGTAGCTGTTCCTGTTTGTGTCAGAACTGAACATTTCTGATGGGACATCTTCCACCTTACCTCAGGCCAAATACGCTGCCTGGTTTGCTGGTTATTTCTAGGATCCTCTTGATTTTCCAGCAACACCAGTTTCAGCATGTGCTTTCTTCAATTCTCTAACTGCCCTCATTCATCAATTAACTCTAGAACTGAAACTGGACGAGGCTCAAAGGGCTGGAGGAAGGCAGCACCCCTAGAGGGTATGGATAGGTGATGTTTCAGGCTGGAGGCCTTTTTCAGATTAAATGGAGGGGAGGGGGGAGGAGGGAAAGCTGAAATCCTGGAGGGGCAGGACAAAGCCTGACAACCTAATAGGTTGATACAAATGAGGAGGAATTTAATACTGGTGAGGAAGGATTCTTGATAGGCAGATGGCCGAACAGAGGCCAGAGATGAAAGGACAGAAAGTGTGAGACAAAAGGAGATGAGAGTTACAAATTGTGAGAGAGAGGCAGGAATGTAAGTGGAAGGGGAGGGATGAAATAGGTGCGAGTTTAGGTAGGGAAACGGGGAGGAAAGAGGGGTTATAAAGGAGAAACAGGGAGAGGGGCATGGTGATGTGGTTACCTAAAATTGGAGAATTCCAAGTTACCCAAGCCACACGAGGTGCTGTTCCTCCATTTTGCCTGTGGCCTCACTCTGGCAATGGAGGAGGCCCAGGACTGAAAAGTCAGTATGGGAATGGGAAGTGGAGTTAAAATGGTTAATAATGGGAGACCCACCGGACACAGCTGAGGTGTTTGGCGGAATAGTCGCCGAGTCTATGCCGAAGTACAGGATGCCACATCGCATGCAGTAGATGAAGATAGATGAGATGCATAGGAACCGGTGCCTCACGTGAAAGTTCTCTCTCTGCCTCCTGCATTCTATACTCTGCGCCGTGCGCACACACCAGCAGGCTCTTGCTCCGTCTCTCCCGCAGCTCCGGGCCTCAGGTACTCAGATCAACAATGGACCTCAACTTCCCTTCATCCTCCATTGGATTCACGCTTTCAATAAATGCTTCCTCGCTTACCTCCTCCTGTTGCCTGGACAACACAGATGTTCCCTTTGTTCTCCCCACCCCTCCGTTTTGCTGCAACTTAAATATTGCAAAATGCAATCAGTTCCAAGGGGAAAAACAGTGGAAATAGTTGTATTTTGCCAGAGCTTCTTTCCCACAAGGACCAGGTTTATGTGCCAATGAAATGTTATGGCCATTTACTCCATTGGAAGTGACCTGTCTGGCTTTGCGACACTGCTGCCTCTTGTTGGGGTTCAGTCCCATTCGGGCCATCACTTCATTGCTGTGTACAGATAATCAGAAACTATTGCCCGAGGATCAGTAAGTGGCACAGTAGAGCTGCTGCTGCACATCACCAGAAACCTGGGTCCAATCCTGACCTCGGATGTTGTCTGTGTGGAGTTTACACATTCTTCCTGTAATCGCATGGATTTCATCTGGGTGTTCAGTTCCTTCCCACATCACAAGGACGTGCAGGTTTATAGGTTAATTGACCTCTGTAAATTGCTCCTCGTGTGCAGGGAGTAAATGCGAAAGTGTGACTAGAACTAGTGTGAACGGGTGGTCACACGGATGGTCAGCATGGACTTGGCTAGTCGAAGGGTCGGTTTTCATACTATACCTTTCAATCAAGTGACAGAGGCAAGAGAACTTCATTAGTGAGCCCGTCATTTTTCTTTTGCTCTGCTATTTGCCTTGAGTGGCCATCATGGCCACATTTACGTGGATCTTCACAAAGAAGACTATCTACAAAGAACAATGATGTTCCAGCTTTGAGGATTCATAGACCTGAAACATTAATCTATTTCTTTCTCCACAGAATGCTGCCTGACCTGCTGAATACTTCCAACGCGCTCTATTTTGATATGAATTAGCACAAAGGGTCCCATAACTTTACCTTTGATTTGGAGAAAGTGAATTAAGGAACTTCTAAAGAGCCATTGTCACTATAAACTGAAAGTGAATAAGACAGCAAATTAAACTCTTATAGCTGCAGCAAGGCCAAATAGGATTCTTGACATCCAAGAATCCCGAGGAGACGTGTAGGAAGGAACTGCAGATGCTGGTTTACATCGCAGATAGACACAAAATACTGGAGTAACTCTGCGGGACAGGCAGCATCTCTGGATAGAAGGAATGGGTGGCGTTTCAGGTCGAGACCCAAACGTCACCCATTCCTTCTATCCAGAGATAAAGATCTGGTTGATTATGTCAGCATTAGATGAGATACGGCTTGGAAAGAAACAGGTATCTTTTTCATTGATGAGATTATTATTAATGTTTAATGTTTTATGTATCACTGTATGTCATGTTGTCACTTGCGGGCGGAGCACCAAGGCAAATTCCTTGTATGTGAATACTTGGCCAATAAACTTATTCATTCATTCTTAGCACTGGAAAGTACCTTGGAGGAAAGTACCTTGGAAGAAATTTAGAAGGTGGAGAAAACAAAATAGATTAGCCGTAATTGAATGGCAGAGCGGACCCAATGGGCTGAATGCCTAATTCTGCTCCTATGTCTTGTGGACTTAATCTCAGGAATGAATAGCATACTAACATTCCAAATGTTCATTCTCAGATTGTGGTCAGGTAGAGTTATGGAGTGGATGACTACGCAATGTGTCTGCTTTCCGAGCTTAGCCAATGATCTAACGTACAAAAAGACAAAAAACATTACTATAGCACCTTAGACGTCCCTTTTTAAACCATCTTAAAAAACGCCAAATAATCAAAGAGGTGCTTTTAAGGGGAATCGCAGGAAGCACATAAATATGCTTCCACAACAAGCAGGTGATAATGTCCACACAAAATGTTTTATTAATGGTTACAAGTAACAGTTAGGTCAGATGGATAAGCAGGGACTCCTGATCTTACTGTAACTATTACCAAGAGATCCCAGCACCCATGGTTTCATGCTTCTCCCAGAAGTGAAATGTCAACAATGCGGAATGTCTTCAGCATTGAAACATCAGTCTAGTTTTTTGAGCACAAATCTCTGCACTGGGAGCTGACTCCGACTGTTTCACAATGGCGGGCATGCTATCAACCGAGCCAGAACTGACACGGTGACTGGAATCACAGAATCGCTCACCACAGATGACAAAAAAGGCAACAAGCAATACCATAATTAGATTTAATTATCTTTGTTGATAAATTGCGCAATTATTGCCCACCAATAGCCATCCCTAAACTACTCAGCTCAACCGCATACACAAGTTGTACACTGTCACTTGATGTGTTTTAGCAAAGACTAACTGATGTTCCTGTTTGTAGAACTGTTGGGAGGATCTTCTGATGCTGTCCCCATGTAATGACGAGGACTGCAATACCTACGGGCGCTGCTCATCTTTGCCAAGGTGATGGTCTGGAATAGTGTATTTTCCTTCCTTTACCAGCTTTTCTCTTTGCGTTTTGATGTCAGTCAGCCGTTTGTACTGTGGGCAAGAAAACGCAAACCACCAATGTTAGCAGCACATTCGAAGCCACAGAGATCTGTCTATCCGGGTAATTGGAAAACATAAGACCATCGACACCATATTTATCAATTTGGCGATGTAACCAGATAACCTGCACAACCAAAATTGATGTAATATTCACGCTACAAATGTACGCAGCGCCAGTGAACAATTTAAAATTCAAGAGACACAAAGTGCTGGAGTAACTCAGCAGGTCAGGTAGCATCCCTGGAGAGCATAGGTAGGTGACGTTTCGGGTCAGGACCCGACCTTAAACATCACCTATCCACGTTTTTCAGAGATGCTGCCTGACCTGCTGAGTTACTCCAGTGGTGAGTCTCTCTTTTTGCAAACCAGCAACTGCAGTTTCTTGTACCGACGATTTAAAATTCAATTGTGTTTTGAGATGATAAATTTAAAATTGCATGGTTCGACTGAGCATTGAGCATGTCACAGCTGAACCTTTTTTAAGTGCCTGTGACAACACAACATATCATTTCTACCCTCAAGACCTGCCGACTCACCAGTTTGTCTCGGTGGAGACATTCATAGAAATCCTCCAGCTCCAGTTTACATTCCGTTTTGGCTCTGATCTTTCCAATTCCATGCGCACATTCAATCCACTCCTTTTCAAATACATGGCAACGGGCTGCCCGATTCCAGGGCTGTTTACCACTTTGGATCAGCATCCATTTGTCGATATCGATGCCCAGCTTTCCCTGGATGTCAATGAATGGCATGGCTGTGGGATAGGGAAGAGTTCACACAGGAACTTTAGACTTTACTTTAGAATTTAGAGATACAGCATGGCCCTTGGGCCCAGAGTCTACACCGACCAGAGATCACCCCGTACACTAACACTATCCCTCACACTGGACAATTTACAGGAGTCAAATCATCTCAGCTTACAAATCTTTGGAGTGTGGGAGGATACCGGAGCATCCGATCTCTGACCCGTTCCTGTGATCAGAGTTTTTACGTGGCTGGTCAACGGAACCACACTGAAGCTACGGTCAAGAAAGCACATCAACACCTCTACTTCCTTGGTTTGTCAACAGCTCCTTCTAAAACCACAAGAAATTGCAGTCTGAAGAAGGGTTTTCGGCCCGAAACGTTGCCTATTTCCTTCGCTCCATAGATGCTGCTGCACCCGCTGAGTTTCTCCAGCGTTTTTGTCCACCTTCGATTTTCCAGCATCTGCAGTTCCTTCTTAAAGAAATTGCAGAGCGTTGTGGATGTAGCCCAGTCCATCACATAATCCCCCCCCCCCCTTCTCCCCTCCCATTATCATCACTTCCATTGCCTTGGGAATGCAGTCAAGGATCATTCCCTCCTCTTCCCTCTCCCGTCAGGTAGAAGATACAAAGACCTGAAAGCATGTCCCACCAAATTCAGGAACAGCCCCTTCCCTGCAGTTATCAGATTACCAAATGGTCCTCAAATAAACTAAGGGTGCAGACAAGATCTTCAACCAACCCCATTGGGGCCCTTGCATTTTTTTTGATTTGCACTTTTTCTGTAGTGTAACACTATATTCTGCAATCTGGTACTTTTCTCTTTGCCCTACCTTCTGTACTTTTGTATGATCTGATTGTACTCAGGCATTGTGTGATCTGAATGGACAGCATTTCACTGTATTTTTGATACACAAGACATTCATAAACAAGTACTAATACACTTGATGCCTGACTTAAGTTTTACTAACTACTCGTTGCTTCAATTAGATGGTCTATACTACCTAAAATTATTCCATGTCACTATTAACGACACAAAGGACATAGGACAATACAATGGCGATTGGCAAGGGCACAGTCACAATTACTGATGAAAAGATTAAAATACCATTTATACACTTCCTTCAGCATGTAGAAATGATCATATGTAGATATGAGCATGTAGATTATCCAGCCCCTCACTCAATATTTTGGTTAATTTCTCACCTCAGCACCACCGCTTTTCTAACCTCATTCCACAATGCCAGATTCCCTCTACATTCAGAGGGGGAAATGACCTGCACTTACTAACCCCTGGGCTCTTTATATGCATCTCTCTTAACCAAGCCCAGATTCCTTGCCGTTCCTCCGTAGTTGCATTGAACAAAATCCAACTGCTGCAATTCCTACCCCGGTCCTCCATCACCCGCACCCTGTCCTCCATGACCCGCACCCTGTCCTCCATGAGCCCCTCCCTGTCCTCCCCACCTGTCCTCCATGACCCCCTGTCCTCCATCACCCCACCCTGTCCTCCATGACCCCCTCCCTGTCCTCCATGAGCCCCCACCCTGTCCTCCATGAACCCCCCACCCTGTCCTCCATCACCCGCACCCTGTCCTCCATGACCCCTCACCCTGTCCTCCATGACCCCTCACCCTGTCCTCCATGACCCCCCACCCTGTCCTCCATCACCCGCACCCTGTCCTCCATGACCCCCCACCCTGTCCTCCATGACCCCCCACCCTGTCCTCCATGACCCCCCACCCTGTCCTCCATGACCCCCCACCCTGTCCTCCATGACCCCCCACCCTGTCCTCCATGACCCCACCTGCACCCTGTCCTCCCTGACCCCTCACCCTGTCCTCCATGACCCCCCACCCTGTCCTCCATCACCTGCACCCTGTCCTCCATGACCCCTCACCCTGTCCTCCATGACCCCCCACCCTGTCCTCCATCACCTGCACCCTGTCCTCCGCTTCCACTCCCCCCACACACACATGACCCTCGCTCCCCTCGGGCTGCCTCAACACCGGGATCCGACCCGGCCAGTCCTCAGCCCCGACCTCAGCCACTCAGCCACCCAGCCCCGACCGCCGCCGCCTCTCACCTTCTGTCCTTCCCCAAGCGCAGCGCAGCCTCGCAACCCGGCCGGTCGTGAAACGGACGCCGACTTTACGTCTTTACTCCGCTGCCGCTGCCGCCGCGTCTCTGCCGCCCCCTGGTGTCGCGGCGCGGTACCGCCCCCTGGTGCCGCGCCCCGGTACCGCCCCCTGGTGCCGCCCCCTGGTGTCGCGGCGCGGTACCGCCCCCTGGTGCCGCCCACTGGTACCGCCCCCTGGTGTCGCGGCGCGGTACCGCCCCCTGGTGCCGCCCCTGGTGCCGCCCCCTGGTGTCGCGGCGCGGTACCGCCCCCTGGTGTCGCGGCGCGGTACCGCCCCCTGGTGCCGCCCCCTGGTGTCGCGGCGCGGTACCGCCCCCTGGTGTCACCCCCTGGTGTCGCGGCGCGGTACCGCCCCCTGGTACCGCCCCTTGGTGCTGCCCCCTGGTGTCGACCCCTTGGTGCTGCCCCCTGGTGCCGCAGCGCCATCCTGCGCCAAGGGCATCTGCTGCATCGAGCACAGTGTACAAATATACCAAGCTTTTAGTTCAAAAGTATAGTGGAAATTATCTATCTGAGGAGGGACTGGCATAGTACTATTTTTTCAGAGCCTCGGAAAAACTATTGACAGTCCCTCCGAAGATAGATAATTTCCACTATACTTTTGAACTAAAAGCTTGGTATATTTGTTTTATATCCCTTCATAACATCTAATAAAAATAAAAAGTACAGAAAATAAATCGACTTACCCCATTCTTCTGCATAAACTGTCTTGAAATAGCTGAGTGCGCGATATCCTCAATGAAAGATAACAGAGTAAAACTTGAACTTTCTATCCAATACTAGTCCAATTATCCAGAGTTCCTTTTAACGAGCTTTCCGTACAATGTACAGTCTTGCTCAGCATTGTCGTCTGCGCGTTCGTGGTTCGAATTGAAGCAAATTTCGTGACCGGGTTTTGAGCATGCGCAGTTTTACCAAGGAAGAAATTAGTAAAAAGAGCATGCGCAGTGCTGCCCAGGAGAAAATAGCAAAAAATAATCGGAGCTAGTGCAATTTATTTTTTATTCATCGAATACCGATTGACCAATCACATTTCTAGAATACTCATGAATATTCATAGAAGGGATATAAAACCAAATATACCAGAGGCTCCTCCAGTATCTTTGCACAGAACAGCGCAGCCCAGCAACATAGACACAAAATGCAGTGCAAGCAGCATCTCTGGAGAGAAGGAATGAGTGAGGTTTTGGGTCAAGACCCTTTTTCAGACTGATTCAGGGGAGAGGGAGTCATAGAGATATGGAAGGGTTAGATGTGAAAACGATAGATCAAAGCAGATGTGTTAAGAAAAATGTAGAATTATTGTTGGCTGACGGAAAGATGACAAGGAGGCATACAATCAGTAATATTAATCAGGATAGTGAAACTAATCAGAGGGCTAGAGTGGGGGAAGAACAATGTTGCCGATTGTATGCCTCCTTGTCACCTTTCTCTCAGCTAACCGTGAACACTTCTACATTTCCTTATAATTGTTTGCTTTGATCGTCTTCATACATACCTCTAGACTCCCTCTATCCTGACTCAGTCTGAAGAAGGGTCTCAACCCTGAAACGTCACTCATTCCCGACTCAAAACGTCACACCTTTCCTTCTCTCCAGAGATGCTGCCAGTCCTGCTGAGTTACTCTGACTTTTTGTGTCTATCTTCAGTATAAACCAGCACCTGCAGTTGCTTCTTACTCATTCCTTCTCTCCAGAGATACTGCCTGTCCCGCTGAGTTACTCCAGCATTTTGTGTCTATCTTCGATGTAAACCAGCATCTGCAGTTCCTTCCGGCTGCACAACAACAGGCCCTTAGGCCCACAATGTTTGCACTGGACATGAGAATAAGACCAACTCTTATCTGCATGCAAAAAATCCATGTCCCTCTACTCCCCCATATTGATACTAAAAGTGTTTAATACCGAGACAGTGGCAAATAAAGAGTTGCATTGTGGCTTGGTTCGGCAACTAGTGCGCCCAGGAGCATAAAAGACTGCAAAAAGTTGTAAACACTGCCCAGTCCATCATTGGCTCTGACCTCCCTACCATCGAAGGGATCTATCGCAGTCATTGCCTCAAAAAGGCTGCCAGCATCATCAAAGACCCATACCATCCTGGGCACTCACTCATCTCCCCGCTGCCTTCAGGTAGAAGGGACAGAAGACCTGAAATCTGCAACATCCAGGTTCAGGAATAGCTACTTCCGCACAGCCATCAGGCTAGTAAATTCAACTCAAACAAAACTCTGATCGTTAATAGCCCTTTGCACTTTATGTGTTATTTATGTGTATATATATATATATATATATATATATATGCATTGCTATATGGTCACACTGATCTGTTCTGTTCTGTATTTATTTATGCCTACTATATTCTGTTGTGCTGAAGCAAAGCAAGAATTTCATTGTCCTATCTGGGACACACGACAATAAACTCTCTTGAATCTTGAATCTTGAGTGTCATATGTACTGAAAGTGGAACAATTAAATTGTTACTTGCAGCAGCTTAACAGGTCTGCAAACACACTAAACAACAACAAATTCAATAAATAATGAAACAATATAAGTGCAAAAACAAAAGCCCAAAATCAATAGTATGACCAAGATAGTTTGTAGTTTAGATGGTGTTTGTTGTGTTCAAGAGCACGATGATTGTTTGGAAGAAGATGTTCCTGAACCTGATGGTCACAGTTTTCATCTTCTTCCCGATGGCAGGAGTGAAATGAGAGTGCAGCCTGGTTGGTGTGGGTCCTTGATGATGCTGACTGCCTTTTTGAGGCAGTGCCTTCTATTGATATCTTCGATGGTGGGAAGGTCAGTACCCGTGATGGACTGGGTAATGTCTTCCTTTGTCCTGAGCGTTCAAGTTGCTAAACCAGGCTGTGATGCAACCAGTCAATATTCTCTCCGCCGTACACCTGTAGAAAGTCAAGAGAGTGTCGACATATACGAATCTCCTCAATCTTCTAAGGAAGTTGAGACATTGATGATTGCATCAATGTGCTGGGGGCACGACAGATCTTCAGAACTATGCACACCCAGGAGCATGAAGTTGTTGACTCTCCACCACTGACCCCTCGATGACAACGGGTTTGTGTTCTCGGCCTGCCTCTTCTAAAGTCAACAATCAGCTCCTTGGTCTGGCACCCTTCGATCAGACGATTGATCTCCCTCCTATATACTGACTCATCATTCATTAGTGGTGTTGTTGGCAAATTCAAAGACTAAAGCAGGAGACCGGGTGTTGAGGTGCCCCTGTGCTGATGGTTATTGAGGAGGAAGTGTTGTTGCCAATTCATACCAATTGTGGCCTGTTCATGATTTGGTGTATGCCTATCCAAAAGCTGTTTAAATGTCACTATCGTATCTGACTCTCCACCACCACACCCGGCACCCAAAATCCTCCGTGTAAAAGCCTTGGCCTGCACATTTCCTTTAAACTTTGCCCTTCTCACCTTAAAGCTAGTATTGTAGTATTTGATAGTTCCACCCTGAGAAAAAAAGGCTCTGGCTGTGTACCCTATCAATGCCTCTCATCATTTTATATACTTCAATCGGGTCTCCCTTCAACCTCTGGAGTTCTAAAGAAAACCATCAGCAGTCTGTCCAACCTCTCCCTGTAGCTAAAACCTCCTAATCCACGCATCATTCTGGTAAACCTTCTTGATATCCTTTACAAAGCTTCCACACTCTTCCTGTAATGGGGTGACCAGAACTGCACAAATACTCCCTATGCGGTCTAACCCAAGTCCTGTAAAGCTGCATTGTGATGCCCTGACCAATGAAGGCAAGCATACCATGTGCCTTCTTTATCCCTCTATTTACTTGTGTTGCTACTTTCAGGGAGTTATGGACATGGATCCCAAGCCCCCCTGTATATCAATGTATTTAAGGGTCTTGCCATAATCCATACACTTTACCCTTACATTCGATCACTCAAAGTGCAACTTATATTTGCTAAAATTAACCTCCATCTGCCATTTCTCTGCCCATTTCTGTGGTTGATCTACAGTTTATCCCCTTTATATGAGGTTGTACAATATACTTTAGCTTACACTATTATTTGAAAGATTTGTCTCTAATTGTAGCCTGGTGATTGCAGCAGATCTTGTGGGAATGAGGAAGATAGCAGGTTATGGAAAATAATGACAGCTTGAGTTCTGATAAGGTAGTTTTGGCTTTAAACATTCTCCATGAACTGGCGGGTGTTAGTTTAAAGAAATCTGTCCCCAGGCTGTTCTGAGTCAGCCTGTGCTCTGAATGGAATCCATAAACTACCTTCTAAATACATGTTAATAGACAATGTTAGTTCATTTCAATGCATCCATAATGACTAGACCAGATCCAGCAAGCAGCAGAAACTGCATGCGAGGAATACAATGCTGAGGCTATGTGTACGGGGAGAAATATCCTCCAATTATTCTGTTCCGATTCTGTCATGTCATGCTTCCAGCTGCTGAGGATTTGCAGATCTTGTGTTGACCACCAGTTCATAGGTTCATAAGTTCCAGGGGCAGAATTAGGTCATTCGGCCCATCAGATTTATTCCGCCATTCAATCATGGCTGATCTATCTTTCCCTCTCAACTGCATTCTCCCCATAACCCCTGACACCCGTACTAATCAAGGATCTGTCAATCTCCGCCTTAAAAATATCCATTGATTTGGCCTCCATAGCCTTCTATGGCAATGAATTCAACAGATTCACCACCCTCTGACTAAATACATTTCTCCTCATCTCCTTTCTAATGGTATTCTGCGGCTATGGTCTCTGGTCCTATACTATCCCACTAGTGGAAACATCCTTTCCACAACCACTCTATCCAGGCCTTTCATTAATCAGTAAGTTTCAATGAAGCTACCCTCTCATCCTTCTAAACCCCAGCAAGTAAAGTCCCAGTGCTGTCAAACAGTTGTTATTGCTGGGCAATTTATAATCTTTCTTGAGTCTGTTCCCTTAAATCTAAGGGAACGTCAAACAAGAGTGGACACACAACTCTATTAAGCATGTTACCTCTTTACTTTTGGTTTAACCATTTTATCTGTATGTTTTGCCATGTTGTAATAAAAGCAAGAGCACTGTTGTAGACATCACATTCAATTTACAGCATCTATAGCTCAATAGAGTGTAACAACATTAAAATGAAATAGTGAAGAATGATGATCATTTCAACCTGTCCTCCCAGCTATTGTTTTAAAATAGCAACAAGCTTCTTGTGGTGTTACTTCTTGGTAATCAGAAAAAATTGTAAGTTTACGGTTAATTTGTTTAATCTTTCTAACTTTATTGCTTTATTCTTGCTTTGTCATTTATGTATTTATGTTTTTTCACAGGATGAATTGTGATATCAGAGTCTGCTAAAGCTCACAGGACTGAGAATAGCAGGTGGCTTCTTCAACTAAGGGGCACATACTTTTGAGAAGCCTCCTGTATAGAGCCTGGGTTGCAGCAATTTACCAGGATTTCTGAGAACTGGTCTAGCAAGCTATGGTCTAATGGTGCATTTATGTTCAATGTTGGAGGGTCTTCCCTAAGTAAAGCCAAAGGCCCAAGGTCTGGCTCCTTGGAAAAAAATCCTAGAGTGGATCTTGTTCCCCCCTCCCCCCCCCCCCCCCACCCCACCCACCAGCCTCTCCATTCCCTGGCTTTTCCCTCACATCCCACAAAAGTTTCCATTGGAGCAGCATTTATTTAAAAATATTGCATGCATTTCACCCCCATGTCTTTCTTTAACAAGATTTTGAATGGGGTTAAGATCTTCAAGTCCATGCATCTGGTGTGTACGGCACAGTCCTGTTTTGTTTAATGCACCTGCACAGCTGCAGCAAGTAAGAATGTCATTGTCCCAGTCTCGGTGCACATGGCAATTAAACACTCTTGCCTCAATGGATTCCAGAGAACTGGCTACAAGTTTGGTGTGACTGAGGATAGAAATAGTCCAGGACAAATTGTATATTGAAAAGGCAAGAAAATTGAGAAAGGAGAAAGATAAACTACATCAGTGGTGCTTAACCTGGGGGTTGGGACCCCTGTGGGGCGTCATCTGGGGCTTTACCGGGGGATATGAAGGGGTCATAAACAACATATCCATTTGTTGAGCCCATTTTTAGGAACCTAACAAAGGTACATACCACAGACAGTATTTTGTTCGCATATGCACGTACGTATGCCAAAAAGGTTGAGAACCACTGAACGACATGCAGTAGTGGGCATCCGGCCTACTAAGCCCAGCCTGCCATTAAATATGATCATGGCCAATCATCTATCTTAATACCATGGTCCTATTTGCTTCTCACATCCCTGGATGTCTTTTGCATCGCAATATCTATCCATCACAATAAAAATAATTAAAAGAAACATTAAGAAACATAAACATTCTGAAACAGAAAGCAAAGATGAAATGGAGTATAAACAGTGGAGATAACCCTAAGAAAAGATAAACGTTGCAAGATTTGCTCTGCAGACATTCTGATGCTAATGATATAATTGGGGGATGTTCAAGTACTGAGGTTAGGGATGTGCGTGGATGAAGCAACAGGGTTTCAATGGGAAATGTTTCATTTCCTCAGTAACTAAAGGAGACGAGTGATGCTCTCTGTGGGGTGATCCTCTGAGGCTTCATCTCCAGGGGTGGAATCCACTGGCGGTCGTCATCGAGCTGACTGAGCAGCCAATCACATACACAATTTGTAAGAGCAACAAACATATTTTAAAAATTAACTTCTGAAAAATTATAAGGAGCTAAATAAAAATTAGAATATTCACAAGTGATTAAAGTAGAAGGTGAACAACCAGTTATAAAAATACATTTTACCTTGTAGTTCTATATGTTTTCAAGTCTGTGTGTGAGGGAACCCATCTTAAATTGTTTTGTTTGGTTTAGAGATGCAGAATGGGAACTGGCCCTCTACCATCCATCACCCGTTCTATGTTATCCAACTGTCTCTCCACCCCTTCTGGCACTTATACAGCAGCCAATTGATCTACAATCCCACATGTCTTTGGGATGTGGGAGAAAACCAGAGTACTCGAGGGAACCTGTGGGGTCACAGGGAGCACGTGCAAACTCCACACGGACAGCACCCAAAGTCTGGATTGAACCTGGGACTCTGGTACTGTGAGGTACCAGCTGCACCACCATGTTGGTCCCAGTTTGAGGTAGGAGGCGGAGGATGCAAGTTGGGGCTACACTCCTGTAAGTTGTGCCCGTGTTATCCACATAATGTAGTGACCGGCTCCTGTATAAAGAGAGAGTAGGAACCAAACTCTGGATCTGACTTATACTGTAATGGGCCTGTCAGGCGACTGCCAGCGACTAGGACAATGGAATTCACCAAAGTCAGCACCGTGACAACCTACGTTAACCTGGTGACAACCTATGACAACCTACGACAAACCAAAGTGTCGCCACTGTCGCCGAAAATGTTTCAACACGTTGAAAATTCTTCGGTAGTCGCCTAAAAAATCGTGTAAGTGGGACAGGCCCATTAGAGTCTCACCGAAAGTAGGTAACTTCATCGATATCAAGTTATCTATTTATGACCCAGTAGGTAAGACCCAGAAAAAAACAGAGGGACAAGGAGTCTGTAAAAGGAAGTTTAAAAAGATAATAGGCAAAATACTTCGAAGGTGCAGTGTTAACATTGTCAGAATTGTATATTTTACTTTGGATAATGCACTGAAAATGAGAAGGAGTCAATACCATCAAGAGGTACAGTGGCATAGCTGGTAGAGCTGCTGTCTCACTGCGCCAGAGACCCGGGTTCGATCCTGCCCTCAGGTATCCTGCCTGTTTGGAGTTTGCACGTTCTCTCTATGACCATGTGGGTTTCTCTGGGTGCTCTAGTTTCCTCCCACTACCCAAAGACCTGTGTGTGTGTGTGTAGGTTAATTGGTCTCTGTAAAGTTCCCCCAGTATGTGGGGCATTGATGTGAAAGCGGGATAATATAGAATTAATGTGAACAATGATTGATGGTCGGGCGTTGGCTCAGTGGGCTGAAGGGCCTATTTCCATGCTGTAAATATTCTGTAATTTCAATCAATTTAAAGAATCAATTCCAGAAGGCTTTACTGAAACCGTAGAGATTCTTTCAGCTTCAATTCATAAAAACATTCTTTCCTCCAGCCTCCCTTTCTCCTCATACTATCTCTCAGGCACAATGTCATGTTTCTGTCTGAAACTGGAAAAGCAAACAGCTAACAATGGCCCATTTCTTTTCATCATTTTTACTCTTTTGGAAACCTTTCATTAATTTGTTCTATATCTCTCTACATCCGTCTATATCTCTTGTTTCCCTTTCTCCTGACTCTAGGTCTGAAGAAGGGTCTCGACCCGAAACGTCACCCGTTCCTTCTCTCCAGAGATGCTGCCTGTCCCGCTGAGTTACTCCAGCACATTGTGTCTGTCTTAGGCTGTGGGAACAGTCATGCAGTGGATTAACAAATCCTTCCTGCCAGCTGAGAGGCTGCATTCTGATCCCCCGTGGCCATGTGTCACAATCGTACGTTGCCCCAACAGGTCATCTCCCACACATTGTTTCCATTTCGCAATTTTTACTGATGATGTGACTCTACAAATGCTTGTGAGATTTCCACAACTCCTCAAACATCCAGGGCTGTCAGCCCGGAAAAGGAGCCAGATTTTGATCAATTGAAATTTTGATTTAAAGTGGTCACTGTGGGTGTGATCATATTGTAATGGAATTTTTCATTAGCTTCTTGTTTCTACTTTAATTTATAAAACCAACCAAATGTTTTTGCATTTTAAACTGTGATTTATACCCTGTCAATGACGTATGATGTCCAATGGGCCTCTAATTTGTCCTTTTGAGAAATTGAGTTATTTATTTCGTGGTACAGCACGGAAACAGGCCATTTGGCCCATCGGGTCCGAGCCGGCCGGCGATCCCTGCACATTAACACTAGGGACACTAGTGTACGCACACTAGGGACCATTTACAATTATATCAAGCCAATTCATCTACAAACCTGTACGTCTTTGGATGGAAATAAACCAGAGATCCCGGAGAAAACCCACACAGGTCATGGGGAGAACGTGCAAACTCCGCACGGGCAGCACCCATAAGTCAGGAACAAACTGGGCCCTTGGCGCTGTAAGTCAGCAACTCTACCGCTGCACCACCAGCACAAATCTAAAAAAATTAAAACTATTTCTGAAGTTTTGGTGCAATGTGAGATTGCAAACCAAAATACATAATGGTTGAACAAATTCCTGCCCAGGCCCACAGTAACTGCCCACAGGGAGGCGGTTAATAGTTGTGTACTGAATGTTCTATGGTCAGGATCTGTGTTATGAATGCAAATAGTATTTCAGTTTGAAGTGATGAGTACGCAGTGAATTGTGCTCCGTGAGCTTTATGTGGAAATGTATAGTAATCAAACCAACCATAGAACTGGATGGCACCAAACCAACGGCAAATCTTTCACAACATGAAGAGTCTGTAGGCCTGGTGTTGACAATAATTTTTATTTTAATAGCACAAAGCATGGGGAGCAATAGAGACAGGAAGTGGGTGCATATTCCCCCAAAGATTATATGATCTCAACCAAGATCTAAAGTTTATGTTTCATGTTTTCTTGCCAAGATGGAGAATAATAGGTTAAGGAGCATACCTTAAAATATAGTGAAATTGCTCATTGGCAAGACTTAATTAGGGCACGATGAGCCAATACTGGGGCTGTCACAGTTCACAGTTACAAACCAGGTGCAGACCAGGTGATCAAAACCATTAAGCTGGTGGTCAAATTATTATTTTTTTGGTTTAGATTAGCGATACAGCTTGGAGACAGACCCTTTGGCTCACCAAATCCTCGCCGACCAGTGATCCCCAACACATTAAGACAATCCCACACACACTTGGGACAATTTACAATTATACCAAGCCAATTAACCTATAAATCTGTCTGTCTTTGGAGTGTGGGAGGAAACCGGAGATCCCAGAGAAAATCTGTGGGGGTCACGGGAAGAACGTACAAACTCCATACAGACAAGTAGACAAGTCAGGATCGAGACCGGGCGTCTAGTGCTGGCGCTGTAAGGCACCAAGTTTGCCGCTGTGCTGCCCTTGTTTGCATCTCTTTTCATGAGGCAACTTCCATTTATTAGAGGTGGCTATGGAGGTTTCAACCAGTAGGGGGCCCTTTGCCCTGACCTCAGTCTGAAGAAGAGGACAAGAGGCTGATGCTGGAGACCCTGATGGATAAATGCAGCACCTCATGTGGAAGCTTTTGATGGTAGGGAGGGGTGTGCCCTTGATGGACCGGGCTGAGCCCGCCACTCTGCAAACTCTTGCATTCCTGTGTTGGAATTGCCATCCCAGATCACGGTACAACCAGTCAGGATAAGGCTAAGATGTGTCCGTGGATGTTTGTAGATGAAGGCTAAGCGGATGTGTTCTCACATGATGGTTCAAAACCTATTGTTTTACAAAATCTATACGTGGACCAACACTGGAGTACTTTGGGGTCATCTAGTCGGGAGGAATAGCAAGTGTGTTTTGGATTCATTTGGATTACTCACAATTCAGAACAATAATAATGTTCTAAAATTCAATGACACATTTTAAATGATTGCTAAAGCAGGAAAATGTCTTTACATAAATGTCAAATTTTCTGAAGCACAGGCCTTAAACTTAAAAATGGCATGAGGATTTAGTAGGAGAGTTAGATTAAACCAGGTTATTCAAGCACGGAAAGCAATGGGCTAAACATTTGTTTATTTTTCCTGATCCAGTTTTGAGTGTTGGTGCATGTGTGAGCATGCTCATGTGCGTGTACATGTGCATGGCAGGTGTGCGTGTCTGTGTGTGTGATAGTGATTTGTCACTTTCTCTTCTACCCATTTCTTGGCGGTTTAACCAGACATGCTCTTTGGTGTTTCCCTATATCAGCAGCATGTAGATACTTGAGGGCTGGACAATAAGCTGCAAGATTTTCAGATTCAAACTTTTATAAGGCTGAAGGGCCTGTTTCCGCGCTGTAACTCTCACATGTTGATGGAAATCTCACAAGGCTGAAGGACAAAATTACACACGAGGAAAGTGAATTAAGCTATTGCACACTTTCCATGTTTAAAGTCAATGCATGTTTATTAGCTCTGTGGATAATGAAACCTTTAAACATACAAAATCCAATACATTTTGAAAATATGCAACTATATAATATTTCAGATTTACAATAAAGTTTCTTATGGCTTGCCCACATAGTGGGAGATCAATTGCATTTGATTCAGCAATTACATACTGATCAGTTGCAGAGTATTTCAACAATATTTTTTAATCTTTTCCAATAAGCTTTACAGAACTTCACAATAACGTTAACTATATTATATTAAAATTCCATTGTATAAACCTTTCTTCCCAATCTGTGGGCTTTATTTATTTATTTTTTTAAATTATTTTCAGCATGTGCTACCATGCTTGATCTTGCTGTGTTCCCTCCATTCAGAAAGCAAGGGCCAGCTGGATAGAATCAAGTCATTCCCAGATATGCTGCTGTGTCAAATGGGATATCTGATGTAGGAAATTCAGTGAGTTGCCCTTTTAGGAATATATCCCTTAATCAATCCACAGATTGATTTGGAAATTCAATATGGGCCCCTTTCAAAATCTCTCCTTAATATCCAGCACCATGTTAGATCACAGGCATCCTACAACCTCCTAGTTTTCAGTCTGTTGTACTCCCAAATTCAATTAATAATGTCTTGATTTTGTTTGCGCTTACTATCCTTTTACTTGAAACTGCTGCATAAATATTGGTTATTTGCTGGTGATTGAGATGTCTGTGAATCTGGCCAGTTCCACCACATGCCTGCAGGAAGTACATCCTTGATTATTAGAAGAAATAGAACTCAATTTACAGGAAGCTTCAGTTTCACTTGGATATAATTAATTCAAGAGAAAATACCATTTCTGCCAGCTTTTTCCACTAGGTGTCTCACTGCACCTGGTCTGCATTCATGCTATGGAAACCAATGGGATTTAGGACCAAGTGTCACTTGACTGGAAGTTGATGACAAACAAACACACTTCCTTTTACTATTTTTGGGCAAGTTGTATCAATTTTTGCTGGGCAATATGATAAAATATTGTGTTATAGATGGCTGAAACATCATCATAATTTAAAGACGGGTGCTCCCGCTCAGCACCTTGAAGCCATCAAACAAGAGCATAGACTAATCGTTAATGAAAACAAAATTCAGATCATCTCTCCTAATGTAAGAAACAGTTCCTAATTGGAAAAGATTACACAAATGGCATGTTGGCCTTTATAACAAGAGGAATCAAATATAGAAGCAAAGAGGTCCTTCTGCAGTGGTACAGAGCCCAAGTGAGACCACACCTGGAGTATTGTGTGCAGTTTTGGTCCCTTAATTTGAGGAAGGATATTTTTGCTATTGAGGGAGTGCAGCGTAGGTTTACAATGTGAATTCCCGGGATGGCGGGACTGTCATATGCTGAGAGAATGGAGCAGCTGGGCTTGTACACTCTGGAGATTAGAAGGATGAGAGGTGATCTCATTGAAACATATAAGATTGTTAAGGACTTGGACACGCTAGAGGCAGGAAACATGTTCCCGATGTTGGGGGAGTCCAGAACCAGGGGCCACAGTTTAAGAATAAGGAGTAAGCTATTTTGAACGGAGACGAGGAAACACTTTTTCTCACAGAGAGTGGTGAGTCTGTGGAATTCTCTGCCTCAGAGGGCATTGGAGGCAGGTTCTCTGGATACTTTCAAGAGAGAACTAGATAGGGCTCTTAAAAATAGCGGAGTCAGGGGATATGGGGAGAAGGCAGGAACGGGGTACTGATTGGGGATGATCAGCCATGATCATATTGAATGGCAGTGCTGGCTCGAAATGGCGAATGGCCTACTCCTGCACCTATTGTCTATTGACACCATGTATTTATATAGCACCTTTAAGACAAGGTGCTTCATTGTAGCATTATTAAACAAGTCTGCTCAGAGCAATAGAGGGAGGTATCAGAGCAGTTGAAGTGGTCAGAATTAAGCAGCACATTAGATGAAGAAAGACAAATGAGAGGAGGAAGGAAATTCCAGAGCTTAAAGCCTCACCTGAAGATAATGAAGCCAGTGCTGGATTGAGCAAATTCATGATTGCAGAGGATCTCAGAGGATTCTAGGGTTGGAGGAGATTCCAGACATTGGGAGGAGGAAATTGAAAGCAGGGATGAAAATATTAAACCTGAAGCATTGTTTCACATTTCAATTTAGCCATTTTCTGTGATTTTCTAAATGAACCAATTGAATGAAATTTTACCAAATTGTATGATGGTGGGGAGGTCTCAGCAGAGACAGTCTGGCCAACATTGTCAAAAGGTGAAGGCAATTTGTGGAGAGCAAGAAGACTGGGTAAGAACTGAATATGAGAGTTTGTGATAACCTTATTCATCACACAGGTAATTCTTCCCATTCAGGGGTTTGTAAAACAAGCCAGCAACAGGCGTGCCAACAATGAACTGTAAATAGTTACTTTGCATAATGTGATCAAGACTGAGGGAACTCCGACAGATGACTTATTACTAAACAAAACCACTGACCTACTTATTCTAACAAAGGTATATTCGAAAGAACAGGCTTTTTCTTAAAATAATGCAAATGGATGGCACAGTTGTGCAGCGGTGGTGTTGCTGCATTACAGCACTTACAGCGCCAGGGACCCGGGTTCGATCCCAACTATGGGTGCTGCCTGTACGGAGTTTGTACGTTCTCCCCCTGACAGCATGGGTTTTCTCCAAGTTCTTCAGTTTCCTCCCACACTCCAAAGACGTACAGGTTTGTAGGTTAATTGGCTTGCTATAAATGTAAAAAATGTCCTTAGTGTGTGTAGGATAATGTTTATGTGCGGGGATCGCAGGTCAGTGCGGACTCGGTGGGCCAAAGGGCCTATTTCCGTGCTATATCTCTAAAACAAACTAAACTAAAGTAATGCTGTTAGGAAGGGTGGAGTAAGTTATGGAAAAATATATTAATTCATTGTCAGATAACAAACAATTGCATTTCAGATAAGAGGGCTGAAGGAAACCTCTGCACTCTGTGATGCATTTAGATACTAAACCACTTATTTTCTTTCTTACTTCAGTCAGGAATAGAATGGTTTATAGAATTGTTTTATCCAACAGAATATTTTCGGGCTCAATATGTTCTTACATTATTATTAAATATGCCATTATTCCACCCCCTCCCCCAATTAAACTGAGTTTAGAATGCCCCAATCTCGGCTGTCCAAGATCTCCGAGGCTTGCGGGTGCCCAGGTTGTTTGTTGGTCCAGAGGGATTAAATCGGAAATGTGGCACAGATGGATAGCTTCCTAAAGACCCCGGCATGGAAGTACCCGTTGTATGAATGGTGTTGGAAGCAGGTGACAGTAAGGGTGTGGTGATGTGTGGAGATGCAACAGCACCCGTTAACATTTTGTTGGTCGCGCTCAGGTTGGATGGAACACCAGGCAGCGTGCATGCCATGTTGGACAGGACTCTGTGAATAGGAGATGCAAGGTTTGACAGGAGACTGGATGAAGCCATGGTCGGGAGATGGTAGTGAGTAGATGGCATCATAGTCGACGCTATTCTCTCAAGAGGAATTCCCCTCAGAGCGGAGTTGGAGTACGCCAGCGCTGAGCCCGTAAGGAAGGTTGGGTTATGAAAAGTGTCCCTGCATGATGATGGTGCTGCATCTGCTGATTGTGGTAGCAAAGCGGCGAGATGGTAATGTGGCCAAGTGCAGGCCCGGTGGACCCAGGACGTCGGTGAAGGCTCAATCTCAGATATGTAGTTGTTGAGATGAGACACTAGACGATCCTGAAGTGGATCAGCACTTTCACGACCTTGAAATTGTTCAAATGAGCCTAGGTACCTCACGACTTCTGCAAGACACTCTCGGAATCCCATGGTCCTGTAATCCATGGCTACTAAGTGAGGATCAAAATAACCTGGTAGGAAAATAATTATCGTTAGTACATCGATGGAAAAGTATTCAAACGTTGCACATTGTTCAATTAGTTTGCATTTTAATAACAAACCAATCCTTGTAAAGTTGGATGCATAAATCCTAAAATAGTGCAGTCAGTTAATTAAACTAACTCTTCTTCGAATGTTCCTGCCCATCAATAAATGATACATAAATCCAAGAATGCAGCACTAATACGAAGACGAATTTTCAGAGGCCAAAGTTATGGAGCCTTGTAAAAGGTAGTTAATTAAAGGTAACCAAGCAAATATTTGAACCTACTGTGATTTGTGTTGACTTCAATGTCCATAAACAATATAAGACATCTAAAGGGAAACTATATTGATTCTCATCAATAATTAAGAAAAGGGGTGAATTTAGGAAAATAATGTAGAAACGAGGTTGCAAATTGCAAAAAAATCATAATGTGAATTGATGGGTGAATTTAAAAGGTTCTGAGTATTCAACTGGGAGACAATGTAAGCTTAGTAAAGCTTGACCACATCTATAACTACTTTACATATAGCTCATGGATTCATGTGCCATTGATTGCAGCGGATGCATTCATCTATATACATAACTAAAACTCTGATCTTGTGCTCTTCCGGTTTTTCTATTTGCGCAAAAATGGTACACGATAGCGCTACGATTTTTTGCCAGGTTACTCACCTTTCCCCTGTGCTGCGAGTGCGACAAGTTTTGTTCCAATCGGTGGTATATTGTAAAAGTTATCGAGGTTTAAAAATCTTAAAAACCGCGTGTCCGCAGATTCCTTCAGTCAGCGCCACGCAGATTGGTCTCTTCTCCTGTCAGTCAATGCCACGGTCGGGACGGCGACGCCCCTTCCTGCCCCACCGACGGCAGCCTGTCCCGCCTCACTCACAAACTCCTCTCTCCCCTCCTCACAGTAACTTCTCTATCATCTCCACGGGAGGGGGGGAGCATGGGGGGTTCAGTGGAGGCCGAGTGGAGGCCCTGGTCCGTCTCTCTCTCCCACATCACTCACCCCTCTCCCCCACCTGCTCTCTGCGGCAATGGTGGTCCCATCTACCCGTTCCCCCCGGGTCCTTCTCCTCCGTCACGGTAACTCACCCTCATGGCCTTCTCGGAGGAGATCTTCTCCACCAGCTCCTCGAAATTCGTGGTGCCCACCGTGACAAACACCGACTCCATCCCCCGCCCCCCCCTCCCCACGTGGCCCGGCGGCGGCAGCAGCAAGCAGGCAGGCAGCTAGGCGGGTGGGCAGGGTGGGGGCGGGCCGAGTGGCAGCAGCGGGCGGGCCGAGTGGCAGCAGCCGCCAATCGGACAGGACGGGGACAGGCTGAGCGGCGGCTCAGCAGGAGTGGGCAGAGGGAGGGAGGTAGGGAGAGTCGGGTTGCAGGGTGGCCGAGCAGTTTGCGCGGAGTTTGAGTAACTTGCGCACACACACGATGCAAACTGATCCAATCGTCAAGTCAACGGGATCTAAACCACAGCTAACAGTGAATGACCTGTGGAGGAAGGAACTGCGATGCTGCTTTTTATGGAGGGAGGGAGGGAGGGAGGGAGTGACTGAGGGTAGGGGAAAGGAGAGGGAGGGAGAAGTGAGGGATGGATTGGGGGAGGGGAGGAGGAGAGGGTAAAGATCCTGGTGAGGTGAGTAGAGAGAATGGGGGGATTGAGGGAGAGAAAGGGATAGGGAGGGAGAGGGGGAGAGTGGGGGAGGTGAGGAGAGTGGGGGAGGAGAGAGAGAATAGAGGGGGAGTGGGGAATAAAGGGAGAGGAGGGCAGTGGGGGGGGATAGTGGGAGGGGATAGGGGAGGCGGGGAGTGGGTATAGAGGGATAGGAGGGGGGTAGGGAGGGTAGAGGAGTTACGGAGGGAGGGAGTGACTGAGGGTAGGGGAAAGGAGAGGGAGGGAGAGGTGAGGGAGGGATTGGGGAGGGGGGAGGAGAGGGTAAAGAGGAGGTGGAGGGAATGCTGGGTGATGAGGGTAAATGAGACGCACTTGCTGGGGGCTATGCGAGAGCGGTGCAATATTGCATTGGGGAATGGGTTGCGCTGGGGGACCAGGCCTTCCGTGTGACAGGGACTTAATCTAGTCAAAACATTAAAAGTAATGAATTCCCTATTCATCAGAAATTTGCTGAATGCATCGAAACAGAGAAGGTGATTGCTTTATGTGGACTTTAACGGCAGTATGATGGCACAGTGGTAGAATTGCTGCCTTACAGCACTGGAGACCAAGGTGCAATCTTGACTATAGGTGCTATTTGTACTTTCTGCCTATGACCACGGGTTTTCTCTGGGTACCCCGGTTTCCTCCTACATTCCAAAGACGTGCAGGTTTGTAGGTTAATTGGCTTCTGTATATTGTCCCTAGTATGTAGGATTGAACTAGTGTGATCGCTGGTTGGTGCCGACTTGGTGGGCCCAAAGGGTCTGTTCCCACACTGTATCTCTAAACTAAACTGGGCTCGTCCCATTTGCCTGCAGTTGTCCCATAGGCCTCTAAACAATTCTTATTCATACAATTGTGCTGATCATTCAGTGCTTTCCCAAATTATGATCGATCCTGTCTTAAGAACCTGCTCCAACAATTCACCCATCACGGACATCATGCTCACCGGACTGTAGTTCGCTGGCTTGTTCTTGCTGCCCTTCCTAAATAATGGTACAACATTTGTCACCTCTCTTCAAGAACTTCACCTGCGATCAAACATGACGCCAGTATCTCGGCAAGGGTCTCTGCAATTTTCTCCCTAACCTCCCACAAAATTTGAGAATGTGCTTTGTTCAGGCCGTGGAGATTTATTTATGCACTTTAAAACCACCAATACCGTCACTGTGATAATTCATAACTGATGTATTGAGTGATTAAGACACCACAACTCCTAATCCCCAATTTTCTGAGATTCCATGATCCTCTCCTTGGTAAAAACAAGGCGAGCAGACCTTTGGGGCAGCCACTGCTTATCAATTCCCCTCTCAGGTCCTGTAATCCTTACTTGGAAGTATCAGCATTCCTTCATTATTAAACATCTGAATCCTCAAACTTTTCACTTAACAATGCCATACCTTCACTGGAAGGACTGTAGCAGGCTCACCAGCACATTCTCTAAGTCAACTGGGGATGGGCGACGAATGCAGGTCTCCCAGCCATTCCACTGCCCTTAAATGCTTTAATAAACTTCAAATGGATCTCTGCTTAACTGAATTGTTTAACTGATGCTGGGAGAAAGTATAATTCTCCAAGTTAAACATTATTTATATTGATCAATTGGGCCACTACCTGTGAGGCAATAATTTGTATTAGTTTAGTTTAGTTTAGATATACAGTGTGGAAACAGGTCCTTCTGCCCACCGAGTCCACACAAACCAGCGATCCCCGTAAAATAGCACTATCCTACAAACTAGGCACAGTTTACAATTTTGCGCGAAACCAATTAACCTAAAAACCTGTACGTCTTTGGAATGTGGGTGAAAACTGGAGCTCCTGAAGAAAACCCATGCAGTCCTGAGGAGAAGGTACAAATTCCGTACAGATAGCACCCGATGCAGGATTGGATCCAGCTCTCTGGTGCTGCAAGGCAGCAACTCTACTGCTGCACCCCTGTGCCGCCCCACAAATATCATGGTATTGAGATAGTTGAATGTCCCAAGATCTTTCACAGGAGTGTGGTCAAAGAAAACTTGACAGAGCCAAATGTTTGGAGAGATGACCAAAAGTGCAATCAGTGAAGTGGATTTAAAGGAATGTTTTAAAGTGACAATGAAGTGGCAAAGAGGGAATTCTACAACTTTGTGTCTTACAAGTTGGAAGCACAAGAGCCAGAGGCGTAATTAATATTGTGGACATGCAAAGGGCTAAAACTGGAGGAACACAAGTATCTTGGTGAGTGGTGGGGCTGGTAGAAGGGGGGAGGAAATGTGGAGGAAAAATAAAGGTGAGAATTTAGGTATTTCTGAAAACTGGGAGACAACACAGTTCAGCAAATACAGAGTCAGTGGATGTATAGGACATGATGTGTGCAAGGGCACAAGGCGGCAGAATTTTGAGTTGACCATGATATGCTGGCTGGGAGTGGGTGTAATAACCACGTTTAGATGTAACAGAGCCAAAGGTAAAAGGCAGCAGGTGAGCTCAGACTGCAGTGGAGGCAGGTGATGTGACAGAGGGGTGAAATAAGTGATCTGTGATCAGTGATTTTCAGTGAGTGGAGAAGACACAATGGGCTGCATGGCCTAATTCTACTCCTATGTCTTATCTTACTGATGTAGTCAACCAGCAGGGACTCTGAAGAAACACAGATAAGGGTACTAATAGGCAACTAGCCTCTCACTCTCTCAAGCATGATCTAGCCCATCTCCTCTTCTATAATTTTTGTCCATAGTCCTCAAATCTTCCAAAGATTAATCTACTTCCTCTTTGAATACCCAAAAGATCTAACCTTCACAACACTTTCGGGTGGAGAATTATAAAAAAAATCACCATACCCTGCGAGAAATCCCTATATGTTCCTCCATTGTAAATAACTGACTTCTAAACTTTTAACTATGTTCCCTTGTTTGAGGTTCTCCCAAAGTGGAAACATTTCAACATTTAACAAGTCATGCCATTCCCCCATTGCAAAGAACATATGAGAGTTTTGATACAGTTCATCCAAATATTATCTCATCAAACTTCTTATGTAATAACACTGCAGATAAAATAGCTCCGATACATTTCAGATTTGAAGGATGTAAGGACTGTACTACCTTTACCCCCAGTTGAACGGAGTAATTTCAGATGGTCCACCGTCATCTGCAGGATCTCTGCTTTTTCCAGCTTTGATGATCCCTGTGTAATGGAATCAGGAAACTTAAAATTTATGAATTAGTGCTAGATGTAAAACTAATCAGAAACAGATTCAATTGCACCGAATTGAAGGGTTTGGACACTTCAATTGCAAGGGTTTGGACGCGCTAGAGGCGGGAAACATGTTGCCGATGTTGGGGGAGTCCAGAACCAGGAGCTACAGTTTAAAAATAAGGGGTAAGGCATTTAGAACGGAGATGAGGAAACACTTTTTCACACAGAGAGTTGTGAGTCTGTGGAATTCTCTACCTCAGAGGGCGGTGGAGGCAGGTTCTCTGGATACTTTCAAGAGAGAGCTTGATAGGGGTCTTAAAGATAGCGGAGTCAGGGGATATGGGGAGAAGGCAGGAACGGGGTACTGATTGTGGATGATCTCCCATGATCACATTGAATGGTGGTGCTGGCTCGAAGGGCCGAATGGCCTACTCTTGCACCTATTGTCTATTGTATTGGATACTAAATGAATGAGTCAATATTTTCATCAGGAAGTAAATGTCTGAAATATTAATTAAAGAATTGAATTGCGATTTTCTGCATTGATGTTTCCTCGTGTCTCATGTCTAATTCTTATGGAAAACAGAAATATCTTTCTAAATGATTCTCAACGCAGCCATTGATTACAAATAATATTTCAGCCAACTTATGAGAGTGATACGTTGTGATTTTTCAAAATAATAGTTGAAACCAAGGAGGAATCTGCAAGAATATTTTGGTAGAGTGGATTTAAAGAAATGAAGATTATGGCAATGAAACCACAGGCTGATCTTGATATAAGGAACTTTGTCCTTTGAGCTTGATGTTGTTGACAGCTGGGTAACATAAGCACATGAAATACTGCTCACGCCTTCAAAATCCATCTGCAATTTATGACTGTAAACTGCAAGATATGTATGGATTGATGCAACAAAGATGAAGATGTGTTGCACTAGCTTCTCAAACAGAAAGTGAATGAGTAGATCAGCAAAGTTACCAGTTGTATTTGAAATTAAAAAAAAACTGCAGATGCTGGAAATCTGAAATAAAACAGTAAATGCTGGAAAAGCTAAGCAGGTTAGACAGCGTCGGTTGAAAGAGAAACAGATTTACATTTGGGAACTGCAAAGTAATTTATTGTTTCTACATTATAAATATCTAGACCCGTTGGGCCCCATCCCCCAACAAAATATTCCACCACTGACCCATAGCCCCCAATTGCGCAAGTGCGGCTGAGGGGTTCCAGTTGCGATGCTAGAGACCCTGTTGTCACGGCAACCCTCCTCTACTGCGTCTCAAAACCATCCATCTTCCTACCCCTATCCTCCTCCATTCCCCCTCATTCCCCAGCACTCCCTCCCCCTCCTCCTCACCCTCCCTTCTTTCCCCTCTCCTCCTTCCCTCCCCACTCCCTCCTTCACCTCTCCCTCCCTCTCCTTTCCCCTACCATCAGTCACTTCATCCCTCCCACCATAACCCCTCTCCCCTCCCTACCTCCTCCCTCTCCCTCTAACTCCCTGCTCCTCCACTCCTCATCTCCCCCTATCCTACTCCCCCACTCTCCTTACTCACCTCCCCCACTTTCCCATCCCTCTCCCCCTTCCTCTCCCTCTATCCCCCTGCTCCCCCACTCCTCACCTCCCCTCTATCCCAACCCCCCACAATGAAAATTACTTTTTTTTTAATGATACCTTCCCCCTATCCCAACCCCCCAGAATGAAAATCACAATTATAAAAAAATAAAACCTCCCCCCTATCCCCCCCAACACACAACGAAAATTGCAATTTTTCTTTAAAATAACCTAAACATAATGTTAGCTGCGAATGAAAATGGAAGAATTTGATTTAAACTGAGTTTTTTTTTTAAGTTAAGATTTTTTGTGTAAATGATATTCGGGATCCCATTGTGACATCATTTTGAAGTTGAACGCTGCAGACGGGCAGGGCAAGTGGAAAGGTGGTTTGAAAAGTGATTTTTGTACAGTTTAAATTGTCAACAACTTGTAAAATATTACATCAATCCGAATGAAACTTATTTCTTTTACATCCCAGGACAATGGTGAGTAAGGTGGGCCAAACATTGCAGCACCATCGTGTACCATTTAGTCGGGGTTTTGGAATATCGCGCACACGCATGCCCGCATACATACAAACAAACAAACAAACAAGATAAGAGTTTTAGTAATATATATATATAGATGATAGTATGACACAAATACTTACGATAGACTAAAAGCCATAAAACAAAGTCAGAATATTCATGTGTGGGAAGGAACTGCAGATGCCGGTTTGTACCGAAGATAGACACAAAATTCTAGAGTAACTCAGCAGATTAGGCAGCATCTCCGGTGAAAAAGAATAGGTGAAGTTTCGTGCCAGAACCTTCCTTCAGACTGACAGAAATGTTCCGTTATCACTCTGAAGAAGGTCCCGACCCAAAACGTCACCTATTCTTTTTCACCAGAGATGCTGCCAGACCTGCTGAGTTACTCCTGCATTTTGTGTCTATAATCAGAATATTCATGATGAGTTATACCAAAGGTTTAGTCCAACAGCAGACACGAGGATAAGTTGTGAAGTGTCCCATGAGTACTCTGAGTGTTGTGAAATGGCAGTGGTAAGCACTACTTCTAATTCTGCACTACCCTGCGGTTGGAAGAAAACATTGCATGGGTGCGTTTAAAGCATGTCCAGAATTGTGCAACAATGAAACTTCATTGTCTAGAAAAGGGCAGCTATCCAGGCTGCTCTTTAGAGTGATCAGGTCAAGTCTAAATATAAAAGTTTGGAAAGTTCACTTGGTATTGGTAGAACAATTCTGGTGACACTGGACAGTGTACAGTTTTCATAACTGGAACATCAAGCCAGAATTACGTAAATACAAACATTACAACACAACCCCTCCTGGACACTATATTGAAATGAGGCCTGATTTTGTATTGAAGCACATATTGAAGTTGACGGAGTGATGTGTTGTTTAAAAAAAAAAATCTCATGGAGCCTAAAGTCTATTGTTACCCTATTTTGTGTCAGAGAGAATTTCAAATAAAAATTGTTCTGCACCTTAGCCTAATGTGATTTATTATATTGTACATGTTATGTTATGAAGCTCCTTTAATTCTCATATCTACATGAAGAAATAACACAAAGTTATCCATTCCAATTTATATAGTGCTTTAATGCACATGCAAATCTATATATTTTGCATATGGATTAAAAAAGGTTAGATTTCAAAGATCACATTTCTGCAGTAATGTCATTAATCACCTGCTTTTCAAAAGCTGTTGGAACCAAGCGCTGCAGTTCACATAAACTGTTATTAATCCTGTCCCGCCTTCTTTTTTCAATAATCTGTAAGAAACATATTTAAATATGGATTTAAATTACATTTAACAAGCATTTTGCCATTAAGTAAAGATAATCTCCCACTTACTCCACGCCTCTTCTTTCGTGCCAACATGTGGGAAGTTGTTGTTGGTGAACTTGATCGAGTCACAGGGCTGAAAATAAAAATTAAACATCCATTTTTTGTTAACGTCTACATGTGTGCTGCACAACATTAGTAGGGGGCAACTTTCCACTAAACAGATGACACCAATCTGGATACAAGGATAAGATTGTCCTCATAAAATATGATAACATGCATTAACTCTCAGCCTCCTGTCAAAAGATGCAATGTTTTAAATTGTCACCAAAATACCTAACAAAAAATCAAATCAACTGCAAATCCTGGAAATCTGGAAGAAAACAATCAGCAGGTCAGGCAGCCTCTGTGGAAAGGGAAACATGTTGTTTTCTGTTCTCAGTCCCTGTTAGAACTGGAAAATAATTAAACGGGGTAGTCTTCGGTATCAGAGGATGGGGGGGGGGGGGGGGGGGGGGGGGGGAAAGTGTGGCTCAGTTCTATCAAAGGATCTCAGACCTGAAAAAATACAAGTGTTCTCTTCCCACAGATGCTGCCCGACCAGCTGCGTGTTTACAGCATCTTCTTTTTTAACATGAAATTACACCGGTTCTTCTTTTAAAGCATTTGCTCAATGCTTTGTGCGATTTATGATGAAACAAGGCAGACATCTATAACAGCAGTCTATGACTTGCGGGCAAGGTAAAAATTAAACGGGGGACATTCGGAGCTGTCGCAGTTATCTATCTGGGTACGCTGCATTTCTACGGCTATTTGTATTCATCCTCGCCTTGACCTAAAAACAATGCTGGAGTTTTTGCTAACATTAAACCTCCCAAGGGTTAATATCTATGTGGCACGAAAATAAATATTTTTGCAAATTCCAGTCTCTGACAGATCGGAAAACTCCTGGCGGGCGAAGAAAGAGATTGGGTCGGGTTGAAGACTGAGGATGGCAGGACAGGAAAGCAGATATGAAGTTACTCACCAGTAATATTCCTCTCTCCCAACGTCTATCGTCTCCTCCAGATCACTGTCCGAGGACGTCTCGTCGTACAGCCGCTTCATTGTGTAATTGTCTTTAAACAGATGTGTGTGTATAATGTTAAAGGGAGCGGTGCACAGGCCGGCCAGTCACAGGTGCGGATGCGAGTGGAGGTTTCCGCCCACTTCAGGCTTCAGGATGTTGACGGGGGCAGGTGGAAGGCGACTGTGTGTGAATGTCGTACTTTGTGGGACGTTGGCAGGAACTGTGGTGGCCGGCGTCGGGGCTGAAGGTGGGGCGAGTGAGTGAGTGAGTGAGTGTGTGCGGACTGCGGCTGGTCCCCGGGGTGCGTGTGGGCGAGTGGTCGCCCCGCTCCCTCGCCCCGGCAGCGGCTCCGGGAGAGGTCCGGTCTCCGCGCCGCCCCTGCGCTGCTCAGGCGATGGCTCGGGGGCTGCTTGTAGACGCTGGTTTTCTTCCCCCGCGAGGTTTTTTCCTGCGGCTTGATCGTTCTCATGTGGTCGCTTTGAATTTTTTTTTTCTTCCCTCTCTGACCAAGTCGTCCTGGCTTCGTCCCAGATTCTTTCTCCCTCCCTCCCTCCCTTCCCTCTCTCCTCCCCGCGATACACCCTCTCTCTGGCGGGTAGTGCACCTCCACAACCCGGACTATCCCCTCTCCACGGCCCTTCTCTCTTGCTTCTCTGGACATAGGGTTCGCTTCCTGGTGGCTTTGCAGAGTGGCTGGCCTCTCAGCTGGCTGGCAGGTTGCTGGCTGACTAAAACGGGAGAAGTTGGCGAGAGGTGGGAGCCACAGATCCGTGACAGCCCATGACACCTGGGCTAGATCCCTCTCCCTGCACCTTCCCCAACACAACCCGCACCAGGAGCCCACTCACCCCCCCCCCCCCCCCCCCCCCCACCCCCGCACTGGAATCTGCCCACTTCAATTACATTATATGTTTTTATCAAATATCCTTACGACATACAAGAAGGACACTCGGCCCGTCAAGTCTGTACTTAATTTAAATCCCATCTTTCCCCCATCTCTACCTATTTCCTGAAACCCATGTCTGTCAACCCCCTCCCAACCATTCTCTCGTCGCAAATTATTGCAGCAGCCAATTAACCTGAAGAATTCCCATCACAGGGTGAGCGTGCAAACTCCACATTGAGAATTTTAAGCATGTTATTTTGACCGTTTACTTTCATGGCCGACCATGACTTTGGTTTTAGGAAATCTCAAGATAACCTTGTGATGGGGGATCATTAATAGGAAGAAAGATTACAAAGCTTAAACTCTTGTTGTATACTGAGATAATCACAATATCATAGAATAGGGAAGGAGGCCATTTGGCCCATCGTGTCCGTGAAAGGTGTCTCTGAAAGGGAGCCAGTGAGTTCCACTTGCCCACAGTTCAACGATTGTTTCCTTTTGTGGTCTATTTAATACAACATTACAAACTCAAGATGGTAATGAATACTTGAAGCCAGATCAATCCCCAAATACTCAATCTGAAATGTTTCACGAAAAATCCCCCAATTATTTGGGGAAAAGCTGCTGCTGCTGCTGCTGCTGAATGTTGCAGTTTTTCCTTATATTAATAACATTGATCTGGTACCTTTTAAGTGCAATGGACTCTTGGCCTGTGGCAGGTAACAAAGTTTTACGCAAAGGCCCACTAGTGGAAACTTCAGTCGCACAAAGAGCCATGTTGTTCTGCACTAAAGTAAGAAAGCTCTTTCATTTGCACATTCTACCAGTACAGTGTGAGAAGGAAATCAAATAAACCTGGTGGTGGATCACAGTGGAGTAAGGCACAGAATGTGGGGGGGGGGAGGGGAAAGGGAGGGTGGGGGGTGTAGGGACGGATTGGGAATCAGTAGGAGGGAATCAAATCAGCAGGTTGGTGGGAGTGGTCAGGGATTGAAAAGTGGGTCGGGGCGAACGGGTTGGTTTGGAAGATCAAGTTGGAAGGTAGATAGCGAGGTCAGGTCTTCAGTTGGGTAGAGGTATCTGGCCAGGTACCAGAAGAGGGTCCCATCGGTCAAAAAGTAAAGGTAGATCTTTGAGTATCTGAGGGAATGGTGGAGAATTGGTAAATTAATAGTGAAGAATAGAACTCAGAGTGACAAACTGTGTCATGGCTGATATCTGTTGGATGGGGAAGGTTGATGGGATTGTGGAAGAATTGGTGAATTATATTACTTGAACAGCACCTGTCTACAAACAGACTTAACTGAAACAGATTCCATGGGCCTCCTTCAGGCAATGTTCAAACAATGTGCAGTCCTGCTTCAATATGAATACCCCAGGCCTGTTGACTGCCAGACATGTGTTGACAGAAATTTCGGAAATTATATTCAAGAGTATATTGGTTGATCCATCCCCTGTCCCTGCCCCGCCGATCAGATGGTTACCAGCAGATCAATGTCCAGAACACTTGTAAGGAGACCTGTGGTCTTCATGATACTTGATTTGATTCAACTTTAATGTCATTGCCTTCAAGTAAGAGACAACAAAATGCTATTTCCCATACAGTCATACGAATAACTAAAAAAAAAAAACACAGTAGACGATAGTCCACAACACAAACATCCCCACAGCGGCACCAAAGTTCCCCACTGTGAGGGAAGGCACCAAAGTCCAGTCAACCTCCTCACTGATGTCCCCGATGTTCACCCGTGGTCGTGGCCTCCCGAGCCCTCCGCAGTCGCCGCTACGGGCGGCCCGATGTTCAGACCCTCTCGCCGGGAACAATGGAACCCTGACGTCGAACGGGAGAACATCCTCAGCGGCCTGGACCTCTGAATCGGCCACCTCCCACCAGCTCCCGGTCCACAGGCCGAGCTGGGCCAAGATTCAACGCTGGCGGCCCCCGGCAAAGGGTCCCAGGACTCCGCGATTTTGGTCAACGCCGCCCGTGCTCGGATCTCCGCAAACCACAGCTCCACGGCGTTGATGCAGCAGGCCCAACACTCCAGAGCCTCAAATGGAGATCCCAGGTGAGGCATCGCCCGCTCCGTGATGTACCCAGCGCTGCGCCGCCGCTGCTGAAGCTCTGGTCCGATATCCGGCAGGAAAGGCCGCGCCAATCCAGTTGGTAGCCGCGAGGAGGGGAGTGAGGGCGTGACTTGGATAATAGTCGCATCCTCGCCAGGAAGTGACGGAAAGACAGTTCCCCCTTGCCCTACCCCCCTCCCCCAAATAAAATACAAAACAAAACCCTCCAAAAACATACTTTAAACAACTAAAAATAAAAAAGATTAAAAAGACAGACTGTAGGCGGAGGCAGCCATCAACAGTGCCACCGGATGTCCTTACTTGCAGTAAGTCTGTGATTTTCCTTCACATTTTCCTTTTCAACAGCACAAACCTAATCCCAGGCTCTTAATCCTTATTAATATAATCAATTTTTTAAAATAGAAACATAGAAACATAGAAATTAGGTGCAGGAGTAGGCCATTCAGCCCTTCGAGCCTGCACCGCCATTCAATATGATCATGGCTGATCATCCAACTCAGTATCCCGTACCTGCCTTCTCTCCATACCCTCTGATCCCTTAGCCACAAGGGCCACATCCAACTCACTCTTAAAATATAGCCAATGAACTGGCCTCAACTACCCTCTGTGGCAGAGAGTTCCAGAGACTCACCACTCTCTGTGTGAAAAAAGTCTTTTCTCATCTCGGTCCTAAAGGATTTCCCCCTTATCCTTAAGCTGTGACCCCTTGTCCTGGACTTCCCCAACATCGGGAACAATCTTCCCTGCATCTAGCCTGTCCACCCCTTAAGAATTTTGTAAGTTTTCTATAAGATCCCCTCTCAATCTCCTAAATTCCAGAGAGTATAAACCGAGTCTATCCAGTCTTTCTTCATAAGACAGTCCTGACATCCCAGGAATCAGTTGGTGAACCTTCTCTGCACTCCCTCTATGGCAATAATGTCCTTCCTCAGATTTGGAGACCAAAACTGTACGCAATACTCCAGGTGTGGTCTCACCAAGACCCTGTACAACTGAAGTAGAACCTCCCTGCTCCTGTACTCAAATCCTTTTGCTATGAAAGCTAACATACCATTTGCTTTTTTCACTGCCTGCTGCACCTGCATGCCTACTTTCAATGACTGGTGTACCATGACACCCAGGTCTCGCTGCATCTCCCCTTTTCCTAATCGGCCACCATTTAAATAATAGTCTGCTTTCCTGTTTTTTGCCACCAAAGTGGATAACCTCACATTTATCCACATTATACTGCATCTGCCAAACATTTGCCCACTCACCCAGCCTATCCAAGTCACCTTGCAGTCTCCTAGCATCCTCCTCACAGCGAACACTGCCCCCCAGCTTAGTGTCATCCGCAAACTTGGAGATATTGCCTTCAATTCCCTCATCCAGATCATTAATATATATTGTAAATAGCTGGGGTCCCAGCACTGAGCCCTGCGGTACCCCACTAGTTACTGCCTGCCATTGTGAAAAGGACCCGTTTTACTCCTACTCTTTGCTTCCTGTTTGCCAGCCAGTTCTCTATCCCACATCAATACTGAACCCCTAATACCGTATGCTTTAAGTTTGTATACTAATCTCTTATGTGGGACCTTGTCGAAAGCCTTCTGGAAGTCCAGATATACCACATCCACTGGTTCTCCCTTATCCACGCTACTAGTTACATCCTCGAAAAAATTCCACAAGATTCGTCAGACATGATTTACCTTTTGTAAATCCATGCTGACTTTGTCCAATGATTTCACCACTTTCCAAATGTGCTGCTATTCCATCTTTAATAAACTGACTCTAGCAGTTTCCCCACTACCGATGTTAGACTAACTGGTCTGTAATTCCCCGTTTTCTCTCTCCCTCCCTTCTTAAAAAGAGGGGTTACATTTGCTACCCGCCAATCCTCAGGAACTACTCCAGAATCTAAAGAGTTTTGAAAGATTATCACTAATGCATCCACTATTTCCTGAGCTACTTCCTTAAGTACTCTGGGATGCAGCCTATCTGGCCCTGGGGATTTATCGGCCTTTAATCTATTCAATTTACCCAACACCACTTCCCGACCTGGATTTCACTCAATTCCTCCTTTGACCCACAGTCCCCTGCTATTTCAGGCAGATTATTTATGTCTTCCTTAGTGAAGACGGAACCAAAGTAGTTATTCAATTGGTCCGCCATATCCTTGTTCCCCATGATCAACTCACCTGTTTCTGACTGCAAGGGACCTACATTTGTTTTAAACTAACCTCTTTCTCTTCACATATCTATAAAAAACTTTTGCAGTCAGTTTTTATGTTCCCTGCCAGTTTTCTTTCATAATCTATTTTTCCTTTCCTAATTAAGCCCTTTGTCCTCCTCTGCTGGTCTCTGAATTTCTCCCAGTCCTCTGGTATGTTGCTTTTTCTGGCTACTTTGTACGCATCATCCTTTGCTTTGATACTATCCCTGATTTCCCTTGTTATCCACGGATGCACTTCCTTCCCCGATTTATTTCTTTTGCCAAACTGGGATGAACAATTTTGTAGTTCATCCATGCAGTCTTTAAATGTCTTCCATTGTATATCCACCGTCAACCCTTCTAGAATTACTTGCCAGTCAATCTTGGCCAATTCACGTCTCATACCCTCAAAGTTACCTTTCTTTAAGTTCAGAACCATTGTTTCTGAATTAACAATGTCACTCTCCATCCTAATGAAGAACTCAAACCATATTATGGTCACTCTTGCCCAAGGGGGCACGTACAACAAGACGGCTAATTACCCCTTCCTCATTACTCAAAACCCAGTCTAAAATAGCCTGCTCTCTCGTTGGTTCCTCTACATGTTGATTTAGATAACTATCCCGCATACATTCCAAAAAATCCTCTTCCTCAGCACCCCTGCCAATTTGATTAACCCAATCTATATGTAGATTGAAGTCACCCATTATAACTGTTTTGCCTTTGTCGCACGCATTTCTAATTTCCTGTTTGATACCATCCCCAACTTCTCTGCTACTGTTAGGTGGCCTGTACACAACACCCACAAGCGTTTTCTGCCCCTTAGTGTTTTGTAGCTCTACCCATACCGATTCCACATCCTCCAAGCTAATGTCCTTCCTTTCCATTGCGTTAATCTCCTCTCTAACCAGCAACGCTACCCCACCTCCTTTTCCTTTCTCTCTATCCCTCCTGAATATTGAATATCCCTGGATGTTCAGCTCCCAGCCTACATCACCCTGGAGCCATGTCTCCGTGATCCCAAACTATATCATAATCATTAATATCTATCTGCACGTTCAACTCGTCCACCTTATTACGAATACTCCTTGCATTGAGACACAAAGCCTTCAGGCTTGTCTTTACAACGCACTTACCCCTTATACAATTTTGCTGAAAAGTGGCCCTTTTTGATTTTTGCCCTGGTTTTGTCTGCCTGCCACTTTTACTTTTCACCTTGCTACCTAATGCTTCTACCCTCATTTTACACCCTCCTGCCTCTCTGCTCTTGTACCCATCCCCCTGCCACATTAGTTTAAATCCTCCCCGACAGCACTAGCAAACACTCCCCCAAGAACATTGGTTCCATTCCATTCCAGGTGCAAACCGTCCTGTTTGTACCGGTCCCACCTCCCCCAGAACTGGTCCCAGTGCCCTAAAATTTGAATCCCTCCCCCTTGCAACCACTTTTCAAGCCACGTATTCATTTGCATTATCCTCCTATTTCTACTCTGACTGGCCCGTGGTACTGGTAGTAATACGGAGATTACTACCTTTGAGGTCCTACTTTTAAGTTTATCTCCTAGCTCCCTAAATTCACCTTGTAGGACCTCATCCCTTTTTTTTACCTATATCGTTGGTGCCAACATGCACCACGACAACTGGCTGTTCACCCTCCCCCTCCAGAATGTTCTGCAGCGTTCAGTGACATCCCTGACCTTTGCACCAGGGAGGCAACATACCATCCTGGAGTCTCGTTTGCGGCCGCAGAAAAAAAACGCCTATCTATTCCCCTGACAATTGAATCCCCTATTTACTATTGCCCTTCCCCTCTTTTTTCCCCCTCATGTGCTGCAGAGCCACCCATGGTGCCATGAACCTGGCTGCTGCTGCATTCCCCTGATGAGCCATCTCCCTCAACAGTATCCAAAATTGTATACCTGTTTAGGGAGGGAGATGACCGCAGGGGACTCCTGCACTACCTGCCTACTGCTTTGCTGGCTATTGGCCACCCGTTCCCTTCTTGTCCTCTTACCTTTTTGCCTGCGGTGTGACCAACTCACTGTACGTGCTATCCACGACTTTCTCCGCATCGTGGATGCTCCAGTATGAATCCAGCCGCAGTTCCAATCGTTCAATGCGGTCTTGCCAGGAGCTGCAGCTGGACACAATTGCTGCAAATGTAGTCACCAGGGACACCGACCATCTCCCTGATCTCCCACATGTTGCAGGCTGAACAAACCACGGGGCCAATCTCTACTGCCATACCTTACTCCCAAATTATTCTGTATTAAATATTAAAAAACACAAAAGCTTATCCTTTAAACTTTACTACTAAATACTGAATCCTTAACTCCCAAAATGTACTGCTTATTCATGTCATATATAGAACTAGGATTCCTGGAACTCTGTATCAATTTGAATATCGATTTTTCGCTATGAAAATTACTTTGCTGCTCATATTCTTGTTGGCGCAGAGGGTGTACATTTTCAATGCAAGACTTCTCAATCATTAATGTCTTTCAACATAATATTCTTTGTGTCCATGAGATGATCTGTAATAAAGTACAAGATGAAGGAATCTTAAAGCACTGAACAATGTAGATGAAGAAAACAACTTGAAATGGGGGCAGCAAAGTACAGTGCCCTCCACAATGTCTGGGCCAAATACCCATCATTTATTTATTTGTCTCTACTCCACAATTTGAGATTTGTAATAGAAAGAAATTACATGCGGTTAAAGTGCACATTGTCAGATTTTATTAACGGCCATTTTTATACATTTTGGTTTCACCATGTAGAAATTACAGCAGTGTTTATACATAGTTCCCCATTTCAGGGCACTATAATGTTTCGGACACGGCAATGTCATGTAAATGAAAGTAGTCATGTTTAGTATTTTGATGCAGATCCTTTGCATGCAATGACTGCTTGAAGTCTGCGATTCATGGACATCACCAGTTGCTGGAGGGTTGCTGGGCCTGGCAACTGCGCCTGCATAGTTGGGGGAGGGTTGCTGGGCACGGTTTCCGCGTTTGTGAAATCCTTGGATTTCATCAACCGCTGTTACAACAGGAACCCAACAGGTCCACCGGGTATATAAAGACATGCCCAATTGGGTTCAGATCGGGTGATTGACTTGGCCACTCAAGAATTGAACATTTTTTAGCTTTGAAAAACTCCTTTGTTGCTTTAGCAATATGTTTGGACAATTGTCTTATTGTAGAATGAACTGCCGGCCGATAAGTTTTGAGGCATTTGTTTCAACTTGAGCAGATACTCGTTTATTCGTAAGTTCGCCCTTCGGAGATACCAACTGCATTTCGTTGTCTCTGTATTGTACACTGCACAATGACAATTAAAGACTGAATTGAATTGAGATAGGACGTGTATATACGTGTATATTTAATGAATATCAAAATTCATTATGGTACTTCCGTCAGCAGTTGTATCATCAATGAAGATAAGTGAGCCATTACTTTCAGCAGCCATAATGCCCAGGCCATAAGACCCCCACCACTGTGTTTCACAGATGAGGTGGTATGCTTTGGATCTTTGGGCAGTTCCTTCTCTCCTCCATACTTTGCTCTTGCCATCACTATGTTATAAGTTAATCTTTGCCTCATCTATCCACAAGACCTTTTTCCAGAACTGTGGTTGCTCTTTTAAGTACTTCTTGGCAAACTGTAACCTGGCCATCCTATTTTGCAGCTAAGCAGTGGTTTGCATCTTGCAGTGTAGCCTCCGTATTTGATCATGAAGACTTCTGTGGACAAATCCACACCTGACTCCTGAAGAGTGTTTCTGATCTGTCGGACAGGTGTTTGGGGATTTTTCTTTATTATAGAGATAATTCTTCTGTCATCAGCTGTGGAGGTCTTCCTTGGCCTGCCAGTCTGTTTGCGATTAGTAAGCTCACCAGTGCTCTCTTTCTTAATGATGTTCGAAACAGTTGATTTTATTAAGCCTAAGGTTTGGTAGATGTCTCTAACAGTTTTATTCTTGTTTCTCACTCTCATAATGGCTTTTTGACTTTCGTTGGCCCAACTTTGTTGATAAACCGCAATAAAAGTTTCCAAAGGTGATGGAAAGACTGGAGGAAAGATTAGGTGCTGAGAGCTCTCTTATACCCGCATTGAGGCATTTAAACACACCTGAGCAATTACAAACACCTGTGAAGCCATGTGTCCCAAACATTATGGTGCCCTGGAATGGGGGGACTATGTATAAACACTGCTGTAATTTCTACATGGTGAAACCAAAATGTTTAAAAAAATACCCTTTAATAAAATCTGACAATGTGCACTTTAACCACATGTGATTTTTTTTTTCTCTATTACAAATCTCAAATTGTGGATTCCAGAGGCAAATGATTAGATTATGGGTCTGTCCCAAACATTATGGAGGGCACTGTATGTGCATCTACGGCACTGCATAGATTGTCGCCTTACTCCACACATTAAATATGCAAAGGAATTGTTGGAGATCTATGTAGTGACAGATTTTTATATCGCTTCAAAGATTTAGTCCTTTAGTCACTAATTGGAGACGGGATCAGAAGATAATCGATACGCACCCATGACCTCTCCACGAGACCTTCAATGCCATTGTAAGATAAATCTTCCCAACAGTCTCTTGATTAATAGTTTCTTTATTGTAGTAGTAAAAACAGTAAGATATCCATCCAAACTTCGTCTTGTATAAGTTATATATAGTTCGTAGGCCCCCCTCGGTCATGATTGACCATGGGTGATGCATCCTAGTTGTTGGCTGCTTGCTCCAAACCTCGGCTAGAGCAGCGTTGCTTGTGGTCAAAATGGTACACGATACCGCAACAATGTTAGGGGCACCTTCGCCTGTGGTGTGCATTGTCAAGTTTCGTTATATTTTAAAAAGTAAATCACTTTAAAAACTTTAATTAACTTTATACACTTGCCGGGCCCGTCAGCCGTGCCTGCGCAGTTGGGGTAGGGTTGCCGGACCCAGTAACCGCGGGTGCGCAGTTGGGGGAGGGTTGCCCGTGTCCGCACGTGCGCAGTGTGTACTTGACTGGCGTCACAACGGGGACCCAACGGGTCCTCGGGTTGTCTAGTATATTCATAATAATGACATCTTGGTTTTACCTTGCTTGTGTGCAATAGTTTTTCTTCTGAACTATGTTAAAGTGGACATCTCAAATTGAACTAATCACAGGCATTATGATGTATTCCCCCCTTCAGAGTGAAGCAATTTGCATGATGAGCATTCTGGGAAAACTCCAGTAAGAAACAGTTCAATTAAAAATCTGTAGTTAATTTCAGAGTGAGCCACTTCTTGCTACACGTTGTACAAATATATCTGTTTCTTATCGCATCAGATGTAATGTCGATGGAAACTGGTTTACCACTAACATGAACAAGATCAGGAGAGTGCTTGAATTTTTACAGGATGAGACCGAGCAGGTTGGCTATGTAGGTTTATGTTACCCATTCCTGTATTCCAGTTTTTAATGCGTCTTGTGTAGGAAGGAACGGCAGATGCTGGTTTAAACGGAAGATAGACAAAAAAACTGGAATAACTCAGTGGGTCAGACAGCATCTCTGGAGAAAAGGAATAAGTGACGTTTCGGGTCGAGACCCTTCTTCAGACTGAGGGTCAGGGGAAAGGGAAACCAGAGATATGGACGGTGATGTAGAACAAATGAAAGAAAAATATGCAGAAACAACGATGATAAAGGAAGCAGCCCATTGTTAGCTATGTGCTAGGTGAAAATTAATATAGACAATGACACTCAACCAGATGACTTTGAAGGTGGTGCTTTGGGTGGGGATGGATGGAGAGAGAGGGCTTATTGAAGTTAGAGAAATCAATATTCTCTATGTGTTGGCAAGAGACAAAAAACTGGAACTCTAGTCATTGAGGCGTGCTTCTCAATGTAGAGTGTATAGCATTGGTAGATTGGCCTGACTATAGCATATGGGTGGGGCAGTGGTGCAGCTGGTAGACCTACTGCCTCACAGCGCCAGAAACCCATGTTTGACCCTAAAGTCAGGTGCTGTCTGTGTGGAGTCTGCACATTCTATCGGTGACTACCTGGGTTTCCTCCGGATACTCTGCTTTCCTTGCACATCGCATGGCATTGACTCGGTGCCCATGTGGCATCTCTAAATTCTGAACTTTAAACTCATTGGTTTTCCTCTGCTCAGGTTGTCATTATAGTTGAAGGGAGGAGTGAGATGAGGAAGTAGCAGACAGGATGGGAGAGAATTTATTGAAAAGATAGTAGTAATAATAATAATAAAAATAATAAAGAATTCCTGATTTGGATCTTTAAAATCTGATGCTAAATATTCTACAGTGCTTGTAAAAAGCAGAGAGGGTGGCTCAGCATCTTACTCTAATTGTGTTACTTTACATTCAATTTTATCCATGGGTTATTATGCATGTTCATCACCTTCATCTCAGAAGCTGATAGAACCTAATGAAACAATGCAACTATGGTGTATTTAAGATTTCACTGTCCATGTCCATAAAGGCAGTGCTTTATTGCCTCTTCCTACACCATTTCTGCCCCCCCCCCCCCTTGCCTTATCTTATCTTTCCATCCCCACCGTCCCAACTCTCTCCCATCCTATCTGGCACTTCTTCATCTCACTCTTACCCCTCCCTTCAACCTCAATGCAAAACTTCACAATGCAAATGTTGGGGAATAGTCTCAGTGGAACGAGGAGCACATCACACTATTTTGTGGCTATATAAAGGGATACTACAGTAATTGCCGAGCTTCGCAATTGACTAATCGCTGTTCACAAAAGTCCAGTGTTTTCTCTGTTCTTCAGTACACTTTTTTTAGGGTGCTTCAGTAACAGCCCCTCCATTGTGGGAAGCATCACTATGGGCACAGATGATCAATCAGGGCTGATCCGTGAAGAATCCTCACTTGTAGGGTCTTCAGAAACAGTACGTTCTGCCTGTGCTTCGTTGTTGAACAGACTCGGGTTTTTCAAAGCAAGTCGTCATTGAGAGGTGTTGTGTTGTAAGACCTTCAGACTGACTCTGGTGCTAGGACTGCTCTCTCCATGAGCTGAAGGCCAAAATCAAGATGACGCTTAACTTAGTCACTGCAGGTTCGTTCCAGCAGTTACTGCAGATTTCTGCCACATCTTCCAATTTGCTGAGCAGTGCACATCAGAGGCCACCCAGGCAGTGTATTTGCAAAGAAGTGATTTCATCTAACATGTGTTGAAGAAGAATTATCGTTAATGTTTAAGATTGAAGATCCTTCATCAGAATTGAAAACTAAATAAAACATATTAGTTTTGAATCGCAGAGGCCGAGAGGTGGATAGATTGGACAAAGGAAACATTTCTTTTTTTTTTGTTTGTTTATTTTTGTTAGAAGTAAGTACAGTAGTCTGGTACTTAAGTACCTAATACATAAATACATATTTTCATTCTTGTACAACTTCATACTTTTGGTTCAATAATAAAAGAACAGTGAGAGAAAAAAGAAATAAAGAGTGTCGGAATAGATAGACAAGCAAGTAGAAACAGAAAACAAAAGAAATAAAGGACAGAGATGAGAAGTTAAAAGATTGAAAGAAAAGGAAAAAGTAAAGAAAAGACAGATTAGGAGAGATCTACCTATCTCATATTTTTGCCCATCCGTCACCCAGTTCTAAACCATTAAATTTCTAAGGTTATATTATGTTGCACCATATGCTTGTAAAAAATTGATAAACCATATAAACCATATAACCATATAACAATTACAGCACGGAAACAGGCCCTCTCGGCCCTTCCAGTCCGTGCCGACCATTTGTTTTCCCCTAGTCCCATCTACCTGCACTCAGACCATACCCCTCCATTCCCTTCACGTCCATATACCTATCCACTTTACTTTTAAATGTTAAAATCGATCCTGCCTCCACCACTTCTGCTGGAAGCTCATTCCACACAGCCACCACCCTCTGAGTAAAGAAGTTCCCCCTCACGTTACCCGTAAACTTCTGTCCCTTAATTCTCATGTCATACCCTCTTGTTTGAATCTTCCTACCCTCAATGGGAAAAACGTATCCACGTCAACTCTGTCTATCCCTTTCATCATTTTAAAGACCTCAATCAAGTCCCCCCTTAACCTTCTGCGCTCCAAAGAATAAAGATCTAACTTGTTCAACCTTTCTCTGTAACATAGTTGCTGGAACCCTGGCAACATTCTAGTAAATCTCCTCTGTACTCTCTCTATTTTGTTGACATCCTTCCTATAATTAGGCGACTAAAATTGTACACCATACTCCAGAATTGGTCTTACCAATGCCTTGTACAATTTTAACATTACTTTCCCTACTCCTATATTCAATGCTCTGATTTATAAAGGCCAGCACACCAAAGGCTTTCTTTACCACCCTATCTACATGCGATTCCACCTTCAGGGAACTATGCACAGTTATTCCTAGATCCCTCTGTTCCACAGCATTCCTCAATTCCCTACCATTTACCATGTACGTCCTATTTTGATTTGTCCTGCCAAGATGTAGCACTTCACACTTAACAGCATTAAACTCCATCTGCCATCTTTCAGCCCACATTTCCAAATGGCCCAAATCTCTCTGTAGACTTTGAAAATCTACTTCATTATCCACAACACCACCTATCTTAGTATCATCTGCATTCTTACTTATCCAATTTTCCACCCCATCATCCAGATCATTGATGTACATGACAAAACATCAGTGGACCCAACACAGATCCCTGAGGCACCCCACTGGTCACCGGCTTCCAACCTGACAAACAGCCATCCACCATTACTCTCTGACATCTCCCATTCAGCCACTGTTGAATCCATCTTGCTACTCCGCCATTAACACCCAAAGATTGAACCTTCTTAACCAACTTTCCATGGGGAACCTTGTCAAAGGCCTTACTGAAATCCATATAGACAACATCCACTGCTTTACCCTCATCAATTTTCCCTAGTTACCGCTTCAAAAAATTCAAGAAGGTTTGTCAAACATGACCTTCCAGGCACAAATCCATGTTGACTGTTCCTGATCAGACCCTGTTTATCCATATGCTTATATATATTATCTCTAAGTGTCCTTTTCGATTAATTTGCCCACCACTGACGTCAAACTAATAGGTCTATAGGCTAGGTTTTATTCTTTGAACCCTTTTTAAACAATGGAACAACATGCGCAGTACGCCAATCCTCCGGCACTATTCCCGTTTCTAATGACATTTGAAATATTTCTGTCATAGCTCCTGCTATTTCTACACTAACTTCCCTCAATGTCCTAGGGAATATCCTGTCAGGACCTGGAGACTTATCCACTTTTATATTTTTCAAAAGTGTCAGTACTTTGAATCTCATAGTTTCCATAGCTACTCTACTTTTTCCCCTTAACTCACAGAGTTCAATATCCTTCTCCTTGGTGAATACCGAAGAACAGAAATTGTTCAATATCTCCCCCATCTCTTTTGGCTCTGCAGATAGCTGTCCATTCTGGTTCTCTAATGGGTCCAATTTTATCCCTCGTTATCCTTTTGCTATTAATATAGCTGTAGAAACCCTTTGGGTTTACTTTCACCTTTCTTACCAAAGCAACCTCATATCTTCTTTTAGCCTTCCTAATTTCTTTCTTAAGATTCTTTTTACATTCTTTATACTCCTCAAGCACCTCATTTACTCCATGCCTCCTATAATTATTGTAGATATATCTCTTTTTTCGAAACAAGTGTCCAATTTCCCTTGAAAACCATGGCTCTTTCCAATTTTTACTATTTCCTTTCAACCTAACAGGGACATAAAGATTCTGTACTCTTACAATTTCCCCTTTAAATGTCCTCCCTTTCTCTTCTACATCCTTCCCATGAAACAAAGTGTCCCAATTCACTCCTTTAAAATCCTTACACATTCCCTCAAAGTTAGCCTTTCTCCAATCAAAAATCTCCACCCTAGGTCCAGTTCTGACTCTCTCTCCATAATTATATTGAAACTAATGGTATTGTGATTCACTGGTCCCGAAGTGCTCACCAACGCATACCTCCGTCACCTGACCTGCCTCTTTCCTAACAGGAGGTCCAGCACTGCCCCTTCTCTGTCGATACCTCTATGTACTGCTGCAAAAAACTATCCTGCACACATTTTACAAACTCCAAACCATCCAGCCCATTTACAGAATGTGTTTCCCAGTCTATTTTTGGAAAATTGAAATCTCCCACAATCACTACCTTGTGCTTACTATTAATATCTGCTATCTCCTTACATATTTGCTCTTCCAATTCTCGCTCCCCATTTGGCGGTCTATAATACACCCCTAAAAATGTTGCTACACCGTTCCCACTTCTCAGTTCCACCCAAATAGCCTCCCTAGACGAGCCCTCTAATCTATCCTGCCAAAGCACTGCTGTAATATCTTCTCTGACAAGCAATGCAACACCTCCCCCTCTGGTCCCTCCAATTTTATCACACCTGAAGCAACGAAATCCTGGAATATTTAGTTTCCAATCACAGCCCTCCTGCAACCATGTTTCACTGATTGCCACAACATCATATTTCCAGGTGTCAATCCAGGCTCTAAGTCCATCCACCTTACTTACAATGCTCCTAGCATTAAAATATGCACATTTTAGAAACCGACCATCCCTTATTCTCTGTCTATTATCCTTTTCATCTTTCTTGTCTACATTTTGGGTCCGAGTGCTTCCCTTCTCTGCCTCTTGCCCACACCCTGACCCCTAGCCCCCTCTACCCGAGTCCCTCCCCCCAGCCTTTCTAGTTTAAAGTCTCCCCAGTAGCCTTTGCAAATCTCCCTGCTAGGATATTGGTCCCCCTCAGGTTCAAGTGCAACCCGTCCTTTGTGTACAGATCATGCCTTCCCCAAAAGAGGTCCCAGTGATCAAGAAACTTGAATCCCTGCCCACTGCACCAGTCCCTCAGCCACGCATTTATCCTCCACCTCATTTCATTCCTACTCTCACTGTCACGCGGCACAGGCAGTAATCCTGAAATTGTTACCCTTTTGGTCCTTCTCCTTAACTTTGCCCCCAACTCCCTAAATTCTCCCTTCAGGATCTCGTCACTTTTTCTGCCTATGTCATTGGTACCTATGTGTACCACAACATCAGGCTCCTCTCCCTCCCTTATCAGAATCTTTTGGACACGTTCTGACACATGCGAGACCCTGGCACCAGGGAGGCAAACTACCATCCGGGTCTCCCGACTGCGTCCACAGAATCGCCTATCCGACCCCCTAACTATAGAGTCCCCTGTTACAATTGCCCTCCTCTTTTTGCTACCCTTCTGAGCATCAGGGCCGGTCTCTGTGCCGGAGGCCCGGCCGCTGTTGCTGCCCCAGCTAGGCTGTCCCCTCCAATCGTACTCAAACCCGAGTACCTATTTTCCAGGTGTACGGTCACAGGGGTACTCTCTAGCCCCTGCCTCTGCCCCTTGCCCTTCCTAACTGTGACCCACTTGTCTGCCTCCTGTGGTCTGGGAGTGACTACCTCCCTGTAGCTCCTCTCTATTACCTCTTTAAATCAAATCTTTAAGAATTGGTCTACTTTGCCTAGTAAGAGGAATCTCATTTCTTCAAGATGTAGCGTTTCAGACATGTTTGAGATCCACATTTTGAATGTTGGCGTAGGAACATTTCTGATATTGTGGGGGCCAGGACTACTGTATGGTGACCTGGTGGTGAAAAGCCAGCCAGTTGGTAGATCAATCAGGGTCAACTTCGAGAAGGGAATAAACAAATGGATGTGAAAACTGTGAAGTGCTTTCAGAGGTGCTGTCAATGCCTGGTGTGAATGGGGAGAGAAAAACAGATTCACTACAGATGGTTAGACAACAGCAGAACTGGCAAGTTCTGTCACAGAGAAGGTGAATTTTCTGAATTTGCTCAATTCCTCATTGACTACTAAAATCTGCAACCTACCCAAATGGAGGATGAGGTGCTGATCCTCAAGCTTTCATTGCTTTTCATTAGAACTGTGCAGGAGACCACAGACGGTTTTACTTATCTGAAGAAGTTTGAAGAAGGGTCTCGACCTGGAACGTCAGCCATTCCTTCTCTGCTGAGATGCTACCTGTCCCGCTGAGTCATTCTGGTATTTTGTGTCTATCTTTGGTGTAAACCAGCATCTGCAGTTCCTTCCTACACTTTGCTGATCTTTCTCCGATTCTCTTCAGAGATTGCACCTCGTGATGTGAACTGAATAAAAAGGTTGCAACCAGGGATGGAAAAGTCAGTGATGAGGTTTCAAATCTCCCAAGCACTGACCACTTAGCCTGGAAGATACTGTGGACAAGATGTGTCAGATGAAAAAACATTTATTTGATGTGTTTGTAGTTTGTTCAAACTGGGATTGTTACATGAATATTATTGATTGGACCTTAAAGAACCAAAGGTAGGCAAACATGCTGGAGAAACTCAGCGGGTGCAGCAGCATCTATGGAGCGAAGGAAATTAGCAACATTTTGGGCCGAAACCCTTCTTCAGAACCAATATCTCTCGTGACGGGACGGGGGGGGGGACGTCTGTACTCCACTAGTCTGAAGAAGGGTCTCAGCCTGAAACATCGCCTATTTCCTTCACTCCATAGATGCCGCCTCACCTGCTGAGTTTCTCCAGCATTTTTGCCTACCTTGAATTTTTCCAGCATCTGCAGTTCTTTCTTAATCATAACCACTAGTTATGTAATCGGCACAGGGAAAACATTAAATGCTCCTTGGTGAATTTCCTGAAGAGTGGGATTTCACCCAGTAATGATTGCTAGCATAAATTAATGTGAACTAAGTTACATTCATACACTTCATTTCACAAACCTATCAAATAGAATGCCTTTGCTTTGGAGATACCACTCACTTAATAACTACATTCAGAAGTTACAAAGAAGAGAAAGACTACAAGCCTACTTCCAAATCCATCCCAACTCAAGGGGAATTCAAATGTAAACCACTGAATTCCAAAGCAACACATAACTTTCAGTTCACTCCATTATAATGAATTCCTTATTCAAAACTATCAATTAAATATATGGTTGCCATCCAAGCAGAAAATATTACCCGATTATTTCAATTTTCTTTGCTCAGTATGCTGGATATTGTGAGCACATGTTAGTTTCCTTTTGTACTTAAATTCTTGCAAGAGAGCAAATATAGCACGATGAAAGGGCTTAAGTAACTTGGTTTCAACATTGAAGATTAAACAGAAAGAGCAGATACAATATTCCAGATCTTTATTTACTGAGCTGTCTGTCGACGTCTTAATCTAAGAGTAATGTTCCTCAGCAGACTAGTTGGATTTGTGGGAAGCGGCATCAAGTCTGGCAGTGGGAGAGAAGGCAAAGGACCGGGCAAAGTGCTTCATTAAAGCAGTCACCTTGAGTCTCGGGTCTAATGTACAAGGAGGCTGATGGAAACCATTGGGTTGTGGTGATCATCACTGGCAATGATGGTTGAACCAATATGTGAGAGAACACTGATACCGGTTCGCCTACTTTGCCACTTGATGTGGAGGTGACTGGGATGAGCTGCCCGAGGAGGTAATGGAGGAAGAAACGGTAACATCTGGACTGGAACTTGAATGAGCAAGGGGTACAAAATTAATGCAGGCAAGTGGGATTAGTACAGGTAGGCATGATGATCGGCAAGAAGTGGTGTGCCAAAGTGCTGTTTACATACTTTACAACTCTCTGACTATGGAAAAAGAGCAACAGGAGACTTGGGTGTTTTCCAAAAATGATAGCATTCTAACATATTGCAAGTGATTGATAAATGCAATGTTGGTCTTTATTACAAAGAGGGTTGATTAGAAAAGCAAGAGGCCATTGTGTTGTGGGGTCCACACAGGCTTTAAGACTTCAATGTCATATCACATGAGGCTCAAGATGGTGAGTGCTGTGGAATAGGCTTTGCATGTACAATCATGAACAAAGCCCATCTCTTCCAAATGCAGAGATTAGAGATTGTGAAGGGAGTATTTTTTGAGCAGGTGATTAGGAGGGGGGGTTAAGAGGGGTAGCGTGGGAAGATGCTGCAGTGGTGTGGGGAGAGGATCATGGTTGTGGGATGCGAGGGAAGAGGGTGGTGTATTGGGAGGCTGAGGCTATGAGGAACATTTTAGGATGTGCAACCGAGGAACTGACTGTTGCAGGAAGAGGTAATCACATAAAAATATAGCATTCTTGGGGGGATCTTAGGGAAAAGTAGTTCCCCATTAATCAGTGTCACCAGCTCGCACCCGATCTGATTTTATATAGACACAAAATGCTGGAGTAACTCAGCGGGACAGGCAGCATCTCTGGAGAAAAGGAATGGGTGATGTTTCAGGTGGAGACCAAGAAGGGTGACAATAGATAATAGGTGCAGGAGTAGGCCATTCGGCCGTTCGAGCCAGCACCACCATTCACTGTGACCATGGCTGATCAATACCCTGTTCCTGCCTTCTCCCCAGATCCCCTGACTCCGCTATCTTTAAGAGCTCTATCTAACTCTCTCTTGAAAGCGTCCAGAGAATTGGCCTCCACTGCCTTCTGAGGCAGAGAATTCCACAGATTCACAACCCTCTGTGTGAAAAAGTTTTTCCTCATCTCCGTTCTAAATGGCTTACCCCTTATTCTCGAAAATTATCTTTGGAGATTCAAAACGTTATATAACAAAGAGCAGTACAGCACAGCAGCAGGCCCTTCAGCCTGTAATATCCATGCCAAACATGATGCCAAGAGAAACTAATCTCCACTGCCTGCCCATGGTCCATATTTCTTCTGTGTATATCTGTGTGCATATATTTAAAAGTTTCTTAAATGCCACTATTGTATCTTCCTCCAACCCCAGCCCTTACCCCTCCTCTCACCTTAAAGCTATGTCTAAGAAAGAACTGCAGATGCTGGAAAAACGGCAGGTACCCGTGAAACTTGATAACTTGTGAAAAAAATCAAACATGTTTGATTTTTTTCCACGAGAAAATTCACTGTTCAAGATAAAAATTGAAACATTTTAACTCGTTGTAATAACATAGGGCCCGTGCGTTGACCTTAGTGTCTCGTGAGTCTAACGTGTTAACCCGTGGGCACTTAAATCGGCAGCTGGACAGTAGAAAACAGCCGAACCGCAGTATGCTTCATATTTCCTTATGACACGGGACCTGTTTGGCCCATCGAGTCTATGGTGGCCTGGGCTGGCCTTAGGAGGTGCGGGGCCCGATTGGGAAAATTATTCGGATATATATAAATAAATAATTATAAATGAGTCATATGTCGTGAGTAAAATGACAATTGGGGGGAGAGTTCCTTTCACAGCGTGTGGGGAGTCTAGCCAGGGGTAACGTTGCGAGGAGGGAAGGAGCGTTGAGAAGGAGAGGGTCGGGTTCATGCCTGTAACTCACTCACTGCTGCCGCGGCGCTCCGGGCGTGGAGCTACTGCATTGTGGCCGGGGAGGGAAGCAGCTCGCGTGGCTACGAGCGGCCTCCATCACCGGACAGCGGAACCGACTGCCATCTCAGCGGCTTCTGCCGGCCCGCCCACCTCTGGCAGTGCTCTCCGTCTGAACAGTGAGGGGACCAACTCAAGCAAAGATCATAGAGCGGAGTGGGTCAGCTGGTGATGGATAACACCACAGCGGGCGGTGGAGCTTACTCCTGTGTCAGCGCGATCAAGGGATCAATTGAGGTTACTCGTACTGACATATGGAGTAAGCTCCACCGACCGCTGTCCTGTTATCCATCGCCCGCTGACCCGTTCTTGAGCTGGATGACCCTCTCCCCAGAGCCCCTGCCCGTCCTGCTGAGCCACCACAGACAGGGAGTTGAACGTAGACACAGGGGGGTCCACCTTCAACTTCAGAGCCAAACAAAAAACACACAGTGCTGGAGGAACTCAGCGGGCAAGGCAGCACCCGAGGGGGGAACATATCACTTATCAGGAGCCGCCATGGGCCCGGACTCTTCCCCCCACAGAAAGGAAGTGCAGATGCAGCCATCACTGTAGCATCTCTGTCCCCATCTTCCAATTCCCACTTTGAAATAAAATAAAACTTTCGACAAAAATTTTGCAATTGTAATGTACTGTATCTTTAAAAAAAACCGATATCAACCAGGTGTGAAAATTACACCGAATCGAACGATGATTGAAAATGCGTGGGAATCGATGAATCGCGATCCTGCTGAGGCCGCGACTAGTTCCCAGAATGCGGGAACTCCTCACGACCATGAAGGAGACTCACCAGAGACCACCAGCGAACCTGTGGCGACCATGTGGCAAGCACAGTGTCTCCTGCACTCGCCTAAAGAGTCGCCCGTGGGACAGGCCCTCCAGCATTTTGTGTCTATCTTTGGTGTAAACCAGCCTCTGCAGATGACTTCCTACACAACCATAAATATTGTCTGAATGTTCAAAAAGTTTGATAAGTTATAATTTTCTGGAAATGTTACTGCAATAGATATCAAAGATTCTATAGCAAGCAAGATAGATTACTCGACCAAAAAAACGTAGTACGGTCATGGGCAGATTCATGGGTAATTTTCGGCTCCATTTCCGTAACTGGCTTCCGTCTCCACACCAAAGATCCCATAGCGGAGCAGAGATAACTAGCGCGGAGACGGAAGCCGGTTACGGAAACATCCTCGTAAAAATAAAAGTTATTTGGTAAAAATCTTCTCATTTTCAGAATTATAATTTATTAACACAAACTATTCGCCCGCAACGTTGATTACACTGCAGGTCGGGTTACTGAAATGGATGAAAAAAAGGCCCACGTTCCACTCCGTTGCGTCAGCATTTAGCAGGAGCGGTCTATCTTGCTTGCTATAGGATCTTTGATGGATATGAGAGTATGTTTGCAATTAGCAAGTTGCCAAAAATACAATGAACCCTAGTGTTAAATGTTAATTTGAATATCAGCCACAGGTTGAAGAGTCAGCACAAGTTGCGGGTTGAAGTCCCACTTTAGACCTGAACAATGAAAGTGTGCTGATAGTTTTGCACAGTTATGACAAATGCTCCTTTTCAGAATGAATCATTAAACTGAAACTTCATCTCAGCTGGGTGGATATAAAGGATGAGTTGAGACCTTCCATAAACAAAGGAGTGTCAGTTGGCCTGGGTAACATTCAATCTTCAGCTAACGTCACTGAAGCAGTGACTACACTTCAATAGTTCCTTATTGCTTGTGAAGTGGTTTAGAACATCCTGTGGTTGTATATAAATGCAAGCTTTTTCAGTATAATTTAAATATTGTTTAAATTAAACATCATTTTCAGAACATAAGATATTGAAGCGGGAAGTAATAAATTAAATAACGGGTTATTTTATTGGAGACAAATGCAAATAATGAAAGATGCAATGTAGTTAGTCCAGAGCAGGATGCAAACACATGATAATTCAAGAACAAAAATGGATGGACATCAAAATAGGTGTCAGTGCACACCAAGAGTCAAGAGTGTTATATTGTCATACGCCCCGAAACTGAACAGTGAAATTCTTACACCAGCAAACACAACTCCAATTACCCATTCACCAAATTGAATCTTTGGATTGACCATTCAATATGGAGTTCAAACAAGTGATTCTGTGACAAGCTATTATAGAAGCATAGAAAATAGGTGCAAGAGTAGGCCATTCGGCCCTTCGAGCCTGCACCGCCATTCAATATGATCATGGCTGATCATCCAACTCAGTATCCTGTACCTGCCTTCTCTCCATACCCCCTGATCCCACAAGGGCCACATCTAACTCCCTCTTAAATATAGCCAATGAACTGGCCTCAACTACCTTCTGTGGCAGAGAATTCCACAGACTCATCACTCTCTGTGTGAAAAATGATCTTCTCATCTCGGTCCCAAAAGACTTCCCCCTTTTCAAAATAAATTTATAAGCACATTCATCTCATATTATGCTCTGTGCAGTCCTGCAATGCATCGCTTCCATAAATGACTTTCAAACAATTGAGGTGCCATTGGAACCAAGTTCTGGGCCCAATAATATATGTTAACAGTTTTCTTTGTGCTGGATATGACTACAGCCATCGAAGATTTTTCTTGCTGATTCCCACTGACCAAATTTAGGACAGCTCGACTGGGTCACAGGCTGCCTTGGCAATCTCTCACCTTCCTACCAAACATTGAAGGACGAGGTGTTGCCCAGTGGTTACTTCCTGCTGCCTCCACCTCGCACGGCAAGAGAAAAGGATGCGTGTTGGTGAGTGACCTGTGATCTGTTTACGTGATGTGCCAAGTATGGTAGAATAGCTCACAATTGCGACGTGCTGTGAAATGTGGGTTGAGTTTTACAGTATTGCAAAGGGTGTGAAGGTGATCCTCTCATTACTGAATAGAAGACCTGGATTTCCCAGAAGGCCGGAGATGTGGGTATTGTGCACTATGTGGTTGTTTTCGCTGGCAATGATGCAGTGTGCAGGACATGGCTCTGTCTGAAGAAGGGTATCGACCCGAAACGTCGCCCATTCCTTCTCTCCTGAGATGCTGCCTCTCCCACTGAGCTACTCCAGCATTTGGTGTCTACATGGCATCTGAAGATACATTTACTGACTAAGACGACAGTAACTGTTTACAGTCCCACAACCTAATTGTGACATTGTCACCCTGGCTATCTGCTTTCAGAGCTTTAGTCTCAATCCTCTCTAGGCTTTGTTTGGATAAAGCATTTTCTCCCCAGAAACCAATTTCCCCCAGGTCTCAAGTATGGGAAACCTTGCAGCTAGTCTCCCATTTTGTTACATTATTTAGTCAGAACAGTTTCCACACGGCACAGTGGCGCAGCGGTAGAGTTGCTGCCTTACAGAGTTCCGGGTTCGATCCCAACTATGGGTGCTGTCTGTACGGAGTTTGTACGTTCTCCCCCGTGACCGCATAGGTTTTCTCCGAGATCTTTCGTTTCCTCCCACTCTCCAAAGACATACAGGTTTGTAGGTTGTGTCGCAATGAACTGCAGATGCTGCTTTAAACCAAAGATCGACATAAAAAGCTGGAGTAACTCAGCGGGACTGGCAGCATCTCTGGAGAGAAGGAATGGGTGATGTTTCGGTGCAGGATAGTGTTAATATGCGGTGGTCGCTGGTCAGCGTGGACTCGTAGGCTGAAGGGCGTGTTTCCGCGCTGTATCTCTAAAACTAAAACCTCATACTTATTGGACTCATTGGACTTTCCCTTTGAGGGTTTTAGATTGATTTAAGTGGTGCAGGCCCGAGTGTGGTGATAATTGTTCACACTGTTGGTCACGGAATTGTTCACAGCATTACCACAGTTGTGGTAAGCATTGATCAAAATGCTGAACTCCACAGTATGCATTTGGAAAACTATCTGCATTAGAAACATTTGACAAAGCTCTCGCCCATATCATGACGTCTGCACCTTCTTCCAGAGCCTTTTGATTTCAACCCACTGGGTTTTATGCTGCGGTCTTTGCAGATCTTGAAAGGCTGTACTGTCTAACTTTTATGGAGTACACGCCATTAAATTATATGCACATTAATAAGCTGTTCACATAAATTAATGATGCATAAAATAGTAATGTTTCATATTATTACAACAGAACCCCGAAAGGAAGCAACTTATATACTTATAAGATGTCTCATCTGCTGCGATCACAGAATAACAAAATATAAACTAATTCCAAACTGAATCGTAAATGACCAGAAAAAGAGTCATTCAGGCAGACAGGTTAATTCATGGTAAGGTCAGGAGCTCTGGTGGAAAAAACAGTATTCATTGTATCCTGAGTAGCAGTTGGGAAACAAATACATTGATGACCATTTTGGTGTGCTGCTAGATCACAGTCCACTAAACTGGAGTTGTCTCTTGGAAGCTGAAAGAAGCATTAATTTTCCTTGCACACTCTGTGAAACACAGAAATCCAGGCCTCACCGGTCACTTTATCTGTGGCAGGATTTCAGCAGTGGACGACAGACCCGTTAGGATTCTCCACCAAGGAACCATTGATTTATATGGCGTTTACAAGGTAAAGCTTTCACAGGCAAAAGGAAACAAAAGTCACTGTTCTGAAATTATACTGCTTTTGGATTAATGTTTTAAAATTAGTTATAAGGATTTTAATTGTTTTAAGTTATTTTTGTTGCTTCTTTTAAAAATGTAAGTCACAACTTTCACCGCCAGCAAAGCCCATCTTCCAGCTTTCCTGGCTGTTAATGGCCATTGGTGTCTTTTGGGGCAGTGCACCAACTGAGGTCCCATCTTTGTCAATCCACACTGTTGAACTTCAGGCTGCCGGAGGGTCAGCAAGACAGGTCCTGTGCATGCACCCGGAGTGAGTAGAGGAACAGGTGGACTGTGGAGCAGGGATTCTGAGCAAGGGGACTGGCCATTCACATCCTCGTGGGTCGGTTTTCCAGAAACTGACTACGGGATTCATGGTTCCTTTTCAGCCATTTGTTGGTGGCATTGGTAGTGAAGGTGAATGGTTTCAGCTTATTAGGAAGAAGAAATAGATCTTTTGAGTTAGAGGAGAGCTGAGGGACACCATACTTGTTGAGGCTTGACATTCTTTGGACTCTTTGTCTTTTAATCTAGCTTAGATGACTTTTGTAGTATGTCCACTTATGATTATGATGAATTATTATTGTTATTATTGTCATATGAACTGAGATATAGTGGAAAAGTGTTGCTTTGCGTGCTAATCAGTCTAATCGTACATGCATGAATATGATGATGCAAAAGTAAAGAGTGAAACGATTGTAGTGGATATCAGTAGATCCCCTTCTGGGACAATACAGAAAGAGTGGCCATGCTCCAGCGCCATCTTGCATTGATCAAGCCTCTGCCTCTGCTAATATCTAGACTGATCTTGGCCTGAAGAGATATGCATTTCTTATGTTCCTACTTTTGTAACATTTGTGTCCTGGTGGCACTGGGTGAGTGTGGGATGTCGATGATGTAGGGTGCCATCCTTTCATGATCACTGCTGCTTTATTCGGCCGCTGCCAGCTGTGCTCACTCATCTGGCTGGTGTAGGGCCTCACTGTCTTCCCCTTGTCTTCCCCTTCCCACATGGCAACCTTGCGGCTAAAGGGATAATATTTACAGACCCCCTGCCTCCTGGGATAATATCTATTGTGAAATACATTACCTTTGTTGTCTGCAGTCTCTGCTACCTTTGCAGGTCAGGTAGCATCTGTGCAGGGAATAGATAGGTGGCATTGCGGGTCGGGACAATTTGCCGGGCTTGCCATTGTCTGACCTGCTGAGTTACTCCAGCACTTTGCATTTTACTCAATATTGCAGCATCTGCAGTTCCTTGTATCTCTCTGCCATCCTGTTGTCCTGCTTTAGAATGAGATTCCAGACAATGGTCTATTTTGAGTAATTGAAAGTCACTGAATGATCCATCAGAGAAACAATCCCTTCGGCCCATCGAGTCTACACAGACCATCAACCACCAATTTACGCTAATCGTACACGAGTCACAATTTTATTATTCTCCGCATATTCTCATTACTTCCTTCTGATGCTGCTACTCACCTACAATCTAGACACAATTCACAGGGGCCAATGAACCTACTAACCTGCAAGTCTTTGGGGTATTGAAAGAAATTGGAGCACCCAGAGGAAACCCATGTAGTCACAGGGAGAACATACAAAGTCTACACCCACAATGTCAGGGTTGAGCCAGTTTCTGGGGCTGTGATGAAGTGGCTACATCAATTGCCCAAAGGTGCTGCCCTAAATTTACCGATGTCCTGGGACAGCCAGCTTTACTATCCAATAAATGGCTGTTACAAAACACTCTTGCTTGTGGAATATTTCATATTCATACCCTTTGCTGATGTGAACTCAAGTTAAATATAATTTGCAATAATTTATGTAGTACTGTACACTGTATCTGAGGTTTTTGGATAAGCACATGGATAGACAGGGAATGGAGGGATAGGAATGACACGCAGGCAGATGGGATTAGTTTAATTTGGCATTATGTTCAAGGATATGATTGGCCGAAGAGCCTGTTCTTGTGCTGTACTGTACTCACAATTGTCAGTAAAAAGGCTTTAACAAGTCAGCAAAAGACATAATGTCTCATTTTCACTGAACCCATTGTTGGATTGAAGCAATCCTCAAGGCAATGACAAGTGTTGTGAAAGTCACCAAAATCAGTCGGACACACACACACACACACACACACACACACACACACACACACACACACACACACACACTTGAAATGACACACACACACACACACACACACACACACACACACACACACACACACACACACACACACACACACCCACACACACACACACACACACACACACACACACACACACACACACACACACACACACTCTTGAAATGAGCCATTTGAAATGTTGTTTCCGCACTGAGCACAAATGTATGGAACAGCTTCTTAAATAAAAGCAGTTGTGGTGGTTAGTTCCTTTTGCTATAATTTATTTCAGATTTCCTGTTTGTGATTGGTTGCTAATATATATATATATGTAGGTTGATCGATTAATATTTGTGTGTAGAGTTTTCTGTTTATCAGAAATATTTCCGAATACATGTTGATTTTTGAATATTTACAGGTGTGTTGATCTGTTGTGGATACACTATGATATGCTTGTCTTCAAATACTCTGGTTCCAGTACTTGTGTGAGCATCAGAGCATGTGCAGTGCAAATGTGTCTCCTTTATGTAAAGCTGAATGGAGTTGTGTCTGTTTAATATACAGATGAATTCAATATAGCAATAAAGATTTACAGAATTACCCGGCACTAAAACGGGCCTTTCTGCCCAACTTGCCCATGACAACCAAGATGTTTAAAATAAGCTAATCCCATTTGCTTTCATTTGGCCCACAATCATTTAAATGATATCCATGCTATCCCATCCTATTATTTATAGTTCCACCTGCTGTTTATTTTTGGTGAAACATTCTGAAATGTTGACTCTGCTTTCTCAGAGCAGATACTGTAAGAACTGCTGAGTATTGTTAGCAATTTCTGTCTTCTTTGTTCATTTAATGTGTATTTGTGTGGTGCATTCTGAAATGTCCTCAGCAATGGCAGAGCAAGACACACACCTAAGGGGCATTTTTGTAAAGGCAAGAAATATTAGCCTCACTTTTTCCAGTGACACCTGCATCTTGTCAAAAGCAATAAGTCAAGGAATAGGAGTAGAATTAGGCCATTCGGCCCATCAAGTCGACTCCACCATGGCTGATCTTTCTCTTCCTCCTAACCCCATTCTCTTGCCTTCCCACCATAACATCTGACACCCATACTAATCAAGAATCTATCTATCTCTGCCTTAAAAATATCCACTGACTTGGCCTCTACAGCCTCCTGTGGCAAAGAATTCCACATGTTCACCACCCTCTGACTAAAGAAATTTCTCATCTTCTCTTTACTAAAAGAACGTCCTTTAATTCTGAGGCTGCGATCTCTGGTCCCAGAATCCTCCACTAGTGGAAACATCCTCTCCACATCCACTCTATCCAAGCCTTTCACTATTCTGTATGTTTCCCCTCAGGTCCCCCCCTCAGCCTTCTAAACTCCAGCGAGTACAGGCCCAGTGCTGACAAACGCTCATCATAGGTTAACCTACTCATTCCTGGGATCATTCTTGTAAAACTCCTCTGGACCCTCTTCAGAGCCAACACATCCTTTCTCAGATATTCTGCCCAAAATCGCACACAATATTCCAAATGCGGCCTTCCCAGTGCCTTATAGAGCCTCAACATTACATCCCTGTTTTGTATACAAGCCCTCTTGAAATAAATGCTAGCATTGAGTTTGCTTTTTTTTTTACTACCGATTCGACTTGCAGATTAACTTTTTGGGAACCCTGCACCAGCATTCCCAAGTTCCCAAGTCCCTTTGCACCTCTGATTTCTTGATTCTCACCCCATTTAGAAAGCAGTATATACCTTTATTCCTACTACCAAAATGCATGACTCCATACTTTGCTACACTATATTCCATCTGCCACTTCTCTGTCCACTCTCCCAACCTGTCCAAGTTCTTCTGCAGAATCCTTGCTTTCTCTACACTACCTGCCCCTCCACCTATTTTCGTATCATCCACAAACTTTGCCACAAAGCCTTCAATCCCCTCGTCCAAATTATTAATATACATTGTGACTGATTATAGAAATCTGAACAAAACCATGTCTGTTTAATGCATGTGTGAGTGTGTTTGCTTACTGGAGAGACTAATGTGCATACAATTCTGTCTGGTTTGTATTTGTCAGTGTGAATGTTCCGTAAGGGGCAGAATGAGCAGTGTAATAGCTACTTTATTACAAGATTTATTTCTTACTTTAGCTGTCAAGATTCTCCTTTACCACATTTGTTTTGTTCCTGTTCGATCCCTGTTTATTTAACTCTATTTTGAACAAAAATACAGGAGGGAGCAGAGAGGTATGGGGGACTCGAATCTGCCATTACATATTGGGAAACATAGAAAATAGGTGAAGGAGTAACATTTGGCCCATCGAGCCTGCACCGCCATTCAATATGATCATGGCTGATCATCCAAAATCAGTACCCCGTTCCAGCTTTCTCCCCATATCCCTTGATTCTGTTAACCCTAAGAGCTCTATCTAACTCTCTTGAATACATCCAGTGAATTGGCCTCCATTGCCTACTGTGGCAGAGAATTCCACAGATTCACAACTCTCTGGGTGAAAAGGTTTTTCCTCATCCCAGTCCTAAATGGCCGACCCCTTATTCTTAAACTGTGACCCCTGGTTCTGGACGCCTCCAACATTGGGAACATTTTTCCTGCACCTAGCCTGTCCAATCCCTTAAGAATTTTATATGTTTCTATAAGATATCCTCTCATCCTTCTAAATTCCAGTGTATATAAACCCAGTCAATCCATTCTTACATGTGTTAGTCCCGCTATCCCGGGAATTAACCTGGTGAACCTACTGTACTCTACACTTCCTCAATAGCAAGATTAGGAAGGAGTACACACCCTGGTCACCCTGCTAGTTTCAATGTTCATCATCCTTCTTTATCACCTCTTTGATAGCCAACAACGGACCATTGTGGGCTCCAACTTTCCTTGGTCATTGGTGCCATCTCTGATTTGTTCTGGACCTTGTCATACCTCCAGTTTCCCTCTCCCCTGAATCTCAGTCTGAAGAAGGGTCTCAACCCGAAACAAAACCTATTCCTTTTCTCCAGAGATGCTGTCTAGCCTGCTGGGTTGCTCCAGCATTTTGTGTCTATATTACATAATGGGACATGATTATATATTGTAAAGTACGACAGGCTCAATAATCATGCAACTTAAAATGTTTTTGAAAATTAATCAATTTGAAATAACTTGTTCAATTTGCTGGTGATCATATAATGCTGATTGTGAGTAGGGAGGTGGATATGAAGAAGCTTAAAGGGGATTTGGACAAATTAAGTGAGAAGATGAAAACATGCTGGATGGAATATAAATTGAACATGAGAAGAATGTGATTGAGCGCATAATGAAGGAAAGCTGAATATCTATTCTACAGTTTCCTTGATCTCCACCCCCTTTGTCTCATTTTCACACCTTTCACTACCCTATCTCTGTACCTCCCTCTCCTCTGACTCAGTCTGAAGAAGGGTCACGACCCCGAAACGTCACCCATTCCTTCTATCGAGAGATGCTGCCCATTCCGCTGAGTTACTCCAGCATTTTGTGTCTACCTTTGGTTTAAACCAGCAGCAGCAGTTCCTTCCTACATATGTAATCTCCCGTTGAGAGATTGAGAAATGTCAATGTTCAACAGGTTCTGGGTGCCTTTGTACAAAAGTCAGGGAAAGTGCTGCAAGCAATTAGGAAGACAATACTATGTTGGTCTTATTAGGAGAGGATTTGAGTATCGGAGTAAAAATAGAGGCATACCACACAGAAGCAGGCCCTTCAGGCCACTCTGAGGCGAGGGGGGAAAGATTTAATAGGAACCTGAGAAGTAGTTTTTTTTTTACACAAAGGGTGGTGGGTACAAGGGTCGAGCTATCAGAGGAGGTAGTTGAGGCAGGTACTATCGTTATGTTTAAGAGACATTTGGACAGGGACATAGATAGAATAGCTTTAGTGGGTTATGGGCTAAGTGCGGGCTTAGTGGGACTAGTGTAGATAGAACATGTTAGCCGATAGGGCTAGTGTCTGTTTTCACACTGTGTGACTCTATGACTCTATCTCCAGGAGCCCATCTACATTTATCTCATTCACCAGCATTTGAGCTGCAGCTTTCTCTGTAACTATCTCTGCAGCTACTTGCCTCCACCATTCCTTCAGGAAGCACATTTCAGATTCCAGCCAGCTTCTGGGTGAAAAACCTCTGCAGATCCCACTACAGACCCCTGTCCTTTATGTAAACCCATGTAGTTGTCTTCATCACTTCTGCTATGGGGAATATAATTTCCTGTTATCTATTTCATCTGTGCTGCTCATAATTTTATATACCTTTATCAGCCACTCTCACTGGCCCCGTCCTCCCGCTCTGCTGCCTTGTCTGCACCAAAGAAGACAAATCCAGTCTTTCTAGTTTAGTTTAGAGTTTGGAGATACAGCTTTGAAACAGGCACTTCGGCTCACCATGTCCACGCCGGCCATCGATCATACATTCACTAGTTTTATGTGATCCCACTATCTTATCCAATACCGCCACATTAATGGCAGTTTACAGAGGCCAATTAACCAACACACCCTCAAGTCTTTGGAATGTGGGAGGAAACTGGAGTATCCGGAGGAAGCACCAGGCAGTCTCAGGGAGAACATGCAAACTCCACACAGTTAGCACCAAAGCTGGGTGTCTGATACTGTGGGGTTCAGGTCAACCAGCTGTGCCTCCCATAGTCACAGTGCCTCTGTGCCTCCCATAGTCTGAAACAGTCCATCCTTCGCTCAGTCCGTATGGATCTACCTGATCTCCCGGTCGCCAAACACATTAATTCCCCTACCCATTCCCACATTAACATTTCTGTCCTAAGTCTCCTCCATTGTTAGAGTGAGGCCAAACACAAATTGGAAGAACTACCCTCTCCAGTGCAATCACATCCTTCCTATAGTGGGGCGAAAATAACAGTATCTAGCTGTGGTCTAACCACAGTTTTACATGAAGTTGTACAATAACCTCCCTGCTCTTAAGCACACCGAGGTCTCTCTGTTTCTGAATTCTCCCTGGGAATCCATCATTCATTTGGGTATGTCCTATTTCTCAGTAGTCCACTCAGAATGCGTGGTGTCACACTTACAGAATTAAATTCCATTTGTTATTGTTCTTCCCATTTTACCATTTGAGTCAATCATCCTGTAGCCTGAGACTACCCTCTGTAATTTCAACAACACCACCGATATGTCTTAACTCAATTAGAAAGAGCTTTGGTCAGACTAGATCTGCATTATTGGAGAAACAAGGAACGGCAGATGTTGATTTATTAAAATCGACAAAGTGCTGGTGTAACTCAGTGGGTCAGGAAGCATATGTGTAGGAAAGAACTGCAGATGCTGGCTTAAATCGAAAGTAGACACAAAATGCTGGAGTAACTCAGCGGGACAAGCAGCATCACTGGAGAGTAGGAATAGGTGATGTTTTGGGTTGGGGCCCTTCTTCAGACTGATGTCAGGGGAGAAGGTGGGACAAAGATAGAATGTAGTCAGAGACAGTAAGACTGATGGGAGAACTGGGAGGGGATAGAGAGAGAGGGAAAGCAAGGGCTATTTGAAGTTACTAACTGGACCTTTGGAATTCTCTGCCCAAGATAGCAATGGAGGCGCAGTGATGGAGATCATGAAAACAGTGATTGACTGGTTATTAAGCAAATCAAATGAAATGGGGAGAATGCAAAACAAAGAATGGAGCTGATTTAGAGGATCAGCTACGATGAATGGTAAAACACCATTGACGGAACATATGGCCTACCCATGCTCCTAATTCTAAAGTTTTTATGTAAATGTACTTCCATGTATTATCATCGTAAACTTAATCAAAGGGTTTGAATTCATAGCAAATCAAAAACAACACATTACGAATGATTGGCTTGTGGGTAAAGATACCACAGAAATGAATTTTTAGATCCGATTTTTAAAATTATTTTTGTTCTTACCCTTTGAAAATGTAATTACGAATGCATACTGGGGCAAAATATGTTGCACACTCTATTTCATGTGTAGGGCAAGTTTTCCACTGTCTCGACGCTATTAGTAATATGTAGACAGAGAGGCACTGAGCACTTTATGAGCTGGATGTGAACCAAACCAGAGCAAGACATGAGAATCTCTGTAGCTTCGATGGCGTCATTGGGAAAGGGAGAGGCGGCGGCGTCTGCCTTATGGTAAACTCTTCACGGTGCTCAGGCGTCTCGGTCTTGTCCAACTCCTGCTCTCCACACTTGGAACATCCAATATTGAAGTGCCATCTCTTTTATATCCTTAGAGAATTCACTTCCATCATCATGACTGCAGTCTACACCCAGCCCCTGACCAATGTACGGGCAACAATGGAGGAACTGAACGCTGTGATTTCAGTTTAGGCTTATTATTGTCATGTGCAACCAAGTACAGTGAAAACCATATTTTTCATGCTACCCAAAACAGACCAAATAATAACACAAAAAAAACAATCAGGTCCAACTCAAGTACAATGGAATCAGTAAAGGGGGAAATACAGAGTGCAGGATATAGTGCTCAGCATTGTACTGCATCAGTTCCATAGACAAAGTCCAATGTCCGCAATGAGGCAGACGTGAATCAGACAGTACCCTAGCGTATGAGGGGACTGTTCAGAAGCCCGATGAGAAGAAGTTGTCTAGTCTACAGGTGCACGGTTTCAAGCTTTTCTGCTGTTTCTGCTCGACGGGAGCAGGGAGAAGAGGGAATGAACGGGATGCGTCAAGTCATTCATTATGCTGGCTGTTTTTCCCGACGCAGCATGAAGTGTAGATGGAGTCAATGGTGGGAAGTCTGGTCTGTGTTATGGTCTGGGCCACATCTATAACTCTGCAATTTCTTGCGTTCCTGGGCAGAGCTGTTCCCAAACCATGCTGTGATGCAACCCAGCAGTATGCTTTCTGTGGTGCATTTGTTAAGGTTTGTAGGAGTCATTGGAGACGTATCTAATTTGGTGTGTTTTCTTGGCTGTCTCAGCAATGTGGTAGGCCCATGATAGATCTTTGGTAATGTTAACACCAAGGACCTTGAAGCTCTCAACCATTTCCACCTCGTCACCATTGATCTTGCTTAACCACGCTTTCTGAAGTCAATAACTAGCTCCTTCATCTTGTTAACATTGGGCGGGAAGATTATTGTCCTGACACCATGTTACTAAGTTCTCTTTAGCCTCCTGTACTCCATTTTGTCACTGTTTGCGATCTGGCCATGATAGTGGTGTCATCAGGAAACTTGTAGATGGAGTTGGAGCCGTATTTGCCCATACAGTCGTGAGTGCTTAGGGAGTATAGTAGGGGACTGAGAGCACATCCTGTGGGGATTATTGTGGAGCAGGTGATGTCAACAATCCCCATTGATTGTGGTCTGTGGATCAGAGAGTCGAGGATCCAGTGACACAGGGGATCTTGATTCCGAGGTCCAGGAGTTGGAGATGAGTTTGGATGGGAATATAATACTGAAGCTGGAGCTAAGGTCGACAAATAACTGTCTAATGTAGGAATCCCTGTTCTCTACGTGTTCCAGTGATGAGACCAGGACCACGGAAAAAGCACCTGCTGTGGACATGTTGCATTGGTAAGCAGACTACATCAGATCCAGGCTGGCTGGGAGTTAATGTGCGCCTTCACCATTCCCTCAAAGAACTTCATGATGGTGGATGCCAGAGCCTCTGTCTAGTAGCAATTAAAGTACGTCACCTAACTTTACTCTGTGGTCAATAAACACCAGATGTTGTACTCTATGCCTTCTCTCTCATAGTCAGGGCCTTTCACAAGGCTAGTTTGAAGAAGTCACTTACTAACTACCACCATCACATGTCCTTCATCACAAGAGCAATAACATTTTCTCGACCATCAAGGATGCCTATTGCTCCATCCCTCGCACTCACTTTGTAAAATTAGACCACGTGGCTGTGTTCCTTCTTCCTGCTTCTAGGCAGCAACTCCTGCGGTAAGGAGTGTACAGAGATAGTCCGGAGAGACACAGCGAATGATTCCAAGAGGGGAAAGCTGGGAATCCACAAACCTGTCTTCATCAATGGGATGGCGATGGAGAGAGTCAACATCTTCAAGCTCCTGGTCGTGTGTTTGTATGAAGATATATCTAGGGCATAGCACATCAGTGCAATCATAAAGAAAGCTCATCAATGTGTCTAATTCCTTGGAAGTTTGTGGAGATTTGATATATCTATCAAACATCTCCAGGTGTAAGGCAGAGGGCATGTCGACTGCTCTCAAGGCCTGGTTTGGCAGCACAATCACCCAGGAACAAAGACTGCACAGAGTGGTAGACATTGGCCAGTCCATCCTAGGTACCGACCTTCCTGCCATTGATGGGATCTATTGTAGCCATTGCCTCAAAATGACAGCCATTGTCATTAAAGACACGTTTGTTGCTACCATCAGGTTGAAGCTAGAGGAGACCAAGAAACATGACACCGGTTTCAAGATAACCATCAGACTCTTGAACACAGCATAACTCTGTTAGTAACACTAATCTCGGCTACTTTACCCTTCTGTGGACAGTGTCTTTGGTTGCATTGCACGCGTTACGGTTATTAATTTATTGTATTTTTTATTATTATATTTTAAAGGTCTGTTAAGCTGCAACAAGTAAGAATTTCATCACATAAGTAAGGAACTACAGATGCTGGTTTACAAAAAAAGGCAAAACATGCTAAAGTAACTCAGTGAGTTGGGCAGTATCTCTGAAGAACATGGATCGGTAACATTTCGGGTCAGGACCCATTTTTCATTGTTCTGCTGTTTGTACATGTGATAATGAACACTATAGACTCCTGAGCTCCCCGGGCTTGTTTGCAAGGTTTTGCTGCTCTTTGTGAATGTCCATTGTCTGCGATTCTCATTTGCACACAATCTCACTGTCTGAGCACACAAGGCTGACTGACAGTCTGACATACTGAAGTACAGATGCAAACTGAGGTAACATCCATACCTTTGTTACAAGGTTATTTTGTAAAAATGACTTTTTGAGTAAATTTGCTGGCAGATTGGTGTTTCAAATATTGTTTACTTGTTAGTTTTTACTTTATTTCTCGTACTGAAATTATCTGTCATTCACTCAGTTAGTGGCTCATGTTGATTGTCTCAATGTTCACTTGTCAGCCGGCTGAATTAAATACTGCTCAGAAAACAAATAGTCCCACTTTGAAGTGTAACCATCTTGCATCAGCATGAAGGGCTCACATGTTTCACATGTTATGGACCAAGTGCCAACCCTGCTTTATAAAAGAAGCTTAAGTGTAAGATGTTTCCATCCCCCCAATGAGAACAACGCCTCACTGCCAATAATGGTGTGTTGTGTCGCAGCTCCATGCCCTCTTGGGATTGGGTTGTGACACAATGGCCCTGAATGCATTTTACATTGAATCTTTACACAATCAAAGGCAGGTTAATTGTCAGTGTGATGACTCTACATGGAGGTTAATTCAAACTATCAATTTGAATTATGGTGCTGCTGCTCTTAGAGTGGTGGAACGATTGTGGACCAAAGTCCTACTGCCATCCCATCCAGTTTTGAGCTTTTCCCTCCGCTTTATCCTCCAAGCCACATATTTGCAATGGCCATTTTGGAGCTCATATCAACAGTGGAGCTTAGACCACATGCTGAAGACATCCACAAACTGAATTATTATTCTTGCACCAAATGCTCTTCCATTATCCTTGTGGCATAACCACACTCCTGTTCCTTTCACCTTCCAGGTGGCCAAGCAGTGCAGGCTGGTCAACGGGTGGTAGGAGGGCAAGCAGCAAGTTAAGTGGAGACGTATGCACTTAATTTGAGGCATATTGTGCACTCTCACTAGGTAAAGAAGCAGTTGGGGGTTTGCCCCGCATTCCTAGCGAGGAAGGACACTTTCATGCCGACCAATGATCATCCGTACACTAGTTCTATCCTACACACTAGGGACAATTAACAGAAGCCAATTAAAGTACAAACCCGCACATCTTGGGAATGTGGGAAGAAACCGGAGCACTGTGAAAGTTGCACGTTATCGCTGTGACTGCATGGGTTTACTCTGGGAGCTCTGGTTTCCTCCCAGATCCATCCCATTGATGTGTGGGTTTGTAGGTTAATTGACCTCTGTAACTTGCTCCTGTAGTGCAAGTAGTGGAAGAGAAATTGAAATAACAGTTCCATCTGTCAGAAAGTATCGATATCAGGAATTTCATTTTTTCAATCCGCCCAGCCACAAGGAAAATGAACAAACTCCATACAGACAGCACCCATAGTCAGGATTGAACCCGGGTCTCTGGCGCTGTAAGACAACAACTCTACCTCTGCAACCACTGTGCCGCCCTAAGACTGTTCAAGACATAGCAGTCAGAGAATTTCATTAGCATGTTCATAATTTCCAAACATATTTTGTTTCCAGAACACAATATGCACCAATCAAATCTGATAGGGAGACAACAAACATCCAAGCTTTAGTGATGTAGTACTTTCATCAATAGGAACAGCTCTGGGATATTTACCAACCCGACCTCCCGGCGCTCAGCACTTCAACTCAACCCCTCCCATTCCACATCCGACCTCTCGTCCTGGGCCTCCTCCACGGCCAGAGTGAGCAACACCGCAAGCTGGAGGAACAGCACCTCATATTCCGCTTGGGGAGTCTGCATCCTTTGGGCTTGAATATTGAATTTTCTCAATTCTGTTAACCCTTGCTGTCTCCCCCCCTTCCCACCTCTCCCTCAGCCCTCGGGCCCTGGCATTCCCTCTATCTCTATCTCCTCCCCACCCCAGTCGCACCAGCTTCTCATGCTTACAATGGCTTGTTCCCTTTATCACCGATACTTTTTTGCATATCTTTCACTCATTGTTCCTTATCTCTCCACATTCACCGTCTATATCTCTCGTTTCCCTGATCCCTGACCAGTCTGAAGAAGGGTCTCGACCCGAAACGTCGCCTATCTCCTTCGCTAGATGCTGCTGCACCCGCTGAGTTTCTCCAGCTTTTTGTGTACCCTCTGGGATATTTATGTTGTGTTTTCTCTTCTTCTTGCGTCTTTGTACAGTGACTTCTTGGGAAGGCAGTCCTATTCTGAGACTCGCTTGCAAATTTAATGCAGGCTCTGTGATTTTTGGCGCAAATTAATAAAGCCTTTTTGTAAACTGCCATCTTTTAAAACAAATGGATGAGTCCCCATGTCAAAACTATTTGAATTATTTCTGACTCGAGATCTAAAAACATCTGTAGTGACCTTTAGAGAAATCTTTGCAAGGTCTGGGAAATTTCCAATCCAGAGTTCCATCTGTCAGAAAGTACCGATGTCGGGAATTTCATTCTTTCAACATCCACAGCAGTATGGTGAGAATCTGAAGTGTATACATGTCAGCTTTCTGAAGAGTGATGGAAATCATTTAGCCTCTTCAGACTGTGGAGATCAAATTCCATTGCGTTTGATAAACTTTGCAAACAGCAATTGCAATTAGCATTTAAGGGATTCTGACAAATTCTTCACAAACTATTTCTACATGTCGCCATTGGCAGAATATATAATCACTCAGCAAAAGGCATTACAAATATCCAGGCATTGGAGATATCAAGAGGTGCTTAAAGTCCATGGATAATGTTACTCAATGTTATCCAAATTGTTGACAAATTAAATTTAGATTCAAATCTAGTTCGAGTGAAGAGTGCTGCCTTTAAATGCTGTGGTCCAAAGGCCTGTTTTTTTTAGTGTGTTTGTAAAGATGCCATGGTACAAGTTATAATCTTATTACATACTTTTATATGCAATTCAGTGACACTGTATGTTCCACTCAACCGTGAGGCCTGAAGATAATGCTTATAAATGTTTGCACTGAAAATTATACTTGTTGTGGCCTTGGTGAAATATTGGAAGCAGAGTCAAGCAAAGAGTTTCAAGCCAGGAGTTGTTTTGGGTCAATGTGAACAAAGATCCATGGCAAGCTCCACATAGGCATGTATCTCCTTGTGTCTATGAGGCATCACACAAAACCACCTGCTAAGGTATTGCTTTTAGGTCTATTATTACAGATCACATGATGCTTGAAGAAGAGTGTTTGAAGATCACTCAGGTCTATCAGGTGTAGTGTTACTCAATGTTATAGACTTGGAATACCTTTAACAGGCACCTCAAAGTACAGGAGAGTTACCACCAATATCGAGTCTGCAAAATCTAACTGAACTAACATCAGTATCTTCTCCCAGGTCAACATTTCAAGCGTTCACATCCTAATTACATGCAAGCAGTTCAATTGGGCATGTCACTCCATCTACATCATACTGCCTGTCTATTCATTTCTGCTGTGGGAAGAAATTACTGGGTGGACAGTGCATAATATTAAATTATGATTTTTAAGCTCCTTTAAAAGGATGCAATATCTCTCACTGACATGACCAAAGTGTGGATGGAGCAAATGGTATTCGGAATTGTGCGGCAGGAGCTCCACTAGCTGCTGTACATCATTGTGCCTAAATATCTCCAATGGAAGAACAGTTGACAAGAATGTCGACGAAAACCCAGACTAATATGCTTTGTAAATGACCTGGTTATTATGCATGTACTTAATTGTATTCATTAATAAATTGCTTTTAATACTCGATTCTCATGCATAAAGTTATACTATTTATTTCCAACTCAAGTCCCGTTTGCATGACAAGCTGTGAGAATTCCTTCTAAGCTCTATTTCATTTCCAGGGTATTTTAGCTTGCAGAAAGCATTTATTTTCTTTGGGTTTTTCTTTCACCTGATAATGTCTGTAGATGAGAGCAATGTTGGCCATGGTCTGTGGCAACTCCAAGTTGGAAGGTTGTGGTTCATAGTCACATTTAATTGATTCAAATACAAAAATAAGGGTGGGGACTCAAGGGTGCTCTCATTTGGATAAGATGTTAAACCGAGAAGCCCGTGGACAAGCACAGTGCAGTGTGTAGAGCCGCATCCTCAGTCTTAGCAATGCAGGTTCATTCCTGACTTCCACTGCTGTCTATGTGGAGTTTGCATATTCTCCCAGTGACCACATGGGTTTCCCCTGAGTATTCTGACTGCCTCTCACTTCCCGAAGACTGTTGGCAGGTTAATCAACAAATGGACATTTACCCAAGGTATGTGGTAGAGTCTGGGGGAAGGTGATGGAATGCGGTAGGAATAGATTATAGGGAAGATTAAGTGGGAATGAGATTGCCCTGAGCTGCCATGACTTGAGGTGCTGAATTGCCCTCCTTGTCCTAAGGAAATAAGGAATGTCAATCTTTCAACTAACAACACCAAAATAAATGATCAGGTGGTTTATTTCAAATTACAAGGTAAAGAATACAATCAAGATATTTTGAAGAGAAGGGAGCCAAGTCGGGCATCTTAGCTAATATTTATCTGTTAACCAACTTCACTATTGATGCATATTATGATGTTTGTGTTTGTGGCACCTTGTTGCAAAATAATTGGCAGCTCCATTTCCCACATTACATTGAACAGAACAAAGTACATAGAAAAGTACAGTACAGGAATAGGTTCTGGATAGAAGGAATGGGTGATGTTTTGGGTAGTGACCCATCTTCAGTTATTATTTGTAAAGTCTGAAAAAGGGTCTCAACCCAAAATGTCACCCATTCCTTCTATCCAGAGATGCTGCCTGTCCCGCTGAGTTACTCCAGCATTTTGTGTCTATCTTCGGTATAAAACATCTTTTTTGTGCAGATAGCTATTAATGACTATGATATAGTTGGGATCACAGAGACATGGCTCCAGGGTGAACAAGGCTGGGAGCTGAACATCCAGGGATATTCAATATTCAGGAGGGATAGACAGAAAGGAAAAGGATTTGGGGTAGCGTTGCTGGTTAGAGAGGAGATTAACGCAATAGAAAGGAAGGACATTAGCTTGGAGGATGTGGAATCGAGCTGCGAAACACTAAGGGGCAGAAAACGCGAGTGGGAGTTGTGTACAGGCCACCTAACAGTAGTAGTGGAGTTGGGGATGGCATCAAACAGGAAATTAGAAATGCGTGCAACAAAGGTAAAACAGTTATAATGGGTGACTTCAATCTACATATAGCTTGGGTGAATCAAATTGGCACGGGTGCTGAGGAAGAGGATTTCTTGGAATGTATGCAGGATAGTTTTCTAAACCAACATGTAGAGGAACCAACGAGAGAGCAGGCTAATCTAGACTGGGTATTGAGTAACGAGGAAGGGTTAGTTAGTAGTCTTGTTGTGCGTGGCCCCTTGGGCAAGAGTGACCATAATATGGTTGAGTTCTCCATTAAGATGGAGAGTGACATAGTTAATTCAGAAACAAGGGTTCTGAACTTAAAGAAAGGTAACTTTGAGGGTATGAGACGTGAATTGGCCAAGATAGACTGGCAATTGATTCTTAAAGGGTGGATGTGCAATGGAAGGCATTTAAAGACTGCATGGATGAAATCAACAATTGTTCATCCCAGTTTGGCAAAAGAATAAATCAGGGAAGGTAGTGCATCCGTGGATAAAAAGGGAAATCAGGAATAGTATCAAAACAAAAAATGAAGCATACAAATTAGCCAGAGAAAGCAGACTGCCAGAGGATTGGGAGAAATTCAGAGTCCAGCAGAGGAGGACAAAGGGCTTAATTAGGAAAGGGAAAATAGATTATGAAAGGAAATTGGCAGGGAACATAAAAACTGACTGCAAAAGTTTTTATAGATATGTGAAGAGAAAAAGATTAGTTAAAACAAATGTAGGTCCCTTGCAGTCAGAAACGGGTGAATTGATCATGGGGAACAAGGACATGGCAGACCAATTGAATAACTACTTTGGTTCTGTCTTCACTAAGGAAGACATAAATAATCTGCTGGAAATAGCAGGGGACCGGGGGTCAAATGAGGTGGAGGAACTGAGTGAAATCCAGGTTAGCCGGGAAGTGGTGTTAGGTAAATTGAATGGATTAAAGGCCGATAAATCCCCAGGGCCAGATAGGCTGCATCCCAGAGTACTTAAAGAAATAGCCCCAGAAATAGTGAATGCATTAGTATTATTTTTTCAAAACTCTTTAGATTCTGGAGTAGTTCCTGAGGATTGGAGGGTAGCTAATGTATCCCCACTTTTTAAAAAGGGGGGGGGGGGGGGAGAGGGAAATTACAGACCAATTAGTCTAACATCGGTAGTGGGGAAACTGCTAGAGTCAGTTATTTAAGATGGGATAGCAGCACATTTGGAAAGTGGTGAAATCATTGGACAAAGTCAGCATGGATTTTCGAAAGGTAAATCATGTCTGACGAATCTTATAGAATTTTTCGAGGATGTAACTAGTAGAGTGGATAAGGGAGCACCAGTGGATGTGTTATATCTGGACTTTCAGAAGGCTTTCGACAAGGTCCCACATAAGAGATTAGTATACAAACTTAAAGCACACGGTATTGGCGGTTCAGTATTGATGTGGTTAGAGAACTGGCTGGCAGACAGGAAGCAAAGAGTAGGAGTAAATGGGTCCTTTTCAGAATGGCAGGCAGTGACTAGTGGGGTACCGCAAGGCTCAGTGCTGGGACCCCAGCTATTTACAATATATATTAATGATTTGGACGAGGGAATTGAATGCAACATCTTCAAGTTTGCTGATGACATGAAGCTGGGGGGTAGTGTTAGCTTTGAGGAGGATGCTAGGTGGATGCAAGGTGACTTGGATAGGCTGGGTGAGTGGGCAGTGAATAAAGCGAATGGTATGTTAGCATTCATAGCAAAAGGATTTGAGTATAGGAGCAGGGAGGTTCTACTGCAGTTGTACAGGGTCTTGGTGAGACCACACCTGGAGTATTTCGTACTGTTTTGGTCTCGTAATCTGAGGAAAGACATTCTCGCCATAGAGGGAGTACAGAGAAGGTTCACCAGACTGATTCCTGGGATGTCAGGACTTTCATACGAAGAAAGACTGGATAGACTTGGCTAGTACTCACTCAAATTTAGAAGATTGAGGGGGGATCTTATAGAAACTTACAAAATTCTTAAGGGGTTGGACAGGCTAGATGCAGGAAGATTGTTTCCGATGTTGGGGAAGTCCAGAACAAGGGGTCACAGTTTAAGGATAAGGGGGAAATCTTTTAGGACCGAGATGAGAAAAACATTTTTCACACAGAGTGGTGAATCTCTGGAATTCTCTGCCACAGAAGGTGGTTGAGGCCACTTCATTGGCTATTTTTAATAGGGAGTTAGATGGGGCCCTTGTGGCTAAAGGGATCGGGGGTATGGAGAGAAGCGGATACAGGATACTGAGTTGGATGATCAGCCATGATTATATTGAATTAAGGTGTAGGCTCAAAGGGCTGAATCTGCCCTAATTTCTATGCTTTTTTTTTCTTCTTCTTTTTATTAGAAGTAATGTACATTACAGTAGTGTAAGCCAAAAATAACCTAATACATTTCCTGTACCACTTCTTGTTTTAAACTTTAATAGAGGAAAAATAGAGAAAGTTAGATAAGATAGTAAGTGCGTGAGAGTGAAAAGAAAGAACCCGTAGAGGGATAGAACACGAAAAAGGGAAAGAGAAAAATGTAAAAAAGAAAATATAAGAAAATAAGATAAGATAAAAGGGATATACCTACATTTTATCTTTACACACCCCTCGCCAGGTCCTGAAACCATTTATTTTCCAAGTTATGTTGCACCCTATGCTTGTAATAAGTCGATAAATGGAGACCAAATCTTTTGGAATTGGTCTGATTTGCCTGCTAGGACGAATCTCATATCTTCGAGGTTTTCTATGTTTCTATGTTTCTGCAGTTCCTTCCTGCACAATGGAACAAGCTCCTTTGGCCTACAATGTCTGTGGCGAACATGTTTGCAAGATAAACTAATCTCATATACCTGCACGTGATCCATACTCTTCCATCCCAGCACATTCATGTGCCTATCCAAAAGCCTCTTAAAAGACATTGTTAAAGTTGCCTCTACCACCACCTGTCCCAGGCAATCACCACACTCTGTGTAAAAAGACTTGCCCTGCACCTCTCCATGGTTTCCATTCATCAAAAATAATGTTATTGTTTGTAAAGTGCTTTGGAGTATCCTGGGATGGATGTAAAAGCTAAGATTTGCAAGTATTTAAAGCCTCGGAAAGTGAATCTCATAGTGTGGAAGATATACAATAATAAAACTGCATACCCTATATAAGGTTATTTCTTTCCTTGAACAATATTGCTTCGCTTACAATGAACTGAGTAAATTGATGGAATGTTAAATCAAATTTGCATCGTCCTAATTTGTGTTTTTAACTAAATCATTATTAACCTTTCTACCGGGATTACTAATTTAGCAACATAAATCTCATTTCATAGAACAGTGCAGAATACCACCTTTATCATTTCTTATCCTTCCCAAGAACAAAGTGTTACAACACCATTGCTCACACTGCATCAGATTTGATGTGGAACACAAGCTCGCAAATTAGGTTTATTTAGATGGAATGCAGATTAACAAATACTTTATGCTATTGTTCAAAGAGATTTGATTCTACTTAATCCACTCCAGCAGCGTCTGAAGAGCCAGAAATGGCAGAACTATAGGCATAATTATATTGTTTTCAAAAACTTAAAAACTCTAATTGTATATTGGTAAAATCTATAAAATCCGCAGTCTCTTAAAACTTTGAAAATTACAATCATTATGCAATGCTTCTTTTGTTTGTTGCAATGTTCATGAAATGTTTAAAAATTGGAACGCTGGCCAGAACTAGGTTTCACGATCATGAAACCTGATGCTTTGACCCCGTGTTTATCGGCCTTGTAATTCAACGACTCAAGCTCAAGCTGCTGCCGTTTACAAAGAAGTGATGAAAGATAAAACATTTTGTTCACTCTCATCAGTGCTAAACAGAGAAGCATTGCTTTGGAGATAAAGAGTTGCTGGTCCGTTTCCATGGTTGACACATTTCCAGTGCCAACTCTGACTCATTGTGTGGAAAGTCTGAAGGGAGGATGGGTTTGTTGATTAGAATGCCAGTTGTCACGATGAATGCTGTCAGCAGTATTTGAAAACCTTCAGTCCCATCTAAAGTGGAAAAGCAGTAGGATCTGGAAGAGCGCAAAATAAGAATTCATTTCTCCAAGGGACTGGGATTATTTTCACTATTGCTTTTATTGTTTAACTTACATTGGTGGATTTTAAGTATATGTTTGGCTGCAGCTGAAGTGATCAGTTCTGGCCTTCCACTCGAACAACACCCAGAACTGTAAAAATATTATTCCAAGATTTCAAAGCATCTTTTGTTATTTTGTTAAGTAGTACTGGAGAATGAATGATTGTGGTAATCTTTTACCGAAACCTAAATTACCCACAACGGCAACTATCCATTTAAAACAACACCATCTTCATTTTAGTTATGTTGGACCCTCACCTTCTGACTCTGATATCATCCCTAATATCACCATCCTTTCAGGCACTGCATTACATCAGTCCATGCTTAATGTTGCTCCACTCATCTTTGAATCTTTGGCCAATAACCTGATGCTTATATACTCTGAACTAAACACATTGGGCTGAAAGAACTCATCGGGTCAAGCAGCATCTGGGAGGCAACGGACAGATTACATTTTGGGTTGGGACTCTTCTTCAGACTCTTGTTTGGGATATATATAAATGTCGAAAGTAAAGGGGATGTTTACAATTAATGGCAAGACCCTTGACAGCACAAATATATAGAGGGATCTTTAGGTCCAAGTCAATAGCTCGTTGAAAGTAGCAATATAAGTAGAGTGGTAAAGAAGGTATATGGTTTGCTTACCTTCATCAATCGGGGCATTGAGTGTAAGAGTCATGAAGTCATGATGTAGCTTTATAGGGCTTTAGAATATTATGTACAGATTTGGTCACCCCATTACAGGAATGATGTGTAGAGGGTTCAGAAGAGGTTTACCATATTGTTGCCTGGATTACAGGCATTAGCAATAAAGAGAGGTTGAACAAACTTAGATGGTTTTCTATGGAGTTTTGGAGCTGAGAGACCTGATAGAAGTATATCAAGTTATGAGAGGGATTGATAGGGTAAATAGCCAGAATCCCTTTCCCCAGCGTGGGGATGTCAAATACTAGATGGCAGAGCTTTAATGTAAAAAAAGGGGCAAAAGTGGGTGTCTTGAATCAGGTGTAAAACCGTTACACTTTAATTTCCCGGCAGCAGCCACATCCCATTGCCCCATCATTATAGCGTTGATGCTGGCAAAAAAAAAAACAGACCAAAAAACAGTCTCCGTGACAGCGCTGGTACAGCACCATATAATGCTGTCATGTTTGCGAGAGTGAACATAGCATGCTGTGAAGAGAAGGGGGAAGAGGGAAACACATTTGCATGGTGCTCCCCTGTGTATCTGGGCACACACCCTGTGAAGGTCCACCTTATGTGGCCCGGAGTGATTGTTAAGTACAAGTTGATCAAGGTGCCAATGATCACTGTTCATTGCACTGTGCTGCATAATATTAGGGACAATGCAAACATTCACACTGATGCTTCGAACTATAACATCGCACAGAATAATAACAATGACAAAGGCGGTAGGTAAAGCTTTGCTATCTTCTAGTCGCATCTTTGCCGACTTTGCTCCTTGTTTTACTACAAAAGGAAACTGAGGTGGCAGAATTTACCTTTAACAGCCAATTGCTTTCAGATGCAGAAGTGTCGTCTTGCATACGGGATCATTTTAGATCCGCATTTGATGTTGGGCATGTGTCAGATATGTTAAGGTAAATTGTTTCTGGTAGCACCTGTGCAACTTTTCCATTGCTCACTAACTGAGCTGGATATGTTCACTAGTTCCACAGTGTACAGATAAGACATGCCTTATGTGTATATAAGGCATCCAGAGTGCTTAGTGAAATTAGAGTTTATTTAAATGAAACACTTAACGTACAACAATGTCAAACACTTTTGGCAACAATTAAGGACTCATCATAAAGCCAGAGCTGTCAATATGGCATATCTAAGGAGACTCAATGCCTATTTATAAAACACAAAGAAAACCCTGTTGTCTGATTCCACTCTGACACCAACCACAAATCTCTTGCTATTTGTTGTAACCTTTTGTTGTCATGCTGCTATAAATAGTTCTCTTTTGAATTTTCTCCTCCAACTCCTTCTAAGCTATAATTAAGCATTTTTACTTCTCCGAATTTCCCCATAATAGTGAAACCAGTCACGTCTATCATGTACATTTCTCAATAAGTACCATAGATGAAAATGCCCTACAGTTAATACCACATTGGAAAATGTTTAACAAAGAGAGGATTTTGACGGGGTGATGTGTGCAAAGATGTCTTGTGCTTGCAGCTTAACCTCCAGACAATTATAACTTGCAGGGCTGCTTATTGCTTGCTAAGTCCACAATGACTGCTGATTTTCAGATAGGTACAGATTCTTCATTGGTACGAAGCTTCCTTCATCACCAAAGCCAGTCCATGAGTGTAAATAGAATTCAGAAGTTAAATGAAGAAGAAAGGATCTAAGGGAAACAAGCAAGGAATCTGGAGAAATTATCATTCAAAGATCAGAACACCAATGGCTCTCTTGCCTTGGCCAGATGTATGATGTTATTGTACGCTAACTATTATATTTCAAGTGGGAGCTTATTTGCTTGCTTGGAAAAAACAATTAACTTTCAAAATGGCTGCAAATAGAGATCAGTGTTTGGATCAACCATTCATTTTAATGGTCCAGTGAATTTTCTTTGCTATATATGTATAAAAATAATAATAAATTATATAATATATATATACCAAATTAAGTGGGACCTGTTGGGTCCCATGTTCACACGGGAGGGCTGGACTCCCAACGCAATAATCCACCTCTCCACCAATTCCAATATTGGTGGCCAGTGGAGGGGGGGGAGAGGCTTTGTGGAGCGTTAGTATGGGTGTTGTGGGCCAAAGGGACTGGTTTCCAGACAACTAGTATGGACATTGTGGGCCGAATGGATTCTTGGGCTGGCAGTTCAGTCACTCACGCCTGGTGGGCTGGCAGCTCAGTCACTCAGGCCTGGTGGGCTGGCAGCTCAGAAACTGCCAGAAATTTAACCCACAAATTTTAAAAGACAAAGTAACTCAGGAATATATTATAGAACAGATCCAGATTTTCTTTGAAATAAATGATAAATCGGAAATATCTTCTTCCCTATTATGCAAAACTTTTAAAGCATATGCCCCTGGAATTATGATTTCTTCTCAAGCATTTTATAATAAAGAGAATCGGAGGGAACAACAGGAATTGGAAAAGGAGATTAAACAATTAGACACAGAAAATTCTGCTAATCCATCCATAACAAAACATAACAAAATCACTGCACTGAAATATAAATTAAATAAAATATACTCAGCTCAAGTTGTAAAACTCTACCAATACATTAAACAATTACAATTTGAATTTGGAGATAAACCTCAAAAATTATTTGCTCGTCAATTACGGAAAATGGAGGGAGAAAAAATAAGTCATAGGATTAAATCATACAATGGCGAACCATTAGTACAACCCAAAGATATTCATGAGAGATTTTTGCAATATTATAAAAAATTATATTCAGTTAAAACGACAGAAAACAGAATAGGAATAGAAGCATTTAAAAAAAAAAGTAATCTAAATGGGTTGGATTCACAAAATAGAGAATCACTAAATGCTGAACTATCAGTAAAATAAATTGAAGAATCTATCAGATCATTAAAAAATGGTAAAACACCGGGACCAGATGGTATTGGTTCGGAATTTTCTAAAACATTTTATGATCTGATTGCACCACATTTGAAGATACTCTGTGAACATATCTATACCCACCAGAAACTACCAGAAATGTTAAATGAATCTATTATAACACTTATACCTAAAATAGACAAAGATTTGGATGACCCAGGATCATATAGAGCTATAGCTCTTTTAAATACTGATCAAAAGATACTAACCAAAATATTAGCACAAAGACTAAGCACAGTTATTAATAAATGAATTCACCCGGATCAAACAGGATTTATACCAAAACAATATTCCTCACATAACCTGAGACGATTATTCAATATTATATATTCGAAAAGAAGTATTAATAAAGACCTAATAATTATATCGTTAGATGCGGAGAAAGCCTTTGACCAGGTCTTACTTGTTTTCGGTTATGGAAACTTTTAAGCTGGGAGAGAAGTTTATTACTTGGGTTAAATTATTATACACTAATCCAACAGCCAGAATACTAACAAATCAAATGCTATCAACTAAATTTAATTTATTCCGAGGCTGCAGACAAGGTTGTCCTTTATCCCCGCTATTGTTTGCACTTGCAATAGAACCATTAGCTCAACGTGTGAGATTACATCCTGAAATATATGGGTATGACACCAGAGATACTGAAAATAAAATCTCCTTATATGCGGATGATGTATTCCTTTATATTACAAAGCTGGAAATTAGTATTCCAAATTTATTAAAATTAATAACTGAATTTGGATTATTTTCAGGATATAGTATTAATTGGAATAAAAGAGAACTTAAGTCAATAATGGTAAATAGCTTACATATACTACAACAATTTCCTTTTAAGATAGCAAACGAAAAAATCCAATATCTCGGAATTTATGTAACAAAAAGATTAGATTCTTTATTTAAATCCAATTTTGCACTTTTATTGAATAAATTAAATAAGAATATTTTATATTGGAAAACATTACCTATTTCAATGCTAGGTAGAATTAATGCAATAAAAATGATTTTTCTCCCGCAATTACTATATCTCTTCCAATTGATTCTGATATATCGTCTTAAACATTTCTTTAAGAAGGTTGATTCTATAGTCGCCAACTTTATCTGGGATTATAAGAGCCATAGAATAAATAAAAAGCATTTATGTAAATCAAAAATAAATGGAGGTCTAGCACTGCCAAAGTTTATGTTTTATTACTGGGCAGTTAATATTAAAAATATGAATTTTTGGTTAGTAGAGACAGATAAACAACCAATCTGGTTAAAAATGGAAAAAGAAGATTGTTCGCCTTTTGAAATTAGCTCGATTTTATTCGCTAATATTAAACTAGGTAAGAAAATCTATAGTGAAAATCCTATAATAGAAAGTGGGATATGTATCTGGAAACAAATAAAGAAAACATTAAAATTGAAATATACCACTAGCCCTTACCATTGTAAATAACGTTACATTTAAACCTTTAATCATGGACAAGGGTTTTTTTACAATGGAAAAACTATGGAATTAATAAGATGGGTGATCTCTATAGGGAAAACTCCTTCATGTCATTTCAAGAATTACAACAAATTTATGGATTACATTCAAAAGATTACTTTAAATATTTACAAATTAGAGACTATGTAAAAGTAAACACACAAGAAATCAGAAATAGAAAGACAGAAATTTTAGATGAATGTCTAAATAAACACCCGAACACAGAAAAATTGATATCATATATTTATAACATTTTATTGGAAAACGATGTCCCAATGACAGAAATATATAGGCAATCATGGGAAAACAAATTAGGTCAATTAATCAGACTAGAAGTATGGGATGAAAGTTTACAACATATACACCATTGTTCATTAAATGCTAGACACTCTCTTATACAATTTTAAATATTACATAGATTACATTATTCAAAATCCAAATTACATAGTAATTTTTCAAATGTATCTGCCATATGTGATAAATGTCAGCACTTAGAAGCTAACTTAATGCATTCATTTACAAATTGTATAAAAATTACTAAATTTTGGACAGAAATATTTAAGATAATTTTGAATGTTGTTAATATGAATCTGATCCCTGACTCAAAATTAATAATATTGGGAATATTAGAAACTGATCAACTAATAACAACGAATCAAAGAATTTTTATTGATTACAGTTTAATAATTGGGAAAAAAATTAATATTGAAATTCTGGAAAGGTCCTACATCCCCCACAACCAAAATGTGGATTACAGGAATGTCGGAGACATTTCATCTGGAAAGATTAAGGCTTGTCCTACTGGACAAGTTGGAAATGTATAGAAATACAAATAAGACATAATTGTTAATATTCATAATAGTTCGAATGTATGTGACAAGTATGTTCTTTTAATATGTACTTACGCCTAATAAAAATATTTAACAAAAGAATCTGCCAGAAATTCTGCCCAAAACAGGTGAGAGACTCTGAGAGAGAAGGGGGAAAGGGTGGAGAATCAATTTTAGACATTTTTCATGTTTTTCTGCAGATCACAGCAATGAAGGAGGAAAGTCTATCCTGGTCTGGATCTCACCGGGAGGCAATGAAGGGAGGGAGAAAAGTACTGGGGGGAGGTTTAATACTTGCAGGGGGAATACTTAATGATGGGCCGAAGGGACTCCTCCTGGGCTAGTACGGGTCTGATGGGCCGAGGGGAAAAAAAATCTGAGTGAAATCCCAGTGAAAGGCACTTTTTGTGGACTTTTCCTGGCCTGGCATGGGCCTTTTGGGCCAAAATGCTCCTCCTTGGATAACACGGGCATTTTGGGCAAAAGGGGCTAGTTTCTCGGCTAATAGGGGCCTTGAGGGCCGAAATTAATGGTTTCAGGCAGGCCAAACAACTCATTTCATTTCAATTTCCATTTCAAGCACAGGGCAGGCCAAACAACTCATTGCATTATCATTTCATTTCCATATTGCATTGCAGTTTCAAGCTCAGGGCAGGCCAAACAACTCAATGCATTGTCATTTCATTTCCATTTTACATTGCAGTTTCAAGCACAGGGCAGGCCAAACAACTCATTGCATTGTCATTTCATTTCCATTTTGCATTGCAGTTTCAAGCACAGGGCAGGCCAAACAACTCATTGCATTTTCATTAAGGGCTAACAAATAATTTATTGTAAGTGCATTGCAGACTCACAGTTCAGTTGATTCACAGCTTAGAATCACAGTTGTGGCCTCTCCTTCACGATCTTCCAGAGTGACTGACTCATGTCCAGGCATCCGGGGTTTTAAAGTCCTGCCCCCACCCCTGGAAGGGACGCTATCTTCATCATGGTGATTGACAGGCGAGAGGACCAATCAGCTGATCTCAAGAATTTTTAAACATTCATAACTTTTTTATTTTCCATCGATCGGAAACATCCTCAGCGCTGCCGCAGCGGAGGAGGATTGTGAGTAAGATGGCCAAAAATCATAGCGATATAGGGTAGCATTTTTTTAAAATCAATTAATAGTGCAGATAGGAAGTGGTCAAGCTGAGACTTTTAGTTATATATATATGTATGTGTGTATATATATATGTATATGTGTCTATATAAATATATATATATATATATATATATATACACACAAAAATGTGTATTATGAGTTGGAGTTGTGACAACAGTCCTCCCTAAGTGACGCTCTAATCCCTATCACTGGCAGACAGGCCAGAAGCAGCCTGCGATCTGCTCCACAAACAGCAACTGGCTGCTGGATAACACCGACTGGCACTCTGGACTGATCTGAGGCCACAGTCACATGAGCCACAGCTGGGTCCAATTAGTGGTTATTGGGTTAACTCACCTGCGCATCGTCAGCCATACTCCTAAACCCAAAAGATCCAGCCAGAGGATGGGAGAGAGATGGGGAGACTAATTGGAAGATTCCCTATTAACTGTACCATTTTTCACAGACTGGGAAGAAGCCTGAGGCCAGAGTGAACTGTTGGGACAAATGCAAGAGAGCCAGTGCCTCCACACTGACACATAGATGATCACTTTGTTTTCTGAATGACCCTATTTTCTCTCTCTGTTACCATTTTCCCTTTAATATACTAAATAATTTCTTTGGATTCTTCTGAATCGTATCTGTCAGAGCTGTTCCATACCTCCTTTTTGCTGTCCTGATTTCCTTCTTAACGCATGCTCCTTAATCCCCTATACTCGTCCAGGGATACACTATGTACCAGGTATGTCCATTAACCTGTGCAGCCATGATAGGAATAGTGCCACAAAAATGCTGTTAGGATCCTGAGGGGCTGTTTCATTCACTAGAAGCCGGTTGGACAATTAAGTGGATGGATCTCCAAGAATTTATTTAAGACACTCATACGTTTTAAGAGTAAATACAAAGATATTTTAGAGTCTTGCTTATCCTCAGCCTGACCCTGAATACTTAGGAATATTTTGGCTGCGTTTGAGTAAGGATATTATAAATTCTAGCTGTTCCTATTTTTAATAGTTTGGTTTGGACATCTTCAGGCAGCATAATGGCCTTCATGTGTTATTCATCAAAATGTGCAACACAATCTATTGTTACTATTAAAACTGGGAAGGTTCTATTTATCATAATTGACGGGTCTATTGACATCTATCTATCTATCTATCTATCTGTCTGTCTGTCTGTCTGTCTGTCTGTCTGTCTGTCTGTCTGTCCGTCCGTCCGTCCGTCCGTCCGTCCGTCCGTCCGTCCGTCTATCTGTGTGTGTGTGTGTGTGTGTGTGTGTGTGTGTGTGTGTGATTTTGCATGTGAAACGTATATCTCCTCGAAAACCAGACGAAAAAACGCGGAGGCTTTTACCATTTCGGTAGGGATTTACCTTACGAGTTCGGAAATCCACTCCTTGGGCAATTTGTTCCCCAGATTTTGAATAAAATTGATCACAAAACTCAAACAAAACTCAATTTTTTAAAATCTAAATGGCTCTCACCAGCCGCGGTCGTCACAATGCCCACATGCCGACCAATCCAGGCCCACCTGCGTCCTGGCCCCGCCCCCCGCCGCTGTGGATTAAAGGTGCAGGAATACCGAGAAAGTTCTGCAGAACAAACATTCTACAGCTCCGTTCCGCTGTAGCTTCTTTGTTCTACAGATCTCGGGGAAGCGACTCCTCACCCGCTGAACCTTATCACCACGGTTGGAGCAGCTCGTGCAGCCGTGTGCTCATTCCAGCTGTGGGTTTACAGCAGGCACGTGCTGTCAGGTAGGCAAGGTAGGCACTGCCTACCCTGACTAAAATTATGAAATGGCAATTCTTAAATATAAATAGTAAAGGCATGGGAGAATTATGCCTATGTAAGAGATCGATCTCTTAGGTAGGCATAATTCTCCGTGCCTTTCATCCGCAGAGCTTGTAACACGGGAAGGTCTGTGCAGCCCACGTGCCGTCAGCGCTGCCTGAGCCGTCAGTTTCAAGGGGAGCTGAAGGCAGCAGAAATTCTGCCTTTGCAGCACTGCGCATGTGCAGCAGCCTGATACGCATGCGCAGCGCGAGTTTCTTGGAGGGATTTTCAAATATGGATTGCCATTATTTTAATAGTATCTCAGGAAACACAGAGTGAAGAATGGACTTAATGTACCAATGACGTGGTAAGTGCATTTCTTGGTGCTTTATGTTTTTAAATGCTGTATTTCCCGGGGTGGGGGGAGAGCTCCGTTCACAGTGCTTGGGGAGTCTGGCGTTGTGAAGGAGGGGATTGGGGTCAGTAACCCACTCCGGTCTGAGTGAAGGTAAATGGGACTAGGTGAGAGTAAGCATTCGGCACAGAGTAAAAGGGCCGAGATAGCCTGTTTCCGTGCTGTAATTGCTAGGGTACACAAAAGGCTGGAGAAACTCAGCGGGTGCAGCAGCATCTAAGGAGCGAAGGAGATAGGCAACGTTTCGGGTCGAGACCCTTCTTCAGACTGCTATATGGTTTTATTATGGCCGGGGAGTGAATTAGCTTGGGTGGCTGCCGCAGCGCTCCGGGCTCGGACAGCAGAACTGGCCGCCACTTCCGAGGAAGGAAGCAGCTCGGGTGACTGACTTTGAGCGGCCGCCGGGACTTTGCCACTTCAGCCCCTGCTAGTCCCCATCACCTCTGGCAGTGTCTCCATCTGAACATCTCTCACCTGCCGCTCGCCGGCCGGCTTCCCGCAAATCTTTAAATTCCGACAGCGCGCTCACGGGACCAGTTGAGGTTACTCGGCTGTGGGAATGTAAAGATTTGCGGGACGCGGTTGACATGAGCGAAGCCGGCGAGCGGCAGGTGAGAGATGTTCAGACGAAGAGCACTGCCAGAGGTGAGCGGGCCGGCAGAAGGCGCTTGAAATAGCAGCCGGTTCTGTTGTCGGGTCCCGGCGGCAGCTCGCACCCGAGCTGCTTCTATCCCCGGAAGTGGCGGCCAGTCCTGCTGTCCGTGCCCGGAGCGCTGCGGCAGCGGTGAGTGAGTCTGACATGATCTCTGACCCTCCTCCTTTTCAACACTCCTGCCCTCCCCGCATCTTTAACCCCTGGCACAGACTCTCCACACTCTGTGAAAGGAACTCTCCCTCCAATTGGACCCTTGAATTAGTATTGTCATTCAATAAGATGACAACTGATTCAACGTTCCCACCATCTCTCCACCTGCCTTCATCCTCCATCCCCCACCCATTCAGTGATTAAAAATTGGAGATTGAGAAGCCTTGGTAAAATTGAATTGTTACTTATTTTTTATTTTTTACGAAGAGAACCATCTGCGCATGCGCGGTTTAAGATTTTTTTTTGAAAGCCGGCTGACTGCTTACCCTGAGTAATTACTCACGGCACGTGCCTGGTTTACAGAGTCAGAAGCCGCTTCTCTCTCTCTCTCTTTATTTGGCAGCCCGGCTCACTTCCACACCCCCTCCCTGCTGCCCATGCCCATGCCCAGCACCCTCGCGCCATGCCTCCCGCAGCTGGACTCCCACGTCCGCCCGCCCGCTCCAACCCCCCCCCCCCCCACCCCACCCCACCCCCACCCCCCCATTGTTCGAATTGTGCAGAAAGAACCAAAGATCCTATAGCGGCGGGGCACGTGATGAGAAGGCGGCCCTGGCGGCCATTACTCAGTCTGGGAATGAGTCAAGTCACACCGCTCCCTCCCGCTGCAAACCCAACGTGCTGCCAGTCACGCCGCTCGTAAGTCCTTTGATAAAAACCTTGCGACACCTCCTCTCTCTCTCCCCCCCCCCTCTCCCTCCCCCTCCACCCCTCCCCCCCCTCCCCTCCCCCTCCCATCCCCCCTCTCCCTCTCCCCCTCCCTCTCCCCCCTCCCTCTCCCCCCTCCCTCTCCCCCCCCTCTCCCTCTCCCCCCTCCCTCTCCCCCCTTCTCTCTCTGCCCTCACTCTCTACTCTCCCCCCCTCTCTAGATGCGCCTGCGAGTTGGGGGCTATGCGTCAGTGGATAGTGCAATTATGGGGTAAAAGGAGCAAATTAATAATATTAATATAATATCACGGGGGGGTAGTTAGCGTTTGTGCGGGGGGTACTTAGTGTGTGTGATGCCGCATGCCAACCCCCCAGCCCACCTCCCCTCCCCCGCAACCACACATTGGGGGAACAGACCCAACGGGTCTGCACTAGGTCTAGTACATAACTAAAACTCTGATCTAGTGCTCTTCCGGTTTACACATTTTTTATATTTGCGCAAAAACAATACATGATAGCGTTATGATTTTTTGCCAGCTCACTCACAGTTCTCCTGTGCTGCAAGTGCAACAAGTTTTGTTTTGATCGGTGGTACATTGTAAAAGTTAGCGAACGTTAAAAATCTTAAAAACCGCAAATGCGCAGATCGATCTCCTCTCCTGCCAGTCAGCGCCGCATGGATTAGTCTCTTCTCTTGTCAGTCTGCGGGTTGGTCCGCCCCTTCCTGCGCCATCACTTCTTTACTGAAGCTGGGGGACGCTGTGGGTGGCCGGTGGAAGTCTCCAACCAGACAGAGGAGAGCGTCCAGTGCCCGCTGTGAGTCCCAAATGCACCTCCATCACAATGCCCTGCAGCTCCAGCCTCTTACCTTTGGTCCCCCTCGCTGAGTCATGCCCCCCGCCCCCGTGATACCCCCCTCTCCCCCATGGCTCTTCCCCGTCTTTTCTCTGATCTGTCCCCCCCCCCCCCCCCCCGTCCACATTCCATAGCTGCTTGTGTATTCGGGCCGGGCCGAGCCGAGGATCCGCGCCAACAGCTGATGCTCCTCCGGGGCACGCAAGAAGGGAGAGGAGCGGCAACCTCGAGATCCTGGTGAAGGAGAGTGGGGGAGGAGAGGTGATAGAAGGAGAGGAGGGGAGTAGGGAGGGGAGAGGAGTTATGGAGGGAGGGAGGGAGTGACTGAAGGCTGGGGAAAGGAGAGGTGTGGGGGGGATAGGGGAGGGTAGGAGGAGACGGAAAATAAGAGAGGAGGTGAGAAGGGATAGTGGGGGAAGGAGGGGGAATAGAGGGCGGGGGAATAGAGGGCGGGGGAATAGAGGGAGGGGGAGGGGGAGAGTGGGGGAGGTAGGGAATGGGGAATAGAGGGACAGGAGGGCAGTGGGGGAGGTGAGGAGGGATAGTGGGGGGATAGGGGAGGTGAAGAGTGGGGAGGTGGGGGATAGAAGTGACTGCGTAAGTGGACATAGAATTTGAAACATTCAAAGGTTTGAGTAACATTCCACAATACGTTTAGCTGTTTACCAAAAATAGTGATTGTATATTTTTAGAAAAGAATCAAGAGTGTTTTATTGTCATACTAGACAAAGAGGGACCCATTGGGTTCCAGTCACATGGGAGGCCTGGTCCTAACGCAATCCATTCCTCAACACAATATTCCACCACTCACCTGTTCCCCCAACGCAACCCGTTCCCCCAAAGCAATGTTCCTCCACTCTGGGGAGGGGGTGTGGGGGTTGGGGGAATGGGGGGTGGGCAAAGGGGAACACTGCAGCCCGCAAACACTGCACCCCGCAAACACAGCAGCGCGCGAACAAAGCAGCCCCCTTCAGGGAAAACAGCAGCCCACTAACACGGGGGGGGGGGGGGGGGGGGGGGAGTGGGAAGGTTGAGGGGGGGGGTTTGGACGCAGCTCACCCCGCACATTCAGCTTTCGTCCTCATGCACAGCTCTCAGTCTCACTCCGACTTCACTCAGAGGCTTCCGGTTCAACTTGCTCGCTGACCGCACGCAGCTCACAGACTCAGCCCCGCCTCCGTGACTTTATTCTCTGCGGGTGTCGGTCCCTCTGATGGTGCGGAGCTTGGTACCCGTGATGGACTGGGCTGTGTACCCACTTTTTGCAATTGTCTTTGCTCCTGGGTGTTCGAATTGCCAAACCAGGCCATGATGTAACCAGTTAATATGCTCTCTACTGTACACCTATAGAAGTTCAAGAGAATATTTGGTGACATTTAGAATCTCCTCAATCTTCTAAGGAAGTAGAGGCCTTGATGGGCTTTCTTTATGATTTCACAAATTCAAACTGTCAACATTGCATCACTTTGTTCTGCTTTACTGTTTAAAAACTCACTATAGAGCTGTTTCTGGTAGACCATTCCCAATCCTAGAACTTTCTCCTTGGTCTTCCTCTCTCTTTTATGATTTTCACGTTACACTATTTAGTTGCTGATTCACTGCCTGGGGGGCTATGTTTTTCTAGATGTATTCAATCAACACCCTACTAAATTTTAAATATTTCTATTTGTTTTATTCATTAATTTCTTATATCCAACAAAAAACTCAATTTCTTCTCAGATGTATCAATGTGGTAAACCTATTACTTGTGATGTCATCTGAGAAGATGATTCTTACTTCATGATCTTAATGTCTTTCCCAGAGAAGCCATCAAAATCTGATACTACAGCTACAACCCAACCAATCATTCGTTCAACGTTAGCATTATTTCTTTGGTTCTCTCAATAGCGACCGCACTTTAAAAGTGTTTCATGTGGGACATTGTGTGGTGATAATAGCGCAATGTAACTGGTATGCATACTTTCTTTCATGTAAAGCATATCGCAGTTATAAAATGTATGATCCCACATGCTCTTTTGTGACATTCTGGATTTAATAATTCACCCTCAAGTTCAAATATCTCAACATGATAAATAAATTACAAAAGTTGGTTAAATCAGAGAAAAGTAGGCTTATCCTAGACTACAAATGCCAAAAATCACATGAATCTCAGGCAATGATTTCGCTTTGAATAGGATTTAAGGAGTTTAGCCATCCCGTCGTAATTGTCTTTTGATTCTAAAGATTCTTTTGCCACATGCAATGGTGTTATTTGCTTGGAATATTTATGATATTTCATGGGGATGATATCACATCAGATTCTAATTAGACTAACTCTTTCATTTGACTGATTGTTTGAAGAGAATGTTCAAAGCACAAACATCCTAAACCCACATCACACAACAATAGGCCAATAAGTACCCACACTGTCTCCAGCTGCACTGAACCCAAGCCACAGAGAACGCCGTTTACGCAAAAACACATTCGATCCATCTTTTACCACTTTCCCTAATTTCTTTTCCACAATATTAATTTTTACCGTATGGCATTATAATAAAATCCAATCTATCTTTTCCATGCCCCAAGTATAAGTAACTCTCAAATGATAAGATTAACAGAATATTCCAGCCAGAGACAAATCTCAATGGCACTTAAGTGACTGAACTCAAACTTTACATACACTTTAAGAAAGGTTTTATCTGTTGGAGATTAAAAGGGGAACATCTTCGATAAAATGTACAAATGTCCAAAATGAAAAAATAACATTGAATATGATGAAAATATTGCTAAACAATTATCTGAGGGGGAAAATCAGGGTAATTTTTATTTGGCCAGTGTGCGGGACACTCACTCTCCATCAAAGGCATTAGGAAGGTGCTGTAACAAATTTTAATGAGGATTGGGTGTCATTTAAGTTTGAATAGTTAGCTGGCATCAACAATTGGACGATGAAAAATCTAACATTTCAGACCAGGTTTCAGCTTGTATTTTTTCTTGGTGTTGTGGGGAGATAATGTCCATGCCCAGGGCACCCGATTTTGTGACTGTGTTGTGAAAGTGCTAAATGATGAAGTCAAGTCCTGGATGGAAGTCTGGCTTCCTCTCATTAGTTGTCGCTAGTAAGTGTCAGCACCATCTGACCCAGGGAACAACACCATACTGTCATTGATTTGAAAACCATCAGGGGGAGACTCCTTCTCCAATGTCTTTGTTCAATACAGCCCAGCAACTCCATGTTCTTCAACCAGCATTGACATTTCTTATATCCAGAGATGCTGCCTGTCCCACTGAGTTGCTCCGTTCCTGTTTTCTCCCCATATCACTTGATTCCGTTAGCCCTAAGATCCATATCTAACTCTCTCTTGAAAACATCCAGTGAATTGACCTCCATTGCATTCTGTGGCAGAGAATTTCACAGATTCACAACTCTCTGGGTGAAAAAGTTTTTCTTTATCTCAGTCCTAAATGGCCTACCTGTTATTGTTAAACTGTCTCCAGCTGCACTGGTTCACCCCTGGTTCTGGACTCCCCCAACACCGGGAACATTTTTCCTGCATCTAGCCTGTCCAATCCCTTAAGAATTTTATATGTTTCTATAGGATCCCCTCTCATCCTTCTAAATTCCAGTGAATATATTGTAAGCCCAGTCGCATTGTTCTTTTGTTCTATCCCCTTCTGGATGTAAATCATTTTGCGACAAGAAGGGTATTTACTAAATTATTACTTGCTGATTCAAACAAATAAGATTTATCAAAGTATAACTAATCAATCACAGTGCCAATTCATTTATTTTACATAAAATAATACCTCAATTTTTTTGATGCATCCTTACAGATACATTCGAATAGCAAACCTGCTGTGGAACAAGACCACGAGTTGTTATCCCACTGCATCAAAATTAATTTGTGACTGACGTCCAAGGCCTGATCTCAAAGACCAGTATATTGAGTACATTGAGTACATTTTAACATGTGGTGAGGTGGGACAATTATTGACCATCACTGCTGTGGGCATGGAGATTAGGAGGAATGGTTCATGGATCTATCAATGCTCTTCTTGCCGGTGGTGGAGGGGTGAGTTGGAGAGAGGAATGGCGACACTGGTGTGGAAGGAGGTAGGATGGGACTGTTCTGCCAATGTTGTGAGTGACCAGTGATCAGGGGATCTTACGTTTGGTGGGCGGTGGGTGGAACGCAGATCAAAGCTTGGGGTCTCCTGTGCGGGGAAGCTCGTGCTCACAAGTAACTTCATTTTGTTCTTGACAACGGTTCCCCTTGGATAACATGGGCATCACTGCTGTGGGCATGGATTTATGGTACAATTTATGGTACGATTTATGGTATAACATGGTACAAATTCCTCTGTAAAGCTGCAAAAGGAGCATTGCATGGGGAACAACTTCATAACTATTGGCTCTGATGCGTAAAATTGTGTTGGGTTTGCTCAAGTGACTTTCTGCAGTCTGCATCCCGCTGAATGTGCTGAGTATTACACACATGCAGAAATATTCATTGTCATGAAGTATTCCTGGAGGAATAAATTTACAACTGAACAACACATCACAAAATTGGATTTCCAGGCAGATATTCCATTGTATCATTGTAATATTTTAATATGAATTAAGACTCTGAATTCTGAAGGATTTCAATGAAATAACCAGTTTATTTTTATGGAAAGATATTCCAATTACTCCAATAATACCAGCAGCATGTTTCAGGGACTATTAATGGGTGTCATTTTTCATCTGAAGTTATATTCAACTAATTGCTCTGTGGTATGGTATTCTGATTTTATGTTTTGTGTAGGAAAGAACTGCAGATGCTGGTTTAAAAAGGATCGGCACAAAAAGCGAGAGTGAATCAGCGGGACAGGCAGTATCTCTGAAGAAAAGGAATGGGTGACGTTTCGGGTCGAGACCCTTCTTCTGATGTTATGTTTTACTTGGTTGTTTGTACTTTTATTCTTTTGGTGATGTTTTGTAATAAAAATTGTTGTTTTCTTTTTATATTTTATGCTTCAACACATCAAAGGGTGAGACTCGCATTTATAACTTACTGAATTGTCTCAGCTCTGACTCTGTCTTATGTAGTGACCCTCCATTTTGGTGTCTGTTTTTTTGTTATTTTAGTTTACCTTTTTAACTATTCCAGTCCCAGCATTGCCAACTAGCTGCTGTTGGCCCAATTCACAGATGAAAACCATGGCATTAGAACTATGGTGCATTAAATGTTGTCTTGTGAATAAAATTCTGTAAGGAAGTTGAAGGAAGTTAATCTGGAATGCTATCAGCAACATCTCTGGTGTTTTAAAGAGAGCCATTAAGACAGATGGTATATCCTTTCCCTCTCTGGTCCTTTGCTCTGTAGTCCACACACCACTGGGATACAACCCAATTCTGATACAGCAGTTTAAATTCCTCTAGCTTATCTGTAAAGTTCACTGCTTTTTCACTGCAGGCGCTGGGGAGAAAACACCCATACCCTTTCAATTTGGGAAAACAATCTTCTGTGAACCAGCAGCAACAACAAGAGAAAATAATAGCATCAGGATAAGGGCAAAGAAAGAGACTGGGTGTGGGCAGGATTTGCGAGCAACCACCCAGTCCCACAGTATTATTCCCACACTCACTGATGTAAATCACTCATCTCGAACAACAGTATCTTCTAAACGGTTATTTACTGATTCAAAATAATGAGATTCATTACAATCATTTTATAACTGATCAATTACAGTATCTCATTACTGAGCAGTCATAGTATTTTATTCCCACATTCCCTGCAGTTTCCATCGACAGGGGCTGGGCTATTCACTATTCATTGCCGCTGGAGATGTGTTATGTGTCTGTGTTTGTCTACTGAACTGAACTCCCCTTAAGCTGGCTATTAATTTCCATACAAAAGGAAAATGAGTCTTTTCAAACACTGTTTTAGACACACTATACTCTCCTTCAAGACCCATCGAACTGGAAATACAGTACAGCTCTTTGTTCAAAAGTTATTTTTTGCAAACTATTTTGGTTATCTTCATAATCTGTAAACAATGCATAGACAAAATCAATAGTCGAGAGTATACATAGGATAATAAATATCTATCAGCTTCATACATGGAAGATAATAAATACGAGAGGTATTTTCTATTGTGAGCAGACATCACGTGAATTCTGATATTAGATTATATTATAAAAATCTGTATTTTTTTTTACATTTCATGCTGTTTAAATTTAATGCTGTGGTTTTATTATTGTTCAGTCCATTTAATACGAGAGTCAGGCAACATTGCAGGCAGTTTCATCTGGTATGCTTAATGACTTCTAAGATGTTTTACTGGAGGATATAAAATCCGAGCAAGGCTATAAAATCTGGAAGATTTTGCATTGTTTTTATAATTGATGACAATCATCTGCCTTCGTCAGGTAAAAAGAAGTGGCCTGCAGTGACTAAAGGACAATATTATGCTTGTTCGTTTGATGCATTAAGGCTAAGAAACAGACTTTCCACTCCCTTCCTCTGTTCCACGTTCTTCTCTCCCTCAATTCTAGGGTTCCATTCTTTGCTTTGAATGTTTTAGTTTCGAGATACAGCGTGGAATAGGACCCTTTGGCGCACCGATGTCCATGTTGACTATCGATCACCCGCACACTAGTTCCATGTTTTCCCACTTTTGCACCCAGGCACTGGGCGCAATTTACAGAGGCAATTATTAACTTGCAAACCTGCACGTCTTTGGAATGTGGTTGTGCAGAATCGCTGGGACAAAGTGTCTGGTTCCACGCGATATTTCTGAACTAAACTAAGACTGACCATTTTTGGCCTAATCATGCCAATTGTGGCATGACTGCAAATAAAGGCCTTAGGAAACACGTCAAAATGGCCAATTAGTGGGGCAGGGTGGAATCGTTGACGTGGCATTGTTGTGTGCCGATGAGGTGATATTGGTATCCACAAAGCATGGGCCTAGTCAATTTTGATCCGAGAATAATTTTGTTGATGACTTCAGGTAAAGCCCATTCAAGTGGAAGGACTCTTTTTGTTTCTGCAATAATAAGCACTCAAGAAATATTGCTCATGGTTAATTTATGAACTCAGTTGTCATATTTACATGCTAACATGCCCCCATGCCTCTTGACAGCCACAGAATTAGTATTTCCTGTGAGGAAGTTGTTTTTAAATAGCCAAATCCTGTCAAGTACAGTAACGTGAAAATCGCTGCGGTCATTTAGAAGATAATTGTGATGACTCATAAGTACGTGCCTCTCAGTATCCGTTAAGATTGTTTGGCATCAGAAACTTAACATGAAGTAAGGTGATTGCTCACTGGAGTGTGAAGGATATGTGGTCAGTCCAGGACTTGTACATAGATAAGCTTTACAATTTTCAGAGGTGTTGGTGAGGTGAACTGAATGAAGAACATAACAATGAGTGAAAACTAACTGGCGACAGAACCTTTAATATGAGAGTAGATTCAATTCAAATCGAGTCAGTTTTATTTCGATAGCACATTTATAAACAACTCTCGTTGACCAAAGTGCTTTACATCAGTGCAGGTACTAACGTGCTACATACAGTGGTACATAGATCTAACAATACATACATAAATACATACATACAGTGCTCCCTCAGAGGACCTCAAGAAACGCTTGTGAGTAGAAATAAGTTTTAAGTCTAGACTTTTTATTTTTTATTTTTTATTTATTAGAAGCAAATGTACAAAAATAGAACCAACGGCATGTAAAATTATACAGTTATTGGACAGCTTCAATTTTAACTTTTTAGCTTTGAATTAGAGGAAAAGAAAGGAGAAAAAGCAAGAAAGAGAAAAAGTGAGATGTGCAAAGGATAGAACCCCTAGGCTACCAAAGTAGTGTAGCCAAAGAGTGAATAAAAGAAAGAAGAGAGGAATAGAAAAAAAGAAAAGGACAAAAAGAAAAAGAGAGAAAATAGTGGTGGTATACCTGCCTCTCATCCCTCCCCACCCACCTCACCCAACCCGTAATTAGATTTAAATCCAAAGTTGTGTTGCGCCATACTATCCTTGTAATAAATCAATGAATGGTGTCCATGTCTTGGAAAAATGATCTGTTTTTTCTGCCAAGACAAGTCTAATATTTTCAAGATGTAGTGTCTCGGACATGTTTATAATCCACATCTTAACAGTAGGGACTGATGTATGTTTCCAAAATTTAAGTTTTAGTATTATTTTTTTTGCTGTAATCAGGCCATAATTGAGGAAAAGTCTTTGGAATAGTGATAGCTCAGAACAGGCTTCTGAAGTACCTAGAGTGATCAGTTCCGTGTCGGGATCCAATTTTATTTTTGGTGGTTTTTTTTTAATTTCAAAAATTCCTCTCCAGAAATTATGTAACTTTATACACGAGGCAAAGGAATGGGCTATAGTTGCTTCCTGACGAAGACATTTATCGCAAATAGGAGATACATTTGGAAAGATCTGATTCAGTTTAGACTTTGAATAATAGAGTCTGTGTAGTATTTTACATTGAATTAACGAATGCCTAACGTTAAGCGAACTGTTGTGTATATATAGGTTTTCCTCCCATCTGTCTTTTAAAAATTTTCGGCCAAGCTCATCTTCCCAAGTTCTTCTAATTACTTCTGACGATGGAGTTTCTATATTTAAAAGGGTGTTAACACCCTTTTAAGTCTAGACTTAAAGGAGTCGATGGAGGGGGGAGTTCTGATAAGAGGGATGCTGTTCCACAGTCTAGGTGCTGCAACCGCAACAGCGCGGTCGCCCCAGAGCTTATCCCTGGACCGCGGGATAGTCAGTAGCTCCAAGTCGGCCGACCAGAGGCACCTGGCGGTAGAATGGTGGATTGCAGATTTTGGATGTAGGTGGGGGCAAGCCCGTTAAGGGCTTTGTATACATAAAGGAGGAGCTTGAAATTGATTCTGAACCGCACTGGGAGCCAGTGGAAAGAGGCCAGAATCGGGGTGATGTGGTCCCTTTTTCGGACGCCCGTCAGAAGTCTCGCTGCGGCGTTTTGGACCAATTGCAGGCGGGACAGGGATGATTGGCTGATGCCAGTGTAAAGGGAGTTGCAGTAATCAAGGCGGGAGGAGATAAATGCATGGATGATCTTTTCAAGGTCGTCGAATTGGAGGAATGATTTGATTTTAGATATTGTGCGAAGCTGGAAGAAGCTAGCTTTTACCACAGCATTATCTAGTTTGTCAAACTTCAATGCGGAGTCAAATATCACGACAAGGTTTTTGACGTGAGGTTTGAGTAAGGAGGTTAGGCTGCCTACTATCATTTTGATGGAGTCCGCGGGACCGAGTAGGATTACCTCCGACTTGCTCTCATTTAGTTGGAGGAAGTTCTGGGCCATCCAACTCTTTATATCCTCGAGGCAGTGCATAAGGCTGAGTAGATTTGATCGGTTGTTGGGTTTCAGGGGGATATAGAGCTGTGTATCGTCTGCATAGCAGTGGAAGGAAATGCCATGCCTTTAAATGACTTGGCCTAAGGGGAGCATATACGGAGAGAAGAGAATGGAGCCTTGTGGAACCCCACAGGAAAGGCTAGCTGGGGAAGAGAGAGTTGCCTATGTTTGTAGAGAAACTCCTATCTTTGAGATAGGACGCAGTGCCATCAATACCAACTCCATACCGGAGATGGTCAATTAAGATGGTGTGGTCCTCTGTATCAAATGTTACGCTGAGGTCGAGAAGGAGCAGGATTGCACAGTCGCCGGAGTCAATGGCGAGAAGCAGGTCGTTATGTACTTTCAACAAGGCAGACTCTGTGCTGTGGCGGGCCCTGAAACCTGAATGGAAACTTTCCAGGATGGTATTTTGGTGTAGGTAAGGCATGAGTTGATTTAGAATGACCTTTTCAAGTCTTTTGAAAGGAAAGGCAGTTTGGAAATAGGTCTGCAGTTCCTAGGCAAGGTGGGGTCTAGGTTAGGTTTTTTCAGGAGGGGCTGGACCACCGTGTGCTTGAAGCAGGTTGGGACAGTGCCAGTGGCCAGAGAACTGTTGATGATAGAGAGGATGCTGGGACCGGCTATTGCAATGACATCCTTCAGAAGGGCAGTGGGGGCAGGTTGCAGGTTTTATATTGGAGACCAATGTCGTGAGGGCAGGTTGCAGGTTTTATATTGGAGACCAGCTTTACAAGGGAGGGTAGAGTAACGGGTTGGAAACAGTCTAATTTAGAAGAACAGACCAATGAGACAGCAAGGTCACAGATGGGAGGGGAAATATTTGTTCTGATGTTCTCATCTTTGCTGGTGAAAAATGTAGTAAATTCTTCGCACTTAAGGGCCTGTCCCACTGTACGAGGTAATTCAAGAGTTCTCCCGAGTTTCCCCTGATTCGAACTCGGAGAATTACGGTAATAGCCGTTCGTAGGTACTCGGGGCTCTCGTGGACATTTTTCAGTGCTGAGAAAACTTCACGAGTTACCGCGTTTCCCGAATACCTGCCGTTAGCATTACGACCCGCTACAGGACATCCACGAGCTCCGACGTAGCCGCTACATACATTCTACGTACTTACCACGAGTTTGATTTTTTTAAACTCGGGAGTTATGGGCATTTTTGGAAATAAGGTCGGAAAAGTATTGTGATCTCACAGACTTTACTGCTTCCTGGTATTTGAGAAGATTGTTTCTCAGAAGTTCAAAGGAAATTTGAAGCATATCAGATTTATACTTCCGTTCTGATTTTGTTGCACTTTCTTCTTAGGGCTCTGGTGGTGTCATTGATCCAAGGCCAGCCTTTAGGCTTAGGCTTTTTCATATTAAGAGGAGCAACAAAATCCAGGATGGAAGAGCAAGTGGTATTGAATAAAGAAATGAGGTCGTCAGTGCTGAGATGGAGGGGAGACGCATCGATGGTGCAGATGTCGGGAGCAGCTATGAGAGCATCAGATAACTTACTGGCAGTCGAAGAGTTTATGTAGCTGGAGTAGCATACAGGGTGATGGGATTTTGAGGGATAGAAAGGCAGAGATGCATCAAATATAATTACGCTATGATCTGACAGACAAGCATCAATAATTTCTATATTACAAATTGGGAGATCAGACGATAGCACCAGGTCGAGTGTTTGGCCAAGCTTGTGCATGGGTCCAGTGGTAAGTAGAGTCAGATTGAAGGACTCAACCAGGTTCATAAATTCACTCACAAGAGGCTTAGTAGGACACCAGACATGGAGAAGGGTTTCGGCCCGAAACGTTGCCTATTTCCTTCGCTCCATAGATGCTGCTGCACCCACTGAGTTTCTCCAGCACTTTTGTCTGCCAACAGGCATGAATGTTCATTAGCACTATTAAAAATTCATCAGCACTATTAAATTAAGTACTTCATTGGTTTATTATTGTACTTTGAAAATATGTTTTTTAACTGGAATGAGTGGTGTGCAACAGGAAGGCACAAGAACTTCAGATGCTGGTTTACAAAAAATAACTAAAGTGCTGGAGGAACTCACGGCCTCTAATGAATAGAATCTATCCACGATCTCCAGAGATGCTGCATAAATCACTGAGTTACACCAGCACTTTAGTGTAGTTTAGTTTTAGTTCAGTCTATTGTCACGTGTACCGAGGTACAGTGAAAAGCTTTTGTTGCGTGCTAACCAGTCAGCAGAAAGACAATACATGATTACAATCAATTCATTTACCATGTATGCAAGGTAAAGCCAGCAAAGGATAGTCTGATTGTCATCAAAGAGGTAGATAATACTTTTGTATATATGTTTTGTATGCAAAAGGAAAGTCTGTTAAAAATATATATATTGTGGATCTTGCTTGGATTAGCCAGTCGTTAATAACCAAGAAAACCAGCGTTTCCTTATTTTTATAAAAATTGAGTAATTTGTGTGTTTTCCTAAATTCTGGTGGGGGGTGGTTGATAGGCAGATGGTTGGACATAGGCCACAATGAAAAGACAAAAGGTGTGAGATAAGGACAGAAGAAATGCAAATTGCGAAGTCACAGGAAGAAAAGGGAGGAGTGGGGAGAAATGGATTTGCATCCAGGTGGTGAACAGGGAAGAGAGGGGGAAAAGAGTGGGGAAGGAAGGGGGGATTGGGGTGATTGCAGGTTAGTTACCTACAATTGGAGAATTCAGTGTTCATATTATTGGGTTGGAAGTTACCCAAGCAGAACCAAGCCTCATATTCCACTTGGGAAGCTTAAAACATAATAGTACGGACATTGCGTTCTCCAATTTTAGATAACTAACCTACAAACCCCCACCATATTCCACCCTCCATCCTCTCTTCCCTGAGCCTCAGCTTGATGCACACCCATTTCTCCTCATCCCATCACTTCCTTTATACCTTTCTCTGGCTTCATAATTCGCACCAATCCTTATCTCACAACTTTTGTCCTTTTTTCTCTGGCCTTTGTCCAACAATCTGGGTATCAAATCCTCCCCTAATCTGTATCTACCTATCACTTACCAGGTTTTGTTCTGCCCCTCCTCTCTTCCAGCTTTCTTCCCTCACCCACCACATTCAGTGTGAAGAAGGGTCCTGACCCAAAATGTCACCTATGCACATTCTATAGAGACACTGCCTGACCTATTGATTTATTTGTCTGGCAAATATTTCAAGGGCAAAGCATACAATACATTTGGTCATCTGTGAAGATGGGAGGTAACAAATAATTCTGACAACTGTCGGACATCCCAAATAATGGGTGTAGTGATTGGAGGCTTTGACCAACATGAAGTATGAAAGAGGAATGGTATTATTTCACGAAAACCTATAAACTTCTCTTTTTAAGCTCCACCATGGGTTATATTGAATATATCTGTCAGAAAGTGTAACTTCACAACATTCTTGACAATCACTACTTTGTGCAGAGGAAATTGGATCTTCCTGCCTTTCACTTTGAAGCAACAGTGAACCCTTCTATGCAACTTCACTGGCTTTAGTTACTGCAATAATAGCAGAAATCAGATCTGTGCAACCTGCTCTTGCAGTTACAGAACTCCCACGGTTTTTAAGATGTTTGACTGAAGCCACTTGAACTGTTAAGTGGAATCCTCAGCCATTTTGTTATGTTCCTTGATTTTTAACAATAACTGAAACTGGATCATAAATCATAACAGACCTTAAGTTAGTCTATTATTTAATATTTGCTGTTCTGGCCAGCAAAAAGAAAGATGAACATGTAGAGAGAAAATGTGACCTGTGCACCAATGTTCCCGAGTGCGCCACCCAAGGTGTGCCTGAAAATGAGATGCAACAAATGAAATGTGTACGGATACACCTGATGCCTTGTCAGCTCCTGGCATCGGCTGGAGATATACTGCAATCACTGGTAAAACTAAAATAAAATTATGTTTTAGTCTTATGTTTGTTATATATCTATATTTATATATATATTATATATATATATATATATAAAATATTATATCCTATTATATTTTATTATATTATATTAATTGAACTTTGAGAGGAATTATTAGTTAACAAATCTTTCCTATGTTGGCCGAGGATAGAACTGACATATTAGCTCCTCGTAATTTTACCTTGTTTATGGAGTTTTTCACAACAGATAAAGTAATAGGCGAGTTCGGTATTCCGATTGCGCATGCCCACGTCATAGGTCACTCGCTATAAACATTCTCAACAATGTGGTGCTGCGTTGTGTGCAGGCTTGCGTTTTGTCCGTGGTCGGGGTCGGGCCTGGCTCTCCAGGTGCTGTTGAGTTGCTGCTGGACCGTTACAGTCCCCTCCTGAGTGTCCCAATCCTCTCCGGAGGTGTCCGGGGTGGCCCTGGTCTGGTGGGGTGGCCCCGGACTAGCAGCCGGCACTGCAGCCTCTGACTCCAGCTCAGCTCTGCACTGTCCCACCGGGTTGGCCGGCAGCCCTGGACTGGCGGGGTGGGGCCCGCTTCTCCGGCGCTGTGGGCGCTGTTGAGTTGCTGCTGGGCCGTGCCCGTCCCCTCCTGGGTGTCCCGTCCCGGTCCGGAGGTGTCCAGCAGCGCTTGCGGCGTCGGGGACCCGGGTGCGAACCTGGCTGCAGATGAGGCGGGGGTCTGTGTGCGCGCCGCTGCCGAGAATTGTCTCTTCGCTGGTCCAGTCTCTCTCTCTGTCTCCCACTCGCATCTGCCCCCTCTCTCCTGTTCTCCAGCTACCTGGCATCCCCGTTCCTCAGATTAAATATATTTTTACATATAAATCATGAATAATGATACGAATTTATACAGAGTTTATGCAGCCAGCGCTTCGTTCGCTTTTGCTTTATAGCGAGTGACCTTTGATAAATCCCATGATTCATTGCGTTTTTCGGAATACCAAATTCGCTTATGGTCACCTTGGTCATCAAATGGAAACGTTACATCAAATCCTGCAAAAATCATTTATTTGGGGACATGGTTTTATTCTCACCATGCATGTTTTGTGGAATAAGTACTCTTCAGTCTTTAAACTAGTTTCACTAAACCTCTGCTTTTACTTTATTTTCTTTTTGTTTATTCCTGAAAGCACTTCCCTTATCTTTGTAACTCATTCAGTTATTCTGTTTTCATTAAATGAATAAAACTCTTGTGTTTCATTTAACACTTTTATTGGACTCAGCATTTTCCTTCACTGCTTCAGAATATATGTCACTCCCAATAAATTAAAATGTACTTATAATTAATGTGAAAAATTCCAGACTAAACGGTACTTAGTTTACTGCGGGCGAAAAGGTGTCGTCTTCGACACCTCAGCATTTGACAACAGGATATACCTCTCCTTCGCTTACGGTCATCACAGCATTTTTTCTACTAATATTAATCCTGGATATTCAACATACAGACTGGAGAAAACAAGTGTGAACATGTTTATTATATATCTACATTTAAACACAGAAGTCATCCCAATCTTTCTGATTAACAATAATCCCAAGAGACACACAAGGCTGCCATTGTGAGAATTCAAAATGGGGAATGTGTGGAAAAGGATGAGGGATTTCAGCGACATGACCGAGTTGCAGAGGCTGGGCTACTTCTCAATGGAGGAAGACACAAATAGCTGGAGTAACTCAGCGGGTCAGACAGCATCTCTGGTAAAAGGAATAGGTAGCATTTCGGGTCGAGACCCTTCATCAGATGAGAGGGTTGAGAAGGCGATGCAAGAAAGTGCAGATGCTGGAATCTTGAGTAAAACACAAAAGTGCTGGAGTAACTCAGCAGGTCAGGGAGCATCTCATGCCTTAATGAACCACTAGTGACCGTGGTGCCCAACATCATGAAGTGCATTGAGTGGCTGGTTATGGAACACAATAAATCCAGTCCACCAAACAACCTGACCCACTGCATATGGCTTGCTTCATTTTTGTAGAAGATATGTTTGAAAGCTCAACTAACTGCAGAACAAAAAAACAAGCAGTCGGGAATGTCGGATTATTTTTGGAGTTTGGAAATAGATAACTGCTTGGGGAAAATTAAAATTGAAAATGGATTATTACTCAGCATGTTGTAAAAATAATTACACAGAAAACATTGTAATACATAGGAAAATATTTTTTTGTGTTTGGACATGGTTATATGAAAGATGGGAAGTCCATCGAAAATTTCTCAACTTAGTTTAGTTTAATTTGGAGATACAGCACTGAAACAGGCCCTTCGGCCCACCGAGTCCGCACGAACCAGTGATTCCCGTACATTATCACAAGCCTACACACACTAGGGGCCAAGTGTACAAACCCAAGCCAATTAAACTACAAACCTGTACGTCTTTGGCGTGCGGGAGGAAACTGAAGATCTCGGAGAAAACCCACATGATCACGGGAAGAATGTACAAAATCCGTACAGACAGCACCCGTAGTCAGGATCGAACCCAGGTCTCTGGCGCTGCAAGCCCTGTAAGGAGCAACTCCTACACTGCGCTACCATGCCGCCCTAAACCGTCAACCTGTGAGGGAAAGTCATTTTACAGAGTAGAACAGGCAAACCTTGTGCATTTGAGCAAGAATATTAGCAGAAAATATTTATACAGGACGTCAGTGCTTCCAAACAATGGAGGAGTTGACATCAGCAGTACATGTTTAGTTTGCCTGTCAAACAGATCCCTTGTGGCCATCTCCCCACCTGAAACACAGGATGAATCTCACATAATTCACACATTGTGTGAAACATTATGACAAAAGTTATTTGTCCTACTTTAGTTTAGTTTAAAGAGATAGCATGGACACAGGCCCTTCGACCCACCGAGTCCATGCTGACCAACGATCTCCCAGACACTAGTTTTGTCCTGCACACCGGGAACAATTTACAGAAGCCAATTAACCCCAAACATGCACGTCTTTTGGAATGTGGGAGAAACCAGAGCACCTGGAGGAAACCCATGCGGTCACGGGGAGAATGTGAAAATTTCATACAGATGGCTCCCGTATTCAGAATCGAATCTGGTCCCTGGTGCTGTTTGGCAGTAACTCTACTGCTGCGTCACTGTGCCACCCTATAAGCAAGACATATTTATTCTTCAAATAGTCTGATCAACCATTGCATCGATTGTTTGTCCTGGACAAATAGTACTGGGTCCCTACCCACCAATACTCTCAAGATGTGACCTTGTGGCTCCATCAGATTTCCCGTGATATACTTCAGGTTTTCTGTGAACATGAGAATACAAGAGGTGAGACTAGAGTGAGCTGGATGGCTCTCCTGGTTTGCTCTGTCATTCAGTAAGACTAGGGCGGCACAATGGCACAGGTGGTACAGCCACTGCCTCGCTGCTATTGAGGAAGTGCAGCGTAGGTTTAAGAGGTTAATTCCCGGGATGGCGGGACTGTCAAATGTTGAAAGAATGGAACAACTGGGCTTGTATACACTGGAATTTAGAAGGATGAGGGGTGATCTTATTGAAACATATAAGATTATTAAGGGATTGGACATGCTAGAGGCAGGAAATACATTCCCGATGTTGGGGGAGTCCAGAACCAGGGGCCACAGTTTAAGAATAAGGGGTAGGCCATTTAGAATGGAGATGAGGAAAAACTTTTTCACCCAGATATTTGTGAATCTGTGGAATTCGCTGCCTCAGAAGGTAGTGGAGGCTGATTATATAGATGCTTTCAAGAGTGAGTTAGATAGAGTTAAAGATAGCAGAGTCAAGGGATATGGAGACAAAGCAGGAACAGGGGACTGATTGTGGATGATTGGCCGTGATCCCAGTGAATGGCGGTGCTGGCTCGAAGGGCCGAATGGCTCACCCCTGCACCTATTGTCTATTGTCTACTGTCTATTTTCTATTGTCTATATCACTCTGATGCTTACTATTCACCTCAACCCGAAACATCACCCATTCCTTCTATCAGGAGATGCTGTCTGTCCTGCTGCGTTCTATCTTCGGTTTAAACCAGCATATGCAGATCCCTCCTAAAACTTACTATGGATGTTTTACTTTGAAAAAATGTAGGAGATTTTAGCAAATGCCAGCAGATTTTACTGAACAGAAGATTCTGTGCAGGCAAATTGTTCTCACACATGGTTACATTAGTAAACACTCCAACTGGAATATACGATGAACAGACCAGGATGAGCCGCGGAAGAGGGAGGAGGGGAACGATGCAACTTTCTCTGAATCTATGTGATGTGCTTTGGTAAGAAGATCCTCACTGAATTCTCAAACTTACAGTAGTACCTCTAGCCTCAGGACAAGACAGGGATCACACTGGCAGAGACCAAGGTGACTTTGGTAATAAACGTTGACTGCTTCCAGACTGGAGCTGAATATATTTGTGTGCTTGCAACTTTAAGAGAGAGATTAAGCACCCAGGCCCGTGGACTCCTGCCAAGCAGGGCCCCTCTGAGAAAGTGGCCAAACTTGCTGAGAAACTGCTGGGCGTGTGGCTTAAATCCCAGGGCAATAACTGCCAACCGATCCATTTAGTTCATGCGTTAATTGTCTCTCTGAAAGTAAAATCAGCTGCCTCATATTACTTGAAAATGGGAATGTCAATTTTCCTGCAGCACTACAGCTATGGTGAAGCTGGGAATCCTCGAGCCGAATTCAAATTCCCTTATCCCTTATCATGTAACTATACACTGTGAATGGATCGATTTTAATCATGTATTTTCTTTCTGGTTAGCACACAACAAAAAGGTTTTCACTGCACCTCGGTACATGTGGCAATAAACTAAACTGAAATCCATAAAAGTAGCGCCAGTGCATTTTACAATGATCTAAGAACTTCACGGTGATAAGCGGGGGGTTTAAGGAGGCCACAGAGCATCAGTGGTTCCATCTTTCCCAGGCCCATCAGATGTCGACCGAGTCCAGGGACAGACTGGGTCTGGGACCAGTGGTCTGGGGCCCAGTAGAATCACACTGGTGGGTACTGCCAATCTATCACTACAGTGCTGGGGTACAGGTCTGTTGTATAAACTACCTACAGTAGTGGGCACAGGTCTGTTTGAAAAATGGAGGGGTTTAAGGTTAGGCTTATTATTGTCGATGTACAGTGAAAAGCTTTGTTTTCCATGCTATCTAATCAGATCAGATAATACAAAACACAAATACATTCATGTGAAACTCAAAGTAGATAGAGCAAAGAGAAAGATATGGAGTGCAGAATATAGTTCTCAGCATTATGGTGCAATACTGATGGGTACAGTTCTGTCAACATGTATAGCTGGGCTACAAAGCCAGTGGGTTCAGGGTTCTTGCTTGCAGATCATAATGTCACAATTACAATATCAAAGAGCTCTTTTAATAAGCTGGAACAGGCGCTAGGCTGTAGGATTATTTCAGCTGGCATCGCTGTCACTGAATCCCACCTAGATTCTAGTCCTATTGAAGGTCAAGAGAGTTTTATTGTCATGTGTCCCAGATAGGACAATGCAATTCTTACTTGCTGCAGCACAACAGAATATGTAAACATAATACAAAACGGAAGATAAACGCTTCGTGTGTCTATAGACCATTGACCATCCATACACAATAAATAAACAGAGAGAGTGCAATAATAATAATAGACTGTTATTGTTCAGAGTTTATTTGATGTTGTGTTTAATAGTCTGATGGCTGTGGGGAAATAGCTGTTCCTGAACCTGGATGTTACAGATTTCAGGCTCCTGTACCTTCTTCCTGATGGCAACGGTGAAATGAGTGTGACCCGGATGGTGTGAGTCTTTGATGATGTTGGCAGCCTTTTTGAGGCAGCGACTGCGATAAATCCCTTCGATGGTGGGGAGGTCAGAGCCGGTAAACATATGCTTGTGACCTTGAGGAATACCCAGCCAATGCTAATGATATGAAGCATAGTTGTTGTATATGAAGGTATGCAGGATTTAGGCTACTCTTACTCTACAATTTAATAAGCTCACAGCTGATTTGATTGTAACCTCAACTCTGCATTCTGCAGTGACCTTTCACATCCTTGCTTATAAAGAATCTAACTTCCTCGCTCTTAAAAATATTCAAAGACTGTTCACACTGTTCCCTGAGGGAGCTCCAAATACTCTTGACACTTAGAATTTTAAACATTCCTTTATAAACAAAGACCTCTAGATTATCTCATTCTCTCCACATCCACTGTTAAGACTACTCTGTGGGAAATGCTTTCCCTCTGAGAGAATGGAGAACAAGATGCTTATTTTAGAAAAAAAGGCTTTTGCATATTTGTATTCCCAAATAACTTGGAGTTTGTTACTGAATGTAACAACACACATATTGAACACTACGGTACATTAAAAAACGGTCAGATTTCAGAAACAAGGAATTGACAGATGCTGTGTAGCACGGAAACAGGTCCTTCTGCCCAACTTTGTCCGTAACGACCAAGTTGATTAATTGAGCTAATCTGCATTTCATTCATATCTCTCTTAACCTTTCCCATTCATGTAGCTGTCTAAATCATTCTTAAATGTTGTAATTGTACCTCCACTACTACTACTTCTAGCAACTCGTTCCATTTATTCACCAGCCTCCTGTGTGGTAAAAGTTGCCCCATGTCCCCTTTAAATCTTTCTCCTCTCATCTTAAATCTATACTATCATTCATCTGATATATAACCATCATTAATTTTATATACCTCTAAAACGTCATCCCGCAACTTCCTACCATCCAGAGAAAAAAGCCCCAGCATATCCGGGTACTCTTTAAAATTCAAGCCCTCCATTCCCAGTAACATCCTTGTGTGTCTTTTTTTTGCATCCTTTCCATTTTAATAGCAGTCTTCCTATCACTAGGTGAACAGAACTGTACACAATACTCCAAGTGTTTCCTAGAGTACAATTATTGGCCTAATTCTGCAGTAATTGAATTGCACCCCCACACGAGTTTGTGTTATCAGAGCTTGTGTTTAATCTAATTCTCCAGTTAGCCATTACTCGCACCATTCCTCCTCCATTGACCTCACCTGCTGTTTTTTCGATGTTCCTTCTGGCTATCTGAAAGGAAAAAAGCCAAAGGTGAGAGGAAAAGGGATAAAAAAAGAGCAGGTTTTGCTTTTAAGTTTAGATTTATTATTGTCACGTGTACCGAGGTACAGTGAAAAGCTTTGTATCGCTATCAAATCAAATCAAATCAGATAATACTATACGTAAATAAAATCGTCAAACTCTTTAATTAGAACAAAGGGAAAGATATAGAGTGCAGAATACAGGATTGGCTTCAAATAAGACTGTAAATCAAAATAAAACAGAGGGCGAGAAGAGATGTCAGAAGGGCAATTAACTTTGGAAGTGCTGTCAATGTAGAAGCTTTCAGCTCCACTCAGGGCTATGGCACTACCTTCAGCCATCCTAATAATGGTTCGCACTTTCTCCATGAGGATGATATGTGCAGCATGCCTGTTCCCTACCATTGGCTTCTGCTGCCTCAGTATTTACACCCATTTGCCCCACAGGAAGTGACAGTGAGTGCCAGGCAATTTATTTGTGCAATGGTTGACTGGCAGACAGAGTGTACAAGCTGTGAGAAATGTGTGCAAGGTTTCTTGTTAGCTATGTGAACGGTGCGGTGGGACAGCCGGATGTTAGGTAGGCGTCATTGATAGAGATTCCTGGTAGCTGCAGACGGAGGGTGTGGTGATTTGAATGATACCTGAGGCTAGTAGTAGGATAGGCTATCTAAAGATATATTTACAATCTCCAATGAAGAATAGCCTGCTTAATACTCCATTCATATTATTGATTTTCTACTTTTATTTTATTTCTCTTTATTATTTCTCTTTACTATCTTCTATCTGTTATAAAATAATAAAAAGTATAGAAGTATAAATAAGAATGATTGTAAACTTTAAAAATATTAAGAATGTATGTGACGAATAATATGTCTCTTTCTTTTTATTGTATGTTATTCCTTCTTAATATGTATTTACTTCTAATAAAAATATTTTACAAAAAATAAAAATAAAGATATATTTACTGACTTTGACCACATGAGGGACCATGGAACATCTGTGATACTGCACCTAGGCCCAGGGTTTTGATTCCGAGCTATGACCTCCATGGCTATCTGTCCACAGCCGTCTGAGCATGTCTGGAAGGCCTTCTGACTGAATGCATACCCAGTTCACCCAACTCACACAATCCTGCTTCTTTGTTGAGGTATTCAGAAAATAAACAGTGAAGTCAGCACTGGTTGAATCCAGAAATTCAAGTGGAGATGACGTGATGTCCTCCTTATCCCTGTTTAATTTAGCTCCCAATTTCTTAAAAACAGAATTATGTCAGCATATTTGGGTCCAATTTTACCCTTGTATTTTAAACCCACTTCTATCTGATGCTTACGTCTTGTGCAAGATGTCAGGACGCAAATTAACTGAATCAAAGAAACTGATCTATTTTCTTGAAAATAATGGAATTATAGGTTGCCATCATTTCATACTGAACATAAATGTGGGAAATCTGGAAAATTCCCGTCATTGCGGAAATAGCTTTCCTTAAGAAGCACTGGCCAAGTGAGCCCAGCAGCGACTACACCCTCTCCGAAGATTATGGAAAGCAGGTCTCCCCACTGCACACCTACGAACTTTTTATAGGGGGACAATCGAGAGCACATTAACCTACGGCATCACCTCCTGGTTCGGGAGCTGCAAGGCATACGAACGGCACCAACTGGACAGGATTGTGAAGACCGCCAGCAGGATTACTGGTGCTCCACTCCCTTTATTGCTGGACATATACAGGAAGAGATGTATCAGCAGAGCCATCTCCATCATCAAAGACCCCTACCACCCATCACATCACATATTCTCCATCCTGCCATCTGGGAAGAGGTACAGGAGCATCAACGGCAAAACCAGCAGGATGCTCCTCAGCTTCTTCCCGTAGGCAAATAGACTGATAAACGGACTTTGCCCCCTGCCAAAGTATCGCGCACCAACCTGGACACACTGAAGCAGAGCCATTGTCGTGCCACTGCCGATCGGAACTCGTGATATATGTACTTTTATTCTTTATTTCTATTTATTTTTTACCACACACTGAATGGACTCTGGTTGAGAAACGCTTTTTCGTTTTCCTCTGGGTATGTAAATACTCAGAAAAATGATAATAAAGATATACAATACAATACAATGTCCCTCAAATTATTTGTCAAAACTGCTTTTCTTTGGTAACCCAACTGTAAAATGATGTAAATGCTGCAAAAATTAATCATGCCATCAACAATGCCAACATTGAACTATTTTGCCTCTCCTGTTCCAACAAAATTATATTTGCAAATACTTTTTAATGAAAACATTTTATCGTTAGCTTGCAGGCTAACAGCTTTGAATAATGCCAGATAATGTTACGTTGACACACTTTAACAAGGTGGGTGAAATTTTAAAAATATTTGGGCAATATGTTGTATAAAAGGACATGTCATTGTTTTGTCAAAATGAATGCCTCCTTGATGAATGTGATCCTGTTAAGACTCAATGGCAGGAAGCAAATGCCTGAGTTCCGTTCTGCCAATCAGCACCAGCTACAGTATCTGCCAAAATCCATGTTGTTGCTTTTCTAACAGTGAGACTTTCGAGTCCCATGCATGTTATACAAACATTTTTCATTTTGCTTCTTTGACAAATGCTTGTGCTCCTTTCTCAATAATATCCAACAACTTACTTATTTAGCTACAATCTAATTTCAAACTGTGGTTACTGCTAAATTTCATAGCTATGGATAAAGCATGAATTATCATAAATGTCCCACTTTGAAGATTACCAATTCTGCTTCCACCATTCTTGATTAAAGAGCAAATGTTATTTTCCATAAAACCACAGTTAGTTTCTTTATACAAAGAAATGCTGGTATATTATTTGCTGGCTATGATGACAAATTAACGGCAATGATTCTATTAACAGCCATGCACAGGACTGTTGTAAATCTTAGAAAGTTAGTAGTTCCAAAGTGTTTGAAAGCATGAACTGAAAAGGCATTATAAACGGAGCCCAGGGAGGGTTGTTCAAGCTACTGAGGAACAATCTCCCAACATAAGCGAGGCAAAGCATTAAGAACATAGATCGAATATTATTAGACTGGATCGGATTGGATATTATCAATGTTTCAGTTAAAAATAAACTTTCCATTTACCCTTGATCAGCTTGTTCCTACATTGGAGTTCGATGGGATCGATGTTTAAGTGCTGCATTAGTATTATCAGACTTATGCTGCAGGCTGATTGCCATTACAACTGTGCATCTGGCAGCATTTCTATGTTGATTGATAAAAATACATCTATTGATGCTCCTGAACACATCATCAGTGATGTAACCTGGGGTCATTGGGTGTTTCGGGTCTTTCAACATCAGACACCCACACCCAGTTGATCAGATCATTCCTCCCCATGGACCTCCTCTCCTGATCCAAAGCCATCTTGAGGCTTTCTCCTCTGCCTCTGTGGTGTTCTTGGTGGTTCTTCTCCTCTCCATTCCATCGACAAAGCCTTGAGTGCACTCAAGGCTTTGTCGAGCGATTGCCCTGCAAAACCTCTACAGCCAACCTCGATGGGCATACACTTTGCCTTCCAGCCCTGCTTACCGCAGTCTATGACCAGCTCTTTGTACTTGGTCATCTTCCTCTTGTTAGCCTCCTCCAGACGGTCCTCCCATGGCACTGTCAGTTCCAACAAGATGATGTTTTTGGTTGCCTCTGAGACCAGGAGGATATCTGGCCTCAGGGTGGTTGTGGAAATGTGCTGTGGGAACGTCAGCTCTTTCACCAGGTCTACAGAAAGCTGCCTGTCCTGCGCAGTTGCCAGGATCCCTGACTGATTCCTGGCTGCTGTGCTTCTTGGCAGCTGCACTCCAGCCTTCACGAAGGTGATCATCTGGGTGGTGGGCCGTGCTCGTCTGCAGCTGCTGATTCCCATGCTGATGGCTTCTGCAATGGGTTTAAGAACCTGGTCGTGACGCCAGTCGTACCGGCCCTGCACAAGAGCCTTTGGGCAGCAGCTCAGGATGTTCCAACGTCCCCTTGCCTGACCATTACGGGCAATCCAGAGATTCCGCTTTGCCCCAGATGAAGAGGTTCGATGGGCTGGGCAGGACATCGTACACTGCCTGGACCAGGAACTTGATGCGCTGTGGTTTAGTCTGCCAGAGCTCAGTCCACGTTACTTTTCAGTCCATGGCCTGCTCCCACCTTGTCCATGTCCCCTCCTGCCTCAAACGCTCTGGTTTCTCCAACCCCTGCAGGATCCACCTGCCTCCTGGCACTGACTCAGTGGTGACAGTCAGGTCGTCCATGAAGGCTCTGATTGGTGGTTGGCTCATTCATGACTTGGTCCGAGGGGCCCGACACTCTGGCTCAGCAGAGATGAGTACAGCCAGTGACGATACCAACCTCCAGTCTGTGCCACTCTGATGTTACTGATCCTGATGAGACTCTCATGCTGAACTGGTTGTAATAGTCCAGGATGAGATCTGCCACTTGGCCCGGCACATGATGCTGGGCCATGACTGTTTTGATCAGCTTGTGCGGGATGGAGCCGTAGGCGTTTGCGATCCAGACTCCTTCAGCGAATCGCCACTGCTGCGTCACTTTCCCTCTCCTCCAGATGACTTTCAGGATCTTCCAAAGCCGTTTCAGTAACAAGGGGCAGTTCTTGTAGACCCTGTACATAACTCCGCTCAGGCCACAACATCCTGGACCTCTTTCAGGAGTGGCTCTCTACTATGCAACTCATTGATGAGTGGAGGTGGTTTTATCAGAATGCTGCACTGGCCCAGCTCCTGCTGTTGGTCGTCTGGATGTGCCAGTCAATCTCCGCCTTAGAGCAAGCCAAACTCCCACTGAGCTTCTGCCCTAGCAGTTGTTTGGTGAAGCCGAAGGGGTTGGCTATGAAGGATGCTCGCTTCCTGGCTCTTTCCTTCCGCCATCTTCAGTGCCGCTCAGCTCTTCGGAGGGTCAGCAGCTTCTTCCTCAGGATGGTTCGCAGCTCAGCCAAGGGGGGGAACGTTGCTCTTCGCTGGCCTCTTTATACTGCTTCTTGAAGGACTTCAGCTCCTGCCGGATCTTGTGGATCTTTGTTGCTTGTTGGTTCATGTTGAAAGGTGTTCTGGCCGGCTTCCTCTCCACTGCTCCAAATCTTTCCACAGCTAGGATGTAACTGTATCACAAAGAGGATTATGATAGAATTGATTGCTAAAAGCATGCTTTTAGCAATCAATTTTTAGCAATCAAGTGTAAATGCTTTTAGCAATCAATTTTTAGCAATCAATTTTGAATAATTATCTAAACAATATTACAGACCAGAGCCTTTACCTTTGTGTGTGTCATTTGGTAACAAGCTTGCCCGAGAGAGAATGAATCAAGTGGACTAATAAGTTTAACAATAAAATTGTTAAAAAGATATATGTTGAAATTGTACATGAATATGTTAACCAATGAACTAACATTGAAGCCAACTTACAATGGCCCTTTGTCTTGTACATCTTGGCTTCTTTAATTTTTTTTAGTTAAATGGACAATTTTACCGCAAACTTAAAATGCTGGTTTTAAGTTTATTTTGCTGGTTAGGAATGACAAAGTGAATTTCCGATCAGTTATATTTTTTAACAAGTAATAATGTCATAACTTGGTTTACAGCTGGTGGCAAATAACCATTGAACAAAAAAAAAAACTCGTGGGAATAACTCAACGGGTCAGGCAGCATCTCAGGAGGACATGGACAGGTGATGTTTTTGGTTGGAAGCTTTTTAAATAAATAGAAGAAGAAACAGAAACTTCCTGGTTTTGAAACAAAGAATATTGACCAAGTAACTGATCAATAAGACATTTAGTATGTTTTATTTAACCTCATAAGGGCTTCATTGAATTACATTTTATATGAATCACCTATTCCCAATTTTACATCCATCATATGTAAATACATGTTCCACTTCAGATTTGTTTGAAAACTGTAATAATGTGGTTAACGAGATGAATGGTAACCATCTGTTGGGTATTACTTTAACCTCTAGCCAATTAAGCAACATCCTACAAACCATATGTTTTGGACCATTCCTAGCTTCAGAAGAATTGGGGAACTGAGCATCTGCCCAACATGGTCACCTCAAATTAATGTCCACCCACCCCCACCTGCACCTCTACCACCCACCGCCCCAAACTCGAGTGTGAGATTGCTGCAGCACAAAATTATTCAATACGCTTCTGACCGCCTTTCTTGTCAACTTCTATTAAGCTAATACTCTTTCCCCTTCTCCTTCATCCTCTTGAATATACCTGCATTATTTGCTTCACCTACTGTATATTGCAAGTCCTACATGTTGATCACTTACTCAGTAAAAAGAGTTCACCTCAATTCCCTGCCTAATTTCTTGGTAACTACATTAGATTGTTGACCTCAATTTAACCAGTTGCAAAAAAAAGGAAATATTCATCCTTTCATATTTTTGAAATCTCCTTTTGGTTCCCCGTCATATTTGTCGTTTGATAGGGAAAACAGACGTGCTTCCTGATAAGTATAACCTTGTAATGGAGCAAGCAACCTTCAAAATCTCCTGTTCAGAATCATAATCATAATCATACCTTATTAGCCAAATATGTTTTGCAACATACCGGGAATTTGATTTGTCATACAGTCATACCAATAAAAGCAACAGAACACAAAAAATACATTTTAACATAAACATCCACCACAGTGACTCCTCCACATTCATCACTGTGATGGAAGGCGAAAAAAAGTTCAATCTCTCCCTTCTTTGTCCTCCAGCGGTCGGGGGCCTCCAACTTTCCGTTGATGGGACGATCTTACTCCGTAACCAGTGGTGGGCCTCCTCGTCGGGGCGATCAAGCTCCTGCATCGGGGGGGAATCACCACTCCCCCACGACGGGCGATCTACCCCGGGTCAGAGCTAGTCGAACGTCATGCGGTTTTGGAGCTTCCCGATGTAGGTCTCATCCCGCGACTGCGAGCTCCTTGATGTTAAAGTCCACAGGCCGCGGTTGGAGCGTTGATCCCAGGCAAGGAATCGGCTCCAATGGTAAGTCCATGCCCCGCGGTGGGGCTAAAAGTCAGTCCTGAGCAAGGCTTCCAGCTCCACGATGTTAGGCCGCAGAGCGACCGGAGATACGATCCGGAAAACAATTGCATCTCCGACAAGGTAACAGATTGAAAAAAAGTTTCCCCTGACCACCCCCCCCCCCTTGCCCACCCCCCACATAAAACAAACCAGAGCATATTAACACATACTATGAAAATGTCCTTTGAGGACATGTGGCAACCACCTCATGCTAGACTCGTGCCTTCAAGGAGGTATTGGAAACTATACAGCGGGGATTAGAAATTAAACCTCCACCAACAGACTACCTGATGAATATACAGTCATAGAGTCACCGCACAGAAACAGGTCCTTTGGCCAACTTGTCCATGTCAACAAAAAAGCCCATCTAACATCTGACAGATTGTGCTTTACTTCTTAGTCTTTAATTTTTCCCATAGAAATAAACACTTTTTTTGGTTATATTTTGTTTTGTTAAATCCTAAGTAGAATACAGTTACCTGTAATAGAGAATATTTTAGGTCAACTATTATTCTTAGTTTAACTATTATACAAAATGAATATTATATTAAATAAAGATACCTTTTGAAGACGGGAAATGGTTTGGAAGAAAACAGTTAATATTTAATCATACAGCATTGAACGAGGCTCTTCAGCTCACCAAGTCTATGCCAACAATCGATTGCTTATTCACACTCATTCTATGCTATCCCACTTTCTCATCTACTACACATTCAGGGCAATATTATAGAGGCCAACTAACCTACAAGTTCCCACGTCTTTGGGACGTGCGAGGAAACCGGTGCAACTGGATGAAACCTAGAAGGTTACAGGCGCAAAGTCTACACAGACAGCACCTGAGGTCAGGATTGAACCTGGGTCTCTGGCTCTGGGAACCCTCTAAATCACCCAATCCTTTTGATGAGACGCTCCTTATATAAATGAAATAAAAGTTAAATAGGGCAAGTTCAATTTCAGAGTGTGGTCTCAAGAAAATAAACTGTCTTCCCTCATCCAGATCTATCAGTACAAGCCTCTTTATCCTTCTCTCTCATTAATATTATTTGCCTCACGCTGCTTTGTTGAACTGAATTGCACATTCTCACACTTTGGGTGAAGAAGTTTCCTTTAAATTCCATAATAGATTTCTTGTGGACTATCTAATATTGCTGGCTTATAGAAAGAAGGAACTGCAGATGCTGATTAACAAAAAAAGACACAAAATGTTGGAGGAACTCCGTGGGTCAGGCAGCATCTCTGGAGAACATGATTAAGTGCTGTTCTGTATCTGTGCTATTGAAACACTTCAAAATGTTAAAAACCTATAGAGGATAAAACCTATGAGGTGCATTACACCTCAACTTTTTTTTTTCAGATGGCAAGAGACCCAGTCAGCTCATCCTTTCTTAATTTGTGTACCCTGGCATTTGAGGTATCATCCGTGTAAATCTTTGCATTCTTTGCAGTCTCTTTTTTTTGTGGTCTTATGAACAGAACTGCACATGATACTTAACTCAAGATTTGATACAGGTTTAGCATAACTTTCCTGCTCAGCCATTAACTAAGATTCAAGATCCAGATCGCAATGGAGAGTCTAATTGTGGAAGGATATTAATATTTATGTGATTTTGTTCTGTTTTTAGACAAGTGAGTTCTTGGCCTACATATTACATGACCCATCCATGATGGAATTTGGCAGCACTATAAGGCAAGCTTTTGGTTGTCACTGGTGTAGAAACGTGTTTAAGATTTGTGCATAAAATCCATCATGGGAAATAAAAAACTACTTAACTCTGGACTTGTGCCCATTTTACTCACAAAGAAATGAACAACATTCTTAACTATTTTTGCATAAACTTTGAGTGACTGCATTTCTCAGCTACATTTTAATACTGAGAGTTGAGAGATTTATTTGTGAAAACCATTACTTTACTACAACATTATTGTCCCAATCCTAGAACAATCATTTTGTTTTCCTATTCAGTCCTGTATTATTGGGAACTTTTTGTTTTGGGGTGAACACAGAATACTGTATCTCAGTCACGGGGAATACGATTTTGTTTTTATTTGGCACCAAAGAAAGAGAAAATACAAGTTATTTAGTGTACATCAGAAATGTCACACAATATGGTGACATAGGAAGGGGAATGTGGCTTTCTTTGTTTGCAATCAGCTCTTTAATGCATTCCCACATTACAGAAAGTAACTCACAAACTACTTCGCAAAACTGGCTTTGGAGGCCCACAGTCAAACAGCTGTGAAGATTGTACTAGTTCACAGAGGTATTGCTGGTGTCCAAAGCAACGGGGAGCTCCCAGTTCATTCTGTGTCTGTTATCTATTTGATGTGGAAAGATATTGTCCTTGTACCTTTTATGAATTAAGAGATGACATTTCAAGCCTCTGGCCACAGAACTTGATTTCAGACCAAACCATCTCTTTAACATTATTGTGGTTACATTGGCTTATGAGGGAATTCCATTTGGAACACTACATCTTATAAAAAACATTCAAGTTGTTAAATCTTTCCCACGCTAAGAAGATTTTATAAATCTGTTTACAATTCTAGCTTAAACCAAAGGGAGTGGATCCATTGTGAACACAAAGTAATGCCACAACTCTACAGTAACATCACTATTTATAGGTCACATGAAAACAAGTTTCATTTCCTTTCGATTTGAAGCTCTGGAGCCAAGTATTTTCAAAGGCTCGGAATGATAATATATATGTGGCAAAACTCAAGATCACTGTTTTTGTTCTATATTTCTATATTTATTTTAATGATGAGAAACAATAATTTGTCTTATTGGAATTGTATAAAAATGAATCCCACAGTGACACTGTGTAATGACTGTGCCGAAACACTTCATAATTAAAGAGTTGAATCTTATTTTGTGGTAAGATGTTTTTATTGTACTCCTAAAACAAGCCCTGTGGATTATTCCATATTTGGAATGTAGAATTGTGGAAAGCTTAAAAAAAAAGCCAAGGCGTCTGAAATAAAGAAATTTCACATATTGCCCAGTGAAGTTACATTGATTGGGTCGTCGTAAAAGTGAGTGATGAATGAAAGCCATTAATGATAATTCAGGCTTACAGGTTTTCTTGGCACGGTGGCACAGCGGTAGAACGGCTGCCATACAGCACTTACAGTGCCAGAGACCCGGGTTCGATTCCGACTGCAGGTGCTGTCTGTACGGAGTTTGTACATTCTTCCCATGACTGCATGGGTTTCCTCTGAGATTTTTGGTTTCCTCATACGCTTCAAAGACGTAAAGGTTTGTAGGTTAATTGGCTTGGTATAATTAGTCTGTGTAGGATGTGTTAATGTGCGGGGATCGCTGGTTGGCGCAGACTCGGTGGGCCGAAAGGCCTGTTTCCGTGCTGCATGCCTGAGCTAAACTAAATGAATAAGTAAAGATCGGTATTGGTATTGTTTTATTATTGTCACAGTGAAAAGCTTTGTTGATAATCTGAAGGAATTATGGTTGTGAAACAAATTATTAATGCCATAGAGGTTGTTAGGCACAAATTAAAATGTATCGTGCTCCTAAAGAAACATAATATTGAATGAACAAGCATGAATAAGCAAAAACACAAACTTTATTTTGAGTAATTTAGCGAGTACAGTATTTAGAGATTAATATTGTGTGCAGTTTTGGTCCCCTAATTTGAGGAATATCATTCTTGCTATTGAGGGAGTGCAGCGTAGGTTTACAATGTTAATTCCCGGGATGGCGTGACTGTCATATGCTGAGAGAATGGAGCAGCTGGGCTTGTACACTCTGGAGTTTAGAAGGATGAGAGGAGATCGCATTGAAACATATAAGATTGTTAAGTGCTTGGACACACTAGAGGCAGGAAACATGTTCCTGATGTTGGGGGAGTCCAGAACCAGGGGCAATAGTTTGAGAATAAGGAGTAGGCCATTTAGAACGGAGACGAGGAAACACTTTTTCTCACAGAGAGTGGTGAGTCTGTGGAATTCTCTGCCTCAGAGGGCAGTGGAGGCAGGTTCTCTGGATGCTTTCAAGAGAGAGCTAGGTAGGGCTCTTAAAGATAGCGGAGTCAGGGGGTATGGGTAGAAGGCAGGAACGGGGTACTGATTGGGGATGATCAGCCGTGATCACATTGAATGGCGGTGCTGGCTCGAAGGGCCAAATGGCCTACTCCTGCACCTATTGTCTATTGTCTATTGTCTATACCGTAAACTCAGTGCTTGGATGCTAAAACTTTCAATGAGAATCCAGTATAGCTGGGCTCATGGATGCGGAAGGCAAATTGGATGATATCTGTGACTATACAAGTATAGTTGCCAGATATCCTTGTCCATTTACTACTTAATCGTGGTAAGTATTGTTAGCTTCAACAATATTTTTGGAATTAAGACTGGAATCAACAAGACTGGAATTAAGTTTGACTTAAAACAGACATGTGTATCATGTCACCATGTTTTTATATTTTGGCAATGACGTTAGACTGCTGAACTAGCAATCCAAATGTTGCTGGGGAATGTAAGTACAGATAATCAAAACAACCTGGAACAAAAATCTATTTATGGTGACAATGATCATCATTAAAATAAGTCTGGAAAATGTCATTGTAAAAGTAAGAGTGAGAGGAATTTCTATAATTTGTAGGAGAAACCAGAGGATGTTTCCACATTCACTCTATCTTGGCCTTTCATTATTCGGTACGTTTCAAAGAGTTAATAAATTAAAACAAGTATGAATTTTCTAAACCTACTTGTATCACTTTTATTTGATTGTGTTCTTTAATGAAATAATGGAGAGAATTGATACGTTTAATGATGCTGTGTACATGAACTTCCAAAAGTTTTTGTTAAAGTTCAGAACAATAGATATTGAAACCCATGAGACTAGAGGGCCTGGATACAAAAGGTTTGGGTACAAAACTGGCTAAAGGATAGAAAGCAGAGAATAGTAGCAAATTTTTCAGACTGGAGTTATGCATAGTGGTATTGCACAATGATGGGTGATGAGACCAATGTCTTTTTTATAATGGATGTGGAGGACGATACCACAATGGATACGTTATAGTGAACAATAGTTTGGAAACACGTTTGAATTCCCTAGCTGCCATTACCATGCCATACCATTGCCAATACCATGGCAGCTAGAGAATTCTAATTCCAGAAATTAAATACTTTTTGAAGATAATACTGGTGTCAGTAATAATGGCCATGAATTTAGTAGATTGTTGTAAAATCCATCGGGGGAAGAAATCTACCCCTAAACCCTAAAAGTCCGAGATGTAATCACAGCTATGGACTCTCAAATGGCCTCTGAAAATGGCTTTACATTAAATTTCAACTTTCCCAGTGACAACCTCATCTTGTTAAAGGGTGACTGTGGCTTTAAGGCTACTTCCTGTTTAAATGCACAGTGATGTGGCTGACTATTCTCTAGCTTCTAGCAATTGTTATAGCAGCTTTTCAATAGTCTGAAATAATCAGTAATGTCGTGCTGCAGCTGCTGAGTCTGCTCAGTTCCTCACCCATAAGGTCACGCAACAAACAAAGACATTGCACAGGTGATGAGGATGTGGAACAATGGAACATTTGGACTGTAGATCATGAGACTGTGTGAGTATAAGAGCATTGCAAGTTACCACAGCAATCCGGGGATATAAATAAAAGGACAACCTGCCTAGTGGGAAAAACTTAACAGGTCAGGCAGCATCAATGGAGGGAAATGGACAGATGATATTGCCGGTCGGGACCTTTCTTCAGAGTGATGGGGTAGAGGGGAGATAGCTGGTAGAGAGAGGTGAGAGCAGGGGATGGGGAAGAGGCAAGTTGTAGATGGATCCAGGTAAGGAGGAATTGATTCCTAGATGAGTCAGATGGAGGAGGGAAGAGTGATGATGATAACCACGGCTGGAGGTGATAAGTGGAGGACAAAAGATTTCAAATTATGGAACCTGATAAGAAAGGAAGGTTGGGATGAAATGTAGAAGCAATGGGAGCGATGATGGGTAGAATGGAATGGCTGCAGGGTAAGAAAAATGGGGGATGTGAAGTAGAGAGAGGTGGGCGATGAGCAGATGGTGGAGGTGATAGATGGGGAAGGAACTGGGAGATGGCAAAAGGGGGAGTGGAATAAAGGGTATGTGCGTGAGGAGGAAGCATGCTGTTGGGTTGCAGACGACCCAAGTAAATTATGTGCTGTTTTTCCAGTGTGCATGTGGCCTCATTGTGGCAGTTTAGGATGAAGGCAAATTGGTTGGTAAGATAACAAGAATGAGAATTCAAGTGGTCAGCAATCAGGAGCACCAGCTGGTCCTGGTCGTCAGAGCACAACCCTTCCAGTGAAATTAGGCCCAGGCATTATAGTATGTTAATTAATTATATTAGTATTAGTATTGATATGGCAAAAGCTTTGACATTTTGACATCACAAGCTGCTAATTAGTCTGTTTCATAAGCTCATAATTAATCTAACTAGAAAATGCATTCCCCAATGATGATGTACATTCTCTCTGAGATTTTTATGAATTTACAACTGCCTCCACTTCAGATCTAGTGCATGAGTTGGTCGTATAATCATCCTGCTGTTGCTAATAAAAAAACATGGTGGCTTTTGCTCAAGAAAGATCATCGATGAATTGCTTAGCCTTTAAGAAAGAAGGTATGGTCCCAAGGAACACTAACTCAACGAGTGTCCAGCATGTCAATACATCACAATATCAAATCTCAGTTTTAAATTATCCAGGGACCTACATACCAATGCTAATGTTAATTCGCAAATTTATATTCTTGTGATCACTTGATTGTCAAAGTCCACAGTAGATACCCAGATAGAAATATTGTTAGTTCTGCTTCTGTGAAAGCATGGTTTTACATTGTCTTTGCATTGAATGGTGTACCATAAATAGCAAGGTCAGGTTACAGACTATCATTCAACAGTGATGATTGTGGTATGTTTGCAAACTAGGTATTAGGGTTTCACAAAAAGTAAGGTGATGTCTCTTTGACTAGGAGATAGTGGTCAAGTCGAGAGATTTAGGCAAACGCTAAAGATCATCATCTGAAAGGGAATCAGCAACACTTATTTTTGAACAAGTAATGTACACTTGGCCTCCTGAGATATGCTGTGGGATACATCATCTAGGTATGTTACAATACCTACCTTTAGCGGCGCTGATGTTCTGCCGCTCCCCGTGTGCGCGACTTTGGCGCCTTTCAGAGGGGGCGGGTTTAAAATGCCGTTTTTCCCCAGACAGTCCAAATCGATCCATGTCGGGCGATTTCGTCGCTAAAGAGAAATCGCTCCGACATTTCATTCATGAAGCTATTTTTAAACTACGCTAGATTATTTATTAACTAGAGTAGTTTAAAAATCATCTTCTAAAGCTCTGAACGCCGACAGCAGAACGGACCTAACGTAGGCGATAAAAGAAGGTACAGAGTTTATTTTTACATTAAAACGTGGTTCTTAGGAAGCATTTAATCAAATTTTCATGTTGCAAAAAGGGGACAAAAAAATATATAAACCGGCTGTATTTTTCATACCGACTGTGGGTTAAATTCACCGCAAACCGTAACGTTCCAATCCACCGCATTCCACTAAAACCCACTCGCTAGTTGATTTAAATGGCTATTAATTGACAGGAATTAAACACTAAATTCCTTCCATTTGGCCTATAAATTCATGAAAATGAGATTTAATAATCATGTTATATTGTAGATTATTGTGTGAATGTTATTTGGACACAGGCAATTTAAAAAAGTTTATATTTTCTTAAGAAATGGATAGATGTTTAGATCTAGTAATTGAATTTTGTAATTAGCTACAATTAGATAACTAACTAACTATATGCTTTAATTTCAGGTCATCCAAGTAAGATTGTTTCATATTTGTTTCAGAATGCTTCAATCTATAATAACTGAAAATTTCATTGAGTTATCTTAATTTTTAAGAAAGTTATGGGCTTTTGACTGTTCTAGATCACAGCTTTTGAGTTAAGTCAATGGAAAGGAAATGGGGAACAAGATGCTAATTTCCGAGTATGAAAATGGCCATAACCTTTTTAATACTGAAGATATGAAAGTGAATTAGGTGTCAAATTGAACTTCTTTTTATGCTTTATCTGATGGGATAAATTGCAGACTTGATTTTTAAAATCTCAAAATTTTGTAACATTGCTACATCATCAACATTTACGTGAGCATGACAAAGGCAAGAAGACCATCCAAGCTCATGGCGAAATTCAAATCCACGTCACTACAGCCTGGGGAGGAAATCTTGTAAAATACAATATTTTCATAAACAAGTAATTAACTTCCTGTGACACATAATATGTGAACTTACAGCCTTGAAAGAGTACCCATTGTTTATGTCGCAATTTGCCAGACAAACATGTAATTCTTAAATATGCTCAAAGCATCATCCATGGCCCTCTTTACTACCTAGTGGAGTCAAATCAAGACAACTACACAATATCTCCATTAAATCAACTCTTGTGTTGTATTAGTAACAATACAAATTTTAAAGTTTACTAGACCAGGTGCGGACCCGTTGGGCCTGTCCCCCAAGGCAATATTCCACCACTGACCCATAGCCCCCAACTGTGCAGGCTCGGCCGGCAAGTGGGAGCACGAGTGCGACGTTTTTAAAGTTCAAAATGGTAATAACCTGTAAAATATAAGATCAATGTGAACGCATCTCCCTCTCCCTCTTCATTTCCCTATTCCCCTCCTCCATTAGCCTACCTCCACCAACCCTCCTCTGCTTCGTCCCCTCACCCCCTCCCTCCCCATCTCCATACTCCCCCTTCCCCCTCCCCTATTACCTTGCCATCCCTCTTCCTACCCCTATCCCCCTCATCCACAGCACTCCCTCCCCCTCCTCCAACCCTCCCTCTTCTTTCCCCTCTCCTCCTCCCCTCCCCCACTCCCTCTCACCTTTCCCCTACCCTCAGTCACTCCCCTCCCTCCATAAACCCTCTCCCCTCCCTACCCCCCTCCTCTGCCTCTATCCCCCTTCTCCCCCTCTCCTCACCTCCCACTCTCCCTCCTCACCTCCGCCAATGCCCTCCTCTCCCTCTATCCCCCACTCCCTACCTCCCCCACCCCCATCCTCTCCCTTTATCCCCCCTCCTCCCCCACATCTCCCTCCTCACCTCCCCCACTTTCCCCTCACTATCCCTCCCTACCACCTCCTCTCCCTCTATCCCCCTGCTCTCCACTCCTCACCTCCCCCCTATCCCATCCCCCCACAATGAAAATCGTGATTTTTTTAAAATGAAACTCTCAATGAAAATCGTGTTTTTTTATTTAAAATAACCTAAACACGTTAGCTGTTAATGAAAACGGAAGAATTGATTAAAAGGGATAATTTTTTGTAATCACAATTTTTATTTAATTATATTCGGGATCCCATTGTGACGTCGAACGCAGCTGGCGGACAGGGAAAGTGGAAAAGTGGTTTTGTAATGTTTTTTGTAAAGTTTCAAAGGTCAATAACTTATAAAATATAACAGCAATTTGAACGAAACTTGGCTATTGCACACCCTAGGACAACGGTGAGTAAGGTGGGCCAAAAATTGTAGCACTATCATGTACCATTTTGGCAGAGTTTCCAAGATTCACTCATATAAAAATAAACAAACAAACAAGATGTGAGTTTTAGTAACATATAGATAGATTGTACTTGGTTATCTAAACTTTAGCTCTAGTTTTCCCCTTGATAAAGCCGTGTGAACTTGAGTGTTATGAGTGCATATGACGATGATTCCCTTGGAAATTGTAACCCAAGCTTTTCAATAAGTAAACTATATATCCAGTTTGAAGAGGGGTCTCAACACGAAACATCATCCATTCCTTCTCTCCGGAGATGGTGCCTGTCCTGCTGAGTTACTCCAGCACTTTGTGTCTATCTTCTGTTTAAACCAGTATCTGCAGTTCCTTCCTACACTGGAAATCCTTACTATTCCCCTGTCCAGTTATATGCCGTATACCTGGCATATCAACATATTATATTTTGTTTCAACTTGCCCACATGTAGTTGTGGGTTGTAATTAATTCTTCGTACATTTTAACATTAAGTGATGGAATTCATAAATTTTGAGCTGCCAAGTAATCTTTTGATCTGTGGTTTCTTTTGATACGTTCACTATCAAAGGTGCTAAATCTCATGCCTTTATAAATTCTTGTTGGCTGTGTGAAATCATTTTATTCTTTGCTATCACAGTCCATTTATTTTTGCTCATTTTTTATCTGAAGCAAAATAAATATATAAAAAAGTAACTTCTCTCAGTGGTTCTTGAAGATTAAGCTTAAACTCCGCAAAACATTGTGGGTTTTTAAAAATTAATTTATAACAAAATTATTCTAATGCGTACCCTTGTGCTTCAATGGGTTTCGATTCTGAAAGATGTAGTTTATAGGCTGACCTATGTCAATACTGTTTCACATTGAAGTCACCGGTTATCGCAATTTTGTAACAAAATAAAATAGTAAGAAACGATGAGGGATTACGTGAAGAAGCCCCGCCTGGCGCTGGAACGGCATACTTCAAAGCAGCGGCATGAAAAACACAGAACATAATAGCCGGAGTAAGATAGTAAGGCTTCTCATAGATTTAGAACTACCAGATGATCATTTATTTTATGAGGGTGGGGAGTGGAGGGCACGTAATCCCTCATCGTTACTCCTCATAAAATAAAGATCAAACTTCAAACTGGTAAGTTCTCGTTTAATCTTACTATTTTACTTCGGAGTCACGTGAGTGACTACGTGAAGATTTTGAAGCTTTCTGTGTTTTTTCCATTTATTCCATACGACAGTCCGGCTCATTCAACACAGTGACGAGCGAATAACACATTTTTCCCCAAACACTGCCTCAAGTTATGTGATAAATTATTTCACATTATAAAGAATAAAAGTAATGCCCTTTCCATTGAAAGGCAAGTTTATCACAAAATATCAATTGATATATATATTTTGATGGTATGACAAAGCAACAATTATAGAGAACCCAACACTCCGTGTCCAAACCTGACACCATGACTGGTTCCTTTTTACTTTAACATTAATTTACAACCCTCCTGCGGCCTTGCATCTTTGCTCGAGCGGCTCATCCCGTGCCATTCCTGTGAATGTATCTACCTCATTAACAGAGTGATTTTCCACCTTTCAGTGTCTAGTTCCACTGAGTGTATCCAATTTCTAACCATCTAGAATACATTCCTCTAGAACCATCAGTTTTTACTGAACCTAATGTGGTTTTTGTGTGTAATAAGTAGTGCTGTCTCATTACCACAGAGACTCTTACCTACTTCAACATATTTCATCAATGTTCACACACACACACACAACTTAAAGGCCGACAGGATATGCTTATATGTTTACCTTGGTTTCAGCTCCTCTTGGTGTGCTTTGTTTGGTAAATTTCATAAACATATATGATAATGCAATCTGTATCACACCAGGTTTGTAATTGCAGCACTAATTTGCAGCTGACTCTTATAACCTTCCAATTTAAATGTAATCAAGATAACCCATGACCATGACCTCATTAGTGCAAGTGCTGATCTTTTATCAGCATAATTGTTCCTCCAGTATTCTGTTTAACAGCCTTGAACTGGTTTAATCCTTTGGACAATGTTTTAACTTGCACAGCTTGACCCATTTTAATTAATTTCAAGCACCTGTAATATTGATTAACAATTTGTTAATAGCAACTGTATTTCCATGTTCTAGATGTTTCCATTTTAATAAATGTTCTAGGTGTTTCCATTTTAATAAATACACTGTGAAAGTGTATATAAAATGATGTTTTGTATGGTTTATACCATCAAATCTTTACACTGAGGTAATTTTATAATATATATGTACGTACCCCTTCTTTATTGGAGTTACTTTTGAGTGCAAACCTAAAATCAATTTTTAAGGTTTTCTTATACAGGTGAACCAATCCTTCCTTAGTTATATTAAATTAATGATCATAATACACCTGTAATCCCCCACAATTGGAGATTTCATGAACTTATTTTGTAACAAGATGTTTGCACCTCTTCAACGTACTTCAAGCCTTCTTTTCCCAATTATATGGGTTTGGATAAGGCTATGTTGGATTATACCACTTCTGCCTTTGTTTTGATCCATTATCAAATCTTTCATTGGATCATAGTTTTTCCCCCAAGTTTAAAGATCTTTGCCTTTGTTTTGATCCATTATCAAATCTTTCATTGGATCATAGTTTTTTCCCCCAAAGTTTAAAGATCAGTAGTCTGTTCTTTTGTAATCAATATCTTTGATTTATCATAAGGCAGGTTTATTCCATAATAATCAGGAGTTTAACATAACCTGATTTGTATTGATCTGCGAATCTAGAGTGCAGATTTGGTAAATTATATATATTTCTTCCCATTGAGCTCCACAAACTGATGGCAATTTATTTTATTTTAAAAGTATTAGTTATTTGCACAACGTTTTTATTTTATTTTATTTTTCTTTTTGAATAGTAATGCCATGCACCAGTTTGAAATACTTTGAAATTGTATTTCTTTATATCTCATATAATTTGAGACATGGATATCATAAACGGATTCACCGTTGATATCTTTATAAAAACATAAACGTTTTATCATATTCCTGCTGTTTCAATCATTACAGCTTTGGTGAGGTTTTAGTTTCCATGTTTATTTTTCATGACCTCACTCATCATTAGTTCTGCTGTTTTAACCATAACAGCTTTTAGTGAGAGACCAACTAATTTTTGGTTTCCATGGTAATTTTCCATGGCCTCACTCTTTATTCAGGTGTTGTGCATACACCTGTGTGTGTATATATATATATATATATATATATATATATATATATATATTATATTGGTGCTGTGGTGGGTACTTCATGACCAGCCACCACTATCAGTGCATTTTTAGGGTCAGTTTTTCCCATTTTATTTTTCACTGCCCTTGTTTCTCCTGAGTTTTTTTCCCCTCAAGGAGACTACCTTCAGAAATATCTGAGGTAGATATTCCCACCATATTTCATCATATTTTTTCCTTTTTATATGTGAAACCCCCTTAGGGTAGGTTAGGGAATATTTCCATTATTTTCCGTCTGAAGGCCTTTATTAACTTTTTAAATTATGGCCTTTCTGACTTATTTAAATTTCCCCCCCCCTGCCAAAAGTTTGTGGAGCATCTTAAACTCCCTAACGTATTTTTAACGGTCACCAGTATCTGAACCGGCTCCGTAATTAATCTCCCGTCCCGATCGCTGGGTATTCCCCCGGGACGTTCTTTTTTAAAACTCCGTTGTATTATACAGAGTATTTTTGTTCTATTTTACTCTTTTATTTTAATTTTGTTTTTAAATTCATTTCAAATCCTGGTTCAATACACCAGGCACGGAGTTTTCCAGACCCTAAAAGTTTTTCAACTGCACTTACCTGCCGGTTCCGTACCTACCGCTGTCGACGAGCTAGCCTCTGCAGCTCTTCCTTCTGCCGTCAGCGTCGACGTAATGCCGTTCCAGCGCCAGGCGGGGTTCTTCACGTAGTCACTCACGTGACTCCGAAGTAAAATGCATTTTGCACTGCAGGTTTGGTTACCGATTCTCACTGTTGACAAATAGCAATATAGTGCCATTCGCATGCTCAAAACAAATACTGAGATACTAAACCTGATGATGTTTATGCATTGGTGATCATTCTGCTGGTCTGATCATATTACTGGCAGTCATGACATAATATGACAGGATGACAGTAGCTAAAGTTGACTAGTATTAAGTATTCAGGTCTTGATATTATGTGCTTGCAATGTACATGCACATACCTTGAAATATTTGGTTTAAAAATAATAATTTTCAGAAGCAGTTCCAGCTCACACTTGCTTTACCTCCGTCCATTTTTAATGGCCATCCACTATCTGCCAAAGTAGTCTGTCGCCTACATGGGCAGACTGGACTGGTTTGAGGACCATTTGCACAATTGAGACAGTGCTCAATTGAGACTACGGCTGCAATCCGTAGTCTTGGTAGATTGTGAAGTTTAGGACAAATTCTTTTTTATTGTTGTTTTTCTTACATGTGACTGTGAGCTGTAAATAGTTCTTAATACACTTTAACGATGGAGGCATACTGGTGCAGCTGGTAGAGCTGCTGCCTCACAGAGACCGGGATTCAATCCTAACCTCAGGTATTGTCTGCATGAAATTTGTACATATCTTTAAATATGAATCACATGCACCACTGCAGAGAGAGAGAATAATCTCAAAATGTGTGCAGATAAATGCCAGAATTTTAAAGATCTTTGCAGAAGTTATGATGCTTGACAAAATAAAAGAAAGTTGTAGGATTTGTTTTCAAGAGGACTGGAAATATTGAGTTTGGATGGAAAATGTGCATAGATGACGTGAAAATATCACGTGATTAACAACGCTGAGATCTCTGATATGTAAGTCTTTAGTTAAACAAGTAAGTCAATAGATTTGAATTCTGATTCTTTTAAATTAAGCCAACCACAATTTGTCATAGAGTCATAGAGTGATACAGAGGAAACAGGGCCTTCAGCCCAACTCACCCACGCCGGCCAATAATGTGCCAGCTACACTAGTCCCACTTGCCTGTGCTTGGTCCATAACACTCCAAACCTGTCCTATCCATGTACCTGTCCAACTGTTTCTTAAATGATGGGATAGTCCCAGCCTCAACTATCTCCTCTGGCAGTTTGTTCCATACAAAAAGTTACCGCTCAGATTCATATTAAGGAACTTCACAGAGAATAATACAAGATAGATTCAGTATTGGTGAAAAGCGTGCATTTTAAACTTCATAATTTCCTATGATACCATGTAGTAACATTCACATTAGATGTTATTTAGCATTGTTCCTGATGTGAGAAGAAATATAAACTTATTCCATTCTGAATTACACAGCTTAAGGTGGTCCCAGGCATCCAACCAAAATCCCGGCTGGAGAATAGGGTTGAGAGGGAATCGAATGGCAGAGCAGAATTGATGGGTTGAATGGCCTAAGCCTGCTCCTATGTTTAAACATTTTTTATTTTATTTTTATAAGGTTTATTTAAATAGGGACAGATACAAAAACATAGATACACTTGAAACAGTCATTTGCTGTATGCATCATAGTGTTTTTCGCCAAAGCTAATTCGTAACACTTGTCCCTAGTAGGGCTTTTGGTTAAAAATGATAATACAGATTAACATTATTAAAAATAGGAAAATGGAAATGGAAATGAGATAAACAATGGAAAATGTCTTATGGTCTTATGCACAACTTACATTTTAATTTTATATATTGTGCAAATTGTAATATCAGCCATTATTTCACACTACTAGAAATGAAATGTAACAACATTTTAGGTAGACAAAATTGCTGGAGAAACTCAGCAGGTGCAGCAGCATCTATGGAGCGAAGGAAATAGACAACGTTTTGGGCTAAAACCCTTCTTCAGAAGGCCCGAAACATTGCCTATTTCCTTCGCTCCATCGATGCTGCCGCACCCGCTGAGTTTCTCCAGCAATTTTGTCTACCTTCGATTTTCCAGCATCTGCAGTTCCTTTTTGAACATTGTAACAACATTTTAATTTGATGTCATTAGATTTATGACTATCTCTTTCCTTGAACTGATCAGTCAGTGCCTATGAATGGTGGCCGATTAGGAAAAGGGGAGATGCAGCGAGACCTGGGTGTCATGGTACACCAGTCATTGAAAGTAGGCATGCAGGTGCAGCAGGCAGTGAAAAAAGCGAATGGTATGTTAGCTTTCATAGCAAAAGGATTTGAGTACAGGAGCAGGGAGGTTCTACTTCAGTTGTACAGGGTCTTGGTGAGACCACACCTGGAGTATTGCGTGCAGTTTTGGTCTCCAAATCTGAGGAAGGACATTATTGCCATAGAGGGAGTGCAGAGAAGGTTCACCAGACTGATTCCTGGGATGTCAGGACTGTCTTATGAAGAAAGACTGGATAGACTCGGTTTATACTCTCTGGAATTTAGGAGATTAAGAGGGGATCTTATAGAAACTTACAAAATTCTTAAGGGGTTTGGACAGGCTAGATGCAGGAAGATTGTTCCCGATGTTGGGGAAGTCCAGGACAAGGGGTCACAGCTTAAGGATAAGGGGGAAATCCTTTAAGACCGAGATGAGAAAGACTTTCTTCACACAGAGAGTGGTGAGTCTCGGGAACTCTCTGCCACAGAGGGTAGTTGAGGCCAGTTCATTGGCTATATTTAAGAGTGAGTTGGATGTGGCCCTTGTGGCTAAGGGGATCAGAGGGTATGGAGAGAAGGCAGGTACGGGATACTGAGTTGGATGATCAGCCATGATCATATTGAATGGCGGTGCAGGCTCGAAGGGCTGAATGGCCTACTCCTGCACCTAATTTCTATGTTTCTATGTTTCTATGAAATTCTTCAATGCAGTATTTCCAATTAAATATATCTCTTAGCTCTTTGGTGCCACCTAGTGCTGTATCTGATAATTTATTTTAATAGATATAAACAGGTTTCTTCAAAAATGTCTTTTCGTCTGAATTTTTAAAAAAAATCAAGGATCTTTTCTATTCACGAACATGCTGCTGAATGTATAAAAGTTATTTTTAAAGAGTTTAAAAGGATTTATCAAGAGTTGAATGTTCTCTCTGGCATTGAATGTATTTATATGCTATAAATAGGACTGCTAACTGTATATTACACAGTAATAGTCACCACTGAACCATGAAAGAATGGGTCAACAGCTGGTTGCCCATTTCATTGCCAACATTTGGACGGCTTGAATGTAATCATGTAGTCATTCTGCTGACTGGATAGCACGCAACAAAAAAAGCTTTCACTTTACTCGGTACACGTGTCAATAAACTAAACTACACTAAACTAATATTTGTGGACTACATTTCTCTACACTATGCAAACATATTTGTATGAAAGTTAATAATTATAGAATATACTGGATTTACTGTGTTTTTCCTAAAATCCAAGATCTTTGTTCTTGGTTTACCTGTTCTTCTCTTGCTTGATACATGGAGGGTCCCCAAAATACACAATGGTGTCTATCAACACACAATGTGTGTCAGGACACCTTCACCAGGATTCCTGGTTCTATTGCATTGGCCATCATTACAGAAGCAAACTTCCAACATACCTGTGAAGCTTCCTTCTGGGTGACTAAAGTGGAACCTACAGCCAGAACCAGTATAACTTGCTAAATTGAGCAGGTCACAGCTAGTTCTGGGAATCCAACTCAGGTATGCTAATTTCTCACCAATTCTCCTTCATCCACTGGTCTAAAGAAGGGTCTCAACCCTAAATGTCACCCATTCATTTTCTCCAGAGGTGCTGCCTGTCCTGATGAGTTACTTTTGTGTCTACCTTTGATTTAAACCAGCATCTGCAGTTCTTTCTTACACTCTTTCATCCACTCTACCACTGTATCAACCAACACTCAAAACCTCACCAATCGAACACTTACCTATTGCCCTCATCCCACATCACAACCAATCACCAAATCTGAAGCCCATCCATTGATCATCTGGCAAGATTCACCCGTCCCACTGATAATCTGACCAGAAGTCCCTAAACTATTGATTGTCCAATCGACCCCACAACTACCAATCACCACCTTCTAGTGATACCCAAAGTACACCCCTCACTCCCCAAACTAACCATTGATTGCTTCCCTCTTCATACTTATGTCCTTTATCCTGCATCCAGGTTTACTCTCCCCTTTGGCCATAAACACTCAACTAGAGCCCTGGACTTGAAAATCAAACGAACTGCACATGTTGGTAATATGAAAATGTAATTGTCTTATACTTACCCTTCCCTCACATAAACATTCCTGTCCATTGAAATGAATGCATTCCCTGTTCTTGTGCCAGATCTAACCTGACGTGGATTCAGCCAGCACCTTCCACTGTCTATGTAGCTTCCACTGTCTATGCAGCTTCCCCTGTCTATGTCCTGGGGAAGTCAGCAAAGCTTTGTTCATCATAAGACTCCATCTAGAGCTGGCAGATTTCCACCAGCAGGCTCAGGACTTTTGCAGTTACGTCAGAGTCCTAAACTTCCTGACCCTTGTTTCGTGGGCGGAGGAGGGGAGGACGTAAAATCCCAGCTCCAGCTGTTGGGAATTTCCCAACAAGTTCCAGAAATCAAAAAGATGGAAAAAAGTGATAACCATTACCATTTTAACAAAAACGCCCTCCTATATGGCCAGTTGCCATGTGTTTCACAATGAATTTGATCAAACCACTTCTGTGGTGTCATGTTCAGTTTTTATTTATGCAGTGGTCACTTTTCCTTCAGTCAGCCGATTGTGGCAGATGGTCTGCCTTCCCATTAGTTCTTCATTTTGGTCCTGCTCCCCTGGGCTCATTATTATTTGCTCCTTCTAGAGTACTTTCTTCCTCACAAATGGGTGATGATACTGACCTAAAAATGGGTTTGCCATTTGGGGATGTCAAGATAAGGGGAAATGTGCCCATGCACATCCTATCCCCTTGTATTATCCGTTGTGACCAACGATGGCACTGATCTTAATGCCTGCACCAGAGGAAACTGCACGGGACAGAAGCTGACTAGAAGGATTTCAATCAGATCTTTTGGGAGAGATGAGAATGGCTTTGGGAGGCATCATGTTCAAGTACATTGAGAAGTTTTGGGGAAACTAAACATATAAATATTAGTGAAAAAGTCTTGGGAGTAAAGCAACAGATGTTCTCTCCTCTATTTCAGTTAGGGCAGGGTGTGGAAATTTGTGGGGGCGATTGAAACGTGTTTGACTTGCTGTGGGCAAATTAGGGGATGTAATTAGAATACGTTTAGACCAGTGTCTGCATTGCATTGTCCGCATTACATGGCAGAGAGAAGCATTGGAGTGCAGTGCTCAAAGCTGGCATAGATTAAGATATTATTTACTGTCTGTAAAGACCTGTAACTCACATAGTAATGTAAAGTAACAGGCAATGGGATATTTAGGCTCCAGTGATGGGGAAGATTCACCATCTGTAAACACACTTCCTGTCAGTATTCTAAACTGATTTTTGACGAAAGTATTCCAGAAGGAGTGAATAATAAACTACTGCCAGTCTCTGAATATGGAGCAGTGAACAAGTTGAGCAGAATAGAACAACAAGCTGTGTAAGACAGCTGACTGGATAAAGTGAATGAGGTAATTGAGCCTGGTGCACTGGGGTGTTAAAATGATGGGAGCTTCAGTGGATCTAGTAAAGAGGACCAAGGTTAGTATGGAATGGATGTGGGAGAGGCCATTTGCTCAGTCAAGGGAGTTTAGTGACCGGAGAAAATGTCTGAAGAATGGTGTCAAATTTGGAAGAAACTTGTGATGATTAATTGTGTAGTTGAGGAAAAGTAATAGCATTAGCTGAGTTAGAGATGAATAAGTCAAGAAGGTAGAGCAGAATAGTGATCTGGTTGGAGCAAGCATCGAAGAGAAAGAAAGCTTAATCAATAATAACAGATAATAATGACCAAGCCAACATCAGGGACAAAATAATGCTATTGGAGTGGAAACAATATTGAACTGGATGGAACCACTAACTGGTGGGTAGGTTTGTGAGTACTACTTGGGAGGGTTTAAATTAGTGTGGCAGGGGATGGGATCCAATGCAAGAGTGAGGGAGGTGCGAGGTTGGAAGTCAACATAGAAGGCGAAGAAAGCAAGTTCACTAGACAGGATCGGCAGGAGCATTGCAGGGAGTAAGGCAGGACTGTTAGTTAAAGTTGCATTTATTTCAATCCAAGAGGCCTGACGGGTAAGGAATAAATAGGGTGAATACACAGTCTTTTACCCGGGGTATGGGAATCAAAAACCAGAGGACATGGAATTAAGGGGAGAGGAGCTTTGGGACAACTTTTTCACTCAGATGGTGGTGGGTATATGGAACCAACTGTGAGAGGAATTAGTTGAGGCAGGTATTATAACAGCACTTAAACACTTGGACAGGAAAAAAGATAGGAATGATCAAAAGGGATATGGGTCAAACGCGGGCAAATAGGACTATCTTCGATGGAGCACCTTTGTTGGCTGGGCCGTAGATGCTGTTTCTGCGCTGAATGACTCTATGATAGACTCTAAATGTTGAAAACATTCACAAGAAAATAGATGTTGGACATGGACCGAATGGGATATTTCCAAACAATGTGATTTTGACTTGATTACATGTTGTATTATGAGCATAGTTGCATTTATTGCGGACTGTTGCGAAGTTAATAGTGTAATAATTAAGGCTTTTTAATGAATTTCATATGGAGAAGCAGAATACCATAATTTATTGTTAGAATGATAATATGAACTAATGATGTTTTAAATTTACTTAGGCCAGTCAAAATAATGGAATCCTTGAACGAAAAGTTTAATTTGTTTGTGCCATTGAAAATTCAGATGTGCTGATCGCCATAAAATAAAAACAGAATTGATAACAGATGATGAAACAATGGCAGATACAGAAACAGAATAATGAACAAACCCATGCCCAGAAAATCTACTGATGACCGAAATAATTAAAAACATGATCGTCTGATAAATTATGTGGGTTATGTGTGCCTGACAACAAATGTGTCTATTAGGCATTGGTTGGATAAGAGCCAGAATAAATGAAATCATCCTGCCGAGATCTGACGTGATGGAGAAGATCCAAGGATGAAAAGGAAGCATATTATATAAATAAGGAACAGTTGGGCTTCTATCTGCTGGATTGGAAAAGGATCAGAGTCTACCTGGTCTACTTGATTGAAGTTTAGTTGATTGAAATGTGTAAGATCCTGAGAGGTCTTGACATGGTAGAGAATTGGAACCAGGGAATCCAGTTTAAAAATGAAGGGAAAAAATAAATAAATCTTTTTATCTCAAAAATATTTTTATCTCCTGATGCTTTGGAATTTTCGTCATCTAAGGGCAGTGGAAACAGAATCTTTGAAAATGTTTAAGGCCGAGGAAGATAATGCTTGATAAGAATTTGGTGAAAGGTTACTGCAGGTAGGAAGTATACACATTGTGCTAGACAGTAAATCACTGCCTGAATGCATTGCTTCGGTCTGGGTAAACTTGCTGAAACATATCTTAATTATGTCTTAATAAAGTAAATTCACAACTGAATTTTCATCATCATTTTTTTAAATCAAATTTGTGATTACTGTGGTGACCTCTTTCTGAGAGAAAGAAAGAAGCTTGAATAAAATAGAATGCCTTTTATGTCATTCAAGCAGCTTGGTTTGAACAAAATTGCATTTTCTAGTCTTACATTACAAAAAAACCCAAGGCCCACACTTAACACAGTTTACATGAACATCCATCACAGTGGAACTCCAACATCTCCTCACTGTGATGGAAGGCAAAGTCTTATCTCTTCCCTTTGTTCTTCTCCCGTGGTCCAGCAGTCCAACTGCAGCTTCGAGGCGAACTGGGGCTCCAATGTTAAAGCCCCCGGCAGGCGATGTTAAGTCCTGTGGCCGTTTAAGCCACGCCGGGCAATGTTAGGCCCTGCTCCGAGTCCTTTAAACCCCGAGATTCCAGCGGGAGAAGTTACCGTTGCGGGAGCTCTGAAAAGCGGTCTCCCACCAGGGACCAGCGAGCTCCCGATGATACCATCCACTGAGTCTGTGGCTGGAGCCTCCGAAGCTCCGAAGCCGGGTCGCAGCCGCGCGCCACCACAGCTCTCCCCGTTCCGAAGATGGCCAGCTCCGCAATGTCAGGGTCCGCAGGCTCTGTGTCTGGAGCCGTTAGGTTGGTTCCGGCCGGAGGCCTCAGCCGGCTCCATGATGTTAGGCCCAATGACATTGGAGACCCAACAGGGAAACATTTGGGTCCCCGTACAGAGAAGAGATTAATGGTTCCCCCCCCCCCCCATCCCCCACATATACACAGCTAAAGAAAAATAGTGTCAAGACATACATTTAACGAGACAAAAATAAAAATAAAAGACAGACGGACTATAGTCGAGCCGCTGCCGATAGGCGCTGCCACGCCACATTAGCATGACACACCATGAGATTAGAAAATCTGGTAAACACATGCTTTTTGGTAGGGAAACCTTGGTGGAGAATGTGGACGCAGTACAAGAATACAAATATAGTCATGCTATTTAAAGACATCAAATGGATCTTTGAGAAGTTAGACAAAATGCCTGACAACAAACTTCAGGAACAGTTAGCCGGATGTCTGAAGCCAGCTAACTGAAAACCAAATAAACAAATCACTGTGTTTATTTTACATAGGATAGAACAAATAAAAGTAAGGGTCAAGATAATAAATAATCTGTTGGTTTATTATGCTCACTTTCAGCAGGATAACAAATTATTAGCCAGAAGAACCAGGAGATTAAAAAAATGGATGTAAAAGGTTTGAACTAACTTACACAGCAACATATCCCTTGCCCAAATACTAGCAGGAAACTAAAAACCAGTTAATACATGAAAAGGGGAAGAATGAAGGCTTTCGAAAATAAATCGGTTGGCACTAGAAGCGCACTCAAGGAGGTTATGAGTAAACCACAACCGGAGGCTAATTATTCACAGAACCACCTGGGGAGAAATATGGGAAGACAAAAGCCAATGGTTTCCTACAACCCATCGGCATGAACACAGAATTCTCCAATTTTAAGGAAGAACTCCATGCTCTCTCTCTCTTTCCTGTGGCCCCGCTCACCCCACCCCACCCCGGTGTGCGTCTATTTCTCCCAATATTCTGCCACTCTTTCCATCCCCACCACTATCGCCCGTCAACTTTCACCTATTTTCCACCCTCTGGCTTTCCATTTTGCTCCTCTTTTCTCCTTATCTGACAGCTTGTCTTATTTTCATCCCAAGCCTTTGTCACTAATTCCACACATCTGCTAATCAACCCTCCCCTCATCTGTATCCACCAACATTTGCCAGAGTTTGTCTCCTCCCCTTCCCACCCTTTTCCAGATGCCTTCCCCAATACTGACATCACTCTGAAGGATCCCGATCCAAAAAGTGGCCTATCCATTCCTTCCATACATGCCCAGTGATCTGCTGAGTTACTCCAGTACTTTGTGTTTTGCTCAGGATTGCAGCACCTGCAGTTCCTTGTATTTCCATGCAATTATATCCATAGTATGTGTGGTAGGTATGACCCTTACCTCTTGTGGGGATAAAGGGAGATTTAGGATGGGAAGATAAGAGTCAAGGGGTTGAGAAATGTGGGGCAACAAATGCTTGACAATTTCAGCCTGCTTTCAGTGACTTTTACTGTAAAACAGGAAGGTGAACACCAGCAGAAGGAAACAACCAGAACATGGTTGCTCATACATTTCAATGTTGAGAGTCTCTCTTAGGGGATAAGCCAAATAAAGAGATGGAGACAATGATGGGCAAAAAACAAAGTGCTGGAGAAACTCAGCGGGTCAGACAACATCTGTGTAGGGAATGGACAGATGACGTTACCAGTCGAGACCCCTCTTCATACTGATGGAGTAGAGAGACGCAGGAGAAGAGAGGTAGATATATGGCAAAGCCTGGCAAGTAATAAGTGGATAGATGTGTTGGGAGATCTTATCATCAAAGACTAGAGGTGATAAGGAGACGAACGGGTGTCAGATAATCAATGCTGAGGAAGAGTGAAATGTAAAGTGGCAGGGAGGAATATGGGTGGAAGAAGACAGGGATGGGGGAGGGAACATAATGCAATAGACAAGGTTGAAACAGGTGTATGTGAACCTGGAAGAGTTGTTATGGTTTCTGGATGGAAAGAAGAAATGAAAATTAGGGACAGGTGTTACATTTCCTGTGTTTGTAGGGGAATGTGCTTGGGGAAGAGGTGGGTTACGTGGAAAGGGATGAGCGAACCAAGGAGTATACGGAAAGTGAAAAGGGGTAAGATGGAAAAACTGCGGTGTGACTGGTGGTGGGATCACGTTGAAAGTAGCAGAAATGTGTTGGATGCTGAGACTGGTGGAGTGAAAGGTGAACTCTATCCTTGTTCCATCTGGTGGGGAGAGAGGGATTGAAGAGCAGAACTTTAGAACACGGGGGAGACATGGATGAGGGCTCCATCCACAAAAACAGGGGGGGAAAGCACATTTACTGAAGAAAGAGGACATCCTAGATTGGAAAGCTACATCTTGGGAGCAGTTACGAAGATGGGGTAATTGAGAGTAAGAACAGTGTCTTTGCAAGAGGCAGGATAGGAGAAGGTGTCGTCAAGATAGCTATGGGACTCAATGAGTTTGTAATAGACATCTGTTGATAGTCTGCTCCTGCGATGGAGATAGAGATCGTGAAGGGGGGGGGGAGGAGAAGTATCAGAGATAGTCCAAGTTGTCCTGAGATAATTCAAGGATAGTAATGGACCGTTTTCAAACCAATACATCCTGGGGATCATTCTACATCAGTGGGAACAAATATTAATGCTACACTTGATGTTACTGCTTGGGAGATGTGAATTATTCTTGAGGTTTTGAAGTGTCCCTTTAACCATCAGGCATCCAGATTGTCAATCTGTCTGTATTGTGCAGTCAGAGCAGTCAGGTAAAGGATAACATCCCAAAGAGCCTTGGTAATTGTTTGAGCAATCTGTACAAACAATTGCAACACAGTTGTGTTGAGAGTCACTTGAAATTTAGAACAGAATAATGAAGCAGCAATGAATGCAGGAGCAGGATAATGCACAAAACATTTGGTCCATGTAAACCCACCCATAATTAATCAAATGAAAGGCATGTGATGATGCACTTGAGTGACCGTAGCTGCATCCTCCAGGGCATTACATTGAAAAGAGCCAGCATAAAATATATTTTCCCGATGGGGTCTAACACAATAGAGAAGAGCCAGATATAAGAAGACAGAGAATAGGTTCAGAATGTGGAGAGTCCAAGACCAAAAGCTGCAAGAGAATTAATATCAATAATCCTCTGGGATTAATATGAGAAGATGGGATGTATTGCACTGTAAATCACTGCCTGGGTTTATTGCTTTAGTTTAAATAATCTTGACAAACTGGTACTATTTTTGTCTCATTAAAGTGACTTCACAACTGAATTGTCTTTGTCACATCTGTTCCTATACCAGTATGGAGGTACAATTATTCATAATAGGTAGGAGATACTTAGGGATCATATTGTTCTTTTGCTTGGAGAGACCACAACCAATGCCAATTCATTTCCAATTTTGTTTTGGCGATTACCAAATTTAGGAACCAGTTGAAGAATAACTTAGAAAGATAGGAAATGAAATGAAGCCGGTTAAAGCAGAACAGGATAATGAGAATAAAACTAAGGAATATGCAATACCTCTCAAATATATTAACATTGTGCCTAGTCAATAAATAGTTTGGAATGAAAGGACACCAAGTGCATGAGTAACTCAGCAGATCAGGCAGCATCTTTGGAGACATAGATAGGCGACGGTTTGGGTTGCGACCCTTGTTCAGACCAGATTATCTATCCATGTTCTCCAAAGATGCTACTGTACATATCCATATTCTCCTGTGATGGTGCTTGACCCGCTGAGTTACTCCAGCACTTTGTGTCCTTTTGTATAAACCAGCAACTGCAGGTTCTTGTTTCAACGGTATGGAATACATGCCTCAAGTAGTCAAATGAATAAAATGTTAGTTTTGAACATTGGAATAAGTATTATGTGATAACAATTAAATTTGAGGCAAAAGTGTGGCCTGTTTTGGTGTGAAGTCTATATCTTGCTGTAAGAAGTATGGTCCACTTTAGACGATTGGTGCAGACAGTTGCATTCATGATATTATGTCTCTCAAATCATTAGATTTATTTCTCCAGTGTAGAGATATTTTATGCAATTCAGCTTAGTGTGTTATTCTAGGTTGGTCTGGGTCTAGGTAGACTAGCTAGGTAAAATTGTTTAAGTTTATATTGGCCTCGACTTCCTGACCAACACTTCCCAATCAGTGAAGATAGAGGACAAATCATCCTCTACTATAAACATCAACACTGGTGCTCCGCAAGGATGTGTTCTCAGCCCCCTTCTTTACTCCTTGTACACACACGACTGAGCAGCCATGTACAAATCCAATTCAAATTTGCAGACGACACCACCGTTGTGGGCTGGGTATCAAATAATGATGAGACGGAGTACAGGAAGGAGATTGAGAACCGTGTCCTGGTGTCGAGACAACAACTTTTCTCTCAATGTCAGCAAGACAAAGGAGATAGTGATCGACTTCAGGAAGCGAAGTGATGCACATACCCCAGTTTGCATTGACGTCGCCGAAGTAGAGAGATGGCTGAAAAGCTCAAATTCCTTGGAGTCAATATCACCAACTTCTCCTGGACCACCCATATTGAAGCAACAACTAAGAAAGTACACCAATGTCTCTACTTTCTTAGAAGGCTTAGGAAGTTTTGCATGTCCCCAACCACTCTCACCAACTTCCACAGATGCACCATAGAAAGCATTTTATTGGGATGCATCATAGCTTGGTTTAGGAACTGCTCAATCCAAGTCCGCAAGAAATTGCAGTGAATTGTGGATGTAGCCCAGACTATCACACAAACAAACCTCCCTCCCATTAATTCCATTTATACATGTTGCCTCGGCAAGGCCAGCAGCATAATCAAGAACGAGTCACATGCTGGCCACTCCCTCTTGTCCCCATCAGGCAAAAGGTATAGAAGTGTGAAAACACACACCACCAAATTCAGGTAGTTTCTTCCCGGCTGTTATCAGGCAACTGAATCATCATACTACTACTAGAGAGCAGTCCTGAACTACTATCTACCTCATTGGTATCCTTCGGACTATCTTTGATCGGACTTTACTAGCTTTACTAAGCACAAACGTTATTCCTTATCATGTATTTATACACTGTAATTGGCCTGATTGTAATCATGTATTGTCTTTCCGCTGACTGCGGGTTAGCATGCAACAAAAGCTTTTCACTGTACCTCGGCACACATGACAATGAAGTAAGCTTACTGATTAGGTTGTCATTTTACTTATATCTTAATGCACACAGCCACCACATTGTGATCAACACACATATTTTGGGTTCCAGTTCCAACCGTGGCATAATTAATATCAAAATTCATAATCCATGGAGGAATTAAAAATAAAAAGCAATAGCAACAAACAAATGAATGTTTATTTCTGTCTACTAACCAAATTAATATTTTCTAAGCTTCTGTATTATTACCTAATCCCGCGGATGAAGAGGTTAATATGCAAACAAAGATTGAGATGGTTGACTGAAACACATTGAAGGATGAGAGCTGATCTCATTAAACACATAAGGGGATGTTGCCAGGACTTGAGGATCTGAGCTACAAGGTGAGGTTGGGCAGGCTAGGACTTTATTCCTTGGAGCCCAGGAGGCAGAGGGGTGCTCTCATAGAGGTGTATAAGATCATAAGAATATGGATGGAATGGAATACTTTATTGTCACATGTGACAAGGCAGAGTGAAATTCTTTGCTTGCACACCCAAGGTGAATGCACCAAATCTTTTACTGTGCAGTATTGTGATAAGTTTTGGTCACCTTGCTGTATGAAGAATCTTGTTAAGCTAGAAAGGGTGCAGAGGAGATTTACAAGGATGTTGACCGGACTTGCCCGAACTATAGAGTGAGGTTGAGCAGGACTTTATTCCTTGAAGCGCTGGAGGCAGAGGGGTGATCTAGAGGTGTATACAATCATGAGGGGAAAAGGATGAATTCGCAGTCTTTTAGCCAGAATAGGGGAATTAAGATCCTGACGCCATAGGCTTAAGGTGAGAGGGGAAAGATTTCATAACAACTTGTGGGGCAACGTTTTCACACAGAGGGTGTTGGGTATATGGAATGAGCTATCAGAGGAGGTAGTTGAGGCAGGTACCATAAGAACATTTAAAAGACAGTTGGACAGGTACATGGATAGGGAAGGTTTAGAGGGACATGGTCCAAATGCAGGCAGGTTGGACTAGTATATATGGGACATCTTGGATGCCATGGGCAAGTTGGGCTGAAGAGCCTGTTTCTGTGCTGTATGACTCTAAGATTCAGAGGGGGGGGGGGGGGGGGGGGGGGGGGGGGGGGGGGGGGGGGGCTGATCGGGTGGATGCTGAGACGATGTTTCCCTTAATGGTGGTATCCAGAACTAGACAGTAAAGCTTCAAATTCGTAAGGGTTAACATCTCAGGTGGCCGTCCTGGACCCAATACATTTTGCCAGCACTACAACTTTCTTTGAAGTTTTAAGAGATTTGGTATAACTCCTGTATTCTAACAAACCTTTACAAATGTACTGTAGAAAGTAACCTCACTAATTGCCTCGTGGCCTGGTATAGCAATTCCAATGTATAACGTCCATCACGGGCATGGCCCTCCTCATCATCAAAAGCATCTACATGAGAATTTGCCTCAAGAAGATGGCAGGATCTCCACCATCTGGATTTTGCCTTCTTCTCATTGCCACCTAGCCATTTAATCCATTAGAAAAATAGATTGACATGTGTGAGGGATAAAGTGATTAAACCCCACTATTGTAAGGGGCTTTAAAGAGGATTCAAACCGATAGGGGCCAGGGAGAGGGTTCTGACACAGCTGTGTATAAAAGTTACCAGACCCATCCTTGAGTAAGAAGTGATAGCATTGTATAGCGGTAGAAGGGAGTGATGTAGATAGATCCCTATCAGTAGAATGGAGTGATAGATGGGACCCTTGTCACTATAGCTTAGCTTTAGTGCTGATATAGGAGAACTGAGAGAGTTCACTTGGAGGTGAGTAAAACTAGGATAGGTCATGAACAACTGAGCATGCTTAATAAAATAAATGAATATTACAACACACCCCTGGTCAAGAAACTGCTCATTACCATGGACATGCGATGTACGATGTGGGAGGTACTGGGGGGACGTACCTACAGGTTGTCCACCTCAGTGTCTGATTGGAGCGGGTCAAAGGAGGGGTGGTTGGATGTAGAATTGTGTGTATAAAGGGGGTTTACCCTTCTGACTTCGGTGTGTCTCAACTTGGAGAGGCACCCGACTCTGCAGACTCGAAAATAAAGAATCTCTTGCTTCCACGATTTAGTCTTCGAGTAGTGATTGTGAGCACATCGCATATCTGACAAACTGGGGGCTCGTCCGGGATCGCCACTCCGGCTGCTCGGTGGAGGCAAAGAAGGAAGGGAAGGTGCACCCACTGATTTCAGCAGTCTCTGATCTCCTTGCTTGCCATCAGCGGTTTGAGCGAGTGAAATTCGGGCAAAAGACTCAGGAAGCAAGAGGGAGTGTCAGATAAATAAATAAGGGACGGTCGAGTGATTCTTGTGCACAAGACCCAGGTAAGAAAACTGACTATTAAGTATTGCCTGGGCGACCGGGGTCCGATAAAATAAAGATAACCGGAACGGGAAAAGTAAGAGTCCGGGGGAAACAGGACAAGGCTTACACTGGTGAAGAGCCGCACATTCCGCCTGATTGTCCATTGGGGCGAATGTGGCAATCTTGGGGAGAAGGAAGCCCCGGGGGTAAAAGATAAGGAGACTACGATTAAGTTCTGTTATTTTGATTAACCAAAGGAACCAATAAGGGGGAGTTCAGTCTGGTGGCACTGGGCTGCACAGAATATTCAGAGTATCACTCAGACATTGCAAAAATCTAAGGAAAATCAAAGTGCCAAATGTTTTGAGTACGAAAAGTTAAAAAAGGAGCAGCACATGAAAGAAATATTGAGCTGTTTCACACAATTTATAGAAGAAACTCATATACAGATTGGTCAGGTACATGAGGAGTTAGTGCAAAATATGTTAATTTTGAAAATTTAATCTGCGTAGGAAATTGCATAATTTCATTGAAGTAAGAATGGAACTAATGTGATTTGTGTGTAAAAAACGGTTTTGTATGAATGAGGAAGTTTGTATATGTGATAGGTTTGTTTGCTGTAGGCCACATGCTGTAAGGGTAGGTGTTTGTGTTCCTTTAAGAAATTGTAAGCAATGGGGAGGTTACAAACAGCTGTAAGGTAACGGACAACGCTTTGTATCATCGCAACTTAAAAGGGGAAAGTTGGAAAATGTAGGTTGCTTGGCTTTGTTGATTTCTTTTCAGTAAAGTTAATTTGGAAAATTGTTAGTCGTATGTATTTAAACTAGGAATTGGAATTTGGGAATTGTAGGGAAAATGGTTTCAACAAAATTAGAAATAAGTTAATTGCTGAACAACAAGCAGCTTTTATGGTTAGTTTAGATAAACATTCTAGTTGAAGAAGGGTAATAAATTAATGGGGCCCATGGAAAAAAAAAGTTGGCAGACAATGATCTCAATAATGGGAAGTTTATTTACTTCAGAAGAAAGACAGATGGTCAGACAAGCAGGAATAAAGATCTGGGAAAAGGGATTGGGTGAAAAACAAGTCAGAATCTCGGGGGTAGGGGGGAAAGTGATGACTGTCCCCGAGGTAGAAGGTAAAACATGAGAATCGAGAAGTCAGTGGAAGATTTTAAAAGGAAGGTGAAAAAATTTGCAAAGGAGGATTAACTATCTGAGAAGTAAGAAATTGAGTTTAGAATGAGAAAGAAGGCAGATCAGAAAGGATTAAAGTGGGAAGCAGAGGGATAAATTGATGAGACTGCTTTAAAAAGATAAGAGCAGGCCAGACACAGATTATCCTTTGGGACACCCATAAACTGAGAGGGCTAAAAAATACCTTACCAATATTCCTGATGGGGCAGGGAAATTGATTATGGCTTTGGAGGACGATTATTGGCTATGGGAGATTTGAAGGCACTGTTGGTGAAAGTGATAGGAACCACTAAACTGACAGAACTCCTGAAGATGGCTGGTATAAGAATGCTGTGAACAATGCAATAAACAATGGCATGCTGTTTGACACAGTCAGGCAGGGGGAATGGCAGGCCCTCAGACAACAATCCAGCAGCCTATCTGGAGAACAAGCTGAAAAGGTGGGGACTGGAAACTGAACAAAAATAGAAGGCAACCAGTTAATGAACACTATATTTTGAACCACTGTGGTGGATGTCATTCCTCCTAAAGTCAAGTCTAGATTGGAGGAGGTGGTGGGATTGTAATCTATTTCCCACCCCTGATTCATTTGGTCAATGAGGTTGAGAAATATTGCAAACATAGGAAAAAGACTTGCAGACCAGCAGGAAGAGGTGCAGAGAAAAATGATGCAAATGTAACTTGAAGAGCTCAAAAAGAAAGAGCATGAAAAAGGAAAGACAATGTTGTCAGTAACAACAGACCTGGTTGAAAAGTCTGAAATAAGTGATGCACCGACACACAGTGAGTCCTATGACAGAGCCAAACAGGGGCCAGAGATTCCATGCCAATAATAAATGTATTTGGGAGAGTGTTTCCTCAAATGCCCTATCAGGAGTGAAATAAATCTGGATATAAGCCCAGACAGGACTAGGGTCCCCAAGGGAGGGAGGGATCTCAAGGAAGAGGTCAAGGAAGGCTAGTAAGGAGATGGGTAATGGATAAGGTGTGTTGGGGACGTGAACAGGTACGATAATCAGGAAATAATAATAACAATATTAAGATAATGGTGAACATAGCTATGGTAAGAACATTAAGAAGAGGTATTAAATACACCTAGGCTAGGATGCGGCAGGGTTTTAAATACTATCCCCATGATTTTAATCAGATGTTGTAGGCAGATTTGGAAGGTGTTGATATAGTATGTGGATGATTTGTTGGTTTGTTCCACAAGTGAGAAGCAATGTGAGAGAGAGACATTGTAATTATCTTGGAAAAGATGGCACAGGAGGTCATAATGTATCAAGGAAGAAGTTGTTGTTTTGTCAGCAGCAGGTAGAATATTTTGGATGAGTAATATCTAAAGAAGTAAAAGCTATAGCGCAGGATCAAATTGAAGCGATAATTGAAGTTCCCAAACCTCAGACAATAGAACAGATGATGATGATATTGGGAATGGCTGGATATAGTTCAGACTAGATTGGGAAGTATGTTGAAATTGTGATGCCATTAAGAAAAATAATGAAGGAAGAAGGACACGCAAGTCTGAGAAATGTTTTAGTCATAGCCTTTGAATGAAGAACAAAAAGGTTTTGCTTGTGGATGTTTCTTGTTAAAGGGATCATAATAGCAAGTATGCAGGGTTTGAAGTGATGCATCAGGATGAATTAGACTTTAAGGTAATCAAATTGGAAGCTCGCCTGCAATCTTGCTTAGCTCAATTGGCAGAAATTAAAGCTTTAAGAGCAGCATATGTACATGGAGTCTGGCACATGTTTGGAGCAGTAGGGAAACAGAAAGGCTTTGAGAAAAGCAACGGAGACCCCATGCAAAGTTAGCAGTGTCCCCCTATGAAATGTTGTTTGGGTTACCTTATTTGGGAAAGATAGAAGGAATACCCACCATAGAGGGCAGTGATGTATTCTTAAGGAACTATTTACTGGCAGTATCTCGTTCCCTTACAGAATTAAAAGCTAAAGGATTATTGGCTCAAAGCCCACCACTCGACTCCAATACATGCTGTAAAGGCCGGCGACTGGGTACTGGTCAAGAATTGGAAGGAGGAGAAACTCCAGTCCAGGTGGACCGGCCCATACCTAGTATTACTGACAACCAAGACAGCAGTATGAACAAAAGAAAAAGGGTGGACCCACGTAATCCGGGTTAAAGGACCTGTTGATCCACCCGCTCCTGATAAGGAGGAACAGTGGATGGTGAAGCCAGGAAATAAGCCCCTAACATTAAGTTTTAGAAAAAATTGAATGCATAACTAACAGTATGAAAGGAGCAGTCGTGGTATTGTTTGCTCTGCATGTAATTATGGTAAAAAGTATTAATAATTGTGATAAATGTTATCATCCTATCAGATACGGAGGGCGGACAACCAGATCATTTACCTATCATTCCCATGTGAACGATGCTTGCTATAACCTGAGGACTAGAACTATTTGTGAGGACGGGGGAAAGAAGTATTTTATGGTAGGGAATAGGGGGTATGTAGGGAGGTTTGGATACGTTACCTGCCCAAAGGGGGAGAGATGGGTTTGTATAACCAGGACAGGACAGTTAGGTCTCCCTTTCCAGGCCTTAAGATGGACATTAGATAAAATAAAGGAGGAAGTAATAACAAAGTTAACGGAAGTAGTAGACACCATGCCTCCCCCTCCCTAACCTACTCAGCCTCAATTGCACCAGACACTGTACGAAGAAATAAAGAAGCAGATTGAGATCCCTGAAGGAGGAAAAAAACCTGTTTGTGGACTTGGCCCTCCGGATAGCTGGAATCCTGAATGTGACTAACTGTTGGGTCTGTGGCGGACCACTGATGAGCTCATGTTGGCCGTGGAGAGAATCCATTGTTGAAGTATGGGACCTGATGGAGTGGAACCTGACAGTTGGACAAGACCGAGATCCCCAGGCATGGGTCCTGACAGATGCTCCGGTTGGGACTGAGTGTATCGCTAGGCCCTGGGCAAAGGATGCTGTCCTAGTAGGCAGCAGCCCCTGCCAGCGCATCGTCACCCAGTGGCCAAATCAGTCCCGAGTGTGGTGGCCAGAGGAGCCTAAATGGTATCCAACTAAGAAAGACGGGAGAAATTATCTGGATGAAGACCGATGGAATGGAATTGACTGGACTATGGAACTGCACCGGGAACAACCCTTATCAAGGAATCCCGGTGTTGTGAGACATATGGAACAAGGTTACCTCTAGTGGACCGGCCCCTGAAGGACTGTTATGGATATGCGGACACAAGGCATACTCGGTGTTACCGACAAATTGGAGCGGGACTTGCTTTATTGGACTGGTACAACCGGGATTTTTCCTGTTAAACACCGAAGAAGGGCGGTCGCTAGGAACACCTGTATTTGACGACCTTTATCGGAAGAAGAGGGAAATAGACATTGGAGAATGGGAAGATGCTGAATCATCTCATACAATGGACCAGCCACTTGGGCACAGGATGGATCCTGGGGCTACCGAACCCCGGTATACATGTTAAACCGGATCATAAGACTTCAGGCAGTACTGGAGGTAATTACCAACCAAACTGCGGGGGCACTGGAGATGCTGGCAAAGCAGCAGACACAGATGAGAGCAGCAATATACCAGAACCGGTTGGCCCTAGATTACCTCCTGGCAGAAGAAGGAGGGGTATGCGGAAAATTCAACCTCTTTAATTGCTGTTTAAACATCAATGACAATGGACAGGCAGTGATGGATATATCAGAAGGAATCCGTAAGTTGGCACATGTTCCAATACAGAAGTGGAATTCGATTATGGGAACCCGATGGTGGGATTCCATCCTCGGAGGAACATGGTGGAGAACGGTGGGACTCGTGCTTCTATGTGCAGTGGCTGGACTGATCTTTATCCCCTGTTGCATCCCTTGTTTTAGGGAACTTATTACAAGGAGTATAAGTCAGATGCAGGCTGTAGTCATGCCTATGGGAGGGAAAGGGGAAATACTGAAAATAATGATAATGCGGCCAGGAAAGGTCCATGATCTACAGGAAAAGGAGATTAGGACAATGTTACGTCAATTCGAATTGAGGGAACTTGAAATTGAGGTTTAATCAATAGATGAATAGCAAAAGAAAAAGGGAGGATTGTGAGGGATAAAGTGATTAAACCCCACTAAAGAGGATTCAAACCGATAGGAGCCAGGGAGAGGGTTCTGACACAGCTGTGTATAAAAGTTACCAGACCCATCCTTGAGTAAGAAGTGATAGCATTGTATAGCGGTAGAAGGGAGTGATGTAGATAGATCTCTATCAGTAGAATGCAGTGATAGATGGGACCCTTGTCACTATAGCTTAGCTTTAGTGCTGATATAGGAGAACTGAGAGAGTTCACTTGGAGGTGAGTAAAACTAGGATAGGTCATGAACGACTGAGCATGCTTAATAAAATAAATGAATATTACAACACACCCCTGGTCAAGAAACTGCTCATTACCATGGACATGCGATGTATGATGTGGGAGGTACTGGGGGGACGTACCTACAGGTTGTCCACCTCAGTGTCTGATTGGAGCGGGTCAAAGGAGGGGAGGTTGGATGTAGAATTGTGTGTATAAAGTGGGTTTACCCTTCTGACTTTGGTGTGTCTCAACTTGGAGAAGCACCCGACTCTGCAGACTCGAAAATAAAGAATCTCTTGCTTCCACGATTTAGTCTTTGAGTAATGATTGTGAGCACATCGCATATCTCACACATGTGAAGAAAGATTGAGGGTCGACCTAAACATATTGAAGGATGAAAGCACAGCGGTATAGTGCCACACCAGTATGCGATGGAACAGCTACTTTCCTTCAAGAATCCGTTTTTTGAATTGACCTGCACAACTCTGACCCTACCTCCATAATGGAACAATGGTGGACCACCTGTCACTCATGCGGGATTTGTTTATTTTTGCATGTCTTGTTTTTTGCAGTCTTCTTTCTTTTAGAATTTTACTTGTAATTTATGTATAATTTGTTTTTTGTGTGCTTGTCTGAGTTTATGTACCTGTGATGATGCTGCAAGCAATTTTTTTCATTGTGCCTGTGCCTCACCATACTCAGTCTGACGATAATCTTGAAGCTTCAAATAAAGAGTCGTTCATTTCAGTTAGAGATGAATTTTCTTCTCTTGGGGGGTTTTGAACCTCACTATCTCAGATCTGTGGAGGCAGAGCCAATTAATATGTTTAGGGTCAAAATTGAGAAGATATTTAAAATAGAAGTGAATCAAGAAGTATGCGAAAGTGCAACTGAAACTAAGATTAGACCCGCCACGATTTTACTAAATGGCGGGGCAGGCCTCAGAGTACAACTAGCCTACTCCTGATTCTAATGTATTAAATGCATCTTCGACAAAGAAAAAAACCATGGAGTTTCAGTTATTTTAAGTTAATAGCCTACAGAGGTTCATTTACTCCGCAGTTTTATACAGATGCCAGAGAGGAATGCTAGATCTCATCACAAAAGGGGCAATGGCAACACATATAGTTGCCGCTAAGGTAGGTGCTGCTGTGGCTTATACTAACGCCAGAATAACACCCAACACACCTCGCCATTGCAGAGGGCGCAGCTGAGGGATGGCTGGTGAATTTGGCGCATTTGCAGAATGTGCGGAGCAGCCCTCGGGCGGTTTGACAATCCAGGACCCCGCGCTGGTGGGGAACAGCAAGGCGAATGGGTCACCTCTGTCCATCCTCTTTCCCTCCCAGGAACACCGCGTTTAGCTGGTGCTGCCAGGTGGTGAACATTTTGGTGATTGCCATGTTCCATGTCGAGTGAAGGGACCGGAAACCATCGACGGACGGACGGACGCCGGCCACTTGCCATGCCACTGACGTGGACCGCGGCATTCTGGGTTGTGTAGTTCCTGCGGGGCAGGTTTCCGTGGCGACGAATCAGCGACTAAACTACAACCCCCCACATACTGAGCGCCGCGCACGCTCATTGGCCTTCGGACCACGAAACCAAGCTGGGCAGCTCACGTGTCCCGCCCACCAGCCGGTTTCCCATTGGTTGCGGTGCTGCCCGCGGCTTCTAATTGGTGCGTGTCTTTGTCAATTAACGAGTGCCGCCGCGATTTCCGGTGTAAAATCAGGTTGGCAAGACGTATGGCCATCGGTTTGATCTCTGCCTTCACTAAAGGGCGGAAAGGTAAATAAAGAAACAAATACGTAATTCTGGCTTTTTAACGAGTTGACCAGACAACAGTTGAGCTGTAACGGATGTCTGTGAAAGAGAATCAGAGATTGTAACCCTAAACTCTGGCCTCTTGGAGTATTCATTGGGATCTGTGTTGCAGCAGAACAGTTATAGCCTGTAAAATGGGTTCACGTCTCATTATTGGATTCATGTAATTATTAGTGCCTGGTATTTTATTGGGGGTTTCTTTTCAGAAGGCTTCATGTGATGGATCAATAAAATCCGTGACGTCATATAAAGAACCTTAATTTTTTTTAATTAGCCCATCAGAACTGAACCCGAAACAATAGCCCACACCAGCTTCCCGAGTACTGCTAGTGAGTAGCACCATCCTTTAAATTTAAAATAAAATTTACACCTTCCTTTATGTTAAATGTATTCGGTTATTTGCTGTCTGATATTTTCTGAATCCGTTTTTTAATTTGAAATTGAGTATGACACAGTTAATGAGACCTAACAGCGTCATAGAAAACCATTGCAGTTTTTTAGATAGCAATCTGAAGGTGTTTTGTGTAAAATATGTATTTATGAATGGAAATATTACTATTTAAATAATATTGCAATCTAATGTTATGAATGACTTTCTTTTTGTCAACAGAACTTTACTATTAATACCATACTACAATAATGTTTTTTGTCAAAACCTGTTTCCTCTATTAAATGGTACTTAATCGTGTATCTGAAGTCACAGGATTTAATTATGCATTTATTTTAGTTTTACCTATTCACACAGTTCAAACAATTACATATGAATGTCAAGCATCCAGTTTACCTGGTGGTAAATGTGCATTTGTTGGTCTCGTTCAAAATACGAATTGAATAGTTTTATTTTGTACGACAGAAAATGTTGATGTTCATAAATGAGATCAGCAATGGCTTGATAGTGCCTGTTTCTTCATTGGCAACCTGTGCATTTATTAAAGGTAGACACGAAATGCCAGAGTAACTCAATGGGACAGGCAGCATCTCTGGAGAGAAGGAATGGGCAATGTTTTGGGTCGAGATCCTTATTCAGATGTCTCCCATTCCTTCTCTCCAGAGATGCTGCCTGTCCCGCTGAGTTACTCCAGCATTTTGTGTCTACCATCGATTTAAACCAGCATCTGCAGATCTTTCCCACACCTCTGCATTTATTAATGCTGACCTGAAGGGGTCATTCATTGTCTTGTATACCGACCAGTCAGGTGTTTAGATTGCATTTGGTTTAGCTTCTATTCAGCATGATCGCACAGCACAATACTCTTCGCAAGTATGCAGTGAATTGCTAAACTACAATGGGAAGTTTCTAAACCAAATAAAATAATTGTTTAAGGCTCTTTTTATGATGGTGCAAATTTTATTGAGCCATAACAAGCATTTTTCAGGAAATAATAAACCAACAGAGTAGGCTGCACTCTTGACACAATGGACTAAATGAATGGACCTTTTCCCCCCACGTGATTATTGTGAGACCTTTTCCATCATAGGTATTTTATTCTTGAAAAACTATTCAGCTTGGGTCTTCAATTGCTTGATGTTGATACCAAGGGTCAAATGGAAAACATTTTTTTTGCTGTTTCTTTTTGATAAGCTCGTGCCTTTTGTTTATTTTGCAGGCAAAGAAATACCTTTTGAAACAGTCTTGCTGATGAAAGATGGAGATCACATCATATTACACTAAACTACTGGGAGAACTAAATGAGCAACGTAAGCAGGACTTCTTCTGTGACTGCAGTATTATTGTGGAGGGAAGAATCTTCAAAGCTCACCGGAATGTTCTATTTGCTAACAGTGGCTACTTCAGAGCCTTGTTAATTCACTATATTCACGACAGTGGACGTCCTAGTACTGCTTCCTTGGACATTGTTACGTCTGAGGCCTTTTCAATTATTCTGGACTTCCTTTATTCTGGAAAGTTGAACCTTTGCAGTAAGAATGTTATTGAAGTTATGTCAGCTGCTAGTTACCTGCAGATGACTGATGTGGTCAGCTTTTGTAAGTTATACATTCGATCTTCTCTTGATATCTGTGTGAAAGATGAAAAGGATGATGACTGCAGTCATGTGGAGAATGGAAATAATATAAATGCCTTTGGAGAGGCGGTGTCTTTTTGTAGGAGTCAATGTCCGAACCCTGTTACATCAATTCACCAACAGAAAGATTCGAGCCCTGAGAATAATAAAGGACTTAACTGGAATGAATGCAGTACTTATCCCATAGATCTAGCACAAAAGGATCAAGATAATCTTTCTCCAGATAAAGTGCACCCTCCATCATTACCTAAGCTTCCAGAACCAAAAGTTGAATTTGATGATGATGAAGAAGAATCAGTAGACAGGTTCCGACAGTTTGCACCGTCCGCCACAGAGCAGGTGGAGGACAGGCTGCAGGCTGCCCCAGCAATGGAAATAGCTTATGAAAATTATCAGATGAAGCAATTCCTGGAAGTTCTACTGAGGACAGGGAATGTCCAGCGGAAAGAGGACATCATGCAGCACTTTTCCCGAGGGGGACGGCCGGAAGATGGAGGGGGCACCTTCTCTAATATGATGGATGTACAGAGCGATTGGTATGGGGAAGATGCAGGTAAGATTAATAAGGATTATTAATAAGGAATAATTACCTGCACTGCAACAGCATTATAATACAGGAGGAGTGTTTATCAACAAACGTTAAATCCTCTGAGGATACAGGGAATAACTAATCTAAACATGAATACGAATATGGAGAACATTTTAACTCTATCAGAAGACTGGGAGTAACTAAGTACATAAATAATACTAAATAGGTCTAAAGAAGGGGTCCGACCTGAAACATCACCTCTTCATTTTGTAGAGAGATGCTGCCAGACTTGCTGAGTTACTCAAGCATTTTGTGTCTATCTTCGGTATAAACCAGCATCCGCAGTTCCTTCTTACATTCTTGAATAACATATATGCCTTTGAGAAGCTATCATTATACTGAAAGAATGTGGGTTAATTTGGAAACATCAGCTGTGTTTGTTTTGAATTTTCATAATGTGGCACCAAGGCATTGTTTTTTTTAAAAAAATCCACACACTTAAATTAGGTTTGATTTAACATTGGTTATATTCCTCATGATCATAAAATGACCATGCAGAGTCCAGTGCATTAGGGCAATTAATACTTTCCGACATAAGGACAAGGATAAAGGACATTTATTGTCACGTACACCAATTGGTGTAGTGAAATTTGATTTGCCATGCAGCACACAAATAAAGATAAGACACAACATCATAGGATTTAACAGTAGACATAAAAACATCCCCCCACAGTGGGAACCATTGCAAAGTCCAGTCCCATCCCCAGTTCACCCATGGTCGGGCCTTTTGAGGCCTCCGCAGTCACTGCTACGGGGCCCGATGTTCCATGCCGTACTCGCCGGGTGATGGTGCTCCGGTGTCGGGAGCACCCTCTCAGCGGCTTGGGGCACCTGGAACGGCCGCCTCTTACCGGAGTCTGCGGCTTCCGAAGCCAACAAGGCCGCGCCGGATGGAGCTCCACCACAGAGATGGAAGCTCCCGATGTAAAGTTCAGCGCCGCAGCTGGCCGCTCCACAGTACCGCAGCTCCGCAATGTTTTTTGTCGGCGATTTTCAGCTCACCGGAGCTCCAGCGCGGCGACCCAGGCAAGGCATCGCCCGCTCCTCTCTGCGATGGCACTCCAGCGGCCGTTCCAGGTGTCCCAAGCCGCCGCCGAAGCCAACGTTCCGGCCGGTCCCATCAAGAAACGCCGCTCCAGGCCCGCTGGTAGGCCGCGAGGACGGGTCGAAGATGCAGCCCGGAGAAAAGCTGCCTCTCCGACCAGGGAGGGACCAGGAAAAGCAGTTTTCCCCCCTCCCCCCCACCCCCCCCCCCCCCCCCCCCCCCCCCCCCCCCCCCCACCCCCACATAAAAAAGAATAGACTCCAAACAAAACACTTTTTACACATTAAAAAAAAAAGGTTAAAAGACAGACAGCTGCAGGCTGGGCAGCCATACCAACTGGACGGCGTCCCCTAGGCGTATTAAACATAAAGTTGTCTGGACACCAATCCATAGGCTGGATGTATTTCTTTCTATCAACAAATGACTGTGTGGAGGAGGGTGGTGTTTGATTCTGTTTTCCCAGATAAGACCAGAAGCAGGAATAGACACAAAATGCTGGAGTAACTTAGCAGGACAGGCAGCATTACAGGAATAGATTGTGCTTCCGCTCAAGCTTAGTCCGCTCTTTATGAAATTGGCCGAGTCTGTGCCTCGTTCACTAGGCTATCCTAACACTGTATCTTCTGATTCCCTTAAAGTCTGGAAATATATTGAACGAGGTATTGAATATGCCTACGACTTAACGTGCATCTGCAGCTCTCAGGAGTTGTGAATTCCAAAGATTTCTAATGGGCCTGACCACTTAGGCTATTTTTAGGCGACTGTCATAGTCGTAGCAGGTCGACGAAGTCAGCACCTGGTGACAACCTACGTTAACCTGGGGACAACTACAACAGCACCTATGTCAGGAGAAGTCGAGCTACGATCATTGGCGTCAAACCCACTGTTGCCGACTGTCTCCGAAAAATGTTCAACATGTTGAAAAGCCAGCAGCGACCAGAATGACGCTACGGCTCTTTGGGCGACTGAGGAGACCACTCATGACCATACCAGTGACACCCCGGCGACCGTGTGGCGACAGCCTAGTCGCCTAAAAAATAGCCTAAGTGGGCCAGGCCCTTAAGTCTCCAAACTCTGCATATTACTCCAGATGGGATGCAATGAGAATTCTGTTCGGCTGTAAACTAACTTCCAGCTTTCTTTTCAAACCTTTTGAGATAAAAAAACAACATTCCTCTAAGCTTTTTCATTTTCCAAAAAAAGTTGTACTACACCTTAAGTGTTTACTGAACTTGGTTACAAAATTCTGATCATTCACAATTTTGAGCTTCTTGCTGTTTAGAAAATACTCCAAGCTTTCCTTGCTAGATCTACCCCCATATGCTACAATGTTGCCTGATCAATTACCCTATAATGTTCTTTGCAACTTTGTACATCCCTCTATGTTATTTATGCTCCTGCTAAACTCTATCATCAGTTAGCTTACATTTGCAATTATGTGTCCATTTAGCCATGTAATTTGCAAATGTAATGCAAAATGTAATGCTCTTTCCTGATTCTTGGGAGGACATTGCCAGTCATATTTAGCCAATTTAAGCATACATTGGTTTTCCCTACTTTTTTCTGCACAGATGAAAGTCATTCAGTCCATCATAGATAGTCTCCAGGGTAGACACAAAATGCTGGAGTAACTCAGCGGGACAGGCAACATCTCTGGAGAGAAGGAATGGGTGACATTTTGGGTCGAGACCCTCCTTCAGACTGATGTCAGGGGAGAGGGAGATACATAGATAAGGAAGTGTAAGGTATGAAAATAGGACAAAGGGAATGCAGATCAAGGAAAATGTAGAATAGATCATTGTTAGCTGAGAGAAGGGGGAACTTCAAAGTTGATATTCCTTGAGGAGATTTTGCAGTGGACCAGACAAAATGTGTGGGAAAGAACTGCAGATGCTAGTTTTAAATTGAAGGTAGACATAAGGAAGTGTAAAGTGTGAAAATAGGACAAAGAGGTGTCACCCTCCCCCCCACCTCCGGTCCTATTTTCACACCTTGACTTCCTTATCTATGTATCTCGCTCACCCCTGACATCAGTCTGAAGAAGGGTCTCGACCAGAAACATCACACATTATTTCTCTCCAGAGATGCTGCCTGTCCCGCTGAGTTACTCCGGCATTTTGTGTCTTCCTTTGATTTAAACCAGCATCACAGGTACATAGGGTGGTCAAGAAGGTTTTTGATATATTAACCTGCAATAGTCAGGGTATTGAGTATAGAAGTTGGGCTGTTATGTTACATTTGTACGAGATGTTGAAGAGACCGCACTTGGAGCTTTGTGTTCGGTTTTGGTCACCCTGCTGTAGGAAGGATGTTGTTGAGCTGGAAAGTGGGCAGAGAAAATTTACGAGGATGTTGCCTGGACTTCAGGAATTGCACTGTAGAGAGGTTGTACAGACTAGGACTATATTCCTTGGAACTCAGGAACCTGATGGGTGATCTTATAGAGATGTGTAATAAGTATTTTACGCAGAGTTGGGGAATCTCGAACCAGAGGACATAGGTTAAAGGTGAGAGTGGAAAGATTTAATAAGTACCTGAGGGGCAAATTTTTCACATAGAAAAGTGTTGGTACATAGAATGAAAGGCAAGAAGGTGTGGTTGAAGCAGGTATAATATCGCGTTTAAAAGATTTTTGGATGGGTACATGGATAGGATTTAGAGGGCTTTTGGCCAACGCAGGCAGGTGGGACTGCAGTAGAAGGGGCCTGTTGATTGACATGGGCAACGAGTTGGGCCGAAGGGGATATTTCCGTGGTGTATGACTCTGACTCCAAAACTGGAGCTGCACCCTGCAATCAAAGTGTTAATAAAAGTTTCAAAGAAACCTCTAGTCATTACATTAAAATGACCACACAGACTTGGATGACTTGGAACAATCTGAAGTATGTGGGGTTTACCCTCTGGTGAGCAGTAGTTCTGTTCCTCTTCTCCCATTCTCTTATTTTGTTTCAGTATCTCTTTCAGCACCATTTTTAACTGATTATTAAATGCTTCAGTTACTAATCCGGGGAATGAATTTCAGAGCCATCTATGATTTTAATGTTTCCCTGCTCCTTGCCCTAAATCTTGCATCTTCTCAGCCGAGCTATCACTAGAAATCACAATTTAAAAATAAAGTAATAATTATACTTTGAGTAAAGTTTGGGTTATGGGGATGAGCAGAGAGATTGGGGATTTGCCTTTACAAACAAAAAAGGAGAGGCAATTCCTTAATCAGTTGTATTGGACACTCAATATAGTAAATTGTGTGCTGTGTTCCACTTTAAATTCCAGAAGCAATGCCTGGGTGTCACTTATCACATGTTAGTGCTGTTGATACAAGGCTGAATTTGTGAGTGTATATCTTTGAGAAATTGACTACATTATGCACCCTTCATAATATAAAACAATGTTATCGAATCACTTCCTAATCTCCTTGTATCTAATAATAACAGTACTAATTTCACTCGGCTTTGCACTACAAGAGGCTGTCCTTTGACAGTGTTTTTCCATATCAGTCTACCTCCACCCTCTTTATCCAATCATGACAATACAACATTTTTTTCTCCCACATGAACTTGTCTAACTTCACATTATGTACAGTTATGCGATTTACCATAAATATTACACACACGCCTTTCACCACTGATTGTTTTCAAATCCTTCATATATTTATATCATTATGTGAATCATTATTTGTGTGGTGTTTATAAATACAGCAGTATTTTAGCTGCCTAATATTTGTATACGTTCTCGTCTCTTGCCACAAATCTCAATATTCTCTTTTTTTTTTTCTCAATGGCATTAATTACCAGTGATGAATGCCCAGGATTCATCCCCAAGACCTCCAAATAGTCACAAGGAAGTTCGGTACAAATTATATCAGCATGTATGAAGGGCGATGTTACAATGGTCATGGGTGATTTCAATATGCAGGTAGACTGAGAAAATCGGGTAGATACTAGATTCCAAGAGAAGGAATTTGTAGAATGTCTAATTTCTGGTTTTATTAGAGCAGCTCGTGGTTGAACCTACTGGGGAAAAGACAATTCTGGATTTGGTGTTGTATAATGAGCCAGATTTGATTAGAGAGTTTAAGGTGAAGGAACCCATATGAGTCAGTGATTATAATATGATAGAATTCAACCTTTCAAGTTTTTAAGAGGAAGGATCTGAAATCAGATGTATCGGTATTAGTGTTGAGTAAAGGTAACTACTGAGGCATGAGGGAGGACCTGGCTGAAGTCGATCGGAAGGGGACCCTAACAGGAATGACGGTGGAGTATCAATGGCAGGAGTTTCTGGGACTAATTTGGAAAATGCAGGATCTTTTCATCCCAAAGTGAAAGAAACATACTAAGGGGAGAAGGAGGTGACCGTCGCTGACAAAGGAGGTCATGGGCAACATAAAAGCAAAAGAAAGGGTGTATAATATGGCAAAGATTAGCAAGAAGCTAGAAGATTGGATAGTTTATTAAAACCACTAGAAGGCAACTAAAAAAGCAATAAAGGGAGAATAGATGAAATACAAAGGTAAGATAGCCAATAATATAAAAAGTGATGTCAAAAGTTTTTTTCGCGCATATAAAGAGTAATAGAGAGGTAAGCGTGGTCATTGGACAGCTGCTTAATTATGCTGGAGAAGTAGTAACGGGGAATAAAGAAATGGCGGACAAACTGATTTTTAGAGTCCACTAGACAAAGTGCCGACCTGTTGGATCTGTCCCCCAAAGTGTGGTTGCGGGGGAGGGGGTGGGGGGCGTCATGCGGCGTCACACACACTAACTACCCCCCTTGATATTATATTAATATTATTAATTTGCCCCTTTTACCCCATAACTGCCCTATCCACTGACGCATAGCCCCCAACTCACAGGCACGTCTGGGGGGGGGGGGGGGGGGGGGGGGTGGAGAGTGAGGGCAGAGAAAGAATGGGGAGAGACAGAGAAGGAGCAGAGACAGAAGGGGGGTGGAGGGGAGGAGGAGAGGAAGTTACAAGCAGGATAGACAATGGAGAGTCAGTGGATGTTGTTTACTTGGATTTTCAAAAGGCCTAACTTGGACAGGTCGGGAGAGTGGATAAAGAAGGGACAAATGGAATACAGCATAGTAAAGTGTGCAGTCATGCACTTTAGTAGAAGGAATAAAAGGTGTAAACTATTTTCTGAATGGAGAGAGGATTTGGAAATTGGCAGTGCAAAGGGACATGGGAGTGCTGGCGCAGGATTCCCAAAAGGTTAATTTGCAGGTTGAGCCAGTAGTAAGAAAGAAAAATGCAATGTTAGCATTAATTTCAAAGACTTGAAAATAAAACCAAGGATGTACGGTTGAAGCATTATAAGGTGCTGGTAAGGCCACAATTAGAATATTGTGACCAGTTTTGGGCCCCATATGAGGACATATGTGCTGGCATTGGAGAGGACATACACAAGAACGATTCTGGGGATGATTGGGTTCAAGTGTGAGGAGTGTTTGACGGCTCTGGGACTATATTCTTTGGAAGATAAGGGGCGAAACCTTCCAAATAATGGAAAGCTTGGATAGAGTGGATGTGGAGAGGATGTTTCCATGAGTGAGAGTCTAGGACCAGGGGGCGCAGCCTCAGAATGCAAGGACATACTTTTAAAATGGGATATGAGGAGGAATTAATTTAGCCAGAGGGTGGTGAATTTGTGGAATTCATTGCCACAGATGGCTGTGGTGGCCAAGCCATTGGGTTAAAGTGGAGATTGATAGACTCTTGATTCGGAAGGGCATAAAATGTTACGGTGAGAAGGAAGGAGAATAAGGTTGAGAGGGAAAAACAGATCAGCCATGATCAAGTGGGTAAAGCAGAATGGCCTAATTCTGTTCCTATGTCTTATCTTATGATCTAAAATTGCGTTTAAGGCAAAATAGGGAAGTACCTGGGAAATTTACATTGTTCCTGGTAATTTGAAAATGAATTGCAACAATTTTGGAGCAAACCTAATTTCCCCTTTTTTATATATGTACCAATAACCTAATTTGGGATGTGTTGGGCATAATTTGAAGTCTGCAGCTAATGGTAAGTTTGGAAATATAGGTGTGTATATGGACAATAAATTGAGGAAATAAAATGCAGAAAAGACTTCCATCTATGCTTCAACATACTGTGATTCAAAGTGCAAAGTGATGTATTACCAAAGAAAGCAAGACATTAACAATTAAAATATAATTTAAAGGGGATTCTGGAACAGAAACATGGAGAATTAAATGCACAAATACTTGAATGCTGAGATAACTGTTTTAGGATGCAATCTAATTCCAGGGCATGGGATACAAAAAAATACAAATCAAGGAAGTGGCTTGTTCATTTTATTTTCATACTTTTTCCTGTTACTGCTTGGATCTTAAACTCTATTGCTGTGTTGCGCATGTATCAACTCAGTTTTGTTGTTTACAACTAGATTTAGCAAAGCTCCTTCCCTCACCCTGTCCTAACAATGTAATATGCATAATTAAAATTTAAAACCTTGTTATTCATTTGTAGTTCATTCATTTAGAGATTTCTTCACAGCCTATTATTATTCTTGGAACGTTTTTGATCGATCCATTGTTCAAAGTTGTGTGGAAATCCTTGCAAAACCTTTTTTTCCAAATTGCTTCTCGTTGACTCTAGTTTTGAAATGGTTTATTAGATATTCACCAGGTTAAATGTCTGGAGTCCAATGTTTTAGATTACATTTATTTAAATGGAATTGTAAGATTCTGTTTGAAGGTGCTTGTACTGAATTCTTATCTATTATATTCAAGGATGGGGTCATGGGATAGAAATCATTTTTGGTTGCCAGTGCTAAACATATGTTGGAAAATTAACTCTGCGTAATTTATTCTTGGTGTTTGCCTACAATATCCTCTTTCAATTTACTTCTATTTCCGACCACAATTTCATTTGGGTTGTTCTATGTGATAACATTTGATGGTTTCTAATTTTAGGGAATGGGATAATTGTGCCAAAAAAGATCTACAAGTGTCCGTTTTGCACCTACACAGCGAAGCAGAAAGGAATCCTGAAACGGCACATGCGTTCACACACGGGAGAGCGCCCATATCCATGTGAGACCTGTGGAAAAAGATTCACCAGACTTGAGCATCTTCGAAGTCATGCTTTAAGTGTGAGTAAGAACTCATGAGCGAACCACTTCAACTTTATGTTAAATATGAGCCCATACTTTAAAATTTGCATATCTCTACATTTGTTTTCCTGCCTAATTTAAACAATGTTAATTATATCTTGGAGCCGTTCTATACAAAATCTAGGCTGCTGCTCCACTTTTGCACTTGGGGATTGCTAAATTGTTGGAGATGCTCCCATTAGGTTGAGATGTTTGACTAAGGTTTAGTTTGCCATTATGGGTGGATGTGAAAGATTTTAAGGCAGCATTTTGAGAAAGAGCAGGAAAAATGTCCTTGCTTATATCTGTGCTGAAATAATACGTAAAATGTGATCTGGTTTGCTGCTAATGGATCTTGCCATGTGTAAAATGGACATTGTATTTTCAGTTCTACAATTATTAGTACAGTTCAGAATTCTTTAATTGGCTCTAACATTCTTTGAGACGCCTTTAAGTTCTGAAAGATGATATCTAGAATATTGCTCCAGTGTAGAGAGTCATTTGATATATGAAAATGCAGGTCATTTACTCTTTCGAACAATGTGAGCAAACATCTTCAAGACAATTTTTGTCAATCATTCATTTGTTGAGTCTTAATTGGCTTCGATTTTTTTTTAACATGTTCTTCCTCCTGACTGATTATAGGATCCCAGTGGTGTTGGCTAACTGGCTCTACTTCGTGGTAATCTTTGAATCTTAGACAGTTACATAACAATAAAGGACCATTCACTGCCCACAGAGAAGACTTTTCTATGCACCACAATTTTTAACAACTAGCCCCTTGTTTTGAACCTATTTCCCCTGGTTCGTGGCTTTTGTACCAGTGAATGCATCTCAACCTCTACCTTGTCAAGCCCTCTTAAAAACATTTCATCTTTTATTCTTCTAAACTGCAAGGAATAGAAACTCAAACCATGTCCTCTTTCATGTTAGGAAACACCCTTATCATAAGGATTATTCTGGCGAATCTCCTTTGGACCGCCTCTGATGCTGCTATGTAATTTTTAGGTTACGGGACCAGAACCAAGCACAGCTGGTCTCACCAACATCCTGTACAATTAACAAAACATCCTTATTCTTAAGCTCTAACCTCATCATAATAAAGGGCAACATGCCAATTCCCTTTTTAACTACTTGTTGGACCGGCCTGCTAATATTTTAGTGATTTACACATCCTGCTGAGTACCTCAGAGTAGTTTGATTTAGAAATGTTCTCATTGGTATTCTCTCATCATGCAAGTAATAATAAATCACCTTTTGATTCCTCAAGGTAATGATTTCACCATTTTATCCACAGCTAACACTGCACATTATAAAATTGCTGTCTATACAACAAAATTGCACAACATTTTATATCTGGTCTAATTGCACTGATGTTTTGCAGCCTGCCTTCTGTTGAATAAAATAGTGCATGTGAAGGATAGAATACCCTTCCAGATCACAAGTAGTTCCTCTTGCTACACCAATGGATAAAGCAGTTGTACGGTTAGATATTGGGCTGTTTGGGTACACAGCTGAATTTAATATACTTGGACCACGATAGAGGTGATCATGGAATTGTACACGAGAGTTGGAACCGCCAATTTGTTATCTCAACTAAAATAAACTAAGTTGATATAGTACAAATCTGAATCATTGTTTTCATTATGGGGCAGTTATACACCAATGTCTTTACCATCTGTGACATTGAGATGCCTTGTGCTTCTTTCCCCCCCCCCCCCAAAAAAAAACCACTGTTAATCAATGGTACACAAAAAGCTGGAGAAACTCAGCGGGTGCAGCAGCATCTAAGGAGCGAAGGAGATAGGCGACGTTTCGGGTCGAGACCCTTCTTCAGACGTCTGAAGAAGGGTCTCGACCCGAAACGTCGCCTATCTCCTTCGCTCCTTAGATGCTGCTGCACCCGCTGAGTTTCTCCAGCTTTTTGTGTACCCTCGATTCTCCAGCATCTGCAGTTCCTTCTTTAAAACTGTTAATCAATGACTGCTTGTACATCCAGGACTGGGATCAATAGCTCTTAATGCAAGGCATTTTTGACACTGATCTGTAGTATTTGTTTATTAGACTTGCCCTTGCACTGTTTATCTGATTGCATTTCTGCATCCAGTAGGTAATTTGCTCAAGTTATGATGTTAGCAATGCAATTTTTTTTTTCACAGTTGTAATACAACATAAATGCAATCAAACAGCAAGAATAACAGAAAATTGGAAGGAATGCCCTTCAATATAAATTCTAATTTGTGAGGATTGTGAGCATTTGATAAGGTCCCACATGGGAGGTTAGTGGGCAAAATTAGGGCACGTGGTATTGGGGGTAGAGTGCTGACATGGATAGAAAATTGGCTGGCAGACAGGAAACAAAGAGTAGGGATTAACTGATCCCTTTCAGAATGGCAGGCAGTGACCAGTGGGGTGCTGCAAGGCTCGGTGCTGGGACTGCAGCTATTTATAATCAATGATTTGGATGAAGGGATTCAAAGTAACATTAGCAAATTTGCAGATGGCACAAAGCTGTGTGGCAGTGTGAACTGTGAGGAGGATGCTATGAGAATGCAGGGTGACTTGGACAGGTTGGGGGAGTGGGCAGATGCATGGCAGATGAAGTTTAATGTGGATAAATGTGAGGTTATCCACTTTGGTATCAACAACAGGAAGGCAGATTATTATCTAAATTGCATCAAGTTGGGAAAAGGGGAAGTGCAATGGGATTTGGGGGTCCTTGTTCATCAATCTATGAAAGTAAGCATGTAGGTACAGCAGATAGTGAAGAAAGTGAATGGCCTTTATAACAAGAGGAGTATAGGAGCAAAGAGGTCCTTCTGCAGTTGTACAGAGCCCTAGTGAGACCACACCTGGAGTATTGTGTGCAGTTTTGGTCCCATAATTTGAGGAAGGACATTCTTGCTATTGAGGGATTGCAGCGTAGGTTTACAAGGTTAATTCCCGGGATGGCGGGACTGTCATATGCTGAGAGAATGGAGCGGCTGGGCTTGTACACTCTGGAGTTTAGAAGGATGAGAGGGGATCTTATTGAAACATATGTTTGTTAAGGGTTTGGACACGCTAGAGGCAGGAAACATGTTCCCGATTTTGGGGGAGTCCAGAACCAGGGGCCACAGTGTAAGAATAAGGGGTAAGCCATTTAGAACAGAGACGAGGAAACACTTTTTCTCACAGAGAGTTGTGAGTCTGTGGAATTCCCTGCCTCAGAGGGCGGTGGAGGCCAGTTCTCTGGATACTTTCAAGAAGGCTAGATAGGGCTCTTAAATATAGAGGAGTCAGGGGATATGGGGAGAAGGCAGGAACAGGGTACTGATTGGGGATGATCAGCCATGATCACATTGAATGGCGGTGCTGGCTCGAAAGGCTGAATGGCCTACTCTTGCACCTATTGTCTATTTGTAGATTGGTTAGTGCATGTGCACCAATCAGAGTAATGTACTAACATTAGCTCCACCTTGCTGTACACTTTATATTAACACTCACTTCCCATATAATGTAGTTACACCGGTGGTAGAGATGAACTAACAACATATTGTACTGCACCACCATGACTGATGATTAAAGCTGACTTGTGACACCAGACTGTGTCTGTACAGTTATCTACACTATTGATCACAAATTCAGGAAAACAAACTACCGTATTCTTTAGTCAAAGTGTCAGTTGGTGGCAGTCTTCTAAAATATTTTGCACGCCAGGTCATGAATGTGAAGTAGCCAGGCCTTAAACTTAAAAAAAAAAAAATTCAGATAATTAAAAATCCAGCATAAAATTGAATTGGGAATGTCATGTTTGAAATACCTTTCTGAAGTTTTTAAAAGGCGCCTAAAATATTGGATATCTATATCTATCGATTTTTTTCTTCCTTAAATGAACCAAGAAAGCATATGATAAAGTTCCTAACTTGATTCTGTTAACAACATCGGGGATTGTTGAATGGAAAGCAAGCAACGATTTGAGCAGCAGGAGATTGAGGAGGGGTAATGTGCAGGTTCTCAAATTGGCAGAATGTGATTAATGATTCTGTGACGACACTTTAACATTGAACTAAATTTATGAATAATTTGAATGATGGGATTAAAAGGTCAGATAACCAAGTTTGCAGATGACCAAGATAGAAATAGTTTTTTAAAATATAAAACAAAAATGTTCAAAGACTGGGGTGATCATTGACTTATTTTAGTTCTAGCTTAAAATGCTAAAGTGTACCATTCAATTAAAACATCTATTTGACTTCTACTTTCCTCAGGTTCATCGTTCTAACAGACCAATTGTCTGCAAAGGATGTAGGAGAACATTTACCAGCAACCTGCAGCATGGCGCAAGGCGATTTGGCCTCTGCGATAGCTGCACGTGTGTGATGACAACGAATGAGGAAACGTCTCCAGTCAATCTGAGCCAGACTGAGCAGGTTTTGGACATCCAAGAGAAGGAAGACAAAGATGCGAACTGGCCTGTGTACATAGAATCAAGTGAAGAGAATGAGTCTGCTGGAGACAATGTGGATGACAAGCAGCAGATCCAGAGAGGTTTGACAGATGGTGAAGGATTTATTTAGTGCTGCACTTTACTCCATCCTTTCCAGATGGATTGCAAATTCTCCTCCCTGAGCATCACGGTGAATACGTGCAGTTATGTACCATTATATAGAGTTGGAAACTTAAAGGCCAAAGAAACTCCACCAATACAGATCCCTTATTGGTTTTCAAATGGGGCATGAACAGGAATTGATATTTGCCCAAGGAGTCTTATACAAAGTTGGTAAACTGGACAGAAGAATATTACGGAATGATTGCCAATCTGAATGGGGAAGCTGGGAAGACTCTTTCTGTGATAATTTCAAAGATGGAAAGAGCCAAATACTTGCTGGTACAACCAAAGTAAACTCCAGAACCAATTTCCTTTCAGTCTTTGTTGACCGTTTGTGAATCAATTTTTCCAAGAGAATCTCCACAAATATAATTGGGCTGTGCTAATTCTACTTTACTTGACTTTTACTGGGCAAGTAAACATCGGTTGACTGGTGTCATAGGCTAATCACTTTGTTCAAGATCAAACAGCTTGAATTGTTCGATGTTGAGTAAATAAATATGTGGATAAGGTTTTATTTTAAAAGCACTAAAAATTGTGGTATTAGTGCATCCAAATCTTCAGCTTTGAATTTTACTTGGATATTTTCTAACTTGTACATAGTGAACATTGTGTTGGTGTTCCATCGGTTGAGTAAAAAGTCTGTTCTCCCAGACTGTTGTTTTGGGGCCAATAGCTTGGGCGAAGGATTTGTCCAGTCCTGGGTGTGAAACTGAACTTTGTTTAACCAGGATATGACACAGATGGAGGGAGGCAGGGTGGACTCCAAACAACTGAAGAAAGTTCTCCAGCACTTGACTATATATTTATAATTGTAACCATTCTCATTATTGTCTTTTCCTGTTTGTCTTGTCTTTCTTTTTATTGTACATGGATAAAATAGTTACCTTTCCTTCCAAGAACTGCTGTAATAATGAGAGTTTGATGAACCCTATTCTTCACTTTGAAAGGTAAAATTAAAGGGCTAGAAAATAGTAGTTTAAATGAACTTGGAAAGAAACTGAAACTTGTCCAATATAAAATACTGTTCTGATCTATCAATAACTGCTTTAAACTGCAATAATTATTTTTGATTCACATTCGACCTCTCAAAGGGAACAAGTAGAAGACCAGACTGGTTGTCTAAAAGGAAACCTCACCATTGTTGCTCTAACGGACTGTATTACTGTTTGATAGCCCTAAATCACTAACCTGTCACTGTTTGTATTGTCCACATAATAATGGGGTGGAAACAATATCCCTGTGTCTTGATGCATCATTCCCTTGGTGTCAGATGTTTGCCATTAATTCTGGCACCATTTTAAAACGTATCTTTTTAATAATTACTGATTGGATGTGATTTTAATGTATGTGTGCATGTTATAAAGTTTGTTTCTCAGTTGTAATGAGTCTAATGTTCTTTGACTTGTTTGAGAGAATCTTTTAAGCTTAAGGCCAGAACCATGCTGCACTAATCTCCAAAATATGAACAAAATTATGGTTGTATATTTGTTTTCCCTCCTCCCATTGCTATTGGGTTCAAATATACCCCTCCCTCTGGATCATATGATGAAAGCCATTTTGTGATGTTTTTATTATTATTTGTCATCTATTTGCATAAACTTACTCAGAAGACCAAATCGTACAGATAAGGTCTCTGATGTACCAAAAAATTATCATAAGTTTCAAGGTAATATTAACAAATAAAATTTGACAGCAGGTTGCAGAATGTGATTGGTCAAATAACCAAATATGTGAACAGAGCTATTTTTTGTTAAAGGAAAGGTGTAGGTTTAAGGATAGAATTCCAAACCCTAAGGCCATGATAGCTGATGTTATAACCAACACTGGAATCAATTTAGGATTTGGAGTTTGGATGTCAAAAGTGATTCAAGAAGCTTATCAGGCCCTTCTTTTGATCTGTTAAAAGTTGACAGTAAAATAGATCAAGTGAGAAAGTTGGTACTCTTTTTAATTCGGGTATCTGTATATTAAATCCAGCCTAGAGTAATAGAATATGGATCTCATCTAACTCCAATTGGTAATAAATGTGAATGCATAGCCAATAAATCATGAATCATTACTATGCAATTCTATTTGGATGTAGATGATACAAGAAGTTATGTTATTGCATTAATTAGCTAATCAAAAACCACGAACAATAGCAACCAAATAAATTGTCCGCTCTGATATTGGACAGTCAATAAAAACATTAGTTTATTGATGAAAATGATTTTTTGATCTATAGCTAAGGTGGGTACAGTAATATTATTAGTGTAGGACAGATATGATGGTAGATCAATTACTAGCAATCAATAAAAATGGAAGAATCTGGAGACGCATTCATTCTCATGCTGGTGTAAAGGAACCTTTACCAGTAATGAACCCAGATGTAGTCCCATGTTTGTTTAATGATGAAAAGCATACATTTCATGCTAAGATCCAATTCAACTTGAAAGCTTTCTAAATTATTTTTTTCATTAAGCTTTAAACTTTGTAAAATTGTTGCTTTTAGCTTCAACCAGGTTCAATTTTCCAATAACATTTCCAGAATGTTTTCAGTTTCAAATGCAGACTGCTGCATAATATTCTGCAGTAACTGCGATTTTCCAATAACATTTCCAGAATGTTTTCAGTTTCAAATGCAGACTGCTGCATAATATTCTGCAGTAACTGCGATTAACATAGATGTAACAATTAGCTAACTTTTTCAAATGGTTGAGGACAGGGAATAAATGATGAGGAGGGAAGCATGAGTTGCGTATGAATAAGGAACAGGAGTAGGCCTTAACTGCTGTTTAATAAGATTATGGTTCAATTGTAATTTCAACTCTTGAACCCCAGTTAGCAGAAAAATGCAACAGTTTAAAAATACTTGGTTATCAATAAATCCCTTGCAGTGAAATCCATAATATTATTTTGTTTTGTATACACCATAATATTAGTGAGATATGAGGTTGCATATTGTAAATAAGGTGGGCATAACCCTAACCCTGTGTACTTGTTACCAATGATGGCTCTTTGCTAAGCAATGTCTTGTTTAAAAAAAAATCTTATTTGTTTCCAAATCCTTACATGGCTTTATCTTATAATTTTTATCAACTTCTTCAGCAAATGAGAAATCTTTCTACCTCCACTTTTAGCTGTTTGATTCTCAAATGGTACTATTGGAACATTAATGGCCATCTTACCACCAGTGCTTCCAAATTCCTAATTTCTAGATTTCCAACCTTAAATCATTCTGCTTGTCTTATCTTTCCAACCAAATGTATCCCCTTTAGTGACGTGTTGTCAAATTATATCTTTGGACCTTTTGCTGTGCTAAAGGAATAGAAATACAAAGTGGATTTAAACAATGTTTCAATTGTTATTATCAGTACTACAAAATAACACAACCACTGTTCCACAATTCAAGCACTTACAATCCAATTGGATGATGCCGTAAAATTCAGATATAAAATTACAAATCCTGTTTGAATACTGTTTTACAGTGCATGTTAACCTCTTAAAAATGGGTTCTCATTCAAAAATAAAGTAATTATCAAACTTGTACAAGTTACAAGTGCAAAATTATTGCAGAGGCATAATCCTTTATAGCAGAGTTGTTGGTGGGATCGCATGTTACCATTGCAAAATTATTATTGTGAAATAGTAGAAATATTTTAAAATGCATAAAAATATAGGATTTGTTTTCCTCAACCACCCACGCCAGCCATTTTACCTGGAGAAGTAATATAATTTGCGACTATGATTACAGATTCATCAAAGCGTACCGGATGAAATAATAATTGGCTTTCCTGCTTTAGACTTTGAGACTTACCTGACTAGATTTTCCTTTTTAAAATGTATTAGTCTTGACGCCTTTTGTTATCTACCTTTGGATCACATGCCACACTGTATTATAATGTTTGACTTGGGTACTTGTAGGCAGCATCACAGCTTTGTTCCATTGTTGTAGTTCTGTGATGTGGGAGTGGTGATTTAATTGCCATCCTACACTAGGATATTTGTATGTGCAGCTTGTAGCATTTGTTCTTTTCAATTTTGCCCCATTTCACCTGACAGTTCAGTAACTCCTTATCCCACTATCTAGCAAAACTGTCTCACCAAAATCCTGCATCACTACATTGGTTGAGAAAGATTTATTTTCCCAGAAGGATACATGCATTATAGGATTATATTTTTAACTACACTGATTAGAAAATTTGACATTATTAGCGATCTTGCCTGCACAACTACTGATTCCACATCGCGTGCTTAAATTTGGCATTTATAATCTGTTTTCAGTTGTAATATATTTTCATGACATTAAATGCTGCAGAGCAAACATATCTTGGTTGCAACTCTGCCATGTACAGGATGTGATATGCTATTGTGAGTTGGTGGACATTTTTCTTTATGTGAACCTGTTGCTTCTGAATACTGTACCTGTTATCCTATATCCTTCGAAGAACATACCCTTTTCCATCTTTCATACTTTCATGATCCATCCATTTTGGTGCTTAAGAATTGAAATTCATAGATTTTGACTTTTTGGGAGTGGTTGATGTCATTGTGCCAGTAGGTGCAAGTAAATTGTAAAGTATTTTATGATCATTCCAATAAGCTGGCAGTTTTTGACTTTTTCAAAATTGGTAATTTAATAACTAACTATGTTGCAAATGTCAGACTAAAAAACTGTTGTAGAATGTGGCATCTTTAATTGTTCTCATTGCCATATCAACAAAACAATATTGTGCTTAAGATTAGCTATGTTGCAGCCATGTATCTCTATTACAGTTATTAAAATGCATTTTCATATTGTATATAGTTCAGATATGTTGTATTATTCAGATGTGATGCAGCCAATCCCAAAGCATGGAAAATTGAGGTAAACTCATTGGAGTTGGTAAGCAATTTTTCCTTCCACGCTTGCTGCAAGAAAATTATAGCAATTGTAACTTTGGTCACTTGCTCAAATAGTTTGACTATCTTTGTTCCTGAATGCCCATTAATTAATTGTATGGCCATGTAACCAGAAACATGGAAAATAGGTGCAGGAGGAAAGATGTAACAATCTTGATCTTTATTGGACATGATTGATTTTACATTTGTCCTCATTTGAAATTATCTAATCTAATTGGTGGACTAAGCACTATAGTGACATAAATCTGTCTGATTGTTAGGCTGCTTTATTTTACAGACAGCAAATCAACATTAAGGTCATTTTCTTCATTTGACTTCTACTTGTTTCAAATAAGAAAAACAACTATAGGAAGCTATTAGCTCTTTTAAGTGAAGTGACTTTTGGCTATACAGTTATCTCTACATAAGCAACTGCAGATACTGACATGCAGGCTTTCTATGTAAGTTAATTTTTGAATGATTGACAACCCTTTTCTCTCAATTTCTCATGCAGGGATTCATAGCAGGTGGAAGTGTAGTGTTCCAGACTAATTTTCCAAAAACTTTTTAATCAGCCCAGCAGGCAAGATGATTTTACCCTTTCCAGGAATACACTATAATCGGAACACTCAACGGTGGCCTCAAGGTAATCACATCTTCACTCTCACAAACGATATAGATGTTCTGTTATCCCCATTAAAGAGTAAAACACTAGTAGTTAGAGACATCTAAAAGTTTCCTTTCTAAACACAACTATTTTTCCAAATTTGCCTTATTAAAAAATGTGATGTCAATTATGAAAATTTCTGTAAAGGATATGCAAGTTTATGCTGACATTTCTTAGAAATGGGCTGGCATGTTTTGCTAATTTGACCTGACCTCACATGTCCTCTAAGATCACTAATTCATGAATAATTTGGATAACTGTACATAACTCTAAACTCCTTGCAGCAGTAAGCAAATTATTAACGTTTGGAATTTGAAATCTCACATGAATGTAGGCTTTCTTTCGCATCAGTCAGAAAATAGAAATCTTTTGAAGTGTGACAGATGCTCTAATTGCCGTAAATACTAAAGGATATTAAAGACGGAGTCTGTGATGTTTAACTATTAATCTACTCAGTCCTTTCAAGGATGCTGCTCTTGTGATCCTTTTGGGAATATAGTCTGAATTGCTCCCAAAATGTAGTTAAAATATAGTGGTTTAGTAGTTTCCCTCGTTACCTCGGTGACCTGTGGAGCAAATAACAGATTTTTTTTACTCTTATTATAATCACAAAATCATTCGGTTGCAATTTGTCATACAAAGTGTATAAGATTCTCTCAATGACAACAGATTATATAAATATTTACTCAAGTGTGAGGGGGGAAAAAAGGCAGAATATAAGAGAATTAGGAAATCCTCCCAAAATATGGAAGTATTAGTGAACATTTTGACAGACCTAAAGTTAGGAATTTTGGAAGCAAAAGGGAAGCGGTATATAAATTGAGAATCTAAACTACCCAACACTGAAATCAGTGTTGGGTCCACTGTTGTTTGTTATCTATTTGGATGAGAATGTAGTTGATATGGGTAATAGATTTGCAGATGACACCCACATTTGTGGTGCAGTGGACAGTGAAGATTATATCTGAATCTAGACCAATTGAGAGAGTGGACCAAGGAATGACAGATGGAACTTAACTCTGATAAGTGCAGAGTGTTGGATTTTGGGAAGTTAAACCAGCACAGGATTTGTATGGTATAAATGGCAGGGCCCTGGAGCAGTGTGAACCAAGACATAGGGGTAGAAATGCAGAAAGTATTTGGCATGTTTGCCTTCATCTGTCTGTGCACTGAGTATGAGCTATCATACAAAATAGGTGCAGTAGGCCATTCGGCCCTTCGAGCGAACACCGACCGCCATTCAATATGATCATGGCTGATCATCTAAAATCAGTACCCCATTCCGGCTTTTTCCACATACCCCTTGATTCCCTTAGCTGTAAGAGCTAAATCTAGCTCTCTCTTGAAAGTTGAATCAGTTGTGATCTTATTGAATGACAATACTAGTTCAAAGAACCAATTGAGGGGAAGAGTTCCTTTCACAGCGCGTGGGGAGTCTGGCCCGGGTCAGTACAGGCACGAGCGTTGAGAAGGAGGGGGTTGGGGATCATACCAGCAACTCATTCACTTACCGCTGCCGCGACGCTCTGGGTGTGGAGCCACTGCATTGTGGCTGGGAGCGGCCGCCGGGACCGGACAGCGGAACCAGCCGCCACCTCAGTGCCTTCTGCTGCCCACTCACCTCTGGCAGTGCTCTCCGTCTGAACACCTCTCCTGCCGCTCGCCAGCCTCGCTCATGTCAGCCGCTTCCCGCAAATCCTTAAATTCCGACTGCCTCCGGGAGCAGGACATGGCCTCACTTGCTGCGCTGGGTGACACTGCATGGCAGTCACTACCTGGTCCGTGTCTTTTAAGAGCAAAGATCATAGAGCGGAGCGGGTCAGCGGGCAATGGATAACAGGACAGCGGGTGTTGGAGCTTACTCCTGTGTCAGCACGAGTAACCTCAATTGGTCCTTTGATCACACTGACAAAGGAGTAAGCCGCACCGCCTGCTGTCCTTTTATCCATTGCCCACTGACCCGCTCCGCTCTATGATCTTTGTTCTTGAGCTGGTCCTCTCACTATCCGGTCCTGGCAATAGACAATAGGTGCAGGAGTAGGCCATTCAACCTTTCGAGCCAGCACCGCCATTCAATGTAATCATGGCTGATCATCCCCAATCAGTACCCCGTTCCTGCCTTCTCCCCATATCCCCTGACTCCACTATCTTTAAGAGCCCTATCTAGCACCCTTGAAATTATTCAGAGAACCAGCCACCACCACCCTTTGAGGCAGAGAATTCCACAGACTCGCAACACAAAAAGTGTTTCCTCATCTCTGTTCTAAATGACTTACCCCTTATTCTTAAACAGTGGCCCGTGGTTCTGGACTCCCCCAACATCGGGAACATGTTTCCTGCCTCTAGCATGTCCAAACCCTTAATAATCTTACACGTTTCAATAAGATGCCCTCTCATCCTTCTAAACTCCAGAGTATACAAGCCCAGCCGCTCCATTCTCTCAGCATTTGACAGTCCTGCCATCCTGGGAATTAACCTTGCAAACCTACGCTGCACTCCCTCAATAGCAATAATGTCCTTCCACAAATTAGGGGACCAAAACTGCACACAATACTCCAGGTGTGGTCTCACTATGGCCCTGTATAACTGCAGAGGTACCTCTTTGTCACCCGAGCTACTTCCCTCCCTGGCAGCAGTCAGAATTTAAAGTGCCTGTCCCACTTGGGCGATTTTTCAGTGGGCCTGCAACTGTCAAGTTTGCGGCACTAGCTGAAAAACCGGAAACTGGAGTCAGAGTGGAACACATACACACACATCGCAAAGGCGGGGGCCAGGAAAAGCGCGGGGGGGGGGGGGGGCGCTGTCTGAAATTCACACGGTGCAAAGCCAAGGTGATACAGACACACACAGCGATGAACAGGAAGGTTAAGACGGCTAGCACAGGGTACGGTAAGTCCTTTAAGGGAGGGGGGAAGAAGGAGTGGAGACACTTTTATGAAGCCAGACAACTTTTAATAAGCCAGACAACTTTTAATAAGCCAGAGATACACAGCTGTGAAGTTTGGCAGGCATTTAACAGGTCGGTTATCCTTGGTTCTGAAAACTCGTGCTTGCGTTGTTTTCCCTCCAATGAGCCAATGAAAATGCCCGGTCGGCAAAGGCGATTAGCTAAAACTACCTACTACCTCGAAAACCCATAACCACATGTCGTCCCCATTACAACTGCACTTACGACTACAGAATTATCGATTTTCTCCACGTTGAAAAATTTGTGGCGACCATACTGAGGCCGCGACTAGTTCCCAAAATGCGGGAACTCCTCGTGACCACGAAGAGGACTCACCAGCGAACATGTGGCGATCATGAGGCAAGCGGTCTCCTGCACTCGCCTAAAAAGTCGCCTAAGTGGACAGGCCCTTAAGGATTTCTTGAACAAGAGATAAAATCTAAATTAATCCTAAAAATGAAGCCATCGAATATATTAATAGCGTAAACTGTTTTGCATGTTTCTTTTGATTGTCATTGACCTGCTGAATGTTTTCTAATCAAGAACATGATTGCCTGGGTGATCTCTATAGGAAGAATTCCTTTCTTTCATTTCAGGAACTACAACAAATTTATGGGCTTCACTCAAAAGACTGCTTTAGATATCTACAAATCAGAGACAATGCTAAGTCAAATACACAGGATTACAGAAATAGAAAGAGAGCAATTCTTGATGAATGTTTGAATAAACACCCGAACACAGAAAAATTGATATCTTATATTTATAATATTTTATTGGATAATGATGCACCCATGACGGAAATATATGGGCAATCATGGGAAAACAAACTAGGCCAAATAATAGGGCCAGAAATATGGGATGAAAGCTTACAACATATACACCACTGTTCGTTAAATGCTAGACATCCTTTAATACAATTTAAAGTTTTACATAGATTGCACTATTCAAAAACCAAATTAAACAGAATCTTTCCTTGTGTATTTATATATTTGCGATAAATGTCAACACTTAGAGGTATAAAAATTACTAATTTTTGGACGGAAATTTTTAAGATAATTTCGGAAGTTGTCAATACCAATTTGGTCCCTGATTCAAAATTAATAATAATAGGAATACTAGAACCAAATCAATTATTCACAACAAACCAAAGAACTTTTATTGATTATAGTTTAATATTTGGGAAAAAAATAATATTAAAATCCTGGAAAGGCCCTATAACCCCCACAATTAAAATGTGGACAATGGAAATGTCAGAGACCCTACATTTGGAAAGATTAAGATTTGTCTTAATGGACAAACAAGAACTATTCATAAGAATATGGTCTCCATTTATTGAATATTTGAAGGGGCAAATTGGTTCGGCACGAGAACCTGACTGAAACCTGAATTAAGGAATAGATGAAGAATTATATTTTACAATCCACGGATATAGCTCCAAGGATGCATAATCAGTCGAATACTCCATTCACTTTGTTTTTTAATGTTTTTATTTCTCTTTTTTTATCTATATAAAAATTAAAAATATAAAGTGCAATTACGATACAATTGTTAATATAAATAATATTAATAATGTATAACAAGCCATGTTTTTTATTATGTAATTACTTCTAATAAAACCATTTTTTAAAAAAGAAAAAAAAAAGAACGTGATTGCCGGTAGACACAAAATTTGTGATTTTTTATTTTCAATGCCTTTCTAAACCGTGCAAACATGACGGGGGCACCTATTACACAACATGCTGGAGTAACACAGCGGGACCTGCATCGTCTCTGGCGAAAAGGAATGGGTGACATTCATTATCTCCATTGATGCTCTCTGTCCCGCTTTTGTGTCTATCTTCGGTGTAAACCAGCATCTGCAGTTCCTTCCCGCGCCTATTATGTAGACGGAAGGAGCGACGCCCCTGCTCCCGAAGGACGGTCCGCGACGGAACCTGCCTTAGTTTCCAAAACACCCGAGTAAAAAACAGGAAGTTGGAGAGTAGTCAAAGCGCGGTTCTTGGGATAAAAATCGCGCCGTCCAGTCCAGGTCTGTGTCGCACTCCGCCTCTTCAGTGCCACCGGCTGTAAATGTAGTCGTTAAAAGCACGTCCGGGTCGGACTGGGTGGAAAGCGTCGTCTGTCCCGGGTAAGGGGTTTCCTGCTCCGCTTGAATGAGAGCCCGAGGTGGAGGTAATAGCAACCAAAGATCCTATAGCGGAGCTCTTTTATACGCTGTAGGATCTTTGATAGCAACAAGCCCGTGAAAGGCGGAAGGGCAGAGCCACGCCGCCGCTGCCGCCCACCCCTCCCGCAGATAATGCAGCCCCCGCCCGCCCGCCCGCCCATGCTGCGCTCGCTCGGGACCGTCCCACCCACCCGGGGGCGGCTGCTGCTGCTGCTGCGGCTGCGCGCGGCGCTGCTCTCTCGTGCGCGGGCGGTTGGTCCTGGTCCGCCCACGCTCCGCTGGTCACGTGCGCTGTGGTCCGGGCGGCGCGGGCGTCGGACGCGGGCGGGTCAACTCGGGCGTTCTCTCTTCACTGTTGCCGCCGCCGCTCTGGTTACCCGGCCAGTTGGAGTCAAGAGTCATTCACACCCTGGATTGGATCTTGGAAATTCTTACCTTGCTTCACAGGCAGGTGTGCACTCAGCTCACGCAGGTCAAACACAGCTCCGCACATCCTCCCCTCTGGTCGCAAACGCGCACTGCAATTCGTGTCTGCGTGTTGGGGAAACCTTTACATATTTATTTAAAAAGAGTAAACTTGTCTACCAATTCAACCTTCAATTTTATCACTCAGTTGGACTGCTCCTAATGAGTGAGATCAAGGGAAGTGTGAGGCCATTTCTGCTCATACTCAGCGAAGCACTATTCACATATTTTCCAGCAAGAATCAAGAGCTGAAGTTGGAATTTTGGAACGCCACGAAGTGGTCCCTTCTCCAACACTGGCCTTCCTTCCCCATCACCATCCTTCTCTATCACCGCCCTTCCTTCCCCATCACCACCCTTCCTTGCTCTCCGTTGGTGACAACATAGTCATTCCAGCAGCCCGCACTGGAATAGTGTCACACAATCGCAGGGCAGAATACAACCCATAGATCAGTCGAAACTTGATAGCACGTCACCTAAAAAGTTTGAAAATCTTTTTAAACTACAATTTTTTAAAAATCTGCAATACAACACAAAAAGTGCCGGAAACGCCAAGCAGCACTGTGAATGGTCTTTCAAATGTTAGCTGTTCGTCTTTGGTTTCTGCTCTACTGAGTGTTTTCAGGTTTTTTTGTGGTTTTATTCTAAAAAGGGTTGATTTTGGCCATGAGAAATACGGTTTATGGAACCAGTTGAAAGTGGGAATCGGCTGTCATTTACAGCAGTGGATGATAAGGTGTTTGGAGAGAATACCAGGGCATGTCCAAGACAGCCGAAGGCATGGCAGGCAGTGGATGACATTCCTGGAGAGTTATAGGACTGGAAGAGTCGGGGAGATGCAAAGCCTAATTTGGCCTATCGCCTGTGCCAATATCATTTCTGAAGATCTTAGATATAAAAAAAGTTTTTTGATACTACATTAAAAAAAAATGAGATGTGGATTCACTTCTCATCTTTCTAAGCTTAAACCCATTTATTTAATCTAGGGCTGCATCCTCAGTTTATTTTCCATGAAACTACTAAAGCTTGGTCTTAAAGTAAAATGTGCTTCCATAATAGTATTTAGGTCTTCATGAGGGATTGGAGCAAATGTAACCTCCTCATTTGCCCTTAGGTTATTTTCATGTACATTTTAATTTTGTGACCTCTAGATCGTCATCCCCTTCCATAGGATGACAGAAAGCTGTAGCAAAGCAAACAAGGTCTATGAAGTTCTGCTTGATTGAATTGCTTGCAATATACAGTGCCCTCCTTTATGTTTGGGAGAAAGACCCATCATTTATTTGCCTCTGTACTCCACAATTTGAGAAATGTAATTTAAAAAAGTCACATGTGGTTAAAGTGCACATTGTCAGATTGGTAGTTTTATTCATTTTGATTTCACCATGTAGAAATTACAGCGGTGTTTATACATAGACCCCCCCCCCCCCATTTCAGGGCACCATACTGTTTGGGACACATGTATTCACAGGCATTTGTAATTACACTGGTGTATTTAATTGCCTCCTTAATGCAGATATAAAAGAGCTCTCAGCATTTAGTCTTTCCTCCAGTCTTTCCATCACCTTTGGAAATTGTATTGCTGTTTATCAACATGAGGACATAGGTTGTGCCAATGAAAGTCAAAGAAGCTGTTATGATACTGAGAAACAAGAATAAAACTGTTAGAGACATCAGCCAAACCTTAGGCTTACCAAAATCAACTGTTTGGAACATCATTAAGAAGAAAGAGAGCACTGGTGAGTTTACTAATCGCAAAGGGACTTGCAGACCAAGGAAGACCTCCACAGCTGATGACAGAAGAATTCTCTCTATAATAAAGGAAAACCCCCAAACACCTGTCCGATAATTAGAAACACTCTTCAGGAGTCGGGTGTGTATTTGTCAATGACCACTGTCCACAGAAGACTTCATGAACAGAAATACAGCTACACTGCAAGATGCAAACCACTGGTTAACTGCATAAATAGGATGGCCGGGTTACAGTTTACCAAGAACCACTTAAAAGAGCAACCACAGTTCTGGAAAAAGGTCTAGTTGACATTTGAGACAAAGATTAAGTTATATTAGAGTGATGGCAAGAGCAAAGTATGGAGGAGAGAAGGAATTGCCGAAGATCCAAAGCATACCACCTCATGTGTGAAACACGGAGGTGGGGGTGTTATGGCCTGGACATGTATGGCTGCTGAAGGAACTGGCTCACTTATCTTCATTGATGATACATCTGCTGATGGTAGTAGCATAATGAATTCTGAAGTGTATAGACACATCATATCTTCTCAAGTTCAAACAAATGCCTCAAAACTCATTCTACAGCAAGACAATGATCCCAAACATACTTCTAAAGCAACAAAGGAGTTTTTCAAAGCTACAAAATGGTCAATTCTTGAGTAGCCAATTCAATCACCTGATCTGAACCCAATTAAGCATGCCTTATATGCAGTAGAGAAAACTGAAGGGGCCTAGCCCCCAAAACAAGCATAAGCTAAAGATGGCTGCAATACAGGCCTGGCAGAGCATCACCAGAGAAGACACCCAGCAAAGGTGATGTCAATGAATCGCAGACTTCAAGCAGTCATTGCATGCAAAGGGTATGCAACAAAATACTAAACATGACAACTTTCAATTAGATGACATTGCAGTGTCCCAAACATGATGGTGCCCTGAAATGGGGGGGGGGAGACTATGTATAAACACTGCTGTAATTTCTACATGGTGATATCAAAATGTATATAAATGGCCTTTATTAAAATCTGACAATGTGCACTTTAACTACATGTGATCTTTTTATATTATAAATCTCAAATTGTGGAGTACAGAGGCAAATAAATAAATGATGGATCTTTGTCCCAAACATTATGGAGGGCACTGTATTGGTGTATATTATTGATATGGATTTCGTTCTAATCTTAGCAAAATCATATTTTTCATATCCGTTACAGACTTGTGTCACCTCAGGCAGCTCTCAGAATGGAGATCTTCTCACACCAAGCCCGTTTATTTCACCAATTAAATGAACAGCGCAAACAAGAAATGTTTTGTGACTGTAGCATCATTGTGGAGGGAAGAGTCTTCAAGGGTCATCGTAATGTTTTATTTGCCAGCTGTGGCTACTTCCGTATGCTACTTCTGCATAGTGCCCAGGATGCGGGACAGCCTACTGTAGCCACGTTCAATGTCTTTTCTGCAGATGCATTTACAATTATTTTAGATTTCATATATTCGGGAACACTGTCACTCTCAAGCCAAAATGTTATTGATGTGATGTCCGCAGCCAGCTACCTGCAAATGACAGATGTGTTCAGTGTTTGCAAGAACTTCATCAAATCATCACTGGACATAAGTGTAAAAGAGAAATATATAAGTTATTCCAATAATGGCAAGATTAAATGCGGCGAAACAACATCCTTGCACACCATCAGCCAGAATCTGGAGACTAATTCTTGCCGTACTCAGAAGAACTCCAATCTCGGAAGTCTTGTTGGGCAATCCCGGATAAGTTTCAACTTTCATCAAGCAATTTCAAGCTTTCCCTTTTCCAGAGACCATTTGTCAATTTCTATCGCCAATAATCAAGAGCGTATGGATGTTTCTGAACTTGCTGTTTACAAAGCCAGTACCTTATGTGTTTCAGGTGCAAATGCAAGAACATCTGAACACAACAATGTTGTTCCCTATAGTGATAACAAAGAGTATCAGGTTTGGAATCAATTGCCCTTCCAGTGAGTTTTTTCAAGCATCAGCAGATAGATATGCTGCCTCTGCTACAAGATTACAGTGACTCAATTGAGCAACCTTCTCAAAATAGAGATCGAAAGACAGAAGACTGTAATCCACCATTACCTAAAATTGTGGAAGTTGCAGATAAATGGAAAAGAGAAATAGCAGGTAGGCATAGCAGTCCTTTAATGACAAAGATCGAGCCAGGTTGTTGGTGTGTGGTATCTGGGTATCTTTTCTTAATGTAACTCTGCTTTATCATTTGCCTTACAAATCTGACGGCCATGAACCACTAATATACTGTTCAACTGCATACATGTATGGCCTAATGGAATAACTTTAAAAGTCCATTTGTTTGGAAGTCACTGTTGTCCATTTCATAAATTTCTGATGACTGCTGCAAATGCTTCCATTTGTATGGACACAGTAAACATTCTAAGGCATTTTGCAGGGGTTATCCAAGAAAGCAAAATACCTTGTGAAGCGAAAGAGCAGGAAATGCAAATATTGCTCAAAATGTGCATATTTAGGTTAAGAAGAAAATGTCATATATACAGAAGGAAAATAATAACTTGATACATACTATAAGTAAGATAATATAACTTCCAGTGTCAGACATTTCAACCTCTGTCAATTTTCAACCATGTTATATTTATCAGTAATGTTCTGTTATGATTCGAGTTTATATTTGCGTTATTTGCTGTGGTCATATGCAGATTTACAGCTACGGATATTTTCAATTTGGTTAAAGATCACACTAAGTCTGAATTTCTTTCTAAGGAGACTGTAATGTATTACGAAAGGTGAGATTCAAGTGTCCCTTTATGTATACATACTGTGAAGAGGAAATCTGACTTGAAGCGACATCTACGATCACATACAGGAGAGAGACCATATTATTGCAATTCCTGTGACAAGCGATTCACACGACTTGAACATCTCCGCAACCACCACCTGAGTGTAAGGTCTTGCCGATTACTAAAGTTGATTTTTTTTTTGTTGCCATAGACAGGAGCTCATTGTCCTGCGTGTGCTATATTTTCTGAAGCGAGAAAAAACATCTGTTAGACAATAATGTAAATAATAATGGGGAGGTGGCAGAAATATCAGCCGGTCCATACTGGCATTATCTCTTGGATAACATCAAATGTGAATGTGGAACTCTTTTTTTGCCTCATGATCTGTTTTGGTGGTTTCCTTTATGATATTCACCTTTCCCCTTAATATGTCTACAAGTGGCTTTGCATAACATTAAACATCCATTAAATCACAGACCATTTATCATTTAAAGTTATTTCTAAAATATTTTATATCTATTTTGCCTGAATCTCTGAGCATCTTGCCTTAGTATCATAGTTGTGTCTTTTTATATTGTAAAAAGTGAATCTTTATGATTTAGCAGAGGTGCAAATGAACTTGAAGTACTGAGTCTTGATGTTGTTAGTTGGTACTGTCTGCCAGCATCGCAACAGGTCTTCGCTTCCACATTTTCTTAAATTCATCCTTTTGTTCTCCTCAACATTTACAATGTGTCTATTGCTCTGATCATCAAGAGCAATGAGTTATATTTGTTCCTAATAATATTTTGTGTTTCCTTCTCGTTTCATTCATGTCATTGCATTGTTTGAACTTTTCCCAGGTCCACAGATCTAGAGACATCATTACTTGCAAAGTTTGCGAGAAGCCATTCACTGGCATTGCAACCAAAACTGCACAAGATGGTGCCAAATCTTTAGGTCTGTGCATTAACTGCATAGATCCAACAAATTCTGATGAGCCTATCAACTTAGATTCACATACAAACCATGATACAGAATTTCAGGAAAGTGACAAAGAGTCTGGCTGGATTTCTAGAGAGCCTGATGGCGAGACTGAGTTCCTGAGTTCAGGGGGAGAAGATCCAGAAAGCTGCCAAGTTCATGCAGTACGAGATATCCTGGCTAACGAAGATGAACAGGTCTAAGTTTATGATACCGTTGAGAAGAGTGACTGAGGAAACATTCTGTGCTGAGTCATTTCTATTAAAGCAAGAAAAGTAAAAGAGTTACCCAAGGGGTTTAAAATGTGAGTTGTATCAATTTGACATTATTTTCCCCTTAAAATGTTAATGATAACAATTGTATTAGTTGTTTCTTGTTTCTGTTCAATAGGAAAGATGGGATGGTAATTGTTCAGATTATTGTATCGCTTTGTAAAAGTGTTCCATGTTGGATATTGTATGTTTTTAAAACTGAGAGAGACTAAATCCTATAGCGAAGAACCTCTTCGGCACGTTTGTTAAAGAGAAAATGGATGCACAGAATTGGAGTTAAATTAATATCTTTGTTTCAGTCATGGTGTAATGTTAGAATGTATTTATGTTCAAATATTCACCATCATGTTGCTCTGATGGAGAGCCATTGTGGGATTGGATCAATGAGCGTCTGTACTATACTCATTTCAACGTACTTTTATATACTTTTCTTTGCTCAAAATGGTCTTCAAGATGTATGTTTATAAACCAGATGTCATTGAAAGACATGAACAAAAATATAGAACCCTTGCGTTTGAATAATTTTAGAAATGTAAATCTTTGGGATAAAAAAAAAAACAGATTTGAGTATCATGTTAATTCAACTTGCGAAATGATACCACAGGCAGAATTTATACATTTATCCATCAACATTGTTACCTGGTTTTGCGACTAAGATTTCAGGCTTTGCAGGTGACAGAACAATGTACTTGCTTATTATTGTCACCAAATTGTCATTTTGTTTTCAGTGCATCCTCGCTGTCTGCAGGTATTTTCACTGGGTATGAAACACTATTTTATTAGTAAAACACAAAGTATAACAGAATTGACTATTGTGGATTGATTATCCATACCATCCTGTTGTAATATACAGCTCAAACTGGACTAGCATTGGCCAAAATCTTTGGCAAATAATAGTATTTTCAGTTGTTCTTCTAATAATTAAGTCCGGAAACAAAGGCATGGATGTGTTTTATCAGCAGGTGAGTGCGGCATTGGAAATAGATGAAAGCGCCATTCTGATGGAGGAGTATATTGAGAGCTGCTTGGTACTTCCAAATTGCTGTATTACTTTATTACCAGGCAATGGGATGGAGTTAGTGTCAACGGTACAGTTAGTGATAGAGGCTAAGGTTTCTTCTTTTCCAATATTTCATGGAGGGATATTTCTGCTGATCTAATAATGGAAGTCAGGCAAGCTGCCCGACTGATCAGAGCTGTGTTTAAAAACTTTGATCAGTGCAATTATTTGTGAAATAAGCCATGTTATTTTACACTGTTCAGAAGAAAATAAATTATATTCCTATAGTGTTGAAAAATAATACAAAGGATAGATCTGACAATTGAAGGTTCAGGGTAGATTTTATACTTTTTAGGTAAGGTGCTTGTCATAACATGCATTTTTAATAAGTTAACCTATCCATGTACTCCAGCAATGCTGCCTGACCTGCTGAATTACTCTAATACTTTGTGTCATTTTGTGTATTTTTAATGTTAATTCTTCAAGTGGAACAATTTACACAACTTTCAGCCATGTTTAACTTTTAGGTTATGTTAAAGGGCCATTCTTTGGAAAGTGAATCAAAATACCACAGACATGACCAGATGGCATCACATAAAGAAATGCATTAAACAATTATTGTAAGAGATTAATCTTATTCATTGCTATGTTCCTACCTACAGAACTATAATGCATGTCTGCTAAAGATATTAACATTCTAGTTTTTTAAAATTCACAGAGTTTGCATTGTACAGACGTTGTTTAAACGGACATGTAGAAATATATTTTGGGGAGATTTGGGTTGGGTTTCAGAATGAAACTCCAAGATATGACCATGTCCCGCCATGAAGGTGGTTGTCAGAAATTGCAGCAGGATCTTGATTAGTTGTTCAGGTGGGCGGAGGAATGGTTGATAAAATTTTACAGAGAAATGTGAAGTGTTGCATTTTGGGAGCACAAACATGGATAGAACCAAAGATCCCGTTACTATAAAATCAACTCAAACCCAGCTTATGAGCCATTAAAAAGACATGATTTAAAAAAGAAAATTACCAGTCAAATTTTATTCTTTAACAAGTATTAACAGAATTATGAATCTAGCCCTATATCACACACACAAACTGTCCCCCCCGCAACGTTGATTACACTGCGAGTCGGGTCGGTTCCAGTTACTGAAATGGACGAAAAAAATGCCCATGTTCCTCTCCGTTGCGTACTACACGTCAGCCCATTGCATTTCGCAGGAGTGGCCTATCTTGCTCCGCTATAGGATCTTTGGATAGAACCCACACAGTAAATTGAGGACATTGCTATTTTAAAATGAAAATGCTCACCGAGGAAGAAATGTTTAAATTCGCAAATTTGATAATCCGGGATTATTTACAATTAATTGAATTGCATGCGAATCTGAAGAAGGGTCCCGACCAGAAACGTAATCTATCCACGTTCTCCAGAGTTGCGGTCTGACCCGCTGAGTCACTTACTCCAGCACTTTGTGCCTTTCCTGGATAAACAATCATCTGCAGTTTTAAAGAAGGAACTGCAGATGCTGGAGAATCAAGGGTACACAAAAAGCTGGAGAAACTCAGCGGGTGCAGCAGCATCTAAGGAGCGAAGGAGATAGGCGACGTTTCGGGTCGAGACCCTTCTTCAGACTGTGGTTCTGCATTGCTCGCTGCATCGTTGAAAGCAAAGATCCTGTAGCAATAGGACCATTGGTTGAAAGGCTATGGTTGAAGTGACGTAACAGGAGCGATAATTTCCTGTTCTATTTACCAAGGATGCAGATCATGGGGTGCAAGAGTTTCTTGAGTTTTATTTGCCTTACCGGGTATTTATGCCCCAGGGCTTTCTGCGATGGCCCTTACCAACCGAACTGGAAGAGTCTTGACAGCAGGCCTTTGCCCAGCTGGTACGATGAGAGCAAGTTTGGGATTTTCATCCACTGGGGAGTGTTTTCCGTGCCCAGCTTCGGCAGCGAGTGGTTCTGGTGGAACTGGAAGGGTAGGAGGGAATTTAACTATGTGGCGTTTATGGAACAGAACTACCCACCGGGGTTCGAATACAGCGAGTTCGCTCCAGAATTCACCGCCACCTTCTTCAACCCGGATCAATGGGCGGAACTGTTCGAGGAATCCGGAGCTAGGTTCGTGAAAAGCGCAGCCAAAGCCGAGCAAATGTCAGCAGCCACCGAGTTTCAGTGTCGAGAAAGGGTAGATTTGGTGTAGACATGTCTTTATTGATAAAAAGATGGGTGACTACAGATGTCAGTCTGAAGAAGGGTCTCGACCCGAAACGTCCCCCATTCCTTCTCTGCAGAGATGCTGCATGCCCCGCAGAGTTACTCCAGCTTTTTGTATCTATTTTTGACTAGAGAAGTGTTTTGTTCGGACTGGACAATGTCGCCAATGTTACATTTACAGTATTGCTGAGTTTAAATAATTAGGCCGAGCTTCACGTGATCTCTCGTTCATGTGACCGGTCACATGACAACCGCCAGCATCAGCTGCTGAAACCAAAGATCTTAAACGAGCAGAACTGAGACCGGCCAGGGTAGTGGTGCAGACTTTGGCACTTAGCCAGATATGCTGCTGTCCCGCTGAGTTACTCCAGCATTTTGTGTCTATGTTGGGTGTAAACTAGCATCTGCAGTTCCTTCCTGCACCTTTCCCTGTTTAGTTTTGGTAGTGTCACGTGTCCATGGATACAGTGAAAAACTTTGTTTAACGTGCAATCCATGAAGGGGTTCCCCACAAAACCTCCCTCCCCCTCCCTTCCCCCATGTGCCCCACCTACCTCCCACCTATTTCTCCCACCCCTCATGTGACTTTCCTCCCACTAGCTTTGCAACTTCCAACTCTTATATCTGACCTCTGTTCCAACCGTCTATCAAACTCCGCTCCTTGAATGTCTATCTATTACCTGTTCTGCTTTGCCCTGCCTCTCCCATCTTATCGCTTTTTTCTCCCCACCCCCACTCTACAACAGTCTGAATAAGCGTCTTAACCCGAAACGTCACTATCCATGTTTTCCAACAATACTGCCTGACCCGCCTACCTTACTCCAGCACTAAGTCTCCTTTCGGTCAGAACATGTGTTGAACCTGGCATTGCCGATAATTTATCTCAACACCTATTCTGAGAACGAGAAGGAAGGGGCAATGGGGTTGAATGGCTGAGGTAGTGCAAGTGTGACACAAGGAAGTGCAGCTGCTGGAATCTTGAGCAAAACACAAAGTGCTGGAGAAACTCAGCGGGTCAGGTAGCATCTGTGGAGCAAATGGATATGCATTGTTTCAGGTCAAAATCATTTTTCAGTGTAGAGTGCACAGGGTGGTGCCCCCATTAAATATGTGTCAAGCGTAGTTTTTTAACTAACTTTCAGTGGTTTTGGCTCAATTGTTAAAAGAAAATGTGAATGAGCATGAATTATTTATTCAGAACATTATTGGAAGTTGTCCTCTAATCAGAATTAGAAATCTGAAACACAAAGAGAATGCAGAAACACACTGTTCGTTCAGTTTCCTCTGGAAAGACACATTTCAGAGACGTCTTATCAATGTTCAAGCACTTTTGATGGCTCATCCCAATGAATTTGGGTAGCATTATGGCATAGCTATGAGAGGGTGTATTGGTAGAGCTACTGCTTTAAAGTGCCAGGGTCCTAGGCTCAATCCTGAGTATGGGTGCTGTCTGTATGGAGTTTGTAATTTCTCCCTGTGACTGAGTGGATTTTCTAAGGGTGCTCATCCCATATTCCAAAGATGTGCGGGTTTGTTGGTTAATTGGGTTCTGTAAGTTCTACTTAGTTTGTAGGATACAACTAGTGTACGGTTGATCAGCAATCACCGCAGACTCAGTGTGTAAACTTGAAAACTTGTGAATAGGTAACCTTCACAGTACATCTAAATTAAAAGCACACTAAATGTTCACACGTTTCACTTTATAGACGCTTTTAAATGGCAAGCTCGAACTGCAAGCATTGGTCTGTGTTTTAGCTCAAATAAAGATGACTTGCAGATATATCTAAGAGTTACTTGCCTTTTGGCCTTGGTTGTTAATGACTAATTGTTTTCCTGTGGTTTATATTTTCAGATATGTGGTGCTGACAACAAAACACCACGAAGGGTTCACAAACTGGGGATCACCAGTGTCCTGGAACTGGAACTCCATTGACACAGGACCACATCGAGATCTAGTGGGTGATCTGGCAGCTGCTGTTCGTAGACGGTCTGTATTTAATATTATGTATTTGGGGAAGATTCACTGTATTTATAATTGCCCTGGTCTATACAGACAAATGAAGCTCATAATAATTAGACAGAATCTGTTTCCACTGCTACCTTCGGCAGCATATTCCAGATTCTAATCCCTCGCCTGTTTGGTTGGTTTGCCGATAGCATTTATTATTGCCTCCCCATTTCCTGATCTTTCTGCCAATGAGAATCATTTATTTCTATCAATTCTCACCTGCTAGAGTGCAGTCCTGAACTCCCATCTATCTCATTGGAGACCTTAGAACTATCTTTAATCGAACTTTACCCTGTATTTGAATGCTGTGGACGGATTGATTATAATTATGTAAAATCTTGTCATTGACTGGATAACATGCAACAAAACATGGGCCATTTTTAACCATGCACAACAGTTATGTAACAGAAACTTTGACATTCCAACTGAATTTAATATTTCAAAATTGTTGTTCTTTTGCAATAGGAAGTTATATTATGGAGTGTACCATTCTCTCTTTGAGTGGTTTAACCCTCTTTACTTGTATGACAAGCTAAACAAATTCAAGACCCAGAAATTTGTTATGGAAAAAACTTTACCAGAACTCTACGATCTGGTCACAAGGTAATGCCATATGATAGTTTTGCAATCTTTTGTTGTAAATGTTCTCATCACTAATAAACACACTTGATGTGCAGTGTCTCTTGTGTTATGCCTTTATCAGAGAGACCAGTAGATGGTGCTTTAACTTTGCACCTGGGATCTGAGTGTTTTGAAAATCAAACTAAAACTGCTTAGGATGGAAAAAGTTGCTAAAATTAGCAGGAATATTTCACTTGAAGGCAGCTAAACGGCTGTCCACTTTAAAAATATACTCTGGTGTAGCATGAATGGGTGAAAGCATCAAATTCTCCTTTATTTCCCCCAAAATAATTTCAGTTACATAATTCATTTGCTGCTTATATTTTAAACCTCGTAATATTGGTATTCCTATTACTATTACTGAAAGAATCTTGTGTTTTTAATGTTGCATTCAAACTAATTGAGATGATATAATTCCCTAGAGTAGAATTCCAAAAGAACCAATGTTAATATTAAGGCATTTTTAAAGAAGACAGTGTCATTCCTTGGTAAATGGAATCAGGTTTTTGCAGCACGAATGTCTAGAAATTATAGGAATTTTGTGTTTTGATAGATATAAACCTGATATAATCTGGTCAGATGGGGACTGGGAGGCACCAGATACTTACTGGAATTCCACTGGATTTCTCGCCTGGCTTTACAATGATAGCCCTGTCAAGGTATATATTAACAATATTCGCGATCCGTATCGATGATTATAATTTAACTATGATCAGTTTTCTCAGTTTTAATTTCTTTATTGGCCTATTTGGGATTAGGCTCATTTACCTGTTTTTTTTTGCTTCTGTGTTTAACAAGATATCATTTAAAGCTGTGTGGGAAGGAACTGCAGATGCTGGTTTACGCCAAAGATTGTTGGAACAACTCAGTGGGATAGGCAGCATCTCTGGAGGGAAAGAATGGTTGGGTCGAGGCCCTTCTTCAGCTATTCATTTAAAGCTGTTGGCTTTACAATGAACTGAATTGTTTGAACAATTCCCCTAACATACAATTGATTGACTGTGTTTTCCCCCCCACATTTTGATCAACATAGTCATGGGCTTTAGTTGTGGGAGAGTCTGTAGATCATGTCAAGCTGCATGACGGAGCTGCGACTTCACCTTATTTAAACATGTTGGGTCATTTACAAACACCAACTCGAAATGTGCGCAGTATCTTATGTGATGAAGCAGTTAGGTGTTGTGTTTACCAACTTTATATTGTTTGAGCTTTTAAAAGTTTGTTTTAAATTGATGGAATTACCTTCTTAAAATATCTTATCTACTTTTGTTCACAATTCTCACTTCAAATCTAATTATTCTCTACCCACACTAATCTGATTATCTAAGTACTCTGGGTTGGCTAGCTTGATTGCTTTCATATTGGATCTTTTCATTTTATGCTCTGTTCATTTATTGCAGCATATATTTTATTGACCTCCCAGGTATACTTGACAAAGTTGCACTATTTTTTGTTCTTTCTTTTCCACTAAATTTAATTTCATCGTGTGGATACTTTCCAGCACATTTTATGGTATGTAGACAAATGTATTTAAATAATTCCAGTCCCCTGCATATTGATTCTGCTGGTAATAAAATTGTGTTTCCTGTGATGCCCTGTCCATAATAATCCTTTACTGAATATCACTAATTTCCTTGTTGTTTTGAGACCTTGCTTTGTGTTGACCTGCTAGCATGTTTCTTACATTATCCACAACGGTGCTGTAAAGTGCTTGGTAACATGGTGTGGTTGTAAAACTGCTATCTAAATACAAGTCTAAAAAATATATAATTTCTGTTACTAGGATACTGTGGTAACTAATGACCGCTGGGGAGTTGGCTGTGCTTGTAAACATGGTGGCTTCTACAACTGCCAAGACAAATACAGTCCCAGTAAACTACAGAACCATAAATGGGAGATGTGCACCTCCGTCGACAAAAGGTCATGGGGATATCGCAGAAATATGATGATGAGTGACGTGATGGATCTGCCATCCCTTCTCACTGTATGTACTCCAGGTTAATCAATATGGTATATCACTGGAATAAAAATGAGTCCAGGCAAAAGTGCATTGGGATAACTTTCTCAGCAAACAAATGGAAACAGAGATCAGATAGTTTCCTACTTGTGTCTCAATCAGTAGTGGACATAACAATTGACCCATGTGCCACTGACTTTGAGCTGGATGTTTCTGATCCCAGTGCAGGGATGCTGTGTTCCACTGTTAAGCTTACCAATAAATAGCCAGAAATATTAGTATTCAATCAGGACACTGTAAAATGTGTTCAGTCCAGCTGTAACAGTGTAAAGCCATTCCGTACATTTTAGTGGGTAGGTTTGCATTGAATCAATGTCTTTCAAGCAGATATGTATGGAGATAATGAAGTCGCAGTTTCTGCAAGACTTCCATTAAATGATGGTGCTTTTAGTTAGATGAATGCAAGGAATTTTCAAATAATTGGACATTTTTTACAAAGTATTTTTATGTGATGGGGTGGATGCTTAAAGCTAGTTAATCATGTGCAAATACTACTATTTATTTAGCAAACTGGGGTGATATGCACAGTAGTAATCCAGTAGGTTCTCTGGGATGGTGTTGAGAAATTGTGCAAAAATATAATGGTCCTTTGTTGTTATGAGGCCTGGAATTGGAATCGGAACTGTGGTATTGGTGATTATTGCAAAATCTCTCTCTTTCTGGCAGAATTTACTGGATACTATCGCTTATGGTGGCAACTTCCTGCTCAACATCGGTCCAACGAAAGACGGCACCATACCTCCTATTTTTGAGGAAAGGTTGCGTGGCCTGGGACAGTGGTTGCGTGTTAATGGTGAAGCAATTTATGCATCAACACCATGGAGAGTTCAGAAAGAGAACTCTACAAATATAATATGGTAATATCCATCAGGTTTAAATGTAGCAACTATTTATTTTCACTTTGCACCATTCTTTATTCCTATGTTCGGTTACTTCATGTTTAAAGATGGGAGGCAAGATGGTGCAATGATTAGTACTGCTGCCTCAGCTCCAGGGATCTGGAATTGATCGTGACCTCGGGTGCTGTCTTGAGTGGAGTTTGCCCGTTCTCTCTGTGACCATTTTCTTTCCTCCCTCATCCCAAAGAGATACTGGTAGATTAATTGGTCACTGTAAATTACCCCATAGTTCAGGTAAATGGCAAAATGATTAAAGGGGAGTTGATTGATTGAAAGATAATGCATAGAAACAGGCTCCAACTGAGTCCATACTAACCACCGATCACCTGTTCACACTAATTCTGTTTTTCCACTTTTGCACCCATTTCCTATGCATTGGGGCAATTTATAGACACAAATTAACCTACAAACCCTCATGTCTTTGGGATGTGGGAGGAAACCCATGAGGTCACAGGAAACTTCTGCTCATTTACTTTGCGGGATTTTTAAAAATAGATTCAGCTTCAAGTCTATAGGATGAAAACTTGGAAGACTCCTGAATTACTTCCTGAGGTGAAAGTTGAATCTACTCCATTTTGCTGGAGCGCTTCAGTTAATCACCAATTTTCGAATCTTAAATATAAATTAACCTGATGTCAGGGGGCTCAGTTTCATCATTTTTTTTTAGTTTTAAGAAAATATCCTTTAGCAGTCCAGCTTTTGGATATTGCCTGAGTGTTAGGACTGTGGGGAGATACCACTGTTCACTCCTCTAATGATAGATAAAATCGGAATCCAGCAGAAATGGTGCTGGGTAGTGAAGTTATTGTAAAATTAAAGCATAAAATGCTGGAAAAGCTCAGCAGGTTCAGCTGCATCTGTGAAAGGAGAAATGGTCGATGTTTCAGATCTGTCATCCTTTGTTGGAATTGAATTCATTGTAATGTCTTGGGAGGGGGGGTGGGGGGAAGGATATGTTATCTATTGAAAGTTCAGTGTTCATTTTGACAACTTACGATAATTTAATGAGGACTGAATAATTGGAGAAGTGTAGAATTGCTTGAAATACAGAAGAATGAAGTGGATCAGTCACTTGAACCAGATCATGGCAGCATTTATACCCTACTTGGATCAGACTGCAAGAGGGCACTTAACAGTAGCTATAGAACTAGTCTCATGCCCAATGTTTTGTAAGAATATACTTAATACTATCACAATTATATTCACACAACATAATTTGATAATTGGTGGAGATTTAAATTGTACATCAGATTCCTATCTCGTTAGATCAACAAGACAAAGAAAAGCAAAATCCAAAACAAGTGAATTATTAAACTCATATATTAATACCACCAATATCAAGGATGTTTGGAGAATTGAAAATCCATCCGGAAGGGAATACTCATTTTACTCTTCAGTACATAAAACTTATTCAAGGATAGACTACTTTTTAGTAGATTCTAAACTCATCCCATTTACTTATAATTCAAAATATCATAATATTATAATTTCGGATCATGCTTCTTTAACATTCATGATCAAACTAAGTGGTATGACTGACAAGCAGATACAATGGAGACTTAATCCTCAAATTTTAAATGATAAAGCATGCTATGAATATCTTATCAAACAGATAAATATGTTTTTTGAGACACATGACTGCCCTGAAATTTCTGCCTCCCTTCTTTGGGAAACATTTAAAGCATTTATACGAGGAGCGTTAATCTCCGCACAAGCCTTTCGTAATAAAGAGAACCGCGCCAAACAACTGGTATTGGAAATGGAAATAAGGCAATTAGATATGGAAAATGCAATCGCGCCTTCTATAATAATACATAATAAAATTGCTGTACTCAAATATAAGTTAAACCAAATATACTCAGACCAATTCATAAAATTTTATCAAAAGACTGAACAGCTACACTTTGAATTTGGTGATAAACCACAAAAATTACTGGCACGCCAACTCCGGAAACAGGAAGGGGGAAAAAACAATATATAAAATTAAATCAGGTACGGGAGAAATATTAACACTACCCAAGGATATTAATGATAGATTCTCTCAATACCATCAAACACTTTATTCAACCAAAACGGCAGGGGGTTCTGTAGGAATGGAATTATTCTGACAGAATTGTAACCTTACTGGTTTAGATTTGAAAGGGGGAATTATTAGGGGCCGAAATATCAGAAAGAAATTGAGGAATCTATTCATTCTTTAAAAAATGGAAAGGCCGCTGGACCAGATGGTTTAAATAGTGAATTTTATAAAAAAATTCATGACTTGATCTCGCCACGCCTACAGACATTATATACTCAAGCATTCATGCAACAGAAACTCCCAGAAACTTTAAATGAATCAACTATAATACTTATTCCAAAAACGGATAAGGACCTTGAAGATCCAGGTTCATACAGAGCAATTGCTCTATTAAACATCGATCAGAAAATTTTAACCAAAATTTTAGCACACGGATTAAGCTTAGTGATTTATAAATGAATACACCCCGATCAAACTGGCTTTATTCCAAAACGTTATTCATGTTATAATCTGAGACGATTATTCAACATTATATACTCAAATCGAATAGCTAATGAAGACTTAGCAGTCATCTCGCTAGACGCTGAGAAAGCATTCGATCAAACTGAATGGCCCTATTTATTTTCGGTGATGGAAAAAATTCAAATAGGTGAGAAGTTTTGTACATGGGTTAAGTTTTTATATACCAATCCAACAGCCAGAATAATGACAAATCAAATGTTATTAAAAAAATTGATTTATCTAAAGGTTGTAGACAAGGATGCCCGTTATCACCGTTACTATTCGCCCTTGTTATAGAACCACTAGCAGAAAGAATTCGAGCTCATCCAGAAATATATGGATATAATACTAAAAATACAGTTAATAAAATTTCTCTATATGCAGATGATGTATTACTATATATTACAAATCCAGAAATTAGCATCCCTAACCTGTTAAATCTTATAACTCAATTTGATTTATTCTCGGGATATAGAATCAACTGGAAGAAGAGTGAGATTATGCCAATAATGGAACCTAATTTATATATATTGCAACAATCACCTTTTAAAATAGTGAATGAAAAATTTAAATACTTAGGAATCTATGTGACCAAGAAATATACTTCTTTATTTAAATCAAATTTCGTGCCTTTACTTAATAAATTGCATAAGAATATTCAATATTGGAAAACACTTCCTATTTCAATGCTCGGTAAAATTAATGCAATTAAAATGATTTTCCTTCCTCAACTTCTATACCTCTTCCAATCAATTCCAATATACCTCCCTAAAAATGTCTTTTAAAAAATTGACTCTATTGTAACAAGTTTTATTTGGAATTATAAGAATCACAGAATAAGTAAAAAACACTTATGTAAACCTAAGACGCATGGAGGATTAGTCTTACCAAATTTCTTATTTTATTTCTGGGCAGTCAATGTCAAAAACTTAAATTTCTGCTTGGAAGATATGGATCAACAACCAGACTGGTTAAAGATGGAAAAGGAGGATTGTCTGCCATTTGAAATTGGCCCGATTTTCCTAACCCCTACAAAATTGAATAAAAAGATCTATAGTGAAAATCCAATAATACACAGCGGTATTCGAATTTGGAAACAAATAAAAAAGACATTAAATTGGATAATTTATCACTTTCGCTCTCTACAACAGAATTATGGATTACATTCAAATAATTTTTTTAGATATTTACAATTGAAAGATTATGTTAAATCACATACACAAGAATACAGAATTAGAGAGCCAGAGATTCTAGATGAATGTTTGAATAAACATCCCAACAGTCAAATTAATATCATATATTTTATAATATTCTGTTAGATAGCGAGAATCCGTCGACGGAATCACATAGACAAGCATGGGAAAATGAATTAGTTCAACCCATAACGAAAGATATTTGGGATGAAAGTCTACAACATATACATCAATGTTCGTTAAACGCCAGACATTCTTTAATACAATTTAAAATATTACACAGATTGCATTATTCTAAAACAAAATTAAATAGAATTTTTCCTAATATCTCTCCTATCTGCGATAAATGTCAATACTCTGAGGCTAATTTAACCCATACCTTTGTAAATTGCATAAAAATTAAAACATTTTGGGTGGATATTTTTAAAATTATTTCCGTAGTGGTTAATATTCAACTGGATCCCGATCCTAAATTAATAATATTGGGCATATCTGAACAATACCTAAAACTGACAATAAACCAAAGAAATTTCCTGGATTATAGTATAATAACTGGGGAAAAACTAATATTAAAATTTTGGAAAAACCCTGCATCCCCTACAATTAAAATGTGGATTATGGAGATGTCGGAGACCTTAAATCTGGAAAGAAAATTAGATTTATCTTAATTGACAAACCAGAATTATTTATTAGAATATGGTTGCCGTTCATAGATTATTTGAAGGGGTAGAATGGGCCAGCGCTGAGGCTTGACGGAAGCTTGAACCCAGGACTAGACGAATAGTTTTGTTTTCTTACCTACGGACCTATCTCCTAAGTTGTATTATGGATAGTTTATTTTATGTTTCTAAGTTTTTTTTTTCTTTTTCTTTATTTTTTCTATCTATTAAAAAAATAAATAATTAGAGTTAATGTTAATATGTAACCGATAAATGTAGACTCCTGCTACATTGGTAGTGGAGTCCTTGGAATCCTTAATATTTAATATGTAACCGTTTAACAAAGTTTGTAATGGTTTGGACTAGGATATGTACATGCCTCTAATCAAAGTTAACTACAAATAAAAAGAACTAGTCTCATGCCGTGAGCTTGCTGCTAATGCTTCACTAATGTTTCACAGAAGACTCTTAGGTCATAAGCGATAGGAGCAGAATTAGGAGATTCATCCCCACAAGTCTACTCCGCCATTCAATCATAGAAACATAGAAAATAGGTGCAGGAGTAGGCCATTTGGCCCTTCGAGCCTGCACCGCCATTCAATATCATTATGGCTGATCATTTCAACTCAGTATCCTGTACCTGCCTTCTCTCCATACCCCAGATCCCTTTAGCCACAAGGGCCACATCTAACTCCCTCTTAAATATAGCCAATGAACTGGCCTCAACTACCTTCTGTGGCAGAGAATTCCAGTGACTCACCACTCTCTGTGTGAAAAATGTTTTCCTCGTCTCGGTCCTAAAGGAATTCCCCCTTATCCTTAAACTGTGACCCCTTGTTCTGGACCTTCCCAACATCGGGAACAATCTTCCCGCATCTAGCCTGTCCAACCCCTTAAGAATTTTGTAAGTTTCCATAGGATCCCCCCTCAATCTTCTACATTCTAGCGAGTACAAGCCGAATGATGTACAAGAGTACATGGGTGATCGATCTCTCCCTCCTAACCCCATTCTCCTGCCTTCATTCCATAACCGCTGACACCCGTACTAAACAAGAATCTATCTATCTCTGCCTTAAAAATATCAATTGACTTGGCCTCTACAGCCTTCTGTGGCAAGCAGTGTTTTAATTCACTGCTCACCTTTGCATTCTGCTCTTTTCTTCCTTCCAGGTACACCAGTAAAGGATCCTCAGTTTATGGAATATTTACAAAGTGGCCCATTGATAACATCCTACAACTGGAATCGCCAAAGACCTTACCAAACACCACTGTAAGTATATAGAACTTGTTTCATTCCCATCCAACCTCTTGGTCTTTACCCAACCTTTCACAGTTGTCTCCAATGATTTCAGTCTGTTCCAATTGACAGTCATCATCAAATCTGTTTGCTTTTGCCCTGGTTTTCATGGTTGCTAATTGTACAGACATTATTTAAGTTTGGTAATAGTTGTCCTAAGATTGAAAATAACACAAATGTATACTTAATTTTCTTCCTTTAACCCCTCCTGTTCCTTTTTATTAAATTACCCGACATTTGCTACTGTATTTTTATTCTTCAGTCATGTTCCTTGTCATTCTGAGTCTTCTTTTTTTTTTTTCCAATATTATGTCTGGGATATCTTTTAGAAGTTTCATATTTGTTAAGTATCAGAAAACAATTTATTTTGCTTAAGGAAATTATAATATATCCTCCTATGTTTAAGGATATTCTAGTCTGAGAGCTCCCTCATGCTTTCTCTACTTGGACTTCTCTGCCCATTCACTGGTAACAAAAGCATAAATCGATAGTCATTCTGCCACTTATAGTACTCTCAGAAATTACCTGCAGGGCACCTCATGCTATTGTGGGCAATCCAATATCCTCTAGAATCATCGCTTGCTGCTCACAATGGTTTGTAGTCCACAGTTAGATATTCTTTACTCCTTCGTCATTTTCTGAAATTTCTAGCTTCATCTTTTATTTATTCTAGATATTTCAATATCCCAGGATTAATCTACTTTATTCAGGTTGCATGCTTGGCTTGTCCTGGAATATAACACAACCAATAAAACTGTAAAAATCCCCAATTAACTTTCCACTTCCTTCATCTCAATATTTTTTCAGCTTTTTCCTCATCAATTTGTCTTTTTTATATTGCTCTCTTGACAGTTCTTTTTTCACTCATCTTTATCCTTCCATAACTATACTTAATTTATACTTAAATTGTTATGATCATAAAGTGCAAATTAGACCCTTAGACTTTATGATCATAAAGTGCAATTTAGTTTTTCCTCAACTTCTTTTAAAATAATGTTTGGCAATTTATTCCAAGGCTGTTTGAGAAAAGGATCTTGCAATAAATCATCTCACAAATACTACTTGTCCCCCAAGTCTAGATTGATGACAAAAGTTAACATTTATTGCAACTGAAGTCATACCATGCAGTACATCAAGCTTCATTCTATCATGTTGATGTTTGCGATGTCTGTCATGCCAGACGCAGGTCCATGCAAGAGGGTCTTGTGTCAGGTTCCAGGACTTTCCTCTGTCGCCTTTTCTGATTTAGTGGCACCGCTCTTGAATCTCCCAGAAGCTTGGAAAAACCTACATATTTCTACATTTCAATTCTGCAGCCAGGCTTCAGATTTGGATTAATTTGTAATATGCACCAGGGTGCAATGGAATTCCTAGTTTGCATGACGTTTATGGTAAACAGTAGACATGGTGATGATAAATACAAAAACAAATGCAAAACAGCAGAATGGTGCAGATTGTAGTGCAATCTGAAGTATTGCAAATATTACAAAAGTGCGTTAATGGAATAAGGCAAAGTTATGAGTAAAGGTACATGACAGCACCTATTGGAAGTGGTTGATTAATTCTCAAGTATGTTACGGTGAAGAAACTGTACTTCAGGCTTTTGAGCTCCTAAGTCATCTCCAAGAAGGTAGAGTAAAGGGAATGGCCAGAGTAACAAGCATCCTTCACTTCCAACTTCCTGATACTAATGTACCATGAAGATGGGCTGGGTTGAAGGAAGTGATAGGCCTATAGTCTATATATAGTCTACAGTGATAGAATTGGCTGTGTTCACCACTCTGCAGGATAATGTGGTCAAGAGGAAAACAGTTGTCACTGGACTGAGATGCATCCTATGAATTGTTCTCGTTTCATGCTCTTGTGCTATCTCTCCAGGTGACAATGTTGGGAATCCCAAAACCTTTGAAATGGAAGACTTCTCCCACCAAAGGCCTTCTCATCTCCCTGTCCCCTCTTTCTACATTTACTGCTCCCTCAAAAAATGGCTGGACAGTGAAAATGGAAGGTGTTTCATAATCAGCAAAAAATTGAGTTCTACGGCAAATGACAAAGGAATGTATTTTATAATTCTAAAAGTGATTAAAGAACATGATTAAACTATTAATAATTTTCGCATGAAAATTATACATTGAACGAAATGTGATAAAATGGAGATTAAATAATTTTATAAATCAAAGCACATTACCCGACAACTCAGTACAATGTAAGGTGAAAAAAACCTATCTAAAGTAGAAATCTTTGACCATAAACTCCATATGTTGAGGTTGAATGAGCTATGCTGTGACTTTTATACTTTCATAATTTTGTATTGCTTCACATGACTTGGGAATTTTTTTTAAAGTGCTACCTGGGAAAGATCCATGATCGAACTTGAGTTTTAAGCAGTTTTATAAAGGTTGCTTTGGATCAAAAAAATCCACGTTGTTAACGCCAGAAATCAAAGTAATACCAGTAGTTATTACTGGTTATTTACAATTTTATTGAAAATAAACTTGATGTACAAACTTCTGCAATAATCGGATCAAATATTTTTACTGAACAGAAGATTATTAAAAACTTACTTGATTTTTTAGGATTTTAAAATTAATCCTTCAATTGCTGCTTTCCAAAATTACACATGGGCCGTGCAGAGAATCATACCTGCAATATGGCCATGGTGTTTCTGGGTATATGTTGTTTCCAAGAACACTGATGGCACTCATAGAGGGTGGCTTTCTCTGCCAACTTATATATTACAGGTTTGCTTTGGAAATAAGGAAGATGTGTAACTATTTCAATGCCTTTCTTTTTAATGGGGCTTTCTACATCAGTTGCTGATTTGTGTAAATACTGCAGTTTGACTTTATTTGATGTGGTCACAGTAAATAAACAGCTGTCCTATAAACATGCAATTTGTTATTTGCTGTTATATTGATCTTGTTCAGAAACTCTGTTAATGTGATCCCTAATAACGAGTAAGCAATAATGTTTTGTTTCTGCTACACACAAACACATATTGAGTCATTGAGTAATAGAGCATCTTGGCCCAAATGTCTTTGAAACATTCTTATCCGTGTACCTCTCCAAATGACTTTAAATGTATTGTTACCTCAGTCAGGTAGCGCATTCCAAATGCTTTGTGTGAAGAAGCTGTCCTCTCAGGTTGCTATTACAATGCCCAGGACTTTGCCCACCTCTTGCGATTTCACACATGGACGACCACTTTGTCACACCTTTCACTTAATATAAAATCTCTTTGGATACTCCTTAATCTTATCTGCCAGCTATCTCCCGCCCCCCTTTTGCCTTCCTGGTTTCCTTCCCAAGCAAGTTACTCAATCCCCTAAACTCCTCCAAGAGTACTCTTGATCCCAGCTGCCTATACCTATACCATCTTACTCCTGCCAGCCATACCCTTTACTCTTAACAGTTACATGCATATCTTGAACTCTCAAACCCTCACTTAAACCCACTTGTTGACCAGCCATAACTATTTGTAAGCTAATGGAATTGTCAGAGTCAAGTGAAATTGACCGCCCTATTCATAATACTGGATAACTCGGACTAAAGATTGAAAATAATGTTTGTGATATTGTGGATGAGATGCCTCCAAGCAGCAGAAGATAAATTCAAAGAGGCATAATGCCCCAATCAGAGAGTATGCATGAGTTGAGATTTTGTTTTGGATTGTTTAGGTACTTTTAGCCCCATGAGAGAACTGGAAACATCAAAATCTGTTGGCCAGACAATAACCCGGCTGTAGGACTGAAGGCCTGTACTCTGGATCTAGCAGAGTTACAATGCTGGCATGTAGCTAACATGAAAAACAGTCCAAATAGGTTCTGCTCACACAAAAAAAAGTTAAACCTAGCTAATTAGTACCCGCAGGTCAAACACACAGGTCAAACACAGCTCCGCACATCCTCCCCTCTGGTCGCAAACGCGCACTGCAATTCGTGTCTGCGTGTTGGGAAAACCTTTGCATATTTATTTACAAAGAGTAAACTTGCCTACCAATTCTACCTCCAATTTTATGACTTTAATGCCCTCAGTTGGACTGCTCTTAATGAGTGAGATCAAGGGCCATTTCTCCTCATATTCAGAGATGGACTATTCACATATTTTCCAGCAAGAATCAAGAGCTGAAGTTGGAATCGTCATTTGTTTGGAAGTCACTGTTGTCCATTGCATAAATTTCTGATGACTGCTGCAACTGCTTCCATTGCATTGACACAGTAAACATTCTAAGGCATTTTGCAGGGGTTGTCCAAGTAAGTATAAAACCTTGTGAAGAGAAATTAGAGCTGGAAATGCAAATATTGCTCAAAATTTGCATATTTAGGTTGAAGAAAATGTCAGATATACAGAAGGAAAATAATAACTTGATACATACTATGAGTAAGTAAGATAATATAACTTCCAGTATCAGACATTTCAGCCTCTGTCGATTTTCAACCGTGTTAAATCTCAGTAATGTCCTGTTGTTATGATTCGTGTTTCTATTTGCATTATTTGCTGTGGTCATATGCAGATTTACAGCTACAGATATTTTCAATTTGGTTAAAGATCACACTGTCTGAATTTCTTTCTAAGGAGACTGTAATGTATTACGAAAGGTGAGATTCAAGTGTCCTTTCTGTACACATACTGTGAAGAAGAAATCTGACTTGAAGCGACATCTATGATCACATACAGGAGAGAGACCATATTATTGCAATTCCTGTGACAAGCGATTCACACGACTTGAGCATCTCCGCAACCACCAACTGCGTGTAAGCTCTTGCAGATTACTGAAGTTGATTTTTTTTTTGCAGCCGGCAGGAACTCAATATCCTGCTTGTGCTATATTTTCTGAAGCGTGGAAAAACACCTGTTGGACAATAATGTAAATAATAACGGGGAGGTGGCAGAAATATCAGCTGGTCCATACTGGCATTTTCTCTTGGATAACATCAAATGTGAATGTGAAACTCTTTTTCTGCCTCATGATCTGTTTTGGTGGTTTCCTTTATGATATTCACCTTTCTCCTTAATATGTATACAAGTAGCTCTACTTAACATTAAACATCAATTAAATCACAGACCATTTATGATTTAAAGGAATTTCTAAAACTTTTACAGTGGCTTGCAAAAGTATTCATATCCCTTGAACTTTTCTACATTTTGTCACGTTACAACCACAAACAAATGTATTTTATTGGAATTTTATGTGATAGACCAGCACAAAGTGGTGCATAATTGTGAAGTGGAAGGAAAATGATACATGGTTTCCAAATTTTATTACAAATAAAAAACTGAAAAGTGTGGCGTGCAAAAGTATTCACCTCCCCTGAGTCAATACTTTGTCGAACCACCTTTCACTGCAATTACAGCAGCAAGTCTTTTGAGGTATGTCTCTACCAGCTTTGCACATCTAGAGACTGAAATTTTTGCCCATTCTTCTTTGCAAAATAGCTCAAGCTCAGTCGGATTGGATGGAGAGCGTCCGTGAACAGCAATTTTCAAGTCTTGCCAGAGATTCTCAATTGGATTTAGGTCTGGACTTTGACTGGGCCATTCTAACACATGAATATGCTTTGATCTAAACCATTCCATTGTAGCTCTGGCTGTATGTTTAGGGTTGTTGTCCTGCTCGAAGGTGAACCTCCGCCCCAGTCTCAAGTCTTTTGCAGACTCGAACAGGTTTTCTTCCAAGATTGCCCTGTATTTGGCTCCATCCATCTTCCCATCAACTCTGACCAGCTTCCATATCCCTGCTGAAGAAAAGCATCCCCACAGCATGATGCTGCCACCAACATGTTTCACAGTGGTGATGGTGTGTTCAGAGTGATGTGCAGTGTTAGTTTTCCACCACACATAGCGTTTTGCATTTATGCCAAAAACTTCAATTTTGGTCTCATCAGACCAGAGCACCTTCCTCCACATGTTTGCTGCGTCCCCCACATGGCTTGTGGAAAACTGCAAACGGGACTTCTTATGGCTTTGTTTCAACAATGGCTTTCTTCTTGCCACTCTTCCATAAAGGCCCGATTTGTGGAGTGCACGACTGATAGTTGTCCTGTGGACAGAATCTCCCACCTGATTTGTGGATCTCTGCAGCTCCTCCAGAGTTACCATGGGCCTCTTGGCTGCTTCTCTGATCAATGCTCTCCTTGCCCGGCCTGTCAGTTTAGGTGGATGGCCATGTCTTGGTAGGTTTGCAGTTGTGCCATACTCTTTCCATTTTCGGATGATGGATTGAACAGTGCACCGTGAGATGTTCAAAGCTTGGGATATTTTTTTATAACCTAACCCTGCTTTAAACTTCTCCACAACTTGATCCCTGACCTGTCTGGTGTGTTCCTTGGGCTTCATGATGCCCAAGGAACATTGTTTGTTCAATAATGTTCTCTAACAAACCTCTGAGGCCTTCACAGAACAGCTGTATTTATACTGAGATTAGATTACACACAAGTGGACTCTATTTACTAATTAGGTGATTTCTGAAGGCAATTGGTTGCACTGGATTTCATTTAGGGGTATCAGAGTAAAGGGGGCTGAATACTTTTGCACGCCACACTTCTTAGTTTTTTATTTGTAAAAAGATTTGAAAACCATGTATAATTTTCCTTCCACTTCACAATTATGCGCCACTTTGTGTTGGTCTATCACATAAAATCCTAATAAAATACATTTATGTTTGTGGTTGTAACATGACAAAATGTGGAAAGGTTCAAGGGGTATGAATATTTTTGCAAGCCACTGTATATCTATTTGCCTGAATCTCTGAGCATCTTGCCTTAGTATCATAGTTGTGTCTCTTTATATTGTAAAAAGAATCTTTATGATTTAGCAGAGGTGCAAATGAACTTGAAGTACTGAGTCTTGATGTTGTTAGTTGGTACTGTCTGCCAGCATCGCAACAGGACTTTGCTTCCACATTTTCTTAAATTCATCATTTTATTCTCCTCAACATTCACAATGTGTCTATTGCTCTGATCATCAAGAGCAATGAGTTATATTTGTTCCTAATAATATTTAGATCCAATGAATTCTTATGAACCTATCGACTTAGATTCACATACAGACCATGATACAGAATTTCCGGAAAGTGACAAAGAGTCTGGCTGGATTTCTAGAGAGCCTGATGGCAAGACACTGAGTTCAGGGGGAGAAGATCCAGAAAGCTGCCAAGTTCATGCAGTACGAGATATCCTGGCTAACGAAGATGAACAGGTCTAAGTTTATGATACCGTTGAGAAGAGTGACTGAGGAAACATTCTGTGCTGAGTCATTTCTATTAAAGCAAAAAAAGTACAAGAGTTACCCTAGTGGTTCAAAATGTAAGTTGTATCAATTTGACATTTATTAAAGAGAAAATGGATGCACAGAATTGGAGTTAAGTTAATATCTTTGTTTCAGTCATGGTGTATAATGTTAATGTTAAAATGTATTTATGTTCAAATATTCACCATCATGTTGCTCTGGTGGAGAGCCATCCAGTGAGGGCCTATTGGATGAATGAGCTTCTGTACTGTATCCATTTCAACCTACTTTTATATACAACATTTTTTTTGCTCAAAATGGTCAACATGTATGCTTAAAAATCATTGAATCAGACATGAACAAAAATATAGAGCCCTTGTGTTTGAATCATTTTAGAAACGTAAAAAGGTCAAATAAAAGGAAAGATTTGATTATCATGTTAATTCAACTTGCGAAATGGTACTACTGGCAGAATTGATGACATTTATCCATCAACATTGTTACCTGGTTTTACTAGTGGATTTCAGGTATTTACAGGTGACGGAACATTTTCCATTGTACATGCTTATTATTGTCACAAAATTGACATTTTGTTTTCAGCGTATCCTCACTGTCTGCAGGTATTTTCACTGGGTATGAAACACTATTTTATTAGCGTTCTTTTTCAATATTTCATGGAGGGGTATTTCTGCTGATTTAATAATGGAAGTCAGGCAAGCTGCCTGTCTGATCAGAGCTGTGAAGTTAAAAACTTTGATCAATGTAATTATTTGTAAACTAAATAAATATTTGTGAAATAAGCCATGTTATTTTACACTGTTCAGAAGATAATAAATTATATTCCTATAGTGTTGAAAAATAATACAAAGGACAGATCTGACAGATGAAGGTTCAGGGTAGATTTTATGCTTTTTAGGTAAGGTGCTTGTCATAACATGCATTTTTAATAAGTTTTTTCCAAATTGCTGTATTACTTTATTACCAGGCAATGGGATGGAGTCAGTGTCAAGGGTACAGTTAGTGATAGAGGCTAAGGTTGGTTCTTTTCCAATATTTCATGGAGGGATATTTCTGCTGATCTAATAATGGAAGTCAGACAAGCTGCCTGACTGATCAGAGCTGTGAAGTTAAAAACTTTGATCAATGCAATTATTTGTGAAATAAGCCATGTTATTTTACACTGTTCAGAAGAAAATAAATTATATTCCTATAGTGTTGAAAAATAACACAAAGGACAGATCTGACAGATGAAGGTTCAGAATAGATTTTATACTTTTTAGGTAAGGTGCTTGTCATACCATGTATTTCTAATAAGTTAACCTATCCATGTTCTCCAGGAATGCTGCCTGACCTGCTGAGTTACTCTAATACTTTGTGTCATTTTGTGTATTTTTAATGTTAATTCTTTAAGTGGAACTATTTACACAACTTTCAGACACGTTTAACTTTTAGGTTATGTTAAAGGGCCATTCTTTGAAAAGTGAACCAAATTTCACACACGTGACCAGATGTCATCACACTAAGCATTACATTAAAACATTCTTGTAAGAGATTAATCTTATTCATTGCTATTTTCCTACCTACATAACTATAATGCTTGTCTGCTAAAGATATGGACATTCTAGCTTTTTAAAATTCACAAAGTTTGCATTGTACAAACATTTAAACAGACACATAGAAATATATTTTGGGGTTTTGGGTTAGGTTTCAGCAGGAAATTCTACAATATCCCAACTATTCTACAATAGAGCAAACATAGAAAATTGTTGCAGGAGGAGGCTATTCGACCCTTCGAGCCAGCATCGCCATTCATTGTGATCATCCACAACCAGTAACCCGTGCCTGCCTTCTCCCCATATCCCTTAATTCCGCTAGCCCCTAGAGCTCTATATAACTCCTTTTAAATTTCTGTGCCAGAGAATTCCACAAATTCACAACTCTCTGGGTGAAAAAGGTTTTTCTCTTCTCAGTTTTGAATGGCCTCCCCTTTATTCTTAGACTGTGGCTCCTGGTTCTGGACTCCCCCAACGTTGGGAACATTTTTCCTGCATCTAGCTTGTCCAGTTCTTTTATAATTTTATACGTTTCTATAAATTCCCCTCTCATCCTACTAAATTCCATTGAATACAAGCCCAGTCTTTCTAATCTTTCCTCATATGACAGTCCTGCCATGAAGATGGTTGTCAGAAATTGCAGCAGGATCTTGATCAGTTGGGCAGGTGGGCTGAGGAATGGTTGATGGAATTTAACAGAGAAATGTGAAGTGTTGCATTTTGGGAGCACAAACATGGGTAGAACTTACACAGTGAATGGTGGGGTTTGGGGAGTGTTGTATGGCAGAGGGATCTAGGAGTACAGGTGCATAGTTTGTTGAATGTGGCATCTTAGGCAGATAAGGTGGTCAACAAGGCTTTGGGCACATTGGCCTTCAACAGTCAGGGCATTGAGTATAGAAGCTGAAGTCCTGTTGCAGTTGTATAAGACATCGATGAGGCCGCATTTAGAGTATTGTGTTCAGTTTTATGAGGGCGTTGCCAGGACCTAAGGGCATGAGCAAAAGAGAGAGGTTGAGCAGGTTGGGACGGTATTCCTTGTAGTACAGGAAGATGAGCAGCGATCTTATAAAGCTGTACAAAATCATGATAGGAATAGATTGGGTAGATGCACACTCTCATGCCCAGTGCAGGGGAAATCAAGAACCAGAGGACATGGGTGAGGGGGGAAGATTTAATAGGAACGTGAGGAGAACCTTTTTAAGCAAAGGGTGGTAGGTGTATGGGACGAGTTGCCAGAGGAGATAGTTGACGCATGTACTATCGCAACATTTAAGAAACATTAAATGGTGCATGGATAGGGTAGGATTATAGGTACATGGATAGGATAGGATTAGAGGGATATCGGCCAAATGCAGGCAGGTGGGACGTATAGATGGGACACGTTGGCCAGTGTGGGCAAGTTGGGCCGCCATTCAGTATAGAAATGCTATGCATTCATGTTAAAATGTTTTAAGTTCAAAATATATTTCACGAATAATATATTCCAAAATAGTTTAACACCGAACATTAAAGCAACTTTCATAACAAATCGCATCATTCCTATTATCGTCATAACTTCACCAGTAATATTTACAAATCATAAAAAAGAGCATAAAGAAGCTGGAGTAACTCAGCGGGACAGGCAGCATCTCTGGAGAGAACGAATGGGTGACGTTTCGGGTCGAGACCCTTTTCAGACTGGAGGCTCCTTGAAGAGCATATCGTGAATGCTACTTATCGCAAAATGCGACAGCGTTTTGAATTTAAAAACAACTTTTAAAGGTAACCCTGAATTGAGGACATCGCTATTTTAACATGAAAATGCTCACCGAGGAAGAAATGTCTAAATCCACACATTTGATAAACAGGGATTATTTACAATTAATTGAATTGCATGCGAATCTGAAGAAGGGTCCCGACCAGAAACGTAATCTATCCACGTTCTCCAGAGTTGCGGTCTGACCCGCTGAGTCACTTACTCCAGCACTTTGTGCCTTTCCTGGATAAACATTCATCTGCAGTTCTTTGGTTCCGCATTGCTCGCTGCATCGTTGAAAGCAAAGATCCTGTAGCAATAGGACCATTGGTTGAAAGTCTATGGTTGAAGTGACGTAACAGGTGCGATAATTTCCTGTTCTATTTACAAAGGATGCAGATCATGGGGTGCAAGAGTTTCTTGAGTTTTATTTGCCTTACCGGGTATTTATGCCCCAGGGCTTTCTGCGATGGCCCTTACCAACCGAACTGGAAGAGTCTTGACAGCAGGCCTTTGCCCAGCTGGTACGATGAGAGCAAGTTTGGGATTTTCATCCACTGGGGAGTGTTTTCCGTGCCCAGCTTCGGCAGCGAGTGGTTCTGGTGGAACTGGAAGGGAAGGAGGGAATTTAACTATGTGGCGTTTATGGAACAGAACTACCCACCGGGGTTCGAATACAGCGAGTTCGCTCCAGAATTCACCGCCACCTTCTTCAACCCGGATCAATGGGCGGAACTGTTCGAGGAATCCGGAGCCAGGTTCGTGAAAAGCGCAGCCAAAGCCGAGCAAATGTCAGCAGCCACCGAGTTTCAGTGTCGAGAAAGGGTAGATTTGGTGTAGACATGTCTTTATTGATAAAAAGATGGGTGACTACAGATGTCAGTCTGAAGAAGGGTCTCGACCCGGAACTGCAGAGATTCGCCGCAGAGATGCTGCATGCCCCGCAGTTATTCTAGCTTTTTGTATATATTTTTGATTAGAGATGTATTTTGTCTGAAACCAAAGATCTTAAACGAGCAGAACTGAAACCGGCCAGGGTAGTGGTGCAGGATGAGTTGAACCAAAGCAGACTTTGGCACTTATCCAGAGATGTTGACTCTCGCTGAGTTACTCCAGCATTTTTTGTCTATCTTGGGTGTAAACCAGCATCTGCACAATTGTGTTTTGACCAAGTATTAATGACGCCGCGTTCCTTTGAATAAATTTCACAGCAGAATTTCTTAAAACCTTCTGCCATTCAAGGCTCCGGACCGCGAGCATGGGCTTCTTCTGTGCAGATACAGTCATACACCCACATTATTTTAAGAAACATAGAAACATAGAAAATAGGTGCAGGAGTAGGCCATTCGGCCCTTCGACCCTGCACCGTCATTCAATATGATCATGGCTGATCATCCAACTCAGTATCCTGTACCTGCCTTCTCTCCATACCCCCTGATCCCTTTAGCCATAAGGGCCACATCTAAATCCCTCTTAAATATAGTCAATGAACTGGCCTCAACTACCTTCTGTGGCAGAGAATTCCACAGATTCACCACTCTCTGTGTGAAAAATGTTTTTCTCATCTCGGTCCTAAAAGACTTCCCCCTTATCCATAAACTGTGACCCCTTGTTCTGGACTTCCCCAACATCGGGAACAATCTTCCTGCATCTAGCCTGTCCAACTCTTTAAGAAGTTTCTATAAGATCCCCCCTCAATCTAGCGCGTACAAGCCGAGTCTATTCAGTCTTTCTTCATATGAAAGGCCTGCCATCCCAGGAATCAGTCTGGCCATCCCAGGAATTAGTCTGCAACTGCAAATGCTGGGACAATCGATGATAGACAAAATTGCTGGAGAAACTCAGCGGGTGAGGCAGCATTTTTGTCTACCCACGTTACTTAGTCATTTGTACCCGTCATTTAGGGATATTATATGAATTTATAAAAAAGTTCATGTGTGTTTTCTCTCTCTCCTTTAAGGTTAGTTCATCAGCTTGCCGTTATTTGCTTCAGTTTTATTTAGTGTTATTTATCACGTTGTGGTTGTAGTTTTTGAATGATTTAAAGGTATCGGATTTTAAAAATTCATATAAATAGCGTTGCCTGAGCCCCAAATCCCTTCGGCTGTACCTGCAACTGAAGCTACGGGTGGATTAGTAGACCTTGAAGAGGCATTGACACTTTGTTTTTATGTAGAGGGGTAATAGAGAAGGGCTCCGGACCGCGAGCTCACTACTGAATGACACAGGACTGACTGAAAATCACACCCTTCCGATCAATTATTTCAGTATAAGCCTTTCTAGAGAACATGCTACTTTTTGCTTTGCCCATTTTCAAAATATAGAATTTTGAATTTGGCGTTTGATTGGTACAAGGAGACTACAAAGCTTGTTTTTTTTACACGCTGTAACTTTCTACATTTCTACTTCTGGGTATGTATGTGGCAATTATGGCTCGTGGAATTTTCTCCCACACTACTAGTTATATTTGTAACAACATATTTAGGTACGTGAAATTTTCGATCTTTCCCAACCCCTTAAAAAATGCTTGAAGAAGGGAACCGACCCTAAACGTCGCCTACCCATTCTTGATAGATGGACACAAAGTGCTGGAGTAACTCAGCGGGTCAGGCAGCATCTCTGGAGAGAAGGAATAGGTGACATTTTGGGTCGAGACCCTTCCTCGGACCCTGCATAGATCCAGTGCTGAGTTCTCCAGTACTTTATGTTTTGCTCTGAAAATAAATCCGTGGTCCGTTGAAGAAACAACACGATAGACCACTGGAAGTGCAAGTTGTGCTGTACACTTCATACTGTAGAACACATCATAATACACCTTGAGTGAATTAATGGGGTTAGATTATTTTTTGTTTAATTTGTTTGGTAGTATTAATCGATACCCACCCTATGTACCTTATATCAGATTTAAATTGGAATTCCGATTTTTTTTGTTTGTTTTCCGAGTTGACAATTTTTTGTGCCTGATTATTTGGCGGCCAATCAACCGCTGTCTCAAAGGGGATTGCGTCCAATCACCGACCAGTTTCCCTTAAAATTCCCATCCAATCAACAAATCGGTCTCCTCCCGTCCAATCAGCTGCTGTCTCCAAGGGCATTGTGTCAAATCACATAATGCGCTGGTCATTCGCAGTCTCTGTCTCTGGCATTGTGATCAATCATGGACCAGCTTTCCTTAAAATTTCAGTCCAATCAACAAATTGGTCGTGTTTAAGAAGGAGCTGCAGATGCTGGAAAATCAAAGGTAGAGAAATTCAGCGGGTGCAGCAGCATCTATGGAGTGAAGGAAATAGGCAACGTTTCGGGCCGAAAAACCCTTCTTTCTCCTGCCTCCAATCAGCCGCTGTATCCAAGGGCATTGTGTCCAATCACATAATGCAGTTTAATGGTAATTAGCAGCTACGGTAAAGGTTGGAAGCCAGTAGTGGTACGGAGAGTCAGACGAGAGCAGGAGAGATTAAGACGGTGTATAAACCACAGCGCCTTAGTGTACAATTTCATAATCTATATAATTAAAAGTCTAAACTTGACCACTTCCTGTTTGCACTGTACATTGATTTTAGAAAAAACGGTGCCACTTATGGCTGTGATTTTTGGCCATCTTACTCCGCTCATCAGGTGCAGAGGATGTTTCTCGAAGATGAAAAATAAAAGAGTTATTAATGTTTAAAAAATGTTGAGTTTCTCTCTCCTGTCAATCACGCCTTGAAAACCACGCCCCTTCTGGTGGGAGGGGGAAGGACTATAAAACCCGGAAGTGTGGGCGTGGCTCAGTCGCTGCAAGATATGAGAGAGAGAGGCCACGACTCTCAGTCTGAGCTGCGAATAACACTGAGCACATGACTACTACATGACTACTGTGGTTTTATGTGGTTTATTTGGAAACTGTGTTTGGAAGGAATAAATGTTTTTATGTGCCTCTGAACAGTGCCTCTGAACTGTGACTCTGAACTGTGCCGCTAATTGAAAATGTGCGGCCAACTTGAGCAAAACACAAAGTGCTGGAAAAACTCAGCGGGTCAGGCAGCATCTGTGGAGCAAATAACAATAGACAATAGGTGCAGGAGCAGGCCATTCGGCCCTTTGAGCCAGAACCGCCATTCAATGTGATCATGGCTGATCATCCCCAATCAGTATCCCGTTCCTGCCTTCGCCTCATATCCCCTGACTACGCTATCTTTAAGAGCCGTTTCTAGCTCTCTCTTGAAAGTATCCAGAGAACCGGCCTCCACCGCCCTCTGAGGCAGAGAATTCCACAGACTCACAACTCTCTGTGAGAAAAAGTGTTTCCTCGTCTCCGTTCTAAATGGGTTACCCCTTATTCTTAAACTGTGGCCCCTGGTTCTGGACTCCCCCATCACCAGGAACATGTTTCCTGCCTCTAGCATGTCCAAACCCATAACAATTTTATATGTTTCAATAAGATTTCCTCTCATCCTTCTAAACTCCAGAGTGTACAATCCCAGCCGCTCCATTCTCTCAGCATATTTCAGTCCTGCCAACCCAGGAATTAACCTTGTAAATCTACGCTGCACTCCCTCAATAGCAAGAATGTCCTTCCTCAAATTAGGGGACCAAAACTGCTCAGAATACTCCAGGTGTGGTCTCACTAGGGTCCTGTACAACTGCAGAAGGACCTCTTTGTTCCTATACTTGACTCTTCTTGTTATAAAGGCCAACATGCTATTCGCTTTCTTCACTGCCTGCTGTACCCGCATGCTTACTTTCATAGACTGATGAACAAGGACCCCCCAGATCCCGTTGTACTTCCCCTTTTCCCAACTTTACACCATTTAAATAGTAATTTGCCTTCCTGTTTTTGATACGCAGAGGAGAGCAGGAGAGATTAAAACAGTGTATAATCCATAGCACCTTGGTGTACAATTTCATAATATATACTAAATAACAGGCCTGACAGAATCTGGGGCTCATCAAAATTGTTCCCAATTGGGCCCCGCACCTCCTAAGGCCAGCCCTGACTTTCACAGAAATTGATATGCATTGTTTCAGGTCGGAACCCTTTTTCAGTGTAGAGTGCACAGGGTGGTGTCCCCATTCAATGTGTGTCAAGCGGGTGTTTTAACTAACTTTCAGTGGTTTTGGCTCCATTGTTAAAATAAAAGCTAATGAGCATGAATTATTTCTTCAGTACATTATTGGAAGTTGTGCCCTAACCAGAATTAGAAATCTGAAACATAAAGAGAATCGCAGAAACACACTGTTCGTCCAGTATCCTCTGGGAAGACAAAAGCCATTCAGAGACCTCTTATCAATGTTCAAGCACTTTTGATGGCTCATCCCAATGAATATGGGTAGCATAGTGGCAGAGCTATGAGAGCTCCTGCCTCATAGATCCAACAACTTAAATTCAATCCTATCTCTAGTGTTATCTGTGGAATTTGTATGTTCTCCTTTGTCTACATTTGTTTCTTGCGACAACCCAAAAGTATGCAGATTGGTACGTTAACTGTGGAGAGGAACTGGAACTTACAGCTGATGTTCAGTGAGGAGTGGAATCTGGGAGCAGGGAATGTATGGAGAATACAATGAGATAACGGAGAATAATTGGGTGCTTGATGGGCACTTAATGGACTGAATCTGTGTTGTATGACTCTAAATACATTGTATTTTCCCACAAATCTCATCCTAAAAGAAATTTATAATCGAGTTTCACTAGTAAACTAATATTTATTAATCTGGATGTGTGAAGGAAAATGGGGAACTGTTTCCAGAAGAATTCTGCGGTTATGTGGAATTGCATCTGAACCCAGAGACTTCATTAGCTTAATTTTGCATTTTATATATTGTTTATAAATGGTCTGTTCCATTGATGTATTAATGAGGTGACACAGTGGTGCATTGGTAGAGCTGCTGCTTTAAAGCGCCAGAGTCCTGGGCTCGATCCTGACTATGGGTGCTGTCTGTATGGAGTTTGTACTTTCTCCCTGTGACTGAGTGGATTTTCTATGGGCGCTCATCCCACATTCCAAAGACGTGCAGGTTTGTTGGTTAATTGGGTTCTGTAAACTCTCCTTAGTGTGTAGGATACAACTAATGTGCGATTGATTGCTGACTCGGCGGGCTGAAGGGCCTGTTTCCGTGCTGTGCTACTAAACTAAACAAAAAAGCTATTGTATGGATATAAGTTACATTTAATTAATGTATTGAAACATTTATGGCATTCACTACACAGATAATTATCAATGGATTCAAGATAATTAGGATTGCAATGTTTAGGATGTGATGACTGGCTTTTCCTGGTGAATGCATCTATGAGCAGAGCTGCCAACTCTCACGCATTGAACGTGTGAGACTCACGCATTCCGCCCAATTCTCAAGCTCTAACGCTGATCACAAAATTTCTCACGCTCTGTCAACGAGAATTTCAAAACTAATATCAATTGCTTGTGTGCGCGTCTGGTGACAAGACATCAGCATTCGTATTCACCATTATTCTTACTTGACCGAACTGTCACACGCCTCCAAACCATGTCCCCATGCAAATTTACATTGAAAGACACAGACCGGGCAGTGAATGAGTGTCACCCAGCGCAGCAAGTAAGGCCATGTCCTGCTCCCGGCGGCAGTCGGAATTTAAGGATTTGCAGGAAGCAGCTGATGTGAGTGAGGCCGGCGAGCGGCAGGAGAGAGGTACATGGGCCCCCCCCCATTTTTTTGGCAACACATGTTTCAATATCTCCGGCTTTGGACGAGGCGCTGCTGTGCTCTGGGTAACCTGGTCGTGGGTGTTGGAGAGCTGGGGCGGTGGGAGGGGTGGAAGCAGCAGTAGCAGCGGGGGCGGATACGGACGGGGAGCCGGGGCTGGCGAGTGTTTGCCGGGCTGGTGAGTCGCGTGCTGCAGCTCCGGCCATGGAGCAGTCTCAGTGCAAGAGTCCTGGGCCGTCGGAGGCGTTGGAAGCGTTGCGCCGCGGCCGTTAGAGTCTCCGTGCTGAATTTGCACAGGTGACCGGCCTGGACCAGGCTGCGGCTCTGTTCATGCTGGAGGACAACCAGTGGCTGCTGGAAGTAGATACCAAGCACTGGGTAGAAATGGTAGACGATAGTGGCCTTCAAATGGGGGTGGTTGGAGAAAGCATCCCGCTTGCCTGCTAAATCTTCACTTACTGTAACTGCAGGGAAAATTTTCCCAATGCTGGGGGAGTTCAGAACCAGGGGTCACAGTTTAAGAATAAGGGGTAGGCCATTTAGGACTGAGATGAGGACAAACTTTCTTCACCCAGAGAGTTGTGAATCTGTGGAATTCTCTGCCACAGAAGGCAGTGGTGGCCAATTCACTGGATGTTTTTCACATTTTGCTCTTGGGGCTAGCAAAATGAAGGGATATGGGGAAAAAACAGGAAAGAGGTACTGATTTTAAATGAACAGCCATGATCATATTGAATGGCAGTGCTGGCTCGAGGGGCCGAATGGCCTATTCCAGCACCTATTTTCTATATTTCTATGCTTGGGTAAAAGGCAATAAAACGCGACCACTTGATTCTGAAGCTTGTTCCATACACCCACCACCCTTTGTGTGGAACAAGTTACCCCTTATAAAGTTACCTCTTAAAAAATACTTTAAAAAAAAACCATTGAAATCATACATACAATGCTCTAAAACATGATTTTAGTACAACAAATTTCAAAAAAACCCCTCCTCCCACATCCACCAAGGCCAGTGATCAATGATCGCTCAGCCCCCCCACTTTCAAAAACGCTCCGCGGCCCCTGGTTAAGACGGAGAGCGCTGCCAGATGTGAGCGGGGAACTGAGGCCAGTTGTCCGTGATGTCTGGATCCCATTGTTCAGCGGTTCGTGTTTCGGAGTTGGCTAATGTTATTGATTTGTAATTAGCCTGATTTGTCATTAGTTGACAAAACCTTAATTTATTAATCCGGAATATCCAGGGGGATGGGATAAGTGTAATATTAAAATGACATGCAAGGTGTCAGGCTGTATGTCACAATATGCAGCGCCAATAACCCATTATTTCCTTCAGTTAAATATTGGGAAGGTAGCACTATAGTCATTTGCCACTCAACTATTAGGTTTGTTTACATCACTGACTATTTCAACACCCCCCCCCCCATATTCCTTTGACAGATTGAATAGAAATGTCCCCAATCTCATTGTTTTATTAATTGAACATGTAGATAAACATCCGCAAGGAGTGTAATCAGATGGAAACTGATTCAGATGCAATGTTTAAGAGCTTGTTCAAAGAAGGGGCATATTTTAAAGGAGTGACAGAGATACTTGCAGGGGAATGTGTGAGGAGGTTATTATTTGTCTTTAGTTTTAGCTTGAACTAGGACGTCCAAAGATTCAAAGCTTAATACAGTAATTGTGCTGATGCTGACTCCAACCAACGATGTAATGAATATCATCCATTCCGGAGGTTTTATTTTTCTGATGCCATTTAAACTTCCCTTGGATTCCAATCACTTCAATGGAAAAGTAATTGAGAACGGGGAGCATTGGAACAAAATTTTGCCCTCGGTACATATTAACTGTAATATAATAATGTATGTATGTTGGTAGGTGCAATAAAAACAAAGATCTTTTTATCATTGTTGTGTTATGAATACCACAGAAAATATTATGTACTCTGAAGATCACATTAAATAGAATATTATTGCTTAAATATATATTGTTATTGGACTTTGCATTTTGGAAAAGCCCCAGCTGAGAGGAAGAGAGCAAAATACTGAAAAATTTCGGGGTGAAAATGACTTCAGGACAGTTTGTTAGGAAAATGAAGGAAATTGTAACAGAATACTTATACAGCTGAGTGAGTATAATTTATGGATGAGAAATTGTGTTCAACCAATTGATGACTTCTTTGACAAAGTAACTAGCATGTTAGATAACAAGGGAGCCAATGGATGTAGTACATTTTGTTATACAAAATTTGGACCATGAAGTGCCCCATAAAATATTACCACATTAGATAAGCACCTGTGGATTTAAACGTAATAGGTTAAGTCCAGGGGGTCAGATATGGGGCTTTATATGTGGGCCAGATATATTGTCAGAGTAGAGGGGCTAGGGGCAAGGCCAAGTGTGCATCCAGAGTCAAGGTCTGGAATAGTACTAGGTGTGTAGTCAAAGCTGGGACAATGGGAATGTTCGACACTGGAAACCTAAGCAGGTAAGCAGCTATGACCAGGGTAGAATAGGGGGTCAGATGTAAGGCTGTACTCAGGGTCAGGAATGAGAGAAGGTATGCAACTGGAGTCAGGGTTAGGAGTAGTACCAGGTGTGCAGTGAGACCCAGGTTGGTCAATATGGGACAAGTGCTTGATTATAATCTGATTTCCATACATGAATACACTAAGATCATTCATGTGCTGCACCTCTTGATCAGAGCCTGGCTCTACTGTGGAATGTAATTAGGAATGTAATTTAGCCTAACCGTATTCATAGCTAATCCAATTTAAAGCGTAAATATTACATTCAAGTGTAAGTTAAAAGACTCGCTACAGTATGCACAAGATTGCACAATTTCAAGCTGAAAAATGCAAAAGCTCCATACATTGGGGGGTGGGGGCACCCTCCTTCCAAGCCCTCCCCCCCCCTTTGGTCGCTACACTCCCTCGGGCTTGGTCTCTCACAATTTCTCACTCCCAACTGTCATCCAATGTTGGTAGCCCTGCTATGAGTAAAGTCTGCTTTTCTACTACTGTTCGTCAATTTCGATTAGTAACCTCCAAAAATGCATTATTTTTGTTAATCGCATGCCTGTTGCAAATTTGTTGCAGAACGTATTTATGCCACTTGTGTCGCCCTGAAAACTTGTGAATAGGTAACCTTTACAGTACATCTAAATTGAAAGCACCCAAAATGTTCACACATTTCACATAAGTTTATGAACTCTTTAAAATGTCAAGCACACAACTCAAACTGCAAGCATTGGTCTGTATTTTAGCCAAAATAAAGCAGACATGCAGATATATCTAAGAGTTACTTTACTTTTGGCCGTGGTTGTTAATAACTAATTGTTTTCCTGTGGTTTATATTTTCAGATATGTGGTGCTGACATCAAAACACCATGAAGGGTTCACAAACTGGGGATCACCAGTGTCCTGGAACTGGAACTCCATTGACACAGGACCACATCGAGATCTAGTGGGTGATCTGGCAGCTGCTGTTCGTAGACGGTCTGTATTTAATATGATGTATTTGTGGAAGGTTCACTGTATTTATAATTGCCCTGGTCTATACAGCCAAATGAAGCCCATAATAATTGAACAGAATCTGTTTTCTCTGTCTTGACCTCCCATCTATCTCATTGGAGAACTTGGAACTATCTTTAATTGAACTTTACCCTGTATTTGAATGCTGTGGACGGGTTGATTATAATCATGTAAAATCTTGTCTTTGACTGGATAGCACGCATCAAAACTATCTTGGTAGACGTGACAATAATATTAAACTAAACTAAAATAAGCATCTTTCATCATTTTTAAATTCATCCTTTTGATTCAATCACAATCTCTTATTTTTCAAGAACATTTCCAGCTTCTCCAATCTATCCACATTACATTTTAATGCAATATTGATTGATAACACAGTAGATATGACCATGATTGTGCTTTGATGGCATGAGTGTGCAGATCTTTACCTGGGATGCCTCCTTGTCCCAGGTGTAATAGAATTTCCAACGCCAGCATATTACTTCATTTATACACAGGTTGTTCGCTTGGTGTTTGGCCCATTGAAACGTGTCTGTTGTTGATGCCTATCCTTCCAGTAATTGCATAGTTATCAGTACCCGAGATCTGGATTGAGTCCCTGGTGCGGTGAGGCAGCAGCTCTACCAGCTGCACCTTTGCTGTTCTTTATTACAGAGGTTTTGAACACAAGGGTAAAGATGTCTTAATTAAATTACATGTGTAGGCACCTGGATTATTGTGTGCACATCAGTTCTCCAGAGCCGAGGAAGGATGGAACAACATTTCTGGGAAGGAGTATCTTATGAAGAGGGATTAAGCAGAATGCTCATTAGAGTTCAGAAAAATGAGGAATTATTACATTGAAACATTCACGATTTGTTCAGGGTTTCAAGAACCAGGGGTCACAGTCTCTGAATGGCCGTCACTTTATTTATTGCATTTCCAGAAATATTAAAGTATATGTCGCTACTTTATCTTTATTCACTTTCACCTTTCATTTTGTTGAGACCTTGCTGTATTTTTGCGATATATCTGAATTAAACTGGGATGTTTTCATCTGGATATAAAGGTATAATGGGAAACATAGACAAAGATGTCAAGAGTGTTGTTGTTTGCCGTTCTTGACCTTCATATAGCAGATTCATTGTACTAATTAAGGTCTAAAGTATGCCTGAAAGCAAAAAATGCTGAGAGTAGCTGAGGTTTCTATTCTTAAAGACTAAGCCTTAATTTTATCCGTTATATTGTATTGCTGTGGGTAATGAGCTGGCCTTTAAGCATTTTTTAAAGTGGCCTGTCCACTTCATTTTTCCCCCCAAAATAATCGTTATTCCTAAAATCATCAACTGGAAATACAGCATATACAGTGTATGTCTTTATATTCTATGTACAAATACCATTGCCACTCATGTGGTCTTCCTGAATAATGCTGTTCAAATGTTTGAGGGGCTGTTATGCAGGACCCACCCCATCAGTATCTGGTGGAGGCAGGACTCTAGATCGTGTTCCTTTCTGACAAAGCCTTTGCATTCTTCACCGAGCCGGTGTGTCCCGAAAGGTGCACTCTGCAGCCTGGAATGGCTCAGTCAGTAACATCAACTTACAATTAACTTTTTGAACTGGAAGCGTAATAAGTTTCAAACTAACTAAAATGCATTCCTTCACTGATTTGATGATCTTGCAGTAACATTTGATATTTGTCTTGATATATGTCCGCACAATGTCTCTATTTTCACATGTCTCAGTTCAGTCCTAGGTAGACAATTTGAGGCACAGTTCTCTGAACTCATGGATTCTCAAATGCTTTGTTCCGCAAATTGTCTCTCCAGTTGTTGCACGCTTCTTTTGTCAAAGGAATACCAAATTTTATCCTGTGATCTTTTTAACCAATGCAACTTTTGTTATTGTAGCGAATCTGTTTTTTTCTGGGCCATTTTTAACCATGCATAACGGTTATGTAAAAGAAGCTGAAATTCCAACTGAATTTAATATTTCAAAATTGTTGTTCTTTTGCAATAGGAAGTTATATTATGGAGTGTACCATTCTCTCATTGAATGGTTTAACCCTCTCTTCTTGTATGACAAGCTAAACAAATTCAAGACCCAGAAATTTGTTGTGGAAAAAACTTTACCAGAACTGTACGAACTGGTCATGAGGTAATGTCATATGATAGTTTTGCAATCTTTTGTTGTAAATGTTCTCACCACTATTAAACACATTTGATGTGTGCAGTGTGTCTTGTTTTATGCCTTTAACAGAGAGACCAGTAGGTGGTGCTTTAACTTTGCGCCTGAGATCTGAGTGTTTTGAAAATCAAAATAAAACTGCAGATGCTGGAAATCTAAAATAAATGTTCGAAATGTGCAGTAGATGAGGCAGCGTTTGTGGGGCTCCTCACGGATTCTTCTGTGAGGTTGAGGGCAGGGCAGAGACAAGGAGAGTATTGAGAATTTCTCAGGAGGAAAAAATTGCTAAAATTGGCAGGAATATTTCAATAAGGCAGCTGTCATATTGTTCCACTTTAAATATATACTCTGGTATAACATGAATGGGTGACAGCTCTTCAAATTCTCTTTTATTTCCCCCATATGATTTAACAACAATATACGTAATCTTACAAAATAATTTCAGTTACATAATTCATCTGCTGCTTATATTTTAAACCTCATAATATTGGTAATCCTATTACTATTACTAAAAGAATCTTGTGTTTATAATTTTCAATTCAAACTAATTGATGTAATTCCCTAGAGTTGAATTCCGAAAGAACCAATGTGATCAGCCATGATCACATTGAATGGCGGTGCTGGCTCAAAGGGCCGAATGGCCTCCTCCTGCACCTATTTTCTATGTTTCTATGTTAATTTTAAGGCATTTTTAAAGAAGACAATGGCATTCCTTGATAAATATAATCAGGTTTTTGCAACAAGAATGTCTAGAAATAATAGGAATTTTGTTTTGTGTTCTGATAGATATAAACCTGATATAATCTGGTCAGATGGGGACTGGGAGGGTCCAGATACTTACTGGAATTCCACTGGATTTCTCGCCTGGCTTTACAATGACAGTCCTGTCAAGGTATATATTAATATTCACGATCTATATCGATGATTATAATTTAACAATGATCAGTTTTCTGATTTTTAATTTCTTTATTGGCCAATTTGGGATTAGGCTCGTTTACCTACTTTTTTACTTCTGTGCTTAACAAGAATTTAAAGCTGTGTGGGAAGGAACTGCAGATATTGGTTTACACCCAAGATAGACATAAAATGTTGGCGCAACTCAGCGGGACAGGCAGCATCTCTGGAGGAAAAGAGTGGTTGGGTTTAGACCATTCTTCAGACTTCTTCAGCTATTCAATTAAAGCTGTTGGCTTTACAATGAACTGAATCGTTTCAACAATTCCCCTATCATACAATTGATTAGTCATGTTTTCCCCCCCATTTTGATCAACGTAGCCATGGTTTTTAATTGCGGGAGAGTCTGTAGATCATGTCAAGTTGCATGACAGAGCTGCAACTTCACCTTATTTAAACACGTTGGGTCATTTACAAACACCAACTCAAAATGTGCGCAGTATCTTATGTGTTGAAGCAGTTGGGTGTTGGGCTCCGCTTGGGCTCACCGATGTAGAATGGATGGAATTGCCTTCTTAAAATAACTTATCTACTTTTGTTCACACTTCTCACATCATATCTCATTACTTCTCTACCCACACTAATCTGATTGTCGAAGTACTCTGGGTTGGTTAGCTTGATTGTTTTCATGTTGAATCTTTTCGTTTTATGCAGGTTCATTTCTTGCAGAATTAATTTTATTGACCTCCCAGGTATCCTTGACAAAGTTGCACTATTTTTTGTTTTCTTTTCAACTAAATTTAATTTTATCGTGTGAATACTTTCCACCGCATTTTATGGTATGTGGACAAATGTATTGAAATAATTCCAGTCCCCTGCATATTTATTCTGGTAATAAAATTGTGTTTCCTGTGATGCCCTGTCCATAATAATCTTTTACTGAATATCAGTAATTTCCTTGTTGTTTTGAGACCTTGCTTTGTGTTGACCTGCTAGCATGTTTCTTACATTATCCACAACGGTGCTGTAAAGTGCTTGGTAACATGGTGTGGTTGTAAAACTGCTATCTAAATACAAGTCTAAAAAATATATAATTTCTGTCACTAGGATACTGTGGTAACTAATGACCGCTGGGGAGTTGGCTGTGCTTGTAAACATGGTGGCTTCTACAACTGCCATGACAAATACAGTCCCCATGCACTACAGAACCATAAATGGGAGATGTGCACCTCCGTCGACAAAAGGTCATGGGGATATCGCAGAAATATGATGATGAGTGACGTGATGGATCTGCCATCCCTTCTCACTGTATGTACTCCAGGTTAATCAATATGGTACATCACTGGAATAAAAATGAGTCCTGGCAAAAGTGCATTGGGATAACTTTCTCATCAAACAAATGGAAACAGAGATCAGATAGTTTCCTACTTGTGTCTCAACCAGTCGTGCACATAACAATTGACCCATGTGCCACTGACTTTGAGCAGGATGTTTCTGATCCCAGTGCAGGGATGCTGTGTTCAACTGTTAAGCCTACCGATAAATAGCCAGAAATATTAGTATTCAATCAGGACACTGTAAAATGTGTTCAGTCCAGCTGCAACAGTGAAAAGCCATTCCGTACATTTTAGTGGGTTGGTTTGCATTGAATCAATGTCTTTCAAGCAGATATATGGAATAATTGGAAATGTTTTACAAAGTATTTTTATGTAATGGTGTGGATGCTTAATCATGTGCAAATACTAGAATCTATTTAGGGTGATATGCACAGTAGTAATCCAGTAATCTGGGATGTTGTTGAGAAATAGTGCAAAAATATAATGGTCCATTGTTGTTACAAGGCCTGGAATTGGAATCGGAACTGTGGTATTGGTGATTATTGCAAAATCTCTCTCTTTCTGGCAGAATTTACTGGATACTATCGCTTATGGTGGCAACTTCCTGCTCAACATCGGTCCAACGAAAGACGGCATCATCGCTCCTATTTTTGAGGAAAGGTTGCGTGGGCTGGGACAGTGGTTGCGTGTTAATGGTGAAGCAATTTATGCATCAAAACCATGGAGAGTACAGAAAGAGAACTCTACAAATATAATATGGTAATATCCATCAGGTTTAAATGTAGCAACTATTTATTTTCACTTTGCACCATTCTTCATTCCTATGTTTGGTCACTTCATGTTTAAAGATGGGAGGCAAGATGGTGCAATGGTTAGTACTGCTGCCTCAGCTCCAGGGATCTGGAATTGATCGTGACCTCGGGTGCTGTCTTGAGAGGTGTTTGCCCGTTCTCTCTGTGACCATTTTCTTTTCTCCCTCGTCCCAAAGAGATACTGGTACATTAATTGGTCACTGTAAATTACCCCATAGTTCAGGTAAATGGCAAAATGATTAAAGGGGAGTTGATTGATTGAAAGATACAGCATAGAAACAGGCTCCAACTGAGTCCATACTAACCATCGACACCTGTTCACACTAATTCTGTTTTTCTATTAATCAATCAATCAATCAGATTTATTCATCACATACACAATAAAGTGCAGTGAAATGAACTTGCCAGCAGTGGTACAATAAAAAAGAACACACAATACACAATAAAAATTTAACACAAACATCCACCACAGTATTCTTCACTGTGGTGGAAGGCACAAAGTATAGTCAGTCCTCCACCATTTTCCCCCGTGGTTGGAGCCATAACCTCCGCAGTCGCCGCTGCCTGGAGTGTAAGTCCTGAATCGATGCTTCCCTCAGGGAGACCGCAGCTTCAGGATGACATAAGCCGCAGGTCAGTGGTCAGAACTCTTCTCCAGGGATCCCCTGCGAGGGATCCCGCTCCAGATGGTAAGTAAGTAAGTCAGCGCCCGTAGCTAGAAGCACCGCAGACCGCGGCTTCAAGGTGTTGTAGGCCGCAGGTCGGCGGTTCGAAGCACTTCTCCTCGGGGGGTCCCCAACGAGGGATCCCAGGCTCCGGACTCCCCGCCCGCGGCTAGAAGCACCGCAGCCTGCGGCTTCAGACTGAACAGTCCGCGGGCCAGCGATCGGAATAAGTTCATGCTGCGCCCGCTACTGAAGCTCTGGGCCTGACTCCAGGAAGGCCCGCACCAATGCTTGGTGTTAGGCCGCAAGGGAGGTGACATGGAAATAGTCGTCTTTCCGTGGAGGAGGCGACCGAAAGCGGTTTCATCCTTGCCCCCCCCCCCCCCACCGCCCCCCACACAAGACACACCGAGAGACATTAAAACACACATTTAGACATACTAAAACCCCCCCCAAAAAAAGTAGAAATGACCAACAAGCTGCTGACAGGGCAGTCATCTCGCAGAGCCCCTATCGACCTAGAGGTTGAGAGGTTGGGTAAAGACCAAGAAGTTGGTTGGGAATGAAATGGGGTGGGAGATTGCAACCTTCACATTGTGAGATATAGGTTGTGCTCACAATCACTACTCAGAGACTAAATCATGGAAACAAGAAATGCTTTATTTGTGAGTCTGCAGAGTCGGGTGCCTCTCCAAGTTGAGACACACCGAAGTCAGGAAAGTAAAGCCCCTTTATACACACAATTCTACTTTTAACCTCCCCTTCTGGCCCTCCCCAATCAGAGCACTGAGGTGCACAGTCTATAGGTACGTCCCCCCAGTACCTCCCACATCATACATCGCATGTTTATGCTAATGAGCAGTTTCTTGACCAGGGGTGTGTTAGTAATATTCATTTATTTCATTAAACATGCTCAGTTGTAAATGACCTGCCCCAGTTTGCTCACCTCCGACCTGTCTCATTTCTCTTGTATCTGAATTAAAAGCTAGTCTCTACTGACAAGGGTCGCATCCATCACTAGGCTCTACTGATAAGGGTCGCATCCATCACTCCCCTTCTACCGCTATACAATGCCATCAATCCTTACTCAAGGACAGTTCTGGAAACTTTATCCACAGCTGTGTCAGAATCCTCTCCCTGGCCTCTATCGGTTAGAATCCTCTCCTGAACCCTTACAATAGTGGGGTTTAATCACTTTATCCCTCACAATATGGTCCGCCCTGTTTTGACGAATGCAATCAACCTGGCGTGCACAATCAAGTAAGATCATATAGAACAAGTTGTCCTACAACTTTAGGCTGTGCACGCCATACACAAGAAGGAGAAGAAAGAATGAAACATATACTTTTGCACCCATTCCCTATGCTCTGGGGCAATTTATACACACCAATTTACCTACAAACCTCCATGTCTTTGGGATGTGGGAGGAAACCCATGAGGTCACAGGAAATATGTGCAAATTTCTACTCATTTACTATTGGGGATATTTTTTATAGATTCAGCTTCAAGTCTATCAGATGAAAACTGGAAGACCTCTGAATTACTTCCAGAGGTGAAAGATGAATCTTTACTCCATTTTAGTGGAGCGTCTCAGTTATTCACCAATTTTCGAATCTTAAATATAAATTAACCTGATGTCAGGAGGCTCAGTTTCATCATTTTTTTAGTTTTAAGAAAATATCCTTTAGCAGTCCAGCTTTTGGATATCGCCTGAGTGTTAGGGTGCGGGAGGGAGGGGGGGGGGGGGGGGGGGGGGGGGGGGGGGGGGGGGGAGGGGGGTGGGGGGGGGGGGGGGGGGAAGAATATGTTATCTATTGAAAGTTCAGTGTTCATTTTGACAACTTCCGATAATTTAATGAGAACTGAATAATTGGAGAAGTGTAGAATTGCTTGAAATACAGAAGAATGAAATGGACCAGCCGCTTGAACCAGATCATGGCAGCATTTATACCCTACTTGGGTCGGACTGCAAGAGGGCACTTCACAATAGCTATAGAACTATTCTCATGCTGTGAGCTTGCTGTTTAGGCTTCACTCGTGTTTCACAGAAGACTCTTAGGTCATAAGTGATAGGAGCAGAATTAGGGTATATGGCCCATCAAGTCTTCTTCGCCATTCAATCATGGGTGATCTATCTCTCCCTCCTAACCCCAATCTCCTGCCTTCACCCCATAACAGCTGACACCCGTACTAAACAAGAATCTATCTATCTCTGCCTAAAAAAATATCCATTGACTTGATCTCCACGGTCTTCTGTGGCAAGCAGTGTTTTAATTCACTGCTCACCTTTGCATTCTGCTCTTTTCTTCCTTCCAGGTACACCAGTAAAGGATCCTCAGTTTATGGAATATTTACAAAGTGGCCCATTGACAACATCCTACAACTGGAATCGCCAAAGACCTTTCCAAACACCACTGTAAGTATATAGAACTTGTTTCATTCCCAACCAACCTCTTGGTCTTTACCCAACCTTTCACAGTTGTCTCCAATGATTTCAGTCTGTTCCAATTGACAGTCATCATCAAATCTGTTTGCTTTTGCCCTGGTTTTCATGCTTGGATGAAACAGACATTATTTAAGTTTGGTAATTGTTGTCTTAAGATTGAACATAACACAAATGTATACTTAATTTTCCTCCTTTAACCCCTCATGTTCCTTTTTATTAAATTACCCGACATTTGCTACAATATTTTTATTCCTCAGCCATGTTCCTTGTCATTCTGAGTCTCCTTATTTTTTGTTTCCAATAGTCTGTCTAGGATGCCTTTTAGGAGTTCCATATTTGTTAAGTATCAGAAAACAACTTATTTTGCTTAAGGAAATGATAATATATCCTCATATGTTTAAGGATATTCTAGTCTGAGAGCTCCCTCATGCTTTATTTACTTGGACTTCTCTGTCCCATTCACTGGTAACAAAAGCATAAATCGATAGACATTCTGCCACATAGTACTCTCAGAAATTACCTGCAGGGCACATGCTATTGTGGGCAATCCAATATCCTCTAGAATCATCGCTTGCTGCTCACACTGGTTTGTAGTCCACAGTTAGATATTCTTTACTCCTTCGTCATTTTCTGAAATTTCTAGCTTCATCTTTTATTTATTCTAGAAATTTCAATATCCCAGGAGTAATCTACTTTATTCAGGATGCATGCTTGGCTTGTCCTGGAATATAACACAACCAATAAAACTGTAAAAATCCCCAATTAACTTTCCACTTCCTTCATCTCAATAGTTTTCCAGCTTTTTCCTCATCAATTCAGCAATTTGTCTTTTTTATATTGCTCTCTCATCTTTATCCTTCCATAACTATACCTTAATTTATACATAAAATGTTATGTAATAAAGTGCAAATTAGACCCTCAGTAAACTTGGCCTATTGTCATTTCCTTCTGACCTATATGTTAATTAAATAGCATTCTCCCCATTTAGGTTTTCCTCGACTTTTAAAATAATGTTTGGCAATTTATTCCAAGGCTGTTTGAGAAAAGGATCTTGCAATAAATCATCTCACAAATACTACTTGTCCCCCAAGTCTAGATTGATGACAAAAGTTAACATTTATTGCAACTGAAGTCATACCATGCAGTACACCAAGCTTCATTCTATCATGTTGATGTTTGCGATGTTTGTCATGCCAGACGCAGGTCCATGCAAGAGGGTCTTGTGTCAGGTTCCAGGACTTTCCTCTGTCACCTTTTCTGATTTAGTAGCACCATTCATGAATCTCCCAGAAGCATGGAAAAACCTACATATTTCTACATTTCAATTCTGCAGCCAGGCTTCAGATTTAGATTAATTTGTAATATGCACCAGAGTGCAATGGAATTCCTAGTTTGCACGAATCTTAGAGTAAAAAGAAGACATGGTTATTGCAGATTTTAGTGCGATCTGAAGTAGTGCAAAAATTACAAAAGTGCATTAATGGAATAAGGCAAAGTTATGAGTAAAGGTACATGACAGCACCTATTGGAAGGGGTTGATTAGCCCTGGAGTCTGTTAAAGTAATGCTGTATTACAGGCTTTTGAGCTCCTAAACCATCTCCAAGAAGGTAGAGTAAAGGGAATGGCCAAAGTAACAAGCATCCTTCACTTCCAATGTCCTGATACTAATGTACCATGAAGATGGGCTGGGTGGAAGGAAGTGATAGGCCTATGATGGTCTTGGCTGTGCTTACCACTCTGCAGGATAATGTGGTCAAGAGGAAAACAGTTGTCACTGGACTGAGATGCATCCTATGAATTGTTCTCGTTTCATGCTCTTGTGCTATCTCTCCAGGTGACAATGTTGGGAATCCCAAAACCTTTGAAATGGAAGACTTCTCCCACCAAAGGCCTTCTCATCACCCTGTCCCCTCTTTCTCCATATACTGCTCCCTCAAAAAATGGCTGGACAGTGAAAATGGAAGGTGTTTCATAATCAGCAAAAAAATTAGTTCTACTGAGAATGACAAAGGAATGTATTTTATAATTTTGAATGTGATTAAAGAACATGATTAAACTTAATTTTTGCATGAAAATTATACATCGAATGAAACATGATAAAATGGAGATTACATAATTTTATAAATCAAAGCACATTACCTGACAACTCAGCATAATGTAAGGTGAAAAAAAAAACTAAAGTACAAATCTTTGACCATAAATTCCACATGTTGAGGTTGAATGAGCTATGGTGTGACTTTTATACTTTCATAATTTTGTATTGCTTCACATGACATGGGAATTAAAAAAAAAGTGCTACCTGGGAAAGATCCAAGATCGAACTTGAGTTTTAAACAGTTTTATATAGGTTGTTTTGGATTTAAAAAATCCACATTGTTAACGCTGTTAAACAATGCCAGAAATCAAAGTAATACCAGTAGTTATTACTGGTTATTTACAATTTTATTGAAAATAAACTTGATGTACAAACTTCTACGATAATCGGATCAAATATTTTTACTGAACAGAAGATTATTAAAAACTTACGTGATTTTTTAGGATTTTAAAATTAACCCTTCAATTGCTGCTTTACACTCGGGCCGTGCAGAGAATCATACCTGCAATATGGCCATGGTGTTTCAGGGTATATATCGTTTCCAAGAACACTGATGGCACTCATAGTGGGTGGCTTTCTCTGCCATCTTTAATATTACAGATTTGCTTTGGAAATAAGGAAGATGTGTAACTATTTCAATGCATTTCTTTTTTAATGGGACTTTCTACATTATTTGCTGATTTGTGTAATTACTGCAGTTTGACTTTATTTGATGTGGTCACAGTAAATAAACCATTGCATTTTGTTATTTGTTATTTGCTTGTTCAGAAACTCTGTTAATGTGACCCTTAATAAAGAGTAAGCAATAATGTTTTGTTCATTACATGCTAGCTGCTTCAAATAAACACACATAGAGTCATTGAGTAATAGAGCATCTTGGCCCAAATGCCTCGCAGAGATTTGTACAATTTCGGTAGGGATTTAACTTACGAATTTCATAAATGCACTCCTCTCCAAATTTGGTCAATTATTTCCCCAGATTTTGAATAAAGTTTTCACAAAACTCACTTTTTAAAATATAATCGCTGCTTGCCAGGGGGGGGGGGCTGCTGAGTCACAATGCCCACTATGGGGGGGGGGTGGGGGGAGCAAATTAGTAATAATGATATCCTATCAAGGGGGGTAGTTAGCGTGTGTGAGTGTGTGTGACGCTGCATGCCACCCCTCCCCCAGCCCCCCTCCCCCGCAACCACACGTTGGGGGAACAGACCCAACGGGTCTGCACTTGGTCTAGTATGCTTTTAAAACTCTGTGTGTGTGTGTATGTGTGTGGGTGTATGTCATTTTGCTTTTGAAATGTATCTACTTGAAAACCAGACGCAAAAACGCTGAGATTTTTACTATTTCGGTAGGGATTTTTCTTATTAGTTCAGAAATCCACTCCTTGGTCAATTATTTCCCCAGACTTTGAATAAAATTGTTCACAAAACTCACTTAAAAAAAAATAAACGCCGCTTGCCAGCTGCTCATGTCACAATGCCCACATGCCCACCAATCGATGGCCACCTGCCTCCTGGCCCCGCCCACCCCCCTATGCTTGCGCCATGCCTCCCGCAGCTGGATTCCCACGCCCGCCCGCCCACTCCAACCACCCCCCCCCTCTCCCCGTTCTTCAAATTGCGCAGAAAGCACCAAAGATCCTACAGCAGCTATAGGATCTTTGGAAAGAACGAGCGTTCTGCAGATCAGGAGGTCACTGGAGGTTACAGCCAGTCACCGGAGGCAACCGGCTTGCTTCTGAACCCTCTCCGTCTGCCCCGCCCGATTGTAAAAAATGGCGGTGACAGCGGCCGTTATTGTCGTGCGGGGCACGCGATGAGAAGGCGGCCCTGGCGGCCATTACTCCCTCTGGGAAACCCGGCACAGCGAGTCACACCACTCCCTCCCTCCCGCTGCAAACCCAATGTGCTGCCAATCGCGCCGCTCGCAAGTCCTTTGATAAAAACCTTGCGACCCCCCTCTCTTTCTCTCCCCTCCTCTCTCTCTCTCCCCACCCCTCTCTCTCTCTCCCCCCCTCTCTCTCTCCCGCTCTCTCTCTCTTCCCCCTCTCCCCCTCCTCTCTCCCCCCTCTCTCTCCCCACCTCTCTTTCCCTCTCTCTCTCCCCTCCTCTCTCTCTCTCTCTCTCTCTCTCTCTCTCTCTCTCTCTCCCCTCTCTCTCCCCCACCTCTCTCTCTTCTCTCTCTCCCCACCTCTCTCTCTCCCCCACCTCTCTCTCTCTCCCCACCTCTCTCTCTCCTCCACCTCTCTCTCTCTCTCTCTCTCCTCCACCTCTCTCTCTCTCTCCCCCTCCTTTCTCTCTCTCTCCCCCTCCGCCCCCCCCTCCCCCCCTCCCTCTCCCCCCTCTCCTCCCCTCTCTCTACCCTCACTCTCTACCCCCCCCCCCCTCTAGACGCGCCTGCGAGTTGGGGGCTATGCATCAGTGGATAGGGCGGTTATTGTGTAAAAGGAGCAAATTAATAATGTTAATATAATATCACGGGGGTTACTTAGAGTGTGTGTGGGGGGGTAGTTAGTGTGTGTGACGCTGCATGCCGCCGCCCCCCCCCCTCCCCCGCAACCACACATTAGGGGAACAGACTTGGGCCTGCACTTGGTCTAGTGACTTTTAAATGTATTGTTACCTCAGTCAGGTGGTTCATTCCATATGCCTTGTGTGAAGAAGCTGTCCTCTCAGGGTGCTATTACGATGCCTAGGACTTTGCCCACCTCTTGCGATTTCACACAAGGACGACCACCTTCTCACACCTTTCGCTTAATATAAAATCTCTTTGGATACTCCTTAATCTTATCTGCCAGAGCTATCTCCTACCCCCCTTTTGCTTTCCTGGATTCCGTCCCAAGCAAATTACTCAATCCCCTAATCACCTCCAAGGGTACTCTTAGGGTACACAAAAAGCTGGAGAAACTCAGCGGGTGCAGCAGCATCTAAGGAGCAAAGGAGATAAGCGACGTTTCGGGTCGAGACCCTTCTTCAGACTGGTCAGGGATCAGGGAAACGAGAGATATAGACGGTGATGTGGAGAGATAAGGAACAATGAATGATATGCAAAAAAGTATTGATGATAAAGGGAACAAGCCATTGTAAGCTGTTTGTGGTGTGAAAATGAGAAGCTGGTGCGACTGGGGTGGGGGAGGGAGATAGAGATAGAGGGAATGCCAGGGCCCGAGGGCTGAGGGAGAGGTGGGAAGGGGAGGAGACAGCAAGGGTTAACAGAATTGAGAAAATTAAATATTCAAGCCCAAAGGATGCAGACTCCCCAAGCGGAATATGAGGTGCTGTTCCTCCAGCTTGCGGTGTTGCTCACTCTGGCCGTGGAGGAGGCCCAGGACCGAGAGGTCGGATGTGGAATGGGAGGGGGAGTTGAAGTGCTGAGCCACCGGGAGGTCGGGTTGGTTTTTGCGGACCGAGCGGAGGTGTTCGGCGAAGCGATCGCCAAGCCTCCGCTTGGTCTCACCGATATAGATCATCTGGCATCTGGAGCAGCGGATTCAGTAGATGAGGTTGGAGGAGGTGCAGGTGAACCTCTGTCGGACCTGGAAGGACTGCTTGGGTCCCTGAAAGGAGTGGAGGGGGGAGGTGAAGGGACAAGTGTTGCATTTCTTGCGGTTGCAAGGGAAAGTGCCCGGGGAAGGGGTTAGAGTGGGAGGGAGGGAAGAATTGACAAGGGAGTTGCGGAGGGAGCAGTCTTTGCGGAAGACAGACAGGGGGGGAGATGGGAAGATGTGGCGGGTGGAGGGGTCACGTTGGAGGTGGCAAAACTGGCGGAGGACTATATGTTGTATTTGCCGGCTGGTGGGGTGAAAGGTGAGGACCAGGGGGACTCTGCCCTGTTTGCGAGTGGGGGAATGGGGAGCGAGGGCAGTGTTGTGGGGTATGGAGGAGACCCTGGTGCGAGCCTCATCAATAGTGGGGGAGGGGAATCCCCGTTCTCTGAAGAATGAGGCCATTTGTGATGACCTGGTGTGGAACACCTCATCCTGGGAGCAGATGCTGCGTAGACGGAGGAATTGGGAATAGGGGATGGAGTCCTTACAGGAAGCAGGGTGGGAGGAAGAGTAGTCCAGGTAGCTGTGGGAGTCAGTAGGTTTGTAGTGGATGTCGGTCAGGAGCGTATCACCTGCAATAGAGATGGTATCCCAGCTTTATACTCTTTATCCCAGCTGCCTATACTTGAGCTTCAATTTATCTTGTCATCTTACTCCTGCCAGCCATACCCTTTACTCTAACAGGTACATGCATATTGTGAACTCTCACACCCTCATTTAACCCCAATCGTTGACCAGCCCTATCCATTCCATAACTATTAGAGCCAAATGAAATTGACCACCTTATTCATAATACTGGATAATTCAGACTAAAGATTTAAAATTATGTTTGTGATATTGTGGCTGAGATGCCTCCAAGCAGCAGAAGATAAATACAAGAGGCATGATGCCCCAATCAGAGAGTATGCATGAGTTGAGATTTTGTTTTGGATTGTTTACGTCAGGTACTTCCTTTTAGCCCCATGAGAGAACTGGAAACAGCAAAATCTGTTGGCCAGACAATAACCCAGCTGTAGGACTGAAGGCCTGTACACTGGATCTAGCAGAGTTACAATGCTGGCATGTAGCTAACATGAAAAACAGTCCAAATAGGTTCTGCTCGCACAAAAAAAGTCCAACCTAGCTAATTAGTCCACGCAAGTCAGACACTGCACCGCACATCCTCCCCTCTGGTCGCAAACGCGCACTGCAATTGGTGTCTGCGTGTTGGGGAGACCTTTGCATATTTATTTACAAAGATTAAACTTGTCTGCCACTTCTACCTCCAATTTTATTACTTTAATGCCCTCAGTTGGACTGCTCCTAATGAGTGAGATCACGGGAAGTGTGAGGCCATTTCTGCTCATACTCAGCGAAGCACTATTCACACATTTTCTAGCAAGAATCAAGAGTTGGAATTTTGGAACGCCATGAAGTGGTCCCTTCTCCAACACTGGCCTTCCTTCCCCATCTATCACCGCCCTTCCTTCCCCATCACCATCATTCCTTGCACTCCGTTGGTGACAACATAGTCATCCAGCAGCCCGCACTGGAATAGTGTCACACAATCGCAGGGCAGAACACGATTCATAGATCAGCCGAAACTTGATAAAACGTCACCTAAAAAGATGATTCACTGAAAATCCAAAGGACAGCAGGTACAAAATACACCTCAGTGTAGGAAACAGCTAATGTTTTCACTGAGCTTGACCTGCCGTAGATTTATGCTCAGTTGAATATTGATCAGAGCAGTCAGCGATGTTTGCTAATTAATACACACAAAGGTCATTATCACCATAAGCTAACTTGTGGTGTGAAATCCTCTCCAAAGATATTTCATGACACAGCAGGCAAGCCACACAGGATATAGATCATTGTCTATGAATTTAAGATGGAGTACTAAAGCCAACGGTACTGCAGAAGTCTTGGAATATTAAACAAACTTTTCAGGTGGCTATGTGAATACAAGCTAAAACTCAAAAGAAACAAATATGCATTTATACAGAAAGCGAAAAAAAAATATTGCACAGGGTATGAGCAAATACCTTTTAACCATTCAAAGAAAAGGTGGAAGCAATTGAGGTGGAAAAGAAAATCACAACTACGATACGATACAACTTTATTTATCGCAGGAGGGAAATTGATCTGCCAGCAGTCATAAAAACACAAAATACGCGAAACATGAAATCAAAATGACAAGTGGAAAGGAATGGGGATGTTCAAAGATTGGGATGGGGGGTGTGGGGGGAGGGAAGTCCATCTCAGTCTACCCCACCACATAAGGGGAAGGAGTTGTACAGTTTGATAGCCACAGGGAAGAAGGATCTCCATGGCATTCTGTCCTGCATCTTGGTGGAACCAGTCTGTTGATCCGGGACACCAAAGCAGCATCCACCCGCATCTTTGTTAGTTTGCTCCCTAGCAGTGCAGGGTGGATGATGTTAAAAGCACTGGAGAAGTAAAAAAAAAAAAACATGACTCTCACAATGCTTCCCAGCTTATCCAAGTGAGCATAAGAACGATGATGTCCTCAACCCCTTGGACCTTGAATGATGGTCCCCCAGGGCTCTGTCCTAGCTCCCCTACTCTTCAACATTTATGTGAGTGACTTGCCAACTACCTCGTCCAGGAAGATTGCATATGCAGATGACCTTGCCCTTGCCTACCAGGGAGCTGCTCTTGAGGATATCAGCAGTGCTAACCCAAGCTTTGAAGGGGATGGAATAGTACTTCACCTTCTGGCGACTTCACCCCAACCCATCTAAGACAACTGTCACTGCCTTTCACCTCAGCAATTGGCTTGCCAACACAAATCTCCGAGTGTCCTTTTGTGGTAAGCAGGTGAAGAATGAAGAATTCCCCAAGAACCTCAGGGTTACTCTGGATCGCACCCTCACCTATCGTGGAAGAGGGTGTTCAATAGCCTGATTAAATAGCCAGTTTCCTCCCATATCCCAAAGATGTATGGGTTTAGTGCAAGTCAGTGCGTAAACTCGATGGGCTTATGAGCTGTGTGATTCTATGTTACAGCAAAAGAACCAAAAGAAGGCACAAAAAGATATACATAGAAGATAGTCACAAAATGCTACAAAAAGTAACTCAGTGGGACAGTCAGCATCTCTGGAGACAAGGAAAGGGTGACGTTTCAGGTCGAAACCCATTCCTTCCTGCAGAAAAGATATACTTATTTGGGAACCTGAACAAACTTTCAAGTGTCTACCTATCAGCGTCAATTCCTTTGTTAACATAACTGTGTTGGGTGAACTCGACCAGTGACACAACTGGTAGAATTGCTGCCTTACAGTGCCAGAGACCCAGGTCTGTGCAGAATTGGCATGTTTAGTTTAGAGATACAGCACGGAAACAGTCCCTTCTGCCCACTGGGTCCGTGCCGACCAGTGATCCCTGCATATTAACACCATCCTACACACGCTAGGGGCAATTTTTACATTTACCAAGCTAGTTAACCAATGTACCTGCACGTTTTTGGTGTGTGGGAGGAAACCGAAGATCTCGGAGAAAACCCACACGGTCAAGGGGAGATCGTACAAACTCCGAACAGACAGCACCCGTAGTCGGGGTCGAACCCGGGTCTCCGGCACTGCAAGCGCTGTAAGGCAGCAACTCTACCGCTGCACCACCGTGCCGCCCTATGTTCTCTCTGTTGTTTTCCTCTAGGTCTCGGTTTCCTCCCACATCCCAAAGACATACCAAAGACATGTTATAATTTACAGGTTAATTGGCCTGTAAAATTGCCCCCATTGTATAGGGAGTAAATGAGTTAGTGCAATAAGATAGAACTAATGGGATCGGGAGATTGAACGACCCGTTTCTATGCTGCATCTCTAAGCCAAGCCAGTGTTATTGTTTGGAAAAATCTTACTGACCATTCAAATTGTGGAATGAATCAGACAAACATTTAGATGAAGCCATGAGAATGTACTCTGATCAACAATTTGAATTTTCAGTGAAATATGGTTTTGTTAAATAGAAAACTGAGTTGTTAAACCCATGGGTGGACGAGACAGAATTCTTTGTCAAACTTCATGACTACCATTTTAAAACATTTGGACCTGAAGGGTACATAATAACTCAGTGTGATCTACTGTCTAACACTCTTGTAATTAGTATGATTGTGCCTAATGTAGAGTAGGATTGTCACTGAACTGTATGCAAAAAATAAATTTTTACTGTAATTAGGTACATGTGATAATAAAGTACCAATGATGAATGTTCCACTATCGTAAGAATGAGGGAATTAGCAGGAGTATTGTTTATTGACCTGGACATTAAAAATCTAGTATACATTTGCTTTCTATCAACATTTCTGAGCCAAGCCAGTGAAGAAATGGTTAGATTTGGAAATGGCCAAGGAGACCATTCCAAAGAATATACACTGATTATTAAGAATGGTTTGACACCAGAGTAGTTAGGTGGTCACTTGAAATGGGTTTTGTCCTACAGCAGAACGCACAAAGGTCTGTGAGACGTTATCTCACATCATGGCTTATTGGGAGATTTTGTTTATTTAATTTCCAGTTAACTGCCCATATGATGCACATGCTTATTTCACCATATGATCCAGCATGAAATTTTGCACCAGTGATCTGTGAGAATCCTCCAGCAATTGTTACCATTATTACCAGGATTTCCAAGTCAAACAAGAAAATATCAGACTTGCTGTGGCGCTATGGAGTGAATGGAACTCGCGCCATTCAGCTCCGTTAAAACTGCATGAAAAACGGGGGTAAAAGGGGTAAATTGAAACTACTTACCAGAGGAGAACTGTTGTGAACGGCTCCGGTAGCGTTAAAAAGGTGTGTGACGTCATCAGGCGCGCGACTTTACTAAGATGCATCGCTCCCCCCCCCCACCAAGGGAAAAAGCCTGTGAAAAGGGTAGTAGGCCTCACTGGAGCCTCGGGCTCGAGTTTGAGTGCCTCCCAGGAAGATATTTTAAAGATGGACGACCTCATAAAAATCATTATGGGTGAGTTGAAACAAATGCTTAAGGATATGAAAAAAGAATATAAACAAGAAATAAAGACTTTAAGAGCCGACATTTTGGTGTATCATGAGAATTTGAAAGAAGAGTCCAAAAAGGAAGTTATAGCAGCTGTAAAGACTATGATGGACGAATGGAAAGATAAAGCGGATACTGATTTGTAACAACAGATGGATGATGTAAACCGTAAAACTGGTGAGATGGAGGTGCTGCTGGATACCAAGTTAGAACCTATTATAACTTCACTTAACCAACAAAATGACGTAATCAAAGAACTGACTGAATCAGCCGAAAAGCGCCTTGCCGAGAACAAGCGTTTATCAGAATTATCACATAAAATAACTGAGAAATGCATTGACTTGGAGGGACGTCAAAGGCGTAAGAATCTGCGTATTGTTGGGTTGAGTGAAGGCCGAGAGGGAAATCAAGACCCTCGAAAATTTGCTGCAAAACTTTTAAAAGATATTCTGAACTTGGACCAAGAACCTCTGCTGGGCCGAGCACACAGGGCATTGAGACGTACCCCTTGGAGGGATGCTCCCCCAAGACAGATGATTGTGAAGGTGGCTTACGATCATGTTTTTGAAGATATGATGAAGATAATAATACGTAAGAAAAATCTCAAATATGAGGGAGACAACATCAGTATTTTTAGAGATTACCCTGCGGAAGTGGCCACGAGAAGATCTTTATTTACAGAAACAAGAGGTATCCTGAAGAACATAAAGAATCTGAGATATGGCCTGATATACCCGGCAACATTAAGGGTAACTTATGATAATAAGGAGCACCGCTTCACCAAACATACAGAAGCTCTTGAATTCGCTCAAGATATTCAGAAGAAACTGGAAGAGGAAGAAGTAGAAGCAGAAACAGATGAAGATGAAGGACACTGAATATTACTGATCACTTACTTGATGAGACTGATTAATGATCACTTATCTGATGATACTGTCCACCCACAGAAAAGGAGGAGGATTTACATTGAAGGAGGATGCGCAGGGAAGGAGGCGGAACAATGGACATGGACTCTATCTTGGGGTCAAGGAGGGATGGATGGATTATTATTAAATATAGTTTTGTATTAACTACGCCTCAAAAATGTATGTTAGCTCTCCTAATATAGTGCTACGATACTAATTGTAATTGATATTAGTAGTATTATTAATCACTAAGTATATACATTTAATACCCCACCCCGACATATATAGCCCTTAAGGCAAAAACGGAGCTGGAATTATTAACATCTTTTTTTTTTCACGGAAGTCCGTAGATTAGTAGCCACGCTAGTGTGGCTTACACTAACACTAACTGCACTAACTATAGTTGTAGTCACTTTTTTTTCCCTTTACACTTTATTAACACCACCTACTTTACTTACATTTTTTATTATTATTTTTATATTATGTATTTTATTTCATATTATATACTATATGGATTTAAGTATGATTGGTATTATATAGTTAGTTCAAGGAGACGTGTGTATAAGACAATGTCACAGATATTAAATTTCATCGATCTGATGTCTGGGTATGGGGTTGGGTTGGGTTGGATGAGCTGACACATCTACTCCATTATAAACCACCTTAATAATAAAATGTATGATATAAACACTCGGATTGGGGGTGATGGAATCACCTTCTGCAGTTGGAATGTTAAGGGAATTAACGAACCAATTAAAAGAGGTAAGGTTTTAGCTCAATTAAATAGATTGAAATCTGATATTATCTTTCCCCAAGAGACACACCTTAAAAAAGACGCACAGTATAGATTAACAGCAAAATGGATTTCCAAAGTATATCACTCTTCATTTACACATAAGTCTAGAGGGGTAGCAATAATTATTCGTAAAGGTAAACCTTTTAAACAAAGCTCAATAATAGAAGATGTTGAGGGTAGATATATAATAATTACAGGAGAATTATATTCTAAAAAAGTAATCCTTATGAATATATATGTCCTAATTTTGATAATCCATTATTCTTCAAGAAAATATTTAACAATATCCCTATATCCACTCAACATAATCTAATAATTGGAGGTGATTTTAATTGTACCTTAGATAATTATTTAGATAGATCATCAACGAAAAGGAAAATCACTTCTAAGTCAAGTACATTTATAAATTATTTTATTAATACAGCAAACGTTAAGGATATCTGGAGAACAGATAACCCATCTGGTCGAGAATATTCATTCTTTTCACCTGTATTTGGAACCTACTCGAGGATAGACTATTTTTTAATAGATTCAAAACTAATCCCATTTACATATGACTCAAAATATCATAATATTATTATCTCGGATCACGCTCCATTAACATTTAAGATAAAATTAAAAGATATAATTATTAAAACCTCTAACTGGAGACTCAACCCCCAAATATTAAAGGATAGGGCTTGTTAAGATTAATTGGTAAAACAGATTAAATTATTTTTTGAAACTAATGACAAACCTGGAATTTCACCATCATTGCTCTGGGATACATTTAAAGCATTTATGCGTGGTGCGATAATATCAGCACACGCATACTTTAATAAGGAAAATCGAAAGACTCAACAAAAGTTGGAAAATGAAATAAAACTATTAGATATTGAAAATGCAATATCCCTTTCTAAGGGATTAAGTAATAAAATTGCATCATTAAAATACAAGCTAAATAAAATATACTCAAATCAGATTATTAAACTTTTTCAACAGACTAAACAAGTACACTTTGAATTTGGGGATAAACCACAAAAATTACTGGCACGACAGCTTAGAAAATTAGATGAGGAGAAAATGATACATAAAATTAGATCTGATCAAGGAGAAATATTGACTTTACCAAAAGATATCAATGAAACATTTTTACAATATTATCAAAATCTTTACTTATCTAAACTAGCAGGACAATCAGATGGAATGGAAACATTCCTACAAGAATGTCATATTAATAGTTTAGATCAGGAAGGTAGAGACTTGTTAAACGCTGATATATCAGTAAAAGATATTGAAGAATCAATTGGATCATTAAATAACGGAAAAGCCGCAGGCCCTGATGGCTTAAGTGTTGAACTTTATAAGAAGTTTCATGATCTGATCTCTCCACGCTTACATACAATATATAAATATGCTTATGAACAAGGAAAGTTACCAGAATCATTAAATGAGTCTACAATTACACTTATCCCTAAAGTTGATAAAGATTTGGAAGACCCTGGATCATACAGAGCAATGGCTCTTTTAAATACTGATCAAAAAATACTAACTAAAAATTTATCTCGGAGGCTAAGTTTAGTGATTAATAAATTAATACATCATGACCAAACAGGTTTTATTCCAAAACGCTATTCATCCTATAATCTGAGACGTCTATTCAATGTCATGTACTCAAAAAGAGTGAATGATATTGAACTAGCTGTCATATCCTTAGATGCTGAAAAAGCATTTGACCAGGTTGAATGGCCATATTTATTTAAAATAATGCAGAAATTTCAACTGGGGGATAGATTCTCCAAATGGGTAAAAATCATATACTCGAATCTAACTGCAAGAATATTAACAAATCAAATGCTATCAGAAAAATTTAAACTCTTTAGGGGTTGTAGACAAGGATGCCCGTTATCACCATTACTATTTGCTCTGGTAATAGAACCATTAGCCAAAATGATTAGATCAGAACCAGAAATATATGGATATAATACCAAAACTACAACAAATAAAATATCTCTATACGCAGATGGCATTTTAATTTATATTACAAAACCGGAGATTAGTATTCCCAATCTATTTAATGTTATAACTAAGTTTAGTACATTTTCTGGGTATAGAATTAATTGGAATAAAAGTGAAATTATGCCTGTAACTGGAATAAAATTAAATATATTAGAACAATTCCCATTTAAAATAGTCACGGACAAACTCAAATATCTAGGAATTAATGTATCTAAATTGTATAACTGTCTATTTAAATATAATTACCCTCAATTATTAAATAAACTAAAAAAATATATTTTATATTGGAAAACACTACCTACATCAATGATCGGTAGAATAAATGCTATAAAAATGATTTTTTTTACCACAATTGTTATATTTATTTCAAGCAATCCCTTTATATCTCCCTAAAATGTTTTTTAAAAATATAGATACTTTGGTTAATAGCTTTATTTGGGACTATAAAAACCATCGAATAAGTAAAAAACATCTAATGTAAATCTAAAATAAATGGTGGACTAGCACTACCAAATTTCCTATATTATTTCTGGGCAGTTCAGATTAAGAATATGAATTTTTGGTTGGTAAATTTAGATCATGAACCAAGCTGGCTAAATATGGAAAAGGAAGACTGTTTGCCTTTTGATGTAGGTTCGATTCTTTTTGCACCAAGGGAAGTACAAAAAAAAAGTATGGTGACAACCCTATAATTCATAGCAATAGACGTATTTGGAAACAAATAGTTAAGACCCTACATATGGATAATTTGTCACTTTGTTTGCCAATTATGAATAATCCCTTGTTTAGGCCCTCTGTATTGGACAAGGGGTTTAAACACTGGAATGATTTAGGAATTAAAAGGATAGAACACCTTTACAAGGAAGGAAAATTTCTTTCATTTCAAGAGTTACAGGATATCTATGGATTGCAGTCAAATAACATATTTAGGTATTTACAAATTAGAAACTATATTAAGTCAAATACGCAAGACTATAAAAATAGAAAACCAGGATTATTAGATGAATTGTTTAATAAACACCCAAATACAGAAAAATTAATAGCGTATATATATATAATACTATTTTGGATAAGGAAATCCCAACTTTGGAAATATATCGACAAACATGGGAAAATGAAATGGGTTTATCTATAACGATGGAAACTTGGGAAGAAAGCCTACAATGTATACATCGTTGCTCATTAAATGCTAGACATATATTGATACAATTTAAGGTATTACACAGATTACATTATTCAAAAACGAAATTAAATAGAATTTATTCTAACATTTCTTCTATTTGTGATAAATGTCAGAACTTGGAAGCTAATTTAACGCATAGTTTTGTAACATGTATAAAACTTAATTATTATTGGACAGAAATCTTTAGAGTTATCTCTGAAGTTCTTAAAATTAAACTAGACCCAGATCCAAAATTAATAATATTAGGAGTTCCGGATTCAAATTTAATATTAACAGTAAACCAAAGAAATTTCTTGGATTACTGTTTGATAATAGAGAAAAAATTAATATTGAAATTTTGGAAGGGAACATTATCCCCCACAATTAAAATGTAGACAGTGGAAATGTTGGAGACATTTGGAAAGAATCAGATTTGTCCTAATGGACAAATACGAACTCTTTGAACAGATATGGTCTCCATATACAGAATATTTGAAGGGGTAGCTGTTCTTGGCATCACAACTCAATGGGTACCCGGCAGGATTAGATGAAAATAACTCTCTGTTTTTCTTTTTGATTTGTATACATGTCTCCATTGATATCGCTATTTGAAATTGTGTTATTCACTATTAAGATGTATACCATAATCTCTCTTTTTTTTAATATAATACTTTATTTTAATTAAATACATATAACAAGAATATATACATATATATTTTTTTTTCTCCTCTCTTTTCTCTTTCTTTATAATCAAAATTATTATTTAATCACAATTCTTATTGATTAAAATCTATTCTTTTCTTTTTCTACTTTAAAAAAAATAGAAGTTTATAAGAACTATTCGTAACATTCGTATACTTATTGAAATAAGTTGGTTGTGTATTTGAAAAGTTGTTATACCGTTCTTATGATGGATTCCTTTTAATAAAAATATTATTACAAAAACAAAAAAAACAAGAAAATATCGATTGACAGTTGCTAGACTGCAGATGAACACAACACTCATAAACAAGCTATGCAAAGCATGAAAAATTCAGAAGTGAAAATCAGTAGAGGGGAAATGGGATTAATGATTCATTAAATTCATGTTACTACTTGCAGTTGGAATAGGAGCCTATTTCAGTAAAACAATGCCCCTCCCTCCAGATGATTCCTTGGCCACCAAAGCACAACATTTGCTTCTGCATCAGGAATGTTGTGCGATCCATCTGGATGATATAATTCTGTTTGAAGTTGAGACGAATAGCATTCAATATGACATAAAGCCACTACCACATTGATAGGGATGATGGGGGCACTGGTACTGTCTGAATTCGAGCAACAGATGAGCCTAAAAGAACGAGTATAAGATACGATATTTATTGCAGTATTCACCAAAGATGACCACTGATGAGTGAATTAACTTCCTGACTGGGGTTTCCTAAAATGAACATCAGCAGTTTTCACTACCTCTTGCTGTATTTTCAGGATCTGCTAACCCATCACCAAATTCCTGGGGGTTTATACTCTCCCATTCGTTTTCAATGCCCAAATAACTTGTAGACTGATTGCTTGAAACTTCTTCAATTACATTTAACTTAAAAGTTACTAACATTGGAGATATTGTTCATGTAGCAATTAACAAAAACATTGTAATTAAATCATCAACAGATGTTGAGAAATGTTAATGGATTGAGACAGCTCACTCGTTTTATAGACACTCCGTCCACAACCATTCAGACATCTTTAACCTCTCCCGACTCCATTCTGAGGTACCTGCCTGTTTCTAAGAAAACCACCATCATCCCAGTGTCAAAGCCAAGCAAGGTGCCATTCCTTAATGACTAACGTCCAGTGGCCTAGACATCCACCATCATGAAGTAAATCGAGAGGCTGGTTAAGGCACGCATAATGTCCAGCTTGCCAAGCAGCCTTGATCCACTGCAATTCACCTTTTGCCACAACAGGTCTCTGGGGCTGATGCCATCTCCCTGGCCCTGCACTCATGCCTGAAACATCTGGATAAGGATATCTACATCAACCTCCTAATCATAGCTGACAGTTCTGCTTTCAATACCATTATACCAACCAAGCTCATGTCCAAACTCATGAAACTTGGAGTTAGCATTCCCCTCTGCAACTGGCAATTCATACTCCACCATAATCCTCAACACTGGTGCCCCCCTACTATACTTGTACACTTATAATTGTAGCCAAATACCTATCCAACTCAAGTTCAATGATGATACCACCAGTGCAGTTCAGATATCAAATAATTACAAGAGGGAGTACAGGAAGGAGATTGAGAACCTCGCAACCTGGAGCCAAGACAGTGACCTCTCCCTCATTGACAGCTAGACAAAGGAGATTGTGATCAACTTAACGAAGCAAAGTGGTACACAAATACATTGATGGCCCATTGATGGTTCATTATTGTCACGTACGCACAGCACAGTGAGATTTTTTTGCACAACCCACAAATGCAGTCGCCATATTTTGTCACCGTTTACTAAGAAAAAGATCCAAGTCCAAAGTCCGGTCCACATGCTGGAGGTTCTGGAGTACCCCCAATCCAGTGAAGCTCCAGGCTGCTGCATGCCCGTGACCAGACGACCCTTTACTCTCCCAACCCCGTCTGTTTACCGGGGGGGTTGGGGAAGGGGGTGGGGGGCGCCTCCTCCAGCCAACTTTGAAGGTGCTGGAAGCAATACCCCAGTCCCTCTCCTACACCACTCCCACTCCACCCGTCCGTAGTTGCCAGCAGTTCCCTCCTCGATTATCTTCAGGGCTTCCAAGCTTCCCAAACAGCAGTAGTGAGGTTGAGGATAGCATCAAACGGGAAATTGGGGATGCGTGTAGCAAAGGTACAACATGGGTGACTTTAATCTACATATAGATTGGGCTAACCAAATTGGTAAAAACCCGGAGGAGGAGAATTTCCTGGAATGTATACGGGATGGTTTACTAAGCCAATATGGAGTGGAACCAACAAGAGGGCAGGCCATATGAGACTAGACATTGTGTAATGAGGAAGGATTAGTCAGCAATCTTGTTGTGTAAAGCCCCTTGGGCAACTGTGACCATAATATGGTAGAATTCTGCATTAACATGGAAAGTGACATAGTTAATTCAGAGACAAGATCCTGAACTTAAAGAAAGGCAACTTTTATGGCATGACAGGAATTGGCTGTCATTGGCTATCATTTGGATAGATGGCAAATTATACTTAAAGGGTTGACAGTGGATATGCAATGGCAACGTTTTAAAGATCGCATGGATGAATTACAACAATTGTTCATCCCTGTCTGGCATAAAAATAAAACAGGGAAGGCGGCTCAACGATAGCTAACGAGAGAAATTAGGGATAGTGTTAAATCCAAGGAGAGGCATCTAAATTGGCCAGAGAAGCAGCAAACCGGAGGATTGAGAAAAAATTAGAATTCAAGAGAGGGGGACAAAGGGGTTAATTAAGAGGGGGAAAATGGAGCATGAAAGAAAGCTTGCAGGGAATATAAAAACTGACTGTAAATGTTTCTACAGATATGTGAGGAGGTAAAGATTAGTGAAGACAAATGTAGGTCCCTTACAGTCAGAAACCGGTGAATTTATAATGAAGAAACAAAGACCAGTTAAACAAATACTTTGGTTCTGTCCTCACTAAGGAAGACAGAAACTATCTCCCAGAAATACTAGGGGACCGAGGATCGAGTGGGAGAGAGGAACTGAAGGAAATTCACGTTAGTCAAGAAATGGTGTTAGGTAAACTGTTGGGACTCAAGGCAGATAAATTCCCAAGGCCTGATGGTCTGCATCCCAGTGTACTAGAGGCGGCCCTAGAAATCGTGGATGCATTGGTGAGCATTTTCTAATGTTCTCTCGACTGGATCAGTTCCTGTGGACTGGAGGGTAGCTAAGGTAACTCCACTTTTCAAGAAAGGAGGGAGGGAGAAAACAGGGGATTATACACCAGTTAGCCTGACATCGGCAGTGGGGAAGGATCGGTCAAAGTTAGCATGGATTTATGAAGGGGAAATCATGCAGGACTAATCTACTGGAATTTTTATTTATTTAATTTTTTATTTATTTTATTTATTAGAAGCAGTGTACAAAAATATAAGCAGCAGCATATGACATAATACAGTTATTGTACAGCTTCAATAAGCGAGAGAAAAAGTAGATGTGCAAAAATAGAACGCCTAGACTACCAAATTGGTGTAGCCAAAGAGTAAGTAAATAAATAAAAAGACAAAAACCGAAAGAAAATCAAAAGGTGATGATATACCTGCCTCGTATCCCTCCCCACCCATCATCCAACCCGTAGTTAGATTTAACTCCAAAATTGTGTTGCACCATACTATCCTTGTAATGCATCAATGAATGGTGTCTGTGTCTTCGAAAAATGCTCTGGTTTTCCTGCTAAGACAAGTCTCATATTTTCAGGATGTAGTGTCTCAGACATGTTTGTAATCCACATTTTGAGAGTAGGGGCAGATGTATGTTTCCAAAATTTGAGTATTCGTTTTTCCGCCATTATCAGACCATAATTGAGGAAACGTCTTTGAAATGTTGATAGCTCAGAGCAGGCTTCTGACGTTCCTAGAATAATCAGTTCCGTGTCGGGGTCCAATTTTGTTTTTAATGTTTATTGAGAAAATTTCAAAAATTCCTCTCCAAAAGTTATGTAATTTTATGCAAGAGGCGAAGGAATGTGTTATAGTTGCTTCTTGAAGGAGACATTTGTCACAAATAGGAGATACATTTGGAAAGATCTTATTCAGTTTAGTCTTTGAATAGTAGAGTCTGTGCAGTATTTTAAATTCAATTAACGTATGTCTAACGTTAATCGAACAATTGTGTGTATATAAAAGGTTTTCTTCCCATCTGTCTTTTAGAATTTTTAGGCCTAGTTTCTCTTCCCAGTCTCTTCTAATTGCTTCTGATGATGGGATTTCTATATTTAGAAGGGTATTATACAAATATGTTAAATTGTTTGACTCCGAATTTCTATTCGTACATTCGTCTAGTATAACTGGCAGCAACGTTTGGTAGTCTTGGGTATATGTTTTCAGATAGTCTCGAATTTGAAGATATCTGAAATATTGATTACCTTTCAGGTGATATTTCGACTGTAATTCCTGAAATGAGAGAAGCGTTCCCATCTCGTAGAGACCTCCAAGTTTTTTGATTCTTAGTCTTTCCCAATAAGTAAACGTTTTATCTATAATAGATGGCTTGAACAAAGGGTTATTGGCTATTGGTGAAAGAAGAGATAAATTTCCTAGTTTAAAAGTTGATTTTACTTGTCTCCAGATTCGTAGAGTGCTGTGAGTAATCGGATTTTTATCATATAGTGTGTTCTTCAAATTTGTTGGGGAGAGAAGAATCGCGCCTACATTAAAAGGTGAGCAATCCTCTCTCTCCATTATTAAACAGTCTAGCTGTTGGCATGATTTATCCAGCCAGTAAATTACATTTTTAATATTCGTGGCCCAATAATAGTATAAGAAGTTGGGGAGAGCCAATCCTCCCATTTCTTTGGGTTTACATAGATGCCGTTTATGAATTCTATGTGTTTTAAAATCCCAGATAAAGTTTGTAATCAGAGAATCAAGATTTTTGAAAAAAATTTTAGGAAGGTAAATCGGTATTGATTGAAATAAATACAGAATTTGTGGGAGGAAGATCATCTTTATAGCATTTATTCTGCCTATTAGAGACAACGGGAGTGTTTTCCAAAATTGAATAAGAGTATTAATTTAGTAATTAAAGGTGGGAAGTTTGCATTGAATAGAGAGGTATATTTTCTGGTTACCTGAACACCCAGATACTTGAAATTTTCCGTAGCAATTCTGAAAGGAGATTTTAAAAGGTGTGTCGACTCTTCAGGTTTTATTGACATAATTTCACTTTTGTTCCAGTTTATTCTATATCCTGAAAAGGAACCAAATTCCTCTATAAGATTTAATATATTTGGAATACTAACTTGAGAATTGGTGATATATAATAATGCATCATCTGCATATAATGATATTTTATTATTGGAGTATTTAGAATTATAGCCGTGAATGTTCGGACGTACTTTTATACTTTCTGCTAGAGGTTCAATCGCAAGGGCAAATAACAGGGGTGATAATGCACATCCCTGTCTATTACCCCTGGATAACTGGAATTTACTACTGGAATTTTTTGAGGAAATAACAAGTAGAATGGATAAGGGAGAGCCAGTGTATCAGGACTTTCAAAAAGCCTTTGACAAGGTTCCACACAAGAGGTTAGTGTGCAAAATTAGAGCACGTGGTATTGTGGGTAGGGTATTGACATGGATAGAGAACTGGTGGCAGACAGGAAGCAAAGAATAGGAATTAATGGGCCCTTTTCAGAATTGCAGGCAGTGACTAGTGGGGTTCCGCAAGGCTCAGTGCTGGGACATCAGTTATTTACAATATATATTAAGGATTTAGACGAAGGAATTAAATGTAACATCTCCAAGTTTGCGGATAACAAAAAAGTTGGGGGCAGTGTGAGATGCGAGGAGAATGCTATGTGGCTGCCTGAGGGGTGACTTGGATAGGTTGGTTGAGTGGGCAGATGCAGTATAATGTCGATAAATGAGAAGTTATCCACTTTGGTGGCAAGAACAAGGCAGATTATTATCTAAATGGTGTTAGATTAGGAAAAGGGAAGGTGCAACGAGACCTGTGTGTCCTTGTACATCAGTTACTTAAAGTAAACTTACAGGTACAGCAGGCAGTGAAGAAAACAAATGGCATGTTGGGCCTTCATAGCAAGAGAATATGAGTATTGGAGCAAGAGGTCCTAATGCAGTTGAACAGGTGACCTGGTGAGACCACACCTGGTGTATTATGTGCAGTTTTCGTCTCCTAATTTGAAGAAAGACATTCTTGCTTTTGAGGGAGTGGTCCATTGGTCCATTGTTGGCTGTGGAAGAGGTGATAAAGAAGGGAGATGAACATTGAAACTAGCAGGGTGACCAGGGTGTCTATTCCTTCCTATTCTTGCTATTGAGGGAGTGCAGCATAGGTTCATCAGGTTAATTCCCAGGATGGCGGGACTAACATATGATGTAAGAATGGATTGACTGAACATATATTCACTGGAATTTTGAAGGATTTTGAAGGGTGAGAGGGGATCTTAGAGAAACATCTAAAATTCTAAGAGAGTTGTGAATCTGTGGAATTCTCTGCCATGGAAGGCAGTGGTGGCTAATTCACTGGATGTTTTCAAGAGAGTTAGTTATAGCTCTTAGGGCTACAAATCAAGGGATATGGGGAGAAAGCTGGAACAGGGTGCTGATTTAGGATGCTCAGCCATGATCATATTGAATGGCGGTGCTGGCTCGAGGGGCCGAATGACCTATTCCTGCTCCTATTTTCTATGTTTCCCCCTGCAGGCAATGGCCCACCAGGCCCGCTACCACACTTGGCCACTGCCTGCCCGCTGTGTCTTAGTTCTCGGTGGACGGCCGGATCCACACTTACACGGCTCTGTGATGCTCGGCAGGAGCATTGATGCCGCCGGAATAGAGAAGTTCGGAAGCTTCAAGTTTTTTGGAATAAATTTCACCAGCAATTTGCCAATTGAAGCTGTGGCCAAGAATGCACACCAACACCTCTACAAATTCAGAAGGCTTAGGAAGTTTGGCATGTCCCCAACAATGCTCAACAACGTGTACAGATTTGCTGAAGTTTGGGAATAGCTCCACCGAGACCGCTAGAAATTGCAGAGTTGCGGACATCACACAAACCAACCTCCCATCCATTGGAATTCCATTCCACTGTACCTCTGTACACGGGACAATAATAAACAAAATTTATTCCATCACTGACAAACAGTGGCAACAGTTTGCACCATGTACAAAGGACACTGCAGCAACTCGCCAAGACTTCTTGGACAGCAGGGGCAACAAAAGCCTAAAAATACAGCCACAACCTGGAAGTTGTCCTGCAACCTATGCACCATCCAGTCTTGGAAATCTAGAAACATAGAAAATAGGTGCAGGAGTAGGCCATTTGAGCCTTTGAGCTAGCACCGCCATTCAATATGATCATGGCTGATCATCCAAAATCAGTAACCTGTTCCGGCTTTTTCCCCATATCCCTTGATTCCCTTAGCCCTAAGAGCTAAATCTAACTCTCTCTTGAAAACATCCAGTGAATTGGCCTCCACTGCCTTCTGTGGCAGAGAATTCTACAGATTCACAACTCTCCGGGTGAAAACGTTTTTCCTCATCTCAGTCCTGAATGCCCTACCACTTATTCTTACATAGAAACATAGAAACATAGAAATGAGGTGCAGGAGTAGGCCATTCAGCCCTTCGAGCCTGCACCGCCATTCAATATGATCATGGCTGATCATCCAACTCAGTATCCCGTACCTGCCTTCTCTCCATACCCTCTGATCCCCTTAGCCACAAGGGCCACATCCAACTCACTCTTAAATATAGCCAATGAACTGGCCTCAACTACCCTCTGTGGCAGAGAGTTCCAGAGACTCACCACTCTCTGTGTGAAGAAAGTCTTTCTCATCTCGGTCTTAAAGGATTTCCCCCTTATCCTTAAGCTGTGACCCCTTGTCCTGGACTTCCCCAACATCGGGAACAATCTTCCTGCATCTAGCCTGTCCAACCCCTTAAACCCCTTATTCTTAAACTGTGACCCCTGGTTCTGGGCTCCCCCAACATTTTTCCTGCATCCAGCCTGTCCAATCCTTTAAGAATTTTACATGTTCCTATAAGATATCCTCTCATCCTTCTAAATTCCAGCAAATACATGCCCAGTCGACCCATTCTTTCATCATATGTCAGACCCGCCATACCGGGAATTAACTTGGTGAAACTACGCTGCACTCCATCAATAGTAATAATGTCCTTCCTCAAATTTATAGCCATTTCTCCTCCGTCATTGGAATAAAAATCCTGAAGCTTCTCCCCCCCAGCAACAGTCTGAAGAAGGGTTTCGGCCCGAAACGTTGCCTTATTTCCTTCGTTCCATAGATGCTGCTGCACCCGCTGAGTTTCTCCAGTATTTTTCTGTACCCCCCAACAACAACGTGGGCACACCACCACCTCAAGGACTGAGCTAGCTGGAGCAGCAGCTCGCCACCATCTCCATCTCCATCTCCATCTGCTCAAGGCCAACCACATACAGGCTCAGCCTTGTGTTAAAGAAGGAACTGCAGATGCTGGAGAATCGAGGGTACACAAAAGGCTGGAGAAACTCAGCGGGTGCAGCAGCATCTAAGGAGCGAAGGAGATAGGCGACGTTTCGGGTTGAGACCCTTCTTCAGACTGGTCAGGGATCAGGGAAACGAGAGATATAGACGGTGATGTGGAGAGATAAAGAACAATGAATGAAAGATATGCAAAAAAGTATCGATGATAAAGGGAACAAGCCATTGTAAGCTGTTTGTAGTGTGAAAATGAGAAGCTGGTGCGACTAGGGTGGGGGAGAGAGATAGAGAGAGAGGGAATGCCAGGGCCCGAGGGCTGAGGGAGAGGTGGGAAGGGGAGGAGACAGCAAGGGTTAACAGAATTGAGAAAATTCAATGTTCAAAGGCTTGCAGTGACGCAGCTGTTGGCCCCGCCCTTCCCATCACACGTTCGTGCCCGCGCTCAGGCAGAACCCTTACATCACGCTGTTACGCACGAAAACAGGCCCCGCCCTCCCCAGCACGCAGTTACGCACGTATACAGGCCCCGACGTCAGGCCTGGCGTCACTGATCTATGCTGGCGCAGGCGCGATGGTGAGCGGATGGATCCACTCAGCCTCTGTGTGCAACTGCGGGATTGTCAATGTTTGGCTGATATTTAAACCGGGGCCCCAGTCATTTCTTAAACAGCTGGAGGAACTCAGAGGGTCGAGTCTCACTGTTTTGTTTGAAATAACACATTGCGTCTCAATTTCCTCAGCAATTCTGAAAAGCTTTCAGCCGTCAGCCCTAACGACAACATATCAAAAACAAACACCGATAGTTGTGTAGAGGCATAGAGTCGGAGAGCCTATCATTTGCAACCTGACAGTCAAGAACCATTTATACTACCCCATTTCTGAGCACCGAGATTTTAGCTTTTTTTGCACTGGTGATTCAAACTAGATTCTTAAATGGTATGTGCGTACCTGTCTGCACCACCCATACTTGCAGCCTGTTACAGATCTCAACCACCGTATGGGTGAAAAAGCTCTTTCTCAGAAGATGTTGCTCATTCCGTTCTGGTTTTAGATGCTTTTGCTGTGGAGAAATATTTCCTTCTAACTACCCTATCCATTCACTCATGTAGTACTCCCCAGCTTTTGTTTTTGTTCAGTTTAGCTTATTGTCACACACATAGTGAAAAGCTATCCCACCCCCCCCCGTCCCCATCCCATCTTCCTCCACTCCAAGGGCAACAAGTCCATTCCTCCATCCTGGAAAAAGACTGACGATTCACCTTATCTATGATTTTATATACCTGGATATGGTCACAGGTCTGCATATATTGTCCTATGGAAAAACACTCCCAGTTTATCCAACCTCTCACAACTCAAGCACTCAAATCCTGGTATCATCCTGGTGAATCTTTTCTAAATCTTTTATAGCTTAATGTAGCAATGTTACAAAATTTTGAGATCTAAAAAATCAAGTCTGTAATTTATCCCATCAGATAAAGCATAAAAAGAAGTTTAATTTGACACCTAATTCACTTTCATATCTTCAGTATTAAAAAGGTTATGGCCATTTTCATACTCAGAAATTAGCATATTGTTCCCCATTGCCTTTTCATGGACTTAACACAAAAGCTGTGATCTAGGACAGTCAAAAGCCCATAACTTTCTTAAAAATTAAGAGAACTCATTGACATTTTCAGTTATTATAGATTGAAGCATTCTGAAACAAATATGAAACAATATTACTTGGATGACCTGAAATTAAAGCATATCATTAGTTAGTTACCTAATTGTAGCTAATTACAAAATTCAATTACTAGATCTAAACATCTATCCATTTCTTAACAAATGATAAACTTTTTTAAATTGCCTAAGTGTCCAAATAACATTCACACAATAATTCACAATATAACATGATTTTTAAATCTCATTTTCATGAATTTATAGGCCAAATGGAAGGAATTTAGTGGTCAATTCCTGTAAATTAATGGCCATTTAAATCAACTTGCGAGTGGGTTTTAGTGGAATGCGGTGGATTAGAACGTTGCGGTTTGCGGTAAGTCAGCAAGAAAAACACTGCCGGTTCATACATTTTTTTTGTCACCATTTCGCAACATGAAAATGTGATTAAAGGCTTCCTAAAAACCAAGTTTTAATGTAAAAATAAACTGTGCACTTTATTTTCTCCCCTACGTAAAATCCTTCCAGTTGTCGGTGCTCACGGCTTTAGAAGATGATTTTTAAATTACTCTAGTTAACAAATAATCTAGCGTAGTTTAAAAATACCTTCATGAATGAAATGTCGGAGCGATTTTTCTTCAGCGACGAAATCGCCCGACATGGATCGATTTGCCCAGTCTGTGGAAAAACGGCATTTTAAACCCGCCCCCTTCTGAAAGGCGCCAAAGTCATGCTCACGGGGAGCGGCAGAACTGCGGCGCTGCTCAAGGTAAGTTTTGTAACATACCTACTTAATGACATTCTTCCTAAAGCCCGAACTGCACAGAATACACCAAATGTGGTCTCCCCAGCATCTTGTACAATGGTAGTGATTTGATGAGCAATGTGTTTTGGTGGATGATCTTGCCATCCTTCCTAAACTACCGCCACCAAATGTTAATTTTGTAGCTTTAAGGTAAAACTGATACATATGACAATTAATCACACATGATTCCTGATTCTAGATTACATTCATGGGAAAATTCAATTTTGCTTCTTCCTGCCTTTAATTGTACATACTTCCTACTTGTCTGATATATTTCTCTGAACTGTGGTCACAGTGAAAATTATATTCTGTTGACCAATTAATACTAATCACATAAAGATCTTATGATAGGAACAGTTCTGGGTATATTGTGATTTAAAAATTATTGTGATCAATGAATTTCATTCCAACAACAATATCCGTATAACTAAAAGTCTCATCTTGACTACTTCCTGTCTGCGCTGTATAATGATTTCAGAAAGAACGCTACCCTATATTGCTAAGATTTTTGGCCATCTTACTCACATTCCTCCTCCGCTGAGGCAGCTCCGAGGATTTTTCCGATCGATGAAAAATAAAAAAGTTATGAGTGTTTAAAAAATCTTGAGATCAGCTGATTGGTCCTCTTGCCTGTCAATCTTCATGATGTAACGGCCCTTCCGGGGGGAGGGCAAGACTATAAAACCCCGGATGCCTGGACATTAGTCAGTCACTCTGAAAGATCGCAAGGGAGAGGCCACAACTCTGATTCTGCTGTGAGTCTACTGAACTGTGAGTCTACCCTTTATGTGCTTTATGCGGTTATGTGCTTTATGTGGTTAACCCTTTATGTGCTTGCAATAAATGATTTATTAGCCAACGATATGATTGCAATGAATGACGATTTTTTAACCCTTAATGTGCGTGCAATAAATGATTTGTTAGCCAGCAATGTGCTTGCAATGAATGATGATTTGTTAACCCTTAATGTGCTTGCAATAAATGATTTGTTAGCCAATAATGTGCTTGCAATGAATGATGATTTGTTAACACTTAATGTGCTTGCAATAAATGATTTATTAGCCCTTAATGAAATGAAATGAGTTGTTTGGCCTGCCCTGTGGGATGCCTGGGGATGCCGTCAGGGTCAGCGGCCTTTCGTGCATTAATCCTGCTCAGTGTCGCATACACGTCGATGGGGGTGAGTGTGAGGGGCTGGTGATCAGCAGGGAGCACAGCCTTGATGGCCATCTCTTGATTGTCCCTGTCAAAGCGGCCATTAAAGTGGTTAAGCTCCTCAAGGAAGGAGGCGTCGCTGAATGTGGGGGTGGTGTTGGTGGGTTTATTGTCCGTGATGGCCTGAAATTGTTTAACTTGACATGAAATGGATTGAAATGTATTGTTGTCCCTGCGCTCACTGTACTTGACCTGACCCACAACACCCATGCTAGCGCTGCAGAACCCCCCACTGGCCACCAATATTGGAGTTGGTGGAGAAGTGGAATATTGCGTTGGGGGACCAGTCCTCCCCATGTGAACCTGGGACCCAACGGGTCCCACTTAGTCTAGTAAGCATTATCATTTTCAAATGCATGAAGATAAATCCAACCTTTTTGGAGTCAAATCTGTTACTTTACTATGAACATCAGGGTATGCGGACTGTCAAGATCAGAGGGCATCACAGAAGAAAAGGGTTGGTTCAACTTCAGCAAATATGTAGTGCTGGAGTAACTTGACTCAGGCGGAATCCCAGAGAACATAGATAGGTGATGTTTCATTTTTATTTGCTGTTTCTTGACAAATACATGTTGGCCCTCCCTATACATCCTTCTTTTCACAGCTTGTTATTTGGAAATCTGTTGTATAGTTCTTTGGTTCAGTAAGAATTGCTAGAATGTAAACATTGGTCAATTTCTTGATGTGTACGGCGCACAAACTGCCTTTTCTGAACAGCCACCCAGCCTTGTTATCATAGGTACAGTTTATTTGCTGCCTCCTGCAGGTATCAATGCAAGACTTTGAAAATATTTGAAGTATGTGAAGTTTGTGAATATTTGGGAATAGCTATCAGGCTATTAAACACTACAACCTCCGAATAATGTCCGAACTACGCAGATTCGGGGGCATTATTTTCGTCTTTGCTTTGTTTGTTTGTTTGTTAGCTATTGTTTGTTTGTATTATATATTCTGAACTTTTTCCTGTTGTTTAATATGTTTTACAGAGTACTATTGTTACATATTTGTCGTGCTGCTGAAATTGAGAATTTCTTTGTTCTGTTTTGGGACATAGAACATTCTTGACTCTTGAACCAAGCAATTGCCTCTACCCAAAATCCTGTGCTGTGTTATTTTACCAAGGATACAGTTTACCCGGAAGTAAATTCCAGGACTGATTTGAGAAGATAATGTTATACGTTAAGGCTTACAACTGTAGCCATGGCAACTGTAACGCAATATTGTTTTGGCTAGTCCCAATAAATAAAACTGTCAGAGTGTGGGTTGAACACATTTTCAGTCAGTGCACAGGAGAGGAAAGACGGGACCACAAAGTTCCCGAGAGAATAGTTAAATGGTAAGGTTTATTTTTCATATTGTTAAATACTCTGTGCTGCAAACTTGGAAACGGACTGGAGAGTGGAAGAAATGCTTTTCATTTTGTGTGTGAATGTTATGTTTTATGTGCTGCGTGTTGTACGGTATGTGATGTGTGTTTGCTGTACACTTAGTGTGTGTGCGCATAATGTGTGCTTCAAGGAGAAGCTTGGGATCTTTCCTGAGAGCTGTATCATTCGGAGCTATGCTCCAGACAGGGTCACCCACGGCAGGGCAGATCGAGAGGGTGGGGGGGGATTCTGACAAAGCATGGTCCAAGAAGACCTTGATGGTGAAACAGGCAGGGGATGGTAGCCGGCCAGCAAGCGGAGCACCACAACAGCTGAGAAGGGAGCGGAAGGCTGAAGCAGGGAGTGACTCCCAACTGTTGTGCAGTCCATGATGTTGGACCCGGGTCTGTCTCTGTCAAGCACCTTATGGTGGCTGTCCCTACACCACTACCCACGTTAAATGTGTTGCGCATAGCTGTCCACCTGAAATAATTGGCTTCAGCCACCTCAAGACCCCACAGAAAGGACCCATACTCCACTTTGAATGATCACCAACAGTGGTAAGTGTGCTTGATTGTACTGTATGCGTAATGAATTCTGCTGTGTGGTTTGTTTGGGTGTTATGCATCCGTGCTAGATGAAGGTAGCTATGAAAACAGAGGAGGGTGTACCATTTAACATGATGAGTGAGAACATCACAACTCAAAGAGCCAAGATCAAAAAGGACAAATTTGAAAGAACAGTCCATTGACTCAAGACTGCAATGAGACTGAACACTTATTTTGGAAGTTGTTTTCATTTTTGTCTTCTGTTATTAATATCTGTGGCATGCGTAATATTGAGTGTGAACAATAATTACTGCCATCAGCCCTTTAAGGATTCCTTCATGAACTGCTTTGTGGGCTACATTTTAATGCAGAAGGTTCCAGTTTGTGCAAGTATGGCATTGTGTAGCATGCCAACTGGCACTGTGAGCTGTTTGTAAATTATTCTAGTCTTTTAATTTAAATTACACATTATTTCCAGTGTCTTTAAGAGTAAATGAAAGATAATTAAAATGTTTTTCTCTACCCTCTAACACAGTGAATGTTCACTCAGGACATAGTTTTCACACAGGACTGAGTAAGTTTGTGGATCAGACAACAAGTTAGAACTTTGTATGGAAGAAATTAGTCTGCTGATAGTCACAAAGTGCTGTATTAATTGCTTCAGTATAATGAATGCAAAACATTCTAATTTTATGAGTGCAATTTAAATTAGGGGGAAATAGCCTATTTTTCAGCTGGGCATATGGTTTGTAGTCAGATAGAATTTTGTTAACGCAGCAGCTAAAATTAGGTTCTGAATTCGGCTCTGACGAAGGGTCCCGACCCGAAATGTCACCCTGAGAAATGCTGCCTGACCCACTGAGTTACTCCAGCACTTTGTGCCTATCTGTGGTATAAATCAGCATCTGTAGTTCTTTGTTGCTACATGTTTCTACATGTTGGGGAAAACAAATGGTCGGCACGGACTGGAAGGGCCGAGAGGGCCTGTTTCCGCGCTGTAATTGTTATATGGTTATATGTTAGCTTATGTAATAGATTGTACCAGCTAAGTCTTTTTTTTCATTGCAATGCAACAGCTTTACACACCTTTGGCTGATACATTTTGTGAATCTGTGCCCAGATCTATACTGTAATGAATGATCCCAGTCCAACTCCATTTGGCAGTAACTCTCATTCTGGGAATTCTATCCTTAACACAATTTATCAGTTTGTTTTTTAGTCTAGTTTAGTTTTGTTTCGAGATACAGCACGGGAACATGCCCTTTGGCCCATTGAGTCCGCACCGACTAGCGATCTTCGCACATAAACACTATTCTACACATACTAGGGACAATTTTACATTTATACCAAGCCAATTAACCTACACACCTGTACGTATTTAGAGTGTGGGAGGAAACCGAAGATCTCGGAGAAAACCCATGCGGGTCACGGGGAGAATGTATAAACTCTGTGCAGGTAGCACCCGTAGTCGGGATCGAACCCGGGTCTCCGACGCTGCAATTGCTGTAAGGCAGCAACTCTACCGCTGTGCCACCCCTGAAATACTCTACCTTGATGTATATGGTTTTGCTTGTTTACAAGACCACTTGGTCAGGACAGAGAGTTAAGGTGTGGCACAAAATATAGTTCTTCGTATTCACAAAGGGCGGCACAGTGGCGCAGCTGGTGGAACTGCGGCCTCACAGCACCAGAGACCCGAGTTTGATCCCGACCTCGGGTGCTGTTGGCAAAGAGTTTGCATGTCCTCTCTGTGATTGTGTGCGTTTCCTCCCACATCCCAAAAATATGTGGGCGTATAGATTAATTGGCCTCTCTAAATTACCCTAATCTGTAGGGAGCGAAAACAAAAGCGGGACAACATGGAACCAGTGTGAACATGTTGCCAATAGTCAGCGTGGACTTGATGGGCCAAAGGGCCTGTTTCCATGCTCCATCTCAAAACCAAACTAAACCAAAACTTAAACTCCCTTCCCTGATGGGGCATGATCTATGATATCTGATACCAAAGGAGCTATTACCAACTTTTTATTCAGAGGTGGAAAAGTTTTGCTCCAGCTGGCTAATTCTACATTTCTCTTTCGTGCCTCTGCTGCGTAATGTTGGTAGCCCATGTGCAAAGTCCGCAAGTAAACCTGTGCACCACAGAGCAAATATTAAGGCATTTTTACATGATTCTCCTCTTTAACTTGGTCAGCGCCTATTTAATCTAATAGCAGACCTCTGATCCAGCAAATAAATGTACGGTGAATAGGTCAAGTATGAAACTGATGGGACTAGATTTCAAAATTACCTTTAGAAACATTTGTTTAAGAAAGAACTGCAGATGCTGGAAAAATTGAAGGTAGACAAAAAATGCTAGAGTAACTCAGCGGATGAGGCAGCATCTATGGAGAGAAGGAATAGGTGACGTTTCGGGTCGAGACCCTTCTTCAGATTGAAACATTTGTATTTGATTTACTATTAATTGCAAATGTAATTATTTTCTAGGCATCTAATATCCTGGGATCACATAATGGAATGAAATTCACGTTTCACATTTTAATTCTGTGGCGACATGCATTTGTTTCTGGTAAGTCGTATTTAACATTTATTTAGCATTTAAACAATAGCCTTTATAAAAAGAACACAGAAATTGCCAGAAATATTCAGTAGGTCAAAGAGCATCTGTGGAAAGTGAAACAAAGTTAATGTTTCCTGTTGAAAACATGAATTGTCTTTAACCTTTCCTAAGATACTGCCAGATCCAACTCATTGATGCCAACCAAGATATCTACCATTGCTAGTCCCATTTGTCCTTCATTTAACCCATATCCCACCATACATTTTCTATCCATGTATGTGTCCAAATGTCTTTTAAACATTTAGAATTGTACCTACCTCCACCACTTCCTCTGGCAGCTTGTTCACATATCTACCACCCTCTGTGGAAATGTTGCTACACAGGTCCCCTTTATATCCATTACCCTCCCACCTTAAATCTATGTCCTCCAATTTCTTACTCCCCCATTCTTGGACAAAAATAATGTGACCATTCACTTTATCCAAGCATCCCATGATTCTGTGTACCTCTATAATGTCACCCCTCAGCCTTCTAAGCCACAGGAGAAAAAGCCCCAGACTCTCCAGTCTCCTCTTATAACTCAAGCTCTCAGGTCCCAATATTATCGTTGTAAACCTTCTCAGCACCCTTTCTAACTTAGTGATATTCTTTGTACAGCTAGATGGTCATAACGCCACTCAATAATATAAGTGTGATCCCACCAATGTCCTTGTGCAGTTGTCCCAACTCTTGTACTTAATGCCCTGACCAATGAATATTGGTGTGTCAGACGCCTTCTTCACGACCATGTCTACCTGTGTTGCTATATTCAGGGAATAATGTACTGGTACCCCGAAGTCTCTCTGTTCTACAAGAATCTCCAGGGCCCTGCCATTTACTGTGCAAGTATTGCCCTGGTTTAACTTCTCAAAATGTGCAACTTTTAACTTGTTTGTGTTAAATTCCACCTGCCAAATCTTGGCTCACTTTCCCAGATGATCTAGATCCTGTTGTAATTTGAAATAGTTTTCTTAATTGTCTATTATATCACCCATTTTAGTGTCATCCACAAACTTACTAACCATGCCAACTACATTTTCATCCAGATCATTCATAAAGATGACAAGTATCTAAGCTGTGATGCATTCTGGGAGTACTTCCAGCACTTTTTATTTTGATTTCAGATATCCAGGTTATTTTGAATTAGCAACTCCATCAAAGGATGCTCATGTGTTTTTTTTTAAAGAGAGGCTGCTGTAGTGCTTTGTCGGAGAATTGTCACCTGGAATTTGAACCTAATTGTTTGGAACTGATCACAGCCCAAGATACAGTAAACTTACATTGATGTCACCAATCACAGCAATTGTTCACAATTTATTTTCAGTTGGCTTTCAGGACATTTTGATTTTGCATGCCTACATCTTTACTATCGAACAGTTTAATTTTTTTAAATTGATAAAATTATAGATTCATCTTTTAAACAGTAAATTAAAATCCTACCATTTCTGTGTTTGTGGTTCACTTACTCCATTTACTTAGTCCCCACAACTGCCTGATATTGTACATCTCAGCAGGACTATACAATGAATCTGAGTCAGTTCTGGATTTACTCTGTGTTGACCATTTAACATCGGCCTTAAGAATTCTGAATAACAGTACTGTAACTTTTGAATGACTGTCAATGCATTAATTCAGTTTACTATGATGTGGCTGGTTTGTGGTCCTTGAAGGAGCTTTCCACTCAAAGGGTTGAATTGTGAACCTGCAAGCCTCCCTAACTATCATAAAATATGTGAACAACAGGCTGCAAAAATGTTACAAGATTTTTTGAAAATTATTTTTTCCAGATGCATTTGATGTCACTGTACCGAAGACTGCTTTACTTGGTATCCACAGTCACAGTATCGTCCTTGGATGCAGTTTTAATGTTACCGGTGACTTCTCACTTGAACATTTTGTAATTCATTGGCAACGCACTGAAAACAACGAGGTGGTGCACAGTTATCATTATGGCAAAGATCAGCTTGGTCAACAGAGTAAACGGTATTCAGGCAGAACAAGCCTATTTCCAGGGGAATTCAAAAACGGCAATGCTTCACTGGAGTTAGATGGACTGAGAGTTGAGGATGCTGGTCAGTACATGTGTTATGTCAGCAGTACAATGGGAAGTGCCAAAGGAACAGTGTCATTGACAGTTGCAGGTAAGCTGTCTCTAATCTTCTTATTGTTTGTCTTATTGGGAAAAATGTGCAGTAGATGCAAATAATTTTGATCACAATAAATTGCAATGTTTCTTCACAAAGTTAATATATATAAAAATCCAAGTCAAAGTACTTACCCCTGCAACTGCAGGAGATGCAACACCTGTCCTGAAACCTCCTCCCCCGACTCTATCCAGGGTCCCCGACAGTCCTTTCAGTTTAGGCAGATGTTCACTTGCACCTCCTCCATCCTCATCTACTGTACCTGTTGTTATCAGTGTATGCTCCTATATATCGGCAAGACCAAGCGCAGACTGGGTGGATGCTCAGTCTGCCTTGGCCTACACCATCCCCCGGTTTTCAAACATTTTAGCTCCCCTTCCCATTCCCATACTGACCTTTCTGTCCTGGGCCTCCTCCACTGTGAGTGTGGCCACAAGCAAATTGGAGGAACAGCACCTCATATTTTGCTTGGGCAGCGCACAACCCTGCGGTATGAACATTGATTTATCTAATTTCAAGTAACCTCTCTCCCCCCCTCCCTAATCATCCTATAGTTCTGCAGTTTGCAATCTTGTATCCCTTCATTATCATCCTATCACCAGCTAACAATGGGTCATTGTGGGCTCCACCCATCCTTGGTCGTCTGTTGACGGCGCTGTTTTGTTCTGGCCTTTTCATACTTCCAGTTCCCTCCCCTCTACTTCCAGTTTGAAGAAGGGTCCGATACGATCCATTTTTCCTAACCCTCTGTTTCCTGTTGGATAACTTCTCTCCATTCTAATACATTGACCCAAATGCCATGAGCTTTAGTGCTTTACCGCTCATGTAGCATCTTGTTGAAAGCATTGTGGAAATCCAAATACATTGACAGCTGATTCTCCTCTTTTCACTTTGCTTGTTAAAACCTCAACTTTACTTGGTGACATCCTGATTTTCTAAATGTGCTGCTGTTACTTATTTTATAATATATTCCAGCATTTGGCAGATATTAGACTAACTGGCGTTTGCTTCTTGTTTAGTCTTCCCACTTTCTTGATTAGGGTTCTTATATTTGCACTTTCCGAATCCACTTTTGGAATCCAGGCCATTTTTAATGATCATAACCAAAGCATTGACTTCAACCACTTTAAAATCCTAGAGTGCTGCCCATCATGTCCAGGGGGTTTCTAAGACCTTAATCTTATTAGTTTGTCTACTACTTTTCTCATGAGATCATGACTGTCTTATATTCTTCCCTCCCTTTCGCCCCTTATTTTTTTTATTATTATCGATGCGTTTTGGAAACTGTAAACACATCCAAAATAGTTGTTCACTATCTCTGGTTTCTTTTTTCTGTATTATGATTTCCCAAGTTTTGACCCCGCAGGAGAATACTTTAGCCATGCACTTTTTTTAGGTCCATTTAGATTAGAAATTCCTTCTGTCTCTTTTTATATTTCTCCCTAGCGTATTTTCATAATCGATTTAGTGCTCTTTACCTGACTAGACTCCGTGCTACATATTTCATGCGTTAACTTGGTGCTGGGACTCCAGCTATTTACAATATATATTAATGATTTGGACAAGGGAATTGAATACAACATCTCCAAGTTTGCGGATGACATGAAGCTGGGGGGCAGTGTAAGCTGTGAGGAGGATGCTAGGAGGCTGCAAGGAGTCTTGGATAGGTTGGGTGAGTGGGAAAATGCATGGCAGATGCAGTATAATGTGGATAAATGTGAGGTTATCCACTTTGGTGGCAAAAACAGGAAAGTAGACTATTATTTGAATGGTGGCCGATTAGGAAAAGGGGAGATGCAACGAGACCTGGGTGTCGTGATACACCAGTCATTGAAAGTAGGCATGCAGGTGCAGCAGGCAGTGAGGAAAGTGAATGGTATGTTAGCATTCATAGCAAAATGATTTGAGTATAGGAGCAGAGAGGTTCTACTGCAGTTGTACAGGGTCTTGGTGAGACCACACCTAGAGATTGCGTACAGTTTTGTCTTTCCTAATCTGAGGAAATGTCTTTCCTAATCTGAGGAAAGACATTCTTGCCATAGAGGGAGTACAGAGAAGATTCACCAGACTGATTCCTGGGATGTCAGGACTTTCATAACCCCAGCCATGGAGGAGGGACAAGCCTTAACATTGATCACCCAGTAGGTATAGTGCGCTCAGCGTAGGATCAATCCACGCAAGGCTGCAGGCCCGGATGGAGTCCAGGGTAGGGTACTAAAGGACTGTGCTGTACAGCTGGCGGAGGTATTCACGAGGATCTTTAACCTGTCTCTATCTCTGGCAACGGTCCCCAAGTGCCTGAAGACAGCTACCATAGTGCCGGTGCCGAAAAAAATCAAAAGTCACCAACCTGAATGACTACAGCCCGGTTGCCCTAATTCCAATACCAATGAAGTGCTTTGAAAGGCTGGTCCTCTCCCACATCAAATCCAGCATCCCTGCCTCATTGGACTCTCATCAATTTGCATACAGGGCAAATAGATCCACAGAGGATGCCATCTCTGTGGCTCTTCACACTGTCCTGACACACCTGGAAAGACAGGGCACCTACGTGAGGATGCTCTTCATTGACTATATCTCTGCCTTCAATATGGTCATCCCCACCAAGCTCACCACCAAACTGCACCAGCTAGGCCTCAGCTCACTGATATGCGATTGGATCCTGAATTTTCTGACGGAGCGACCGCAGACAGTGAGACTGGGAACGCACCTGTCCTCCACTATCACCCTGAGCACTGGCACACCACAGGGCTGTGTACTGAGCCCCATGCTTTACTCCCTCTTCACTCACGACTGTGTCCCTGCATTTGACACCAACACCATTGTCAAGTTTGCAGACGACACAACGGTGATCGGGCTGATCACCGACGGTGATGAAACAAACTATAGAGCAGCGGTGCAGAACCCGGCGAACTGGTGCTCACGGAACAACTTGTCTCTAAACACCTCCAAGACCAAGGAGCTGATTATCGACTTCAGGAGGTCACAGAATAGGGAATACGCCCCAATCTCCATCTACAGGGACAGTGTGGAGAGAGTGTCCAGCTTTAGGTTTCTGGGCACTCACATCTCAGAGGACCTCACATGGTCCACCAACACCGCTGCGCTGGTCAAAAAGGCACAGCAACGACTGTTCTTCCTAAGAACATTGAAACAGACTGGTCTGCCCCAACAGCTGCTGACGACCTTCTACCGTTGCATGACAGAGAGCATACTAACGTATGGCATCTCTGTGTGGTATCTCAGCTGCACGGAGGCGGAGAGGAGAGCTCTTCAGCGCGTCGTCCACAGAGCACAAAAGATTATTGGGACACCGCTACCAGCCTTGGAGGGCATCTACCACACACGGTGCCTTAGGAAGGCCATCAGCATCCATAAAGACTCCTCTCACCCTTGTAATGGACTGTTCGAACTAGTCCCTTCCGGCAGACGCTACAAGGCCTTCTATGCCCGCACCTCCGGACTCGGGAACAGCTTCATTCCCAGAGCTATAGCGGTTCTGAACCGGCCCTGCTGAGTGCCCACCAACCCCCATGGACTGTCTCCCTCAGATGGTCACGTCGCACAGACACATCTGCACTTTAGTCGGTTTTGGTTTTCACTGTTTTACTGTTCTAATGTTCTTTTCACAAACCTTGTTCTCAGGGTATCTAAACCTAAATTTTATTAATCGTTTAAGTTATGACATTGGGTGGAGTTGCAAACCAAATCTGGTTGCACTTATGTGTAATGACAATAAAATATATTATTATTATTATTATTCATATGAAGAAAGACTGGATAGACTCGGCATGTACTCGCTAGAATTTAGAAGATTGAGGGGGGATCTTATAGAATCTTACAAAATTCTTAAAGGGTTGGACAGGCTAGATGCAGGAAGATTGTTCCCGATGTTGGGGAAGTCCAGAACACGGGGTCACAGTTTAAGGATAAGGAGGATGTCTTGTAGGACCGAGATGAGAAAAACATTTTTCACACAGAGAGTAGTGAATCTCTGGAATTCTCTGCCACATAAGGTAGTTGAAGCCAGTTCATTGGCTATATTTAAGAGGGAGTTAGATGTGGCCCTTGTGGCTAAGGGGATCAGTGGTTTGGAGAGAAGGCAGGTTCGGGATACTGAGTTGGATGATCAGCCATGATCATATTGAATGGCGGTGCAGGCTCGAAGGGCCGAATGGCCTACTCCTGCACCTATTTTCTATGTTTCTACGTTAACAATAGCCTCATGTGTTTATACTGAGAAATATTCCAAGAACCGAGCCAATTCCTGTTGACAGTAATTACAGGATAGCCGGTTCCTCCTTGTGTAACGTGATATTTCCAACATGTTCAGCTATGGCTGAATAAATAAAGTACTTCTTTGTTTGGGTAATCTAATCAAACCTATGTTATAACTTGCAGCGTACTACAAGGAGCCGGAACTGCAGGTCAAACTCCAGTCATCCAGTGTGACCTTTGTTGTAACATCTCAAGGTTATCCTAAAGCATCTGTTTTCTGGCAATGTGCAGAAGATAATAACACGCTCTTTAAGCCTGAAGTTTTATTTGCTGAAACTGAAGATGGTCTTTACACACTCCGAAGTACTCTTGAAGTTGCTAACAGACAGACATATTGTAACCATATCGTTGAAATACACAACCATCTTGTCAATCAGACTATCATCATGAAATTCCACGTCTTTATTCCACGTGAGTTATTTCTTTTGCTCCACAATTAGTTTTTCTCTTTTGAATTTTCAGTGAATTTGACAAAGAATATGGAAATGGTCAATCTATTCACTTCCAGACTCATGTACACCAGCACAGCACTTTGAAAGATATTATGGCTCATTCTTCATAATTTCCTGTTTGTAGCATTTAATGGACAGAATACTGTCGGGGCAGAGCCTAACATTTTTTTTTTGATATTTGGTCACGATTTGTGATGAAAGTATATACATTCCTGGATGTACACTCCCATTGGGTGGAACTTAAGGCAAGGGCCGTCCATTTGCAAAATTGATTTTAATCGCACAATGTGGATTTCTTTCAAAGACTGCAGCATAAATCACTTTTGGTGGGTTTTTACAGAATTATAAGGGTGGTGGGTGTATGGAACAAGCTGCCAGAGGAGGTATTTGAGGTTGGGACTATCCCAACATTTGAGAAAGTTAGACAAGTACATAGGTATGAAGGGGTCTGGGGGATATGGACCCAGCGCAGGCAGGTGGGACTAATGTAGCTGGGACACGTTGGCCGGTGTGGGCAAATTGGGCCAAAGGGCCTGTTTTCATACTGTATCACTCTATGACTAAGAAGCCAGTGGCATTGTTTTTTATAGGGTTTCAAGTCTCCTTCTGTAAGTAGCAAGAGAAGGTGTGAATGGGAAACTTTGACAATCCCATTTGAAGTTGGTTTGATGTTTTGAAACATGCCCTAACATGATTGATTAATTCACATTTATATGTGTTTCAATTTCAGGGAGGATGGAAGCACACGAACAAGTTGGTTCCAGTCACATTTGGATTGTTTTGAGCCTGTTTCTATTGGTGGTTGCTGCAATCCTCATTCTGAAAATGTGGTTAAGCGTAAAAAAGCAACACAAGCACCAAGATAAAATAATGAACATGTGAATGTGGAAGTATGAATAAAATGTTTAACATCTACTTATCCTTGTGGTACTGGAAAAGTCAGTATGGAAATCTAGATCACATGAAGTTGTTTAATATTAGTCTTACACAATTGGAAATATTTTGTTTCCTGTGTCAGAAGTGAAAATGATCATTGTGGTTTGTTTTGCATCAGTTGGAATATTTGGATTGGGTGCTTTTTGTTATCACACTTCACTGGTGACTCTGACACGATCACCGAGTCAATTGTATACGTTTGCATGTGTAAAGGAGCAGTGTGTTTTGGGCTTCATTGAGCATTGCTGGACAACAGGAGTACAAATCATCCACTGACTACAAGATCATTGGTCACCTGTCCTTGGACCATGCACACAGCACACAGCTTCCCCCACTGGTTTCCAGCTCTCACCTGATCAGACTTGCACAGCTCAGTCTCTGCCCAGCACAACGCTCTCAGCATGCGGTCAGCTGCACGCATAGATTGACCTTCAGACCAGTGGAGGTCCTGTCCTGAGGCTTAAAAGCTGCTTGAGTTATCCATGAGATTGAATGTTTCTGAAGTTTCTAGCATTTACAAATATTCAAACAAAAAACTCAGGGAGAGCAAATGGGGAAACAGGAGGGCATTAAAGCAACACGGGCTACATGTGGAGTGGATTCAATGGTCGCTATCAATCTGTAGATATGGCAGAAAAAAATATATTGTCCAACTGACAATTTAATGTGCATGGATCACAAAGACAATATATTGTGGTTTTAAAAACAAATCAACATGCTGTGACCCCTCTCAACATACCCAAATGTCGGCTTCACAGGCTCCACTACTTCCCTCCCAGAGTTTGTACGGTTATCTAGAGTTGATCTCACTCTTAGTAATCGCTGAGTATACTGTGAGTACTTCCTCCGCCCATCCTCTCATTCCATTACATTTGGCATCTGCCTGCTTTGGAGGTTTATGGAATATCCAGGCTAGTTTGCCCGCAGGGAAATTCCCAGTCTTAGCCCCTTCACCTTGATTCATGGGGATGATCCGATGATAGGATTAACAGAGAGTAACAAACCTCATGCAAATCCACAGTGGGATCCATTGAGAACCTTCTTGATATATAGATGTGCCTAATCGCACGAGGCATGCCGATTCATGCAGGATCACAAAGCAGGTAGCAGAAACCCTGTTGTAGAGAGATTTGTACGCTGTGTCGCCATTATAATTATTTGCCTCTAAGGGGCAGGTAAATCAGATCTAGAAGTTAAGCAACTGGTAGAGCTTCTGCCTCACAACTCCAGTGACCCAAGTTAATTCCTGAGCTCTGGTGAAATTTGCACATTCTCTCTGTGGCTGAGTCGTTCTTCCACATCCTGAAAATGTACAGGATGAAAGATCAGTTGGCCACGATAAAATTGTTGCTATTGTAAAGGCCAGTGGTAAATCTTCATTCATTCATTCATCATTGTTGAAAACATTAGCGACGCAGTGGTGCTGGTTTGCAACGGGAACGGTGACGCACGCACCACACATCCCTGTCCTCCAGTTCCTGCGGGCTTCCACCGCTGGAAGTATAGGATTTTGGTGTGTGTGCTTTGTCATCATTCCTTACAATGTTATGTACAACAGTGATCGCAACTTCTACTGAAGTGTGGAAGGCAGTCAGTTCGGTAGAAGCTCATCCGCCCGTTGACAGATCTTGTTTTTGATCCTGCTGGGGGTCCACAGTCCCCTCCTTACCTGTCAAACCAGGTGGGAGAGACAGTTTAGTCGCTGACTATCCGACCACGGAGCAAGTAGCACGGGATTACATGGTACGCGTGGTGGGGGGTAACTCCCCCCCGACCTGACCTGGTAGAATCTTGGGGGAAATTGATCTGTGGGGAGAATGCAATGGGTTTAGTATGAAAGGGTGCTTAAGTGTTAGTGCAGACTTGGTGGGCCGAACGCCATAGCTATGCTACATGACTTAATTAAACCTGATCCCTTTTGATTTCCGTTTGGTTCTGCCAAAATAATGGTTAAAGCTGGGAGATTTACCTTGGACTTTAAGATTCAAATTTCTTGAACATGTTTTCAGTTAATTTATAATCAGTATTGACAGATATCTTCAAGGCTGATCCCCCGATTACAATCTAATGTGCGAAGCAGATTCAGATCATGGTGTGGATGATAAACAGATTTGGGTCTTGCCGAACTTCACATTTTAATAACTCCACTGGTGCTCAAAATCAGGCGGATTGTAATTGAATATCTTACTAAATATATTCCATTCACTGAGACCACATGGTACAAATGAAGTGTTTATTTATTTTCTGGAACCTTCTGCTGGGTAGGTCATGAAAGCAGGATAATTAAAAATATTTAAAGTGAAGGTGGATAAATATTTGATAGATTAATGAAAGAGGGGCATGGAGAAATGACTGATATTTGCCTATCTTGTGAGACAAGACGTGATGTCCTATTATTTAGGAATACTTTCCTTACGCATAAAGTATTTCACTGCAGCATGTCTGTACCTGCATTTAATTTTCTGTCCAATTGATTTAATTATATTAAACATCAGAAGTTATCGGTGTATAGTTTGTGAATTTGTTTAACTTGTTTAAACCGAGACTTCATTTAACTAGAAAAACAGGAGTGATGGAAAAGAACAACATTTCATTATGTGTCCCCAGTCTAGGCACAGAGGACTCCCAAATCAGATATGAAATGATCAATAGACAATAGACAATAGGTGCAGGTGTATGCCATTCGGACCTTCGAGCCAGCACTGCCGTTCACTGTGATCATGGCTGATCGTCCACAATCAATACCCCATTCCTGCCTTCTCCCCATATCCCTCCACTCCGCTATCTTTAAGAGCTCTATCTAACTCTCACTTGAAAGCATCTGAAAATTGGCCTCAACTGCCTTTTGAGGCAGAGAATTCCACAGATTCACAACTCTCTGGGTGAAAAAGTTTTTCCTCATCTCCGTTCTAAATGGCCTACCCTTTATACTTAAACTGTGGCTCCTGCTTCTGGACTCCCCCAACATCAGGAACATGTTTCCTGCCTCTAGCGTGTCCAATCCCTTAATAATCTTATATGTTTCAATAAGATATCCTCTCATCCTTCTAAATTCCAGTGTATACAAGCCCAGTCGCTCCATTCTTTCAACATATGACGGTTCTGTCATCCCAGGAATTAACCTTGTGAACCCACGCGGCAATCCCTCAATAGCAAGAAAGTCCCTTCTCAAATTTGGAGACCAAAACTGCACACAATACTTCAGGTGTGGTCTCACAAGGGCCCTGTACAACTGCAGAAGGACCTTTTTGCTCTTATACTCAACTACTCTTGTTATGAAGGTCAACATGTCATTCGCTTTCTTCCCTGCCTGCTGTACCTGCATGCTTACATTCAGTGACTGATGAACAAGGATCCCCAGATCTCGTTCTACTTCCGCTTTTCTTAACTCTACACCATTCGGATAATAATCTGCCTCCCTGTTCTTGCAACCAAAGTGGATAACCTCACATTTATCCACATTAAACTGCATCTGTCATGCACCTGCCCACACACCCAACCTGTCCAAGTCACCCTGCATCCTCATAGCATCCTCCTCACAGTTCACACTGAAAATTTGCTATTGTCACTTTTAATCCCTTCATCTAAATCATTAATGTATATTGTAAATAGCTGTGGTCCCAGCATCGAGCCTTGCGGTACCCCACTAGTCACTGCCTGCCATTCTGAAAGGGACCCGTTAATCCCCACTCTTTGTTTCCTGTCTGCCAACCAATTTTCTATCCATGTCAGTACCCTACCTCCAATACCAAGTGCTCTAATTTTGCCCACTAATCTCCTATGTGGGACCTTATCAAAGGCTTTCTGAAAGTCCAGATACACTACATCCACTGGCTCTCCCTTATCCATTTTCCTAATTCCAGAAGATTAGTCAAGCATGATTCCCCCTTCGTAAATCGATGCTGACTCAGATCGATCTTGTTACTGCTATCCAAATGTGCTCCTATTTCATCTTTTATAATTATCTTTTATAATTATAATAATTTTATAATTATCTTTTATAATTATAATAATCCGTCCATTGCACAATTGTTGCAGATTTGCTCAAGTAACAGCATAAACATTCGTTTTTTTCACAGGACACTATTATATATGCACATATGTGCATGATGAAAGTGTGACTTAGTCATAGAGTCATACAGCTCGGAAACAGGTCCTTCAGCCCAACTTGCCCATGTCGACCTACATGCCTCATTTACACTAGTTCCACCTGTCCACATTTGGTCCATATACCTCAAAACATTTCCTATCCATGTACTTGTTCAAATGAGTTTTAAATGTTGATTTAGTTTTGGGGATACAGGCTGTTCGGCCCACCGAGTCTGCACCGACCCTTCCCTGAACATTAACACCATTAGTCCCAGGCCTCCAGTATGAAAAACAACCTTCCACCCTCACCCTCAGCTTCCTCCTATGAATTCTCTATCCAGTCAGCTTGCTCTCCCTGGATCCCATGTAATCTAACCTTCCACAGCAACCTACCATACTGGACCTTATCAAATGCCTTGCTGAAGTCCATGTAGACATCATATATAACCTTTTTAGTTACTTCTTCAAAAAGCTCAGATTCAGACATGATCTCCCACGTGAAAACTTTCCCAAATCAGCTCGTCTATTCAAATGCACATATATCTTATCCCTCAAATTCATCTCCAGTAACTTGCCTACCACCGATGTTAGGCTCACTGGTCTATAGTTTCAAGATATCCTTGCAACCTTTCAAAAAAACAGGCACAGCATTAGCCACCCTCTGGTCCTCAGGCACCCCACCCGTGTCTAATGATAATTTATATATCTCAGCTAGGGTGTCTGTATTTCCTACTCTAGTTTCCCACAGTGTCCTCGGATATATCTGATCAGGTCTTGAAAATGTATCTACCTCCATACGTCTTTGGACATCCAGTATATCCTCTACTTTAATCCGAATTATACCCCCCCCCCCCCCCCCCCAGAACCCGAGGTACAGAACCGAGTAGGGACCCGGACACAGCGACCAGAACCCGTGGTCGGCGGGGCGGGCGTAACAAGAGGGATTGGCTGAACAGGGCCAGAAGGAACGGGTACGACCGGGGCGGGGGAAACAGGCACAAGAGATGCAGCTGGATCGGCTGGCGGACGACCTCTACGTCGGGGCTGCGCGACCACCACCTGGCTGTCAATGTCGACATGGGCATGCTTGAGTCGACCGACGGAGCCAATCTCCTCCCGGCCCCACACGTCCAAGGTGAAGGTGGCGACTCCAGACCGCAACACCCGTAACGGCCCCTCGTAGACTCGCTGCGGCTCCTTCAGCCCACCCCGAGGGTTCAATTACCACAAGGCACCACCAGGTGCCGCTACAATAGCTTTGTTAGTTAATTTTTCCAGACACACTTTCAGTGAGTGAAGCATTATAACAATGACTTCATAATTAAATGGTGTTACCTCTCCCCGATATCAATCAGTTGATACTGAAGGGAGCGAGAACAAGGAACTGCAGATGCAGATTTACACAAAAGGGCACAAAATGCTGGAGTAACTCAGCGGATCAGGCAGCGTCCCTGGAGAACATGAATAGGTGATGTTTCGGGTCGGGGTCCTTCTTCAGGCATTTCAGAATATGTTCTGGGCAAATTACTCACGTTTCCAGGTAGGATGATGGGCAGAGCCAGATAAAGTTTTACACCTGAATTAATGCACTGGAGTGAAGTGGATTATGCTATCCCAGCCAAACTAGTGTAAGAACATAGTGAATGCCTGCGACAGAATGCATATAAATGGTTAAGAATCACTTAAAACAATCTTCTCAGTTATGTCCAGTTGTTTTCAAAGTAAATGTTATCTTACAATTGTTTTTGGTTCTTGGTTTCTTGGTCCTCCAAAATATTCCAAATGGAATTTAAACTGGAGGCGGTGGAGGGAGGATTTAAGCCAGAAAGGGTTTTTGGGAAGAAAGAGCTTTCTTAAATTTAGTTGTTTGGCTCAGAGAGAATAATTCCACTTTAATCAGGTGTAAATTCATCTGTCTCTGTCTGTCGCCTTACCAGGAATCATGAGCAACCAGTACGGCTGTCAATATTGCCCAGAACAAGCTGCCACCGGTATGAGGGAGGGGCACTGTGTTTTCATGGTGGGGTGTCAGTTGATGCACTCAGTTACAAAAAATGAGTCAACAAACATTTCAACTATCCATTAGCTCACCTTCATTTCTCGAAATTAGTAACACAAAATAAGCAGCTTGAATACTTACTCTGTAGGGAGGAACTGCAGATGCAAAGATAGACACAAAAAGCTGGAGTAACTCAGCGGGACAGGTAGCATCTCTTGAGGGAAGGAATGGGTGACGTTTCGGGTCGAGACCCTTCTTCAGTATCTCGTCTTATATTATAATGACACATAACAGCCACTCAAGTGAGCAGATGAATGCAGCTGCCCAGAGAATAATCCCAGCAGTCCCATTCCCCCTCTCATTATTCCCCTGTATCTCTGCAACTTATTTTTTCAGCACAAATGCCCATCAGCTCCTCTTTGAAGCAAGTAACAGCAACCAATTCTTTGTGATGCTGGCATAAACGGGAGCACCCAGAGGAAACCCTGTGATTCTGGACTAAACACAACTCTGCCCAAATAGACATGCACTTCAACTTTTTAGTATCACATAGAAAACAGTTTGCAGACCTTTGTAAGTATCAGGCACCACAAAACCTCCATTAGTACAAATATTTTTCAGCTTGCAAATATAGAGCTACTCCATAAAGCAGCCCATGTGAGCTCGCCACATTCATTCCTGTATATTGACTGAGCAAGGGGTGATACTCAGAAACAGAACATAGAAACGTCAAAACATAGAAAATAGGTGCAGGAGTAGGCCATTTGGCCTCTTGAGCCAGCACCACCATTCAATATGATCATGGCTGATCATCCAAAACTATTACCCTGTTCCGGCTATTGCCCCATATCGCTTGATTCCCTTAGCCCTCAGAGCTAAATCTAACTCTCTTTTGAAAACATCCAGTGAATTGGCCTCCACTGCCTGCTGTGGCAGAGAATTCCACAGATTCACAACTCTCTGGGTGAAAAGGTTTTTCCTCATCTCAGACCTGCATGGTCTACCCCTTATTCTTAAACTGTGACCCCCAGTTCTGGACTCCCACAACATCGGGAAGATTTTTCTTGCATCCTGCCTATCCAATCCCTTAAGAATTTTATATGTGTCTGTAAAATCCCCTCTCATCCTACATAACTACATATCATTTCCAGATAATTAAATCTATTTTAAATATCTATTAAATCAAATGTTGGTAATTGTTAGAAATTAAGCGTGTTAGATCTCCTTGGCAACAATAGAACACAAGAGAGAACAGGTCTGCAGACAAAAAGACTAGCCAAGTGTCAATCAAGGAAGCCAGAGTTCACATACCTTTAGTCGTTGGAAACATGAGTAAACCTGTTCAGTTGTAAAATTTGCCTGGAACAAATTCTCCCTTCAAATTTTCAGTAAGTGATAATATGAGAACAAGAATCCAGCCTTTCGTAGACTTGTACATTCATAAAGTCATACAGCGTGGAAACAGGCTTCATCTAGCCGTTCATCTTTCAACAGAACAATTTTTTTTTGCAGTTATTATATAATTCTTTTTAAGTTTTGGTTAGATCTGAAGCCCCAGTTTTCACAAATTGACACAAGTTATAGGACATACAAAGAAAATTAAAATGTGGATTGATTTGGCTCACTCTCGGTTTTGAAGTAACAGATTTAATGACTGGGCAACCCACTGAGACATTATCAAAGTAGTTGTTTTTTTCAGCTTCTCTGTGCTTGGTGCATGACAAAACGTGATGAAACCTCACCAGGGGGCCTCTGTGGACTGTGTGTTTATCCACTATGTTTAACATCACCAAACTACTACTCATAATTGTTAAAATTATTGCATATTGGCACCAAGGCAAATTCCTTGTATGTGAATACTTGGCCAATAAACTTACTTACTTACTTATATCTGCCATTTTTCAGGATGCAGTACTGGGAAGATGTGAGGACAGAAGACATATGGGAATATCTCTGATAGGGTGAGGACAAAGGTTTCGTGACAATAAATTGGAGTTATCCAGTGAAGAAAAAAAATCAACACAAGCTATAAGATGAGGACAGTCAGAATTAAAATACAAACAATGAAATGTAAATGAAATACAAAAAGACTGCAGGTGTTGATAACCTGAAATATTAAAAGGATGTCAAAAAGTTGCATAGTGCTGGGCAGTGAGGTGTGACCAATCTGATACAGCGCTCCATTTCCAGGGACCCAAACATTCCTTCCAAATGAAGTAGTGATTCACACGCACTAGATTAATTCTTCATTATTCCATTCAGTGTTCACAATGTGATCTCCAAAACACTGGAAAAACATAATAAAAAGGAACAGCGGGTTTATACCAAAGATTCTGACTGGTTGTGGTTGGAAGCAAGAATAAAACAAGACAAATCAGGGCTAACAACAGATGACCTCAGGCAAGGGGGTTACTTGATAGGCTGACTGATGGCTAGAGACAGGTGTGAGCCCAAGAGGGAGACATAGTTATGAACTGTGGAACTGGTTAATGGATTTCTAGTGGAGGAAGAGGGAAGGGGGGAAGAGGGAGGGAAGGCAGAAAGGGGGGGGGGGGGGGGGAGAGGGAGAGGAAGAGGGAGAGAGGGGGTTAGAGGGAGGGGGAAGTGGGGAGGAGGAAGAGGGGGGAGGGGGGAGGAATGGGGCGGATGGAAGGGGGGAGGTGAGCGGGGACTGAGAGGGAGGAGGGGGGGGAGGGAGGGAGAGGAGGAAGCAGATGTTTGTAAAAGTTAGCTAAAATTACAGAATTCAATGTTCATACTGTTGGGTTGTAAGCTACACATCTGAATATGAGGTGCTGTTCCTCCAATTTGCATGTGGCCTCACGCTGGCAATGGTAGAGTTCTCGCCAACTGGAAAACCTTACGCAGGTTGGGTGACAAAATTGAGAGCACTTGCGTTCAATCAGTGGGGATGACTCGGACCTCTTTCATGTCTGCCATTTTAATTCTTCCACTCAGATCTTTCTGTCTGCAGCCTGCTGTACAGTGATAACAAGACCTAAACTCAAGGAACAACACCACTTCTTCCTTTTGGGCATGTTGCAGCCTTCCAAACTTAATATTCATTTCTATAATTCAGATAACTCATTCTCTGTCTGTATCAGAACCGGCCATTTCTGCTGTAAGTCATCCATCCATCTATTGCAATGGCTCAGTATTTTTGATCTTTCCAATGGCACAGCCTGACCGGCTAGACATAAGGAATAAGTAGAATTAGGCCATTCGGCCCATCATGTCTGCTCCGCCGTTCAATCATGGCTGATCTATCACCCTCCTAACCCCATTCTCCTGCCTTCTCCCCGTAACCTGCGACACATGTACCAATCAAGAATGTACCACAGCCCTGCATTTGCCACCTTTCATTGTATTTTCATTCTGTAACAGTGTTTACCTTATAGGTTTTGTTTATTGTCCCTCTCTGTAACTGTCCCCATTGATCCATTGACTGGAGCACCTGCACAACTTATCCTCAGCCTAATGCCTCTGTCCCACTTAGGAAACCTCTGGAGACTTTGTGCCCCACCCAAGGTTTCCGTGCGGTTCCCGGAGGTTCTCAGAGGATTTTGTCAGTCTCCCTAATGGTAGAAAGTGGTTTCCGCTTCTTCTATGTTCCGGCGATTATTTCAAAAAATTGAAAAAACCTCTGGGAACCTGACAAAAACCTCATGGAAACCTTGGGTGGGGCGCAAAGTCTCTAGAGGTTTCCGTTCAGGTTTCCTAAGTGGGACAGGGGCATTACTCTGACCTCGCCATAGCACAGACATTGTCTTTGTCCTATCTCTCTCCAATTCTATTTACAACTTTAAAGTAACTTATTTTTAATCTACTGCATTTCTTATGGTTATTGACCTGAAGAGTTGACATTATTTCTCCTTTCCCTGCCTGATCTGCTGAGTTTTCTAGATTTTCAGCACCTGCAGTTACCACTCTTCGTGGATTGATGTATTCATTATGTTGATGCACCTGATTGTGAATGTCAGGTATAAACTCCATAATCTTTATCCATGAGTGCTGCAGAATCTTTATCCATGGTCAGTCAAGTTCAGTTCAGACAATGTCTTAATTGATACTATTTAACACCCACCTGAGCAAAGGTGATATGGAACGCCCTCAAGTGGTGAAGGTGTGCCATTGCAATATCACCCCCAGGTTTGTTTTCAGGTCAAATCAGCAATTTGGGTGCAAGCTACATAAATATTGCAGCAGCAGATATTTTACACAATCACTTTTAGAAGATTTTTATAGTACTTCAGAAACATTATTCAATCAACTTGCAACATTGACAAGGTGCCAGGTGGCACAATGGTAAAGTAGCTGTCTTATAGGACCAGAGACCCCAATCGGTCGGACCGGACTCAGTGGGCCAAAGGGCCTATTTCCACGCTGTATCCCTAAACTAAACTAAACTAAACCAAAACTAAACAAAAGTGACAAAGCATGGGGGGAAGGCTTTGCTGGTTATTAATACTTTTAAGGATTTATTTGGGCCATTGGCTCCCATCTACACTGGACACCTGTAGAATGGTCTAAGCAAAGGCTGGGCCTCCAGTGGTGGAGTGAGCAGATACCGCACCCCACTCAGGATGAGGGTGCCGCAGTCTCCGGGGAGGAAGCGGCCGCTCCAGACATTTCCAGGCCGCTGAGGAGTGTTCACCCGATGCAGGAGTTACAGCTTTCCAGCAAGAGGGCCCGAAAAACATCAGACTGGCTGCAGAGGCCACAATGGGCCCGACTATGGGTGAACAGGGGATGGGGACTGGACTTTGCTGCCTTCCCTCACAGTGGGAACCATTGTGGGGGGATGTTTTTATGTTTATTGTTTAATTCTTTAATGTTGTGTCTTATCTTTATATGTGTGCTGCATTGGCAAGTCAAATTTCACTACACCATTTGATGTATGTGATAATACATGTCCTTTGTCCTTTGTCCTTTGAGAGGAGATTCACCAGGATGTTGCCTGGGATGAAGCTGCTCAGTTAAGAGGAGAGACTGGAGGAGCTGAGCCTGTTCTCCCTGGGGCATAGGAGGTGCTGCTAGGGGAGATATGACTGAGCTACATCAAATTATGAGGAGTATAGATCTAATGATCCAATCTACATTTCTTTATTGCTGTTGAAATATTCAAGGGCAATTGGACATATAAATCTGAAAGAGAAACATAAACACATTAGTGGCTTAACAGGCAAAATAAATAAACGCAACAGTTCATGCAGTTGAACACATACAGTATAAATCAGCCAACCATCATAATATTCATCATAAATCCAGCAGCAGTTTGTGATCAATCCAATTAGAAACCTGCTGTTTCAGCTGCTGGTTGCCTGTGGAAGTCAAGATATCTGTTTAACTCTGCTCAATGAGTTGTTACATTCAGTTCCACAAACATTTTGAAATTTCAGCACATACCAAATCAAGCTAAGAATTTAAATATTTTGAGCCTTAAGCAAAAAAGAATTACGATACAAATTGGATAGTGCTGGAAAATAGGCTTGGGACTTGCAGCATGAGATTAGTGTGTTCCTTTGAGCTATTGGAGGGAACTTTGTGCTCAGACCTCATTAGCACAATGGTTGCACCAGTCAACCCTAACTTGCTAAAGCAAGCCTAATCCGTAAAACCATGTTCTCAAGCCACTGGTGGATAAGATTTGAGGAACAGAGAGATCCTCAGAAAGACATCAGGATTCTCTGTCAATGACAGTGAGAGGACCTTTGGGGAATTCAGTGCCTGAAGCCCAGGCTGAAGGGTTTGATTTAATAACTACACATAATGCCACTGGAGATGCAGACACTATCAAATATGATGATATTGCTTATGACTTAGTCTCTTTCCTTATCTTTCATACTCTCCTTCCTGCTGCTACACATCAAGGCTTCATGAATGTTTTAACACTAAGTTGTGATGCAGCCCAGTTTGTTTGGACTTTGTCAATTCAACTTTGGATAAAGACTTACATTACCACAGATCCTCACCTGGTTACAACACGATTTCATTCTTGAGAGCTGTTTGTTACCCACGCCGTTCCCAAGTCAGAAATGTGGCCGCCGATTTACTTAATATATTTAATTAGAACATAAACCAACCAAGGACCACGTGTAGTTAGACCAGAGCATTTAACTCAACTAGTCAGATTTCTCGGTAATATAAGGTAATACTGCTGTGAACTAAGTTCCCATATGGCAGAAAATGCTTCAGTTCTACAGCAGCAGGTTTATATATAAGGGCAGTCCATATAGTGGGATAAAGGACCTTAACTGGCGACATTACACAAAGAGTGGGTGCATGTTTTACAGATTTGTTTCTTGAAAAATATTACTATGTTTTGCAAATTGTTTGTGGGGTCATTTTGTCCTTCGGCATATCTTGTACATGCTGATGTCTTTCAAGAAAATAACTGTAGAGCTAAAACACAAATATTAAAGGCCACTGACTAGCCTATTTCATTCTCAAATTCCAATCTACTTTTATTTTTGTAATCACACAAATGTGGAATGTAACAAAACATAGCACTATTTATAATGTATAATATGCTGACTCATATACCATCACCTACCAAATATAAGGGGAGGTTATGGCTTCATGAGGAGGCAAAACTGACTGATAGCCCATTGGCCTTATGCCTTATGGTCTAACAATTACACGTAAATTACCAAATCATATCTGATGAAATTTCCTGGGAAATTGTTGGTTGGGAGAGCTATTAGTTGCAAAAATCTTTCAGTAGTCTATATGTGAATCAGAGTTTATGGTTTGAGCCCCAATTTGCTACATTCCTTTAACAAGTGTAATATATTTACTTGCAGGGCAGTTGATTTGACAAAGTGAAAGCACAGGCACAGAGGTTGAGGACAAATCATTAGATTTTTGTCCATTTTCTGTTAGCTGCATACACAAGTTCAGCCTCCATAAAGAACAGCTGTGGTGGACAGATTTGAATAAAACCTCATTACTTCATCTTTAAGAAGCATTTGAAAACATCAAACAGTAATTTGTTCCTTTGATCATGTGCTTCTTTCTTTTTGTCATAGTCACAGTCAGAGTGAGACTATTTGTATAGTCACAGGTGCTTCAGCCCACCAGGTCCCTGCCCATATCCCCATGAGTTCTGATGAAGAGTCTCTGTCCTGAAACATTGACTCAGTTTCTCTTCCCACTGATCCAACTTGAGCAACTGAGCATTTCCAGCATTTTCTGATTTATGTTTAAGATTTATAACATGTGCAGTTTGTTTTGAGTTTCACCCACATACTAATCCTGCATGAAGCTGTTTTATTCAACCACCTTACCCCTAGATTTTCCCACTCATCCCCACACTAGGGGTATTTCACAGAGGTCAATTAACCCACCAACCTGCATATTTTTCGGCTGCGAGAGGAAATTGTAGCACCCAGAGGAAGCCCACTGGGAGAACATGCAAACACCACTTAGACAGGACTAAGGTCAGGATTGAACCTTGGACACTGAAGGTAAGAGGAACTGGCTCATTCAGCAATGCACTGTGCCGGGTGATCCACAAAATAAACCTTGTTATTAATTTAGCAATAATTGTGAATAGTTACACCTTGCTTGGTATACATATGTTACATTTCTCACTATATGGGAGGAAACTCCTGAACCACTACCTCTTCCTAACACTCAGACCCCTTCTTCTGCCTTCCACCTATGATGACATCTCAGCTGTTGTTTCTCTTCTAAGCTGTGCTCTTATCATTGCTGCCTTTTTGCAAAGTCAATTTGCCGCTCACCCATAAACTAAACCCTCCAGATACAATCCCACATTCACATTCACAGGTTGATAAGTTCTAGCTGTCTCTGCTCTTCCCAGCTGATTTATGTCCCTTCTAATTCTATTGGCAGCCATCCCTGCTATCCACAACTCTGCCAATCTTTGTGTTGTCAGCAAACGTACATACCAGATCGCTGACATCCAAATAATTTATATGTACGACAAACAACAAATGTCCCACCAACCTCTAAGGCAACCAATGGTTACAGACTTCCAGTCAGTAAAACAACCCTCACCATTACCCTCTGCCTCCATCCCAAAGCCAATTTCTGAAGTTTCTAAACAAGCCTGTCGGGGATCCTATCAAAAGTCCATCCACTGTCTTTTCATCATCCATTTTCTTAGTAACCTAAATAAATTAAAAGGATTTATCAGCCCAGGTCTCTTGTGGTCTCTTGATGTGTTTGGTTATCATACAAACATAGAAAATAGTTGCAGGAGTAGGCTATTCGACCCTTTGAGTCAGCACCGCCCTTCAATATGATCATGGCCGCTCATCCAAAATCAGTAGCCCGTTCCTGTTTTCTCCCCATATCCCTTGAGTGCGTTAGCCTTGAAGATTGTTCTGAAAATTATTGCTTCTAGAACAAGTTATTGATTTACTGCTATGTTTCCATGTTCGAATTGTTCTGCTATCCAGACCTGCCTTCTGCACTCCACTTTTGCCCCTGGCTTGTGTGGGTGAGCCCAATCATTCTGGGTCTTCTCATGACAAGGTCAGGCTGCTGGGTGTATTCATGCTACAACAGTGACTAGGCCTCAGCTGGCATACTTAAGGCGTCCCACTTCTGGAACACGCCTCTGATCTTTGACTGCTGCTGCATAGAAACATAGAAACATAGAAAATAGGTGCAGGAGGAGGCCATTCAGCCCTTCGAGCCAGCATCACCATTCTTTGTGATCTAAGCTGAATCAATAACCCGTGCCGCAGGCTTATGTTATTCAGAGACATTTCAATAGCATTTAAATAGATGTAAATGGTTAATTATTTTAAATTATATTAAAAATGGTAAATAATAAAGTACATTTATTTAAGGATCCATTCAAATGATTAAAACATTTTAAAAAATGTATCATTATGCAAGCATTAACATGAACATAGCTTTATACACACAGGTGATCTTCCCATTCAAGTGAACAAAGTTCCCGTTTGTACCACTGGTGGGAAGCTAAGTAGTCAGACATGAAGAAGGCATGTCCCTTACAACTTTCACCAACTTTTGCACATGCATCATAGAAAACATTTCATCAGGATGCCTCAGAGCTTGGTTTGGGAACGGCTCCATCCAAGATCACAAGAAATAATAGCAAACTGTGGATGCAGCCCAGACCATCACACAAACCAACCTCCCTTCCATTGATTCCATTTATACCTCACTGCCTCGGCAAGGACATAAGGTCGTAAGTGATAGGAGTAGAATTAAGCCATTTGGCCCATCAAGTCTACTCCGCCGATAGACACAAAAAGCTGGAGCAACTCAGTGGGACAGTCAGCATCTCTGGAGAGAAGGAATGGGTGACGTTTCGGGTCGAGACCTTCGTCAGCTCCGCCATTCAATCATGTCTGATCTATCTCTCCCTCCTAACACCATTCTCCTGCCTTCTCCCCATAACCTCTGACTCCTGTACTAATCAAGAATCTATCTATCTCTGCCTAAATATATCCTCTGACTAAAGCAATTTCTCCTCATCTCCTTCCTAAAAGAACTACCTTTATTTCCGAGGCTATGACTAGTCTAGACTCTCACACCAGTGGAAACATCCTCTCCACATCCACTCTATCCAAGCCTTTCACTATTTCTATGAGCCCCCCCCCCCCTCATTCTTCTAAACTCCAGCGAGTGAGTACAGGCCCAGTGTCGACAAACGCTCATCATAAGTTAACCTACTAATTCCTGGGATTATTCTTATAAACCTTCTCTAGACCCTCTCCAGAGTCAGCACATTCTTCCTCAGATATGGGGTCCAAAATTACTCACAATATTCCAAATGTGGCCTTATCAGCGCCTCATAGAGGCTCAGCATTACATCGCTGTTTTTGTAAATACAAGCCCTCTTGACAGCAGCAAGGACATGCCGCACCCTGGCCACTCCCTCTTCTCCCCTCTCCCATCAGGCAAAAGATAGAGAAGTGAGAAAACACACACCTCCAGATTCAGGGACAGTTTTCTCCCCCGCTGTTATCAGGCAACTGAATCATCCTACCACAACCAGAGAGCAGTTATCTCCTCATTGGTGACTCTCAAACTCTCCTTGATCAGACTTTGCTGGCTTTACCTTGCATTAAATGTTATTTCCTTATCATTACACTATAAATGGCTGGATTATAATCATGTATTGTCTTTCCGCTGATTGGATAGCATGCGACAAAAAGTTTCACTGTACTTTGGTACACATGGTACTTTGAACAGAGGTCCAGGAGACGTTGGAGCAAGAGGAGGAACCCAAATCCGTAACGTTCCACACAAGTGTTCTGGTGGAAGCCGCTAATTGGTGGAAGCAGCAGATTGGGTGCAACCCCTGGTTTGCATTAAAGGTAAAGTGAGTTAAAGGTGCAGTGAGTTAAAGCTAAAGTGAGCTTAAAGGTAAAGTGAGCTAAAGGGTTCAGTGAGCTAAAGGGTTTACTGAGTTAAAAGGTACAGTGCTTTTTAGTAAAGGTTAGTTTAAAGGATTAAGAATTTTATAGTATGAGTTGATTTGATTTGGGGGCAAGCCATGTCATTTGAGATCGGCCCCATGGTTTGCTCATCCTGCAACATGTGGGAGATCAGGGATATTGTCGGTGTCCCTGGTGACTACATTTGCAGGAAGTGTGTCCAGCTGCAGCTCCTGGCAGACCGCATTAATGATTGGAGCTGCGGTTGGATTCATACTGGAGCATCCATGATGCTGAGAAGGTCGTGAATAGCACGTACAGTGAGTTGGTCACACCGCAGATTAAGCGGCCAGAAAGGGAACGGGTGGCCATAAGCCAGCGTAGCAGTAGGCAGGTGGTGCAGGAGTCCCCTGCGGTCATCTCCCTCCTAAACAGATATACCATTGTGGATACTGTCGGGGGAGATGGCTCATCAGGTGAAAGCAGCAGCAGCCAAGTTCATGGCACCATTGGTGGCTCTGCGGCACAGGAGGGGAGAAAGAAGAGTGGAATGGCTATTGTAATAGGGGATTCAATAGTAAGGGGAATAGATAGGCGTTTCTGCGGCCGCAAACGAGACTCCAGGATGGTATGTTGCCTCCCTGGTGCAAGGGTCAGGAATGTCACTGAACGGCTGCAGAACATTCTGGAGGGGGAGAGAGAACAGCCAGCTGTCGTGGTGCACATTGGCACCAATGATATAGGTAAAAAACGGGATGAGGTCCTACAAGACGAATTTAGGGAGCTAGGAAATAAACTTAAATGTAGGACCTCAAAGGTAATAATCTCTGGACTCCTACCGGTGCCACGTGCTAGTCAGAGTAGAAATAGGAGGATATTGCAGATGAATACGTGGCTTGAAAAATGGTGCAATGGGGAGGGATTCAAATTTCTCGGGCATTGGAACCAGTTCTGGGGGAGGTGGGACCAGTACAAACAGGACGGTCTGCACCTGGGCTTGAAGGGAACCAATGTCCTTGGGGGAGTGTTTGCTAGTGCTGTCAGGGAGGATTTAAACTAATGTGGCAGGGGGATGGGAGCAGAGAGACAGAGGGATGTAAAATGAGGGTAGAAGCAATAGGTAGCAAGGTGAAAAGTAAAAGTGGCAGGCAGAAAAATTCATGGGCAAAAATCAAAAAGGGCCACTTTTCAACATAATTGTATAAGGGGTAAGAGTGTTGTAAAAACAAGCCTGAAGGCTTTGTGTCTCAATGCAAGGAGCATTTGTAACAAGGTGGATGAGTTGAATGTGCAGATAGTTATTAATGAATATGATATAGTTGGGATCACGGAGACATGGCTCCAGGGTGACCAAGGCTGGGAGCTGAACATCCAGGTATATTCAATATTCAGGAGGGATAGACAGAAAGGAAAAGGAGGTGGAGTAGCGTTGCTGGTTAGAGAGGAGATTAACACAATAGAAAGGAAGGACATTAGCTTGGAGGATGTGGGATCGATATGGGTAGAGCTGCGAAACACTAAGGGGCAGAAATCGCTAGTGGGAGTTGTGTACAGGCCACCTAACAATTGTAGTGTCGTTGGGGATGGCATCAAACATGAAATTAGAAATGCGTGCAACAAGGGTAAAACAGTTATAATGGGTGACTTCAATCTACATATAGATTGGGTGAATCAAATTGGCAGGGGTGCTGAGGAAGAGGATTTCTTGGAATGTATGCGGGATAGTTTTCTAAACCAACATGTAGAGAAATCAACGAGAGAGCAGGCTACCCAGGCTATTCTAGACTGGGTACTGAGTAATGAGGAAGGGTTAGTTAGCAGTCTTGTTGTGCGTGGCCCCTTGGGTAAGAGTGACCATAATATGGTTGAGTTCTTCATTAGGATGGAGAGTGACATTGTTAATTCAGAAACAAGGGTTCTGAACTTAAAGAAAGGTAACTTTGAGGGTATGAGACGTGAATTGGCCAAGATAGACTGGCAAGTGATTCTTAAAGGGTTGACGGTGGATATGCAATGGAAGGCATTTAAAGACTGCATTAATGAACTACAACAATTGTTCATCCCAGTTTGGCAAAATAATAAATCAGGGAAGGTAGTGCATCCGTGGATAAGAAGGGAAATCAGGGATAGTATCAAAACTAAAGATGAAGCATACAAATTAGCCAGAAAAAACAGCCTACCAGAGGACTGGGAGAAATTCAGAGTCCAGCAGAGGAGGACAAAGAGCTTAATTAGGAAAGGAAAAATAGATTAAGAAAGAAAACTGGCATGGAACATAAAAACGGACTGCAAAGGTTTTTATAGATATGTGAAGAGAAAAAGGTTAGTTAAAACAAATGTAGGTCCCTTGCAGTCAGAAACTGGTGAATTGATCATGGGGAACAAGGACATGACAGACCAATTGAATAACTACTTTGGTTCTGTCTTCACTAAGGAAGACATAAATAATCTGCCGGAAATAGCAGGGGACCGGGGGTCAAATGAGATGGAGGAACTGAGTGAAATCCAGGTTAGCCGGGAAGTGGTGTTAGGTAAATTGAATGGATTAAAGGCCGATAAATCCCCAGGGCCAGATAGGCTGCATCCCAGAGTACTTAAGGAAGTAGCCCCAGAAATAGTGGATGCATTAGTGATAATTTTTCAAAACTCTTTAGATTCTGGAGTAGTTCCTGGGGATTGGAGGGTAGCTAATGTAACCCCACTTTTTAAAAAGGAAGGGAGAGAGAAAACGGGGAATTACAGACCAATTAGTCTAACATCGGTATTGGGGAAAGTGCTGACGAATCTTATAGAATTTTTGAGGATGTAACTAGTAGAGTGGATAAGGGAGAACCTGTGGATGTGTCATATCTGGACTTTCAGAAGGCTTTTGACAAGGTCCCACATAAGAGATTAGCATACAAACTTAAAGCACACGGTATTGTGGGTTCAGTATTGATGTGGATAGAGAACTGGCTGGCAGACAGGAAGCAAAGAGTAGGAGTAAACGCGTCATTTTCAGAATGGCAGGCAGTGACTAGTGGGGTACCGCAAGGCTCAGTGCTGGGACCCCAGCTATTTACAATATATATTAATGATCTGGATGAGGGAATTGAATGCAACATCTCCAAGTTTGCGGATGACACAAAGCTGGGGGGCAGTGTTAGCTGTGAGGAGGATGCTAGGAGGCTGCAAGGTGACTTGGATAGGTTGGGTGAGTGCGCAAATGTATGGCAGATGCAGTATAATGTGGATAAATGTGAGGTTATCCACTTTGGCGGCAAAAATGTATTTTGTTCATTATCTCTACTTTGGCAGTTTGCGTTAATGTTGGGACTTGAACAGGTTTACATTACATCACGCCAATACCCAGCAGATTTCCTTCTGCTGGTTAACTGGCTCTGGCATGCGCGATTGAATGTGTCAGTAATTGTGCTTCCGACTTTATTTTCTGGCTTAAATTTATAAAAATCTGAATTTTCAAGTATTCCAATAAAGTTTAGAGCATTGTTTTTAATTACAGAGTTAAAGTCAAAGTCAAAAGAGTTTATTGTCCTGTGTCCCTGACAGGACAATGAAATTCATTCTTTGCTTCGCACAACAGAACATAGTAGGCATTGACTACAAAACAGATCAGTGTGTCCATATACCATTATATACGTAAATACACACATGTATGAATAAATTGATAAAGTGCAAATAACAGATAAAGGGGTATGAGTTATGAGGGATAAAGTTATCGGTTGAGGTACTGTTTATTAAATAATTTTCAAGCCATTTAAAAAGTTAACAATATTTAAGAAACAGAGAGATGAGTCCAGCCAATGAATCACCATTAGCTGGACGATCAGAAGACAAAGAGTTTACAACAATCAAGTTCTGAAGAAGGGTCTCAACCTGAAATCTATATTACTAAAAGTCTGATCTTGACCACTTCCTGTTGTTCTGTATATTGATTTTAGAAAAAACGCTGCCACTTAAGGCGTGATTTTTGTCCATCTTACTCAGAGCCCCCCTCCGCTGCACAGGACAAGAGGATTTTTCCCATCGATGAAAAATAAAAGAGTTATTTGTGTTTAAAAAATGTTGAGATTCTCTCTCCTGAAGGCCACGCCCCTTCCGGAGGGACTATAAAACCCAGAAGTGTTGAGTGCCTCAGTCAGTCTCTGCAAGATGGGGGAGCGAGAGGGTCACGTCTCTCAGTCTGAGCTGTGAACAACACTGAATACATATCTACTAAACTGTGAGTGGTTTTACTGACCTGTCAGTGCCCTTAATATGGTTTGAAAATATAGTTTGGAAATGCTAAAGCTGTGTTGCATTCGGTTTGGAAATGCTAAAGTTGTGTTGCCTGTGCTAAAGTTGTGTTGCCTAATTAAAGTTGCCTTGCCTAATTAAATTTGCCTTGCCTTCTATATAATTAAAAGTCTAATCTTGACCACTTCCGGTTTGCGCTTTATATTGATTTTAGAAAAAACACTACCACGTACGGCTGTGATTTTTGGCCACCTTACTCAGAGTCCCCCCCCGCTCATCAAGTGCCGAGGATTTTTCCCATCGATTAAAAATAAAGAGTTATTAGTGTTTAAAAAATGTTGAGATTCTCTCTCCTGTCAATCATGCCATGAAGGCCCCGACCCTTCTGGTGCGAGGGGGGGAGGGACTATAAAACCCAGAAGTGTGGGTGTGGCTCAGCCTCTGCAAGATGGAGGAGGGAGAGGTCACGACTTGCTGTCTTTTGTGGCCTTGCACCCAGCTTGAAATGGTAAGAAACTGCACTTGAATTTGGTGGCCTTGCACCCTGCTTGAAAAGGAATTTCAAGGAATAGCCGTGAGTCAACTGCCAGCCCACCAGCATTGAGTGAGTGAGCTGCGAGCACAACAGGCTTAAGTGACTGAGCTAAGAATCCATTCGGCCCACAATGTCCATACTAACTCTCTGGAAACCAGTCGGTTCAGCCCACAACACCCATACTAGCGCTCCAGAAAGCCCCCCCCCCCCGGCCACCAATATTGGAATTGGTGGAGAGGTGGAATATTGCATTGGGGGACCAGCCCTCCTGTGTGATGCTGGGACCCAACGGGTCCCACTTAGTCCAGTGGCAACTGTTTACTCCAGAGATGCTGCTTGACTCGCCTAGTTACTCCAGCATTTTCTATCTAATTAACATAAACCAGCATCTGTAGTTCCTTTTTATTATATCAAATAGTTCAGTTGCATCTTCCCTCTAGAATGATGTACACTCTTCCTTCCACTTTCCTGTCTTTTCCTGTGTCCAATATATGGCTTAGATGCTTCTTTTATAGATATTGTCTCACACTTTATATTATGTACCAGCAATAATTTTGTATCAGTATTAACAATCTTACTTTGTGTTGTCCTTCTCTAATTGTCCTCTTCCTGTTCAGATAGATGAATTATTTTTTAATAAATATCCTACATCAACAAGTCTTTAAATGACAATATTCCATTACGTTCTTTCAGTTCTTTCGTAAAATGTCTTCCAACATTCCCTTCATTCTTTCAGTGGTAATTCTCAGTCCTTACCAGTTTCTTCCTTTCTGAAAATGAATAGAAGAGCTAATTAGACAGACAGATATTATAATATTCTCTAACTATATGCCCTTCCTTTTTTATCTTTTGTGTTTTTCTTAAACTGCAAGATCAATGTCATGTTCTTCACCTGACTCTATTATTCTCTCTGACTCCAGTATTGATATTGGTGTTGGTTTATTATTGTCACGTGTGCTGAGATACAGTGAAAAGCTTTGTTTTGCATGCTATCAAGGTAAATCATGCCATACATGGATACATTAGGTTATGCAAAAGTATTTAAAGAGTGCAAGGGCCGTACAAGGGAGATTGAAAGATTGGAAGGTTGGGAATTCAATCTCAGCATATGAAAAGTCCGTTCAATGATTTGATAGCAGATAATAGCCAACTAATGACCTGTAAAAGTTCAACAACACATTTTGCTATTTACATTCAATGCATCTTCAAGTTTTTTTTGTTTTTATTTTTTAATCCTGCGCTCATCTCTTAAAGATCTGGCTCTTACTTTTCTCCATTCTTTTAAGGATTGCATAATTTAAAAGGAAGTTTCTTTCATTCGTGTTTTCTCAGAATTTGCCAAACTGCATTTCATTGCATTTTGCATCCTATTTTGCCACGTGACCATCTCAGCTGTTTCCTCCTGCAGTCTCTACATCCTCACCCTTTGCTGTGCGGCTAATTTGGTATAAACAAACTTAATGGCATCATTTCTCTTGTGTTTATATCCGAGTCACATAAAGTTGGAAGCAGATCCGAGGACACTTCTCTGTGCCACATTTCTCCCGTTACTTTTGTTACTTCAACATTTTCCATTAATTCACTTAGATATCACTCGAAAACCAAATGTTTTGTCTTGTGTTTATCTCTTGCAACAACATATTGGACAGCTTTCAAAATATTCCCATTTCCATATCCATTACTCTTACTATATTTTAACAAGCGAATCCTTCATTTAATCAACTAAACCAGTCAAGTATAGCTGCCTTTACAAATGCATGCGGAATATCCATAAATCACCCATTTCTTGTTACATGTGCAGAAAACAAATAACATTAAAATAAACAATATATTTTTGAATTCTATTAACGGATGTTAAATTTAACAATTAGAGGTTTTGCAATGAGTTAAATTCCAAGATTTACTTTTACACTTATTTTCTTGCAACTACACCATGCGTGGCGTAGGAAGTTGCCCTTGAGAATGGATTTTTAAAATTGGACCAACACAGTTACTGTGCTCACGCAACCTTGAGCAAAGAATTCCAGGGCGTGCAATAGTTCCAGGATGGACCACAATTCTAAATTCACCATGTTATTTGGAGCATAACCCCTGCAATGCATGTTAGATGTGAACATTAGATATTCTGCTTGCTTGCCCAATCTCTGCAAAATGCTATTTTTATGTCAGAGAAAAAACAAAGGCTATAGTCACATAATACACCTTAATCCACACAGTCCTAACAGGCTGAAACAGGCCTTCCAAATTCATCCTGATAGAAAAATAATCAACAACTTTGACTTAGCTTTGGCCTTGTGTAACTTTGACACAAATTTCTAATATCAATTGCAATTTCAAATTACAACTATGATGATATTTCAAAAGTCATTAATTATTTGTAAAGCCATTTCGAATGTGAGGAGATTAATGTTAAATGTTATTACTATATATACTCAGTATTCAAAATGATCAAATATGAATGCCGTAAATAAATGTGAGCAGCAGTTAATAACGGAAGGTTGACGCAAGCTTTTTATGACTAGAATATCTGTGACTGGCAGTCAGTGCATGCTATTTTACTCAAGAAAGAAGGTAATAACCAAATGGTAGTATATCCCACAGAAAATGTATGTAATAAAACTGGGACATGTAAGTGCCAAAAGCAATGAGCCTATATAATGCTGAAAAGGCTACACATATTAGGACTGGATGAGCATGTACTACTGTGACCTTGTAATGGAAGGAATGTCTTCTCAATAAAAATGAATTTCCCGCAGGGCTTAAGGAACAGAATTAATATTGGGCTCCAAAGTATTGCTCATTTAATACAGAACTGAGAAAAAACTTCCCTTGGTTTAGTTTACCCATTATGTTAGAACTGGAGTAATCTCGCTTCAAAAAAAAGTTTGGATTAGCACAGCGGGTCAGGCAGCGTCTCTGGAGAACATGGATAGGTGACGTGTCGGGTCGGGACCCTTCTTCAATGTATGTGGAGAGTGGGGATAAAAAAACAAAGCATGACAGATTATAGGTTGATAATCTGGGGATTTTTTTTTGATCGGCAGATGGTTGTACAATGGCCAGAGAAGAAATGACGGAAGGTGTGAGGCAAAAGGATTGAAGAGTTGCAAATTGTGACGCTTGAGGTAGGAATGGAGGGGGAAGGGGTGGGGTGAGGAGAGAAATAGGTGCGAGTGTGGGGCACACGGGAGAAGAGGGGGAAAGATGGGGGGGGGGGGGAGGGAGTTGTAGGGGAAGAAGGAAGAGGGTGGGGGTTGTAGTTACCTAGAATTGGAGAATTCAATGTTCATACCATTAGGTTGCAAGCTAACCAAGTGGATAATGAAGTTCTGTTCCTCCAGTATGCGAGCAATGGAGGTGGTCCCGTTCTTTCACTTCACCTGTTTGTATCACATCCAAATGAATGGACTGAGACAGTCTAGTTAGACCATCTTGCCTTCTGAAATGCGAGTAATGTGGCCTTAGCACCCCAGAAAGGAAAACGTGATTTGGTCCATTGTAGTCAGCCAATTAGGTGCTCTTTCCCGACGATAGCTTTTCTTTCTCAAATAATTATATACTTTGCTGTTATTGATTTTACTTCTACCTGGATTTGCAGCAAAGGATTCTTTGGAATGTCCCTCCACAAATCTACCACTCTTTTTAATGTGTTGATGACAATCCTATTTGTATTGTTTCTCACAGAAACGTGTCAATATTTCATGTTTGAATGTGCAAGATTTCTCTAAACCTTGAAAGTGCCCATTAAATCTTTTCTGGACTTTCGCTACTCCAGTACAGAAGCTTTCAACGTTGGGGGCATCTGGTGCTTGCGTTTAATATTGGGTGAGATATTTGGTTATTATTCAGCAAGTCTATCTCCCGATGGCATTGTAATTTTGGCCTTGAACGCAATGCATTGGCTTTGGTAAAATCTTTTATGATGTGATTTCAATTGAGGACAGCAGAGAAATAAAGTGGAGACATTAGGAGATTTGAAACATGAGTAGTTAACAAAGTCAGGATCCTTTATAACTAATGCTTGCCTGTACTGAGCAGTGAAGAGTTTACTGAATGCTCTTCTCCAGCAGAGGGTGAAGGAATCCTGCAACCACTATCAAGTAAATGTGCCTGGATATGGTGGAGAAGGTCGACAACAGAAGCATTGGATTCAGTATGGCAAAGACTTCTTTATTCTAATACATCAGGCACTGGCACAATTACAGACATTTCCTAGTGCCCATCACCACCAATTTCCTCTACCCTATCCCTCTCCTTCAAACTGCCAGCCTCCTTGCCATACACTGACCATTACATCTCATCTCATCCTTTGCACAAGCCAACCTTTGATCCAACCACTCCATCAGCCACCCAGCCAAACCTCACCTTGTCTTCCTTACCAATATCCTGGCCTGACATCATATCATCAGTCTGACAACAGATCATATTCCAGTCTGAAGAAGACTCTCGACCCAAAACGTCACCCATTCCCTTCTCTCCAGATATGCTGCCTGACCCGTTGAGTTACTCCAGCTTGTTGTGTCTATCCTGGCCTGACAATTCTCTACTGAACATCTGCCAGCCCAGCCACTACTAACCCCTGGTCTGATCTTCACCCAAGGTCCTTTTGATCTTACCCTTGCTCCAACTGATCAATGGCATCTGATGGAAACGACCATTCCCAATCTCCTCCACTGACCCTTTCTCACTCTTCATGTTCCAACTTCACTCCTTTGATTGATGTTCGAACCACCACTGCACCATCCAGGTTTCACTCTCCAAAGCTCTCCTTCTCACTCCATGGCCCTGGTTACCAAGGGTTTCCTTAGTGGCAGTACGTGTAAAGATCGGCCTGTTCAACGATAGGTGCTGTCTCAGATCTTGGGTTAGATTGAACTTTGCAGTGGCAGGACCTTTTAAAGCAACAATTATTAGTCCGATGTGCTCTGTCCCACGAATGCACCTCCGCAAGGCTCTATTCAAATTAAGCCATAATATTTTCACAACATCTAGGCAGCAAATTGTAACCTTTCAGCGTTATTGATTTTCTTTTGCAATACATATATCGGTTTATAAAGCTGAAATATCTTGTTCCTTTTTTAAATTACATCTTTCCCTTCCACATTTAAAAGATTTTTTTTGTTTTGTTTTTTTTTTGTTTATTTTTGTTAGAAGTAAGTACAATACTGTGGTACTTGAGCACCTAATACATAAATATATATTTCCATTCTTGTACAACTTCGTATTTTTAATTTAATAATAAAAGAACAATGAAAGAAAAAAGAAATAAAGAGTGTCGGAATAGATACACAAGCAAGTAGAGACAGATAGCAAAATAAATAAAGGACAGAGATGAGAAGCTAAAAAGATTGAAAGAAAAGGAGAAAGGAGAGATCTACCTATTTCGTATTTTTGCCCATCCGTCACTCGGTTCTAAACCATTTAATTTCTAAGGTTATGTTATGTTGCACCATATGATTGTAAAAAGTTGATAAAAGGAGACCAAATCTTTAAGAATTGGTCTACTTTGCCTAGTAGGAGGAATCTCATTTCTTCGAGATGTAGCGTTTTCGACATATTTGAAATTCACATTTTGAATGTTGGCGTGGTTGCGTTTTTCCAAAATTTGAGTATAAGTTTTTTTGCTGTTATTAAGAAAAGCTTCTTGGAATATAGTTAGTTTACTTCCCCCTTCCATTGATCCAAAGATAATCAGTTCTGTATTCGGGTTCAATTTTGTGTTAAATAGTTTTGTAAAAATTCCAAAAATATCATTCCAAAATTTATGCAAGTTTTGTACAAGAGACAAAGAAATGTGCTATAGTGGCATTTTGAGTTAGACATTTGTCACAGATGGGGGAAACATTTGAAAATATTTTATTCAGTCTAGTTTTCGAATAATATAATCTATGTAAAATTTTTAATTGAATTAGGTAATGCCTTACATTAATTGACCATTTATTTACATATAATAGATTTTTTCCCCATCTATCGTTGGGAATTTTTATAAATAACTCTTGTTCCCAGTCCCTTCTAATTGGCTCTGTTGTTGGTGTTTCTATATTTAGAATTATATTATATAAGTAAGATATTAAATTGCTTGATTCTGCCTTTCTATTCATTCCTTCCAATAAATCTGGGGTTAGAGTTTGATATCCTTGTATATATTTTTTCAAATAATCTTGAATTTGAAGATATTTGAAATATTGATTACTTTTCAAATTATATTTTAGTTGTAATTGTTGGAATGATAAACGTTTTCCCATTTCATACATATCTCCCATCATTTTAATTCCTATTCTTTCCCGTTGATTAAACGTTTTATCAATAATAGATGGTTTGAATGAGGGATTATTAGCTATTGGAGAAAGAAGCGATAATTTTCTTGATTTTAAAGTTAATTTTATTTGTTTCCAAATTCATATTATACTGTGAATAATTGGATTCTTCTTATATATTATATTGTTCAGTTTAATCAGGGAAAGAAGGATCGCTCCTATATTATAAGGGGAACAATCATCTTTCTCCATTCTTATCCAATCTACCTGTTGGGCAGAACTGTCCAACCAGTAGATTATATTTTTAATATTCACTGCCCAATAGTAATACAATAAGTTAGGGAGTGTCAGTCCCCCTGATTCTTTAGATTTACACAAGTGTTTTCTTTGAATTCTGTGTGGTTTATAATCCCATATGAAGTTTATAATATCAGAATCTAGTTTTTTAAAGAATTTTTTTGGTAATTATATTGGTATTGATTGAAATAGGTACAGTATTTGTGGTAAGAATATCATTTTTATCACATTTATTCTGCCTATTAAGGACATCGGCAGTGTTTTCCAAAATTTAATCAACCCATTTAATTTAGTTAATAAAGGCATATAGTTTGCGTTGAGTAGTGATTTATATTTCTTAGTAATTTGGATGCCCAAATACTTAAATTTTTCTGTTGCAATTCTAAAAGGGAATTTCAACAGATGTGTCGGCTCTTGAGGTTTTATCGTCATAATTTCGCTTTTGTTCCAGTTTATTCTATATCCTGAAAAATAACCAAATTCCTCTATTAAATTTAGTATATTTGGTTTGCTAATTTGCGAATTTGTAATATATAATAATATGTCATCTGCATATAATGAGATTTTATTATTTGAGTGTTTGGTATTATATCCATGAATATTCGGATGACTTCTTGTACTTTCTGCTAAAGGCTCTATCACTAGTGCGATAGTGCGCACCCCTGCCTATTGCCCCTTGCTAATTGGACTTTCGAGGATAATATATTATTAGTCAGTATTCTAGCCGTCGGCTTATCGTATAATAATTTTACCCATGAGATAAAGTTATCTCCCATGTTAAATTTTTGCAATACTTTGAATAAATATCGCCATGCTACTTGATCAAAAGCTTTGCATCCAATGAAATAATTGCTAGGTCTTCTTCAGTATTATGTGAGTACCTTATGTTAAACAGCGGTCTCAAATTGTTAAATGAGTATCTCTTTGGTATGAACCCTGTTTAGTCTGGGTTTATTAGTTTGCTAACATATTTACTCAATCTTCTCGCTAGGGTCTTTGCTAATATTTTTTGATCTGTATTTAGGAGTGCTATGGCTCTATATGAGCCTGGGTCTTCTAGATCTTTATCCTTTTTTGGTATAAGTGTAATAGTTGACTCTGTTAGTGTTTCTGGTAGTTTATTTTCTTTAAAAGTGTGTATATATAAATCTTGCAGGCGTGGAGAAATTATCTCGTAGAATCTTTTATAGAATTCATTACTAAAGCCATCTGGTCCTGGCGTTTTGCCATTCTTCAACAAATTTATTGTTTCTTCTATTTCCTGAAGTCTAATCTGAGCTCCTAATCCCTCTTGTTCCACCATATTTAATTTTGGAAGATTACAATAGTCTAAGAAATTTGTAATTTGAGTATTATTTGCAGAGGTTTTCGATGTATATAAATGTTGATAAAATTGAGCAAATCATTTATTAATATCTTTAGGTAGTGTTAGTAATTCCCCTTTGTCTGATTTAATTTTAGTAATTGTATTTTCTGTTTCCCGTTTTTTCAGTTGGCGTGCTAAGAGTTTATGTGGTTTATCACCAAATTCGAAATTTTCTTGTTTTGTAATTTGAAATAATCTTATTATTCTGGCCGATAAAATTTTATTTAAATTATATTTTAGTATTGTTATCTTATTATGTTTATCTATAGTTGGTTCTTTGGCATTTTCTAAATCTAATTGTCTAATTTCTTGTTCTAACTGCAATTGTTCAGTGTTATTCTTTTTATTCTGGAAAGCTTGATATGAAATTATAGTTCCCCTAATAAATGCCTTAAAAGTTTCCCATAATAAGGAAGGTGAAGTGTTTGGTGTATCATTTGTCTCAAAGAAGAATATCATCTGCTCTTTTAAATATGTGCAACCCTGTGAGTTGTTTAAGATTTTTTTATCAGGCATTCCTTCTAATTTTAAAGAAAAAGTTAACGGGGAATGATCAGAAATAATACTATTATGATATTTAGAATTATATGTATATGGAATTAATTTTGTGTCCACTAAGAAATAATCAATACGTGAATATGTTTTATGGACTGTTGAATAAAATGAATATTCCCTACTTACTGGGTTAGTGATCCTCCAAACATCTGTTATGTTGGTATTTTTCATGTATGTATTTAGGAGTTCACTAGTTTTAGATTTTATGTTAATCCTTTTTTGTTTTGCTGATTTATCCAGATATGGATCTAAAACACAATTCAAATCTCCCCCTATTATCACATTTTGATAGTTAAATTCTGAAATTGTATCCAGAATTTTACTAAAGAATTGGAGGTTGTCAAAATTAGAAGCATAAATATTTATCAAAGTAAGTGGAGTAGAATGAATTTATCCCATGACTATGATGTACCTCCCCTCTTTATCTGCTATGGTATTCTTTAATTTAAATGGTATACCTTTACGAATGATAATAGCCGTGCCTCTAGATTTAGAAGTAAATGAAGAGTAGTATGTTTGCCCAATCCAATTTGCTTTCAGTCTTAGGGTACACAAAAGGCTGGAGAAACTCAGCGGGTGCAGCAGCATCTAAGGAGCGAAGGAGATAGGCGACGTTTCGGGTCGAGACCCTTCTTCAGACTGGTCAGGGATCAGGAACACGAGAGATATAGACGGTGATGTGGAGAGATAAAGAACAATGAATGAAAGATATGCAAAAAAGTATCAATGATAAAGGGAACAAGCCATTGTAAGCTGTTTGTGGTGTGAAAATGAGAAGCTGGTGCGACTAGGGTGGGGGAGGGAGATAGAGAGAGAGGGAATGCCAGGGCCCGAGGGCTGAGGGAGAGGTGGAAAGGGGAGGAGACAGCAAGGGTTAACAGAATTGAGAAAATTCAATGTTCAAGCCCAGAGGATGCAGACTCCCCAAGCGGAATATGAGGTGCTGTTCCTCCAACTTGCGGTGTTGCTCACTCTGGCCGTGGAGGAGGCCCAGGACCGAGAGGTCGGATTCGGAATGGGAGGGGGAGTTGAAGTGCTGAGCCACCGGGAGGTCGGGTTGGTTTTTGCGGACCGATCGGAGGTGTTCGGTGAAACGATCGCCAAGCCTCCGCTTGGTCTCACCGATATAGATCATCTGGCATCTGGAGCAGCGGATGCAGTAGATGAGGTTGGAGGAGATGCAGGTGAACCTCTGTCGGACCTGGAAGGACTGCTTGGGTCCCTGAAAGGAGTGGAGGGGGGAGGTGAAGGGACAAGTGTAGCATTTCTTGCGGTTGCAAGGGAAAGTGCCCGGGGAAGGGGTAGAGCGGGAGGGAAGGGAAGAATTGACAAGGGAGTTGCAGAGGGAGCGGTCTTTGCGGAAGGCAGACAGGGGGGGGGAGATGGGAAGATGTGGTGAGTGGAGGGGTCAAGTTGGAGGTGGCGAAACTGGCGGAGGACTATGTGTTGTATTTGCCGGCTGGTGGGGTGAAAGGTGAGTTTTCAGTCTTATCTGCGTTTGATGTTTCAGATGGGTTTCTTGTAAAACAATGATATCACTGTTGAGTGCTTTTAATTGGGCAAAGACCTTACCCCTTTTAATTGGTTCATTAACGCCCCTTATATTCCAGCTACAAAACGTGATTCCTCCAGTTTTCTTTTGTTTATCGTCTTGCATTATGGATCATGTTAATACCTTTACTTCATATGGTGCAACCAAGAACCTCATAACTCTAGGTGAAGGATGGTCATCCCCAGCTGTTAAGTTTTGTTGGCATCTCCCCTTCAGAATAGACCTTGAAAAAGACCAGAAAGTGTAAAGTCGTGAAAAGATAATTAACAAATAAAAAGTGATATTATAATATCCAAAAATAAAGATATTATAATTAAAATCAAACCACCAACAGGTGGTAGAAAAATTCTTGTTGACTTCCGTAGGTGTTTTTATGTTTCGCTCTGCCCCCTTGACCAATTATTATTAATTGGAAGAGAGAGCGATACAAAGTTAAAAAATACATATATAAAATACATTTCCAATCTATCTATTGGAGTGTATCTTCAGAGAGGAAAAACAGAATAAAAAAGGGTTTCCAACATTATGTATATACTTAGATATAACAGTAATTATGTTAGTTATATATCCATATTTACCGATATGCCAAGAACTATTACAATTGTCTCAAACTTTTGTATCAGACAACAGCAGGTTCCAAGGGGTTAACCAGATTCAGACCCTTGGATAACTTCCAAGTATCCTCCCCCCCCTTTACGCACAATTTAGACTATATCCATACAATTTGTTAGTATGTTATTAATACTTATCAATCATATTTAACTTATTATTCTTATATTTAGCAAGTAATTAACTTAAATAATTAAGTTAATGAAATAAACATCAGCCATTATTATGCTGTGCCTTAATATTACACAATTTTATTAGTTATATTTTATGTTAGTATGTAATTGTGTGTTTCTTAAATCATAAATTTCTATATACAAGTCCATTGATAATATTTTTCCATATTCTCAAATTCCGTTTGTTTTTTTGTTATTTTCCCCGCCACAGTTTTTCTTCTTTTCCAATCCTTTGTTGAAGTGAAACATAAAATCCAACCTTGAGTTAACATTCCAAAGATAAAATGTCTAGACAACGCCTCGAGGAATATTCGCCATCTTAACCAGAGTCTTTTTTGTATGTTAAAAAAAAAACACAGTCCTTTCTTCGCCGCTTCTCCTCTGTGTTATTGTGGGAGACCGACTCCTGATGATCAGTAGACCTCCTCTGTGATACTTTGTGCATATTTAAATGCCTCTTCTGGATCCGTGAATGCACGTTCAACAGAGTTATAAGTAATTCTCAATTTTGCGGGATATACTATCCCATATCTTACTACAGAGACCTCTTTCAGTAGCCTTGTCGTCTTTTTAAACTTGTCCCTCTTTTCCGTGACTTCAACTGGAAAATCATGGAAGAATCTTAGTTCATCTTCTCCAAACATCAAATTCACTCCATATGGAGTCTGTTTCATAATTCCTTCCAGGGTTGAAATGTCATAGAATTTCACAATAATCTGTCTTGGGGGGGGGGGGGGGGGGGGGGGGGGGGGGGGGGGGGGGGGGGGGGGGCAGTTTGAGCCTTACGTCGGACCCGGTGAGCCATATCTATTCTCGGGGCTTCAGGCAGCTTAAGTACTTGTTTGAGTAAGTTGGTGGCAAACTCCTGAAGGTTTTGTCCACTCTCCTTTCCTTCTTTTACTCCAACTATTCTCAGGTTTTGCCTCCTCGATCTCGCTTCCAAGTCCATACATTTATTCTTCATTTTAGCAAGTTCCCTCCCAGTGCTTTCTTGTTCCTTTTTTAGTCTCTTTATCTCCTTAGTCATCTCGGTTATCGTATTATCCATTCCTTCCATAGCCGCATCAATAGACTTAAGCATTGCATCCAGCTTTTTATTACAGTCCTTATCAACCCGCTTAATTTTTTTTGTTTAAATCCTCCTCAATCTCGACCACACGTTTGGTTAAGTCATCAATTTTCCCCATCCAAGTATCATTACCTTGTTTAATTTTTTCAGAGAGGGTTTTGTCCAGCGCGACATTCCCCTCTTGTATCACTTTAGAAATAATTTCAGTGACTGAAGCTGATACTGACTTTTCCAGTTGTTCCATTTGTTCCTCCATTGAAGTCATTTCTGTAGAAGCATTTCGAGAGAGCTTCTTCTTCTGAGCTTCCAGCTGATATTTGAGGGGATTGAGGAGTCTTTCCAGGTTTTTCCAAGTATGCTCTTGTAGCAGGTCTTGCAACAGCTTTTGCAGGCTTCTGGCGAGGTTTCCCTTTTTTCATTTAAAACTGCCGTTATTCTCTGTTATCACCAGGATTTCGGATAACACACAATTAAATAACAGCTCCAATAGCTATTTTTTGAACTCCCCCATCTTCCAACTCGTATTTTAGCACATTAAAGCATTCTTCGGGAGCAGAGCAAAACAGCAGCGTCTCTCAACGCACCATTGACGCCACCGGAAGTCCACATTTAAAAGATTTAATTGCACAATTCCTACATAAACTGTCATTTTAGTTTTTTTTAGTTTAGCTTAGAGATACAGAATGGACACAGGCGCTTTGGCCTACCGAGTCCACACCGATCAGTACTCAAACGTTCACATCAGTTATCCCACAACACTCAAGGGGCAATTCACCCACAAACCTCCACGTCTTCGGGATGTGGGAGGAAACCAGAGCACCCGGAGGAAATGCACGTGGTCACAGGGAGAACGTACAAACTCCACACAGACAGCACCCAAGATCAGGATCGAATCCGGGTCTCTGGCACTGTGAGGCAGCAGCTCTATCGCTATGCCACCCTTTTGTTTTACTGTATACTATAGTGTAAATTTACTCTCTGTATTCCTCCCTTACCCCTAAAATATATTATGCTATACTTCCCTTCATTAAACTCCATCCATCTCCTACTTCCCTGATCTATCAACCTGCTAGCAATATCCTGAAGTCACTCACAACTCACTGCACAGCTAATTGCTCCTTATTATTGTGCCATCTGCCAATTCTGACTCTTAAAAATGAGCTCAATCTATTTCCATGCCCAAATTGTTCAGTATATGTCTTAACTGAAGTTGTTCTCTTTTATTAAGAGATGTTTTTAAATCCTAATCTTTTTGAAATTTTTCACTCATAGAACATCAATGACATATTGCTTTTGAAGTGAACCAAAACAAATAAATGACTACCCTTTGAAAATATCAATTGGGAGTGCCCAGGGCACTTGGGCAGATGCAGTTGCTGTTCAGTGCCATGAATAATTACCTACACACGGGACCAGCGAGTGGATTGGAACTGTAGTGTTACAGAGGCAGCAGGGCAGAGACGGACGGCTGTTATTATGCCAGGAAGTAGAATATTTCTAATGGAAGGAATTATTATTTGCTGTAACGCGGGAGGCTGTATTAATGAGAGTTACACCTGCCTGTTTTTGTTTAAGCAGCTGTCACAATTGACATAGTTGCCAAGACTGAGAAACCTTGCAATACTCTGTGCATTTGAAATTTTATTTAAAAAAATATTGCATTTGCAGACTTTAACCTGCCTTCCAGGATCAAGTGGGAAGCAACAAAGCAATCATCTGGCCTTCATAGTCATATGTACATATAGCACAGAAATAGGCCCTTTGGCCCAACTCATTCACACTGACCAAGATACCCCTTTTCAGTTCATCCCATAAGCCCACATTTGGTCCAAATCCCTCTAAACATTTCCCATGCATGTACATACCTGTCCAAGTGTCTTTTAAATGTTGTTATTGTAACTGCCTCAACTATCTCCTTTGGCAGCTCACTACATATACCCACCATCCTCTGTGAAAAATAAAATCTTGATACCAACTTATCAACTCCTTATATAACTGTTAAGCCACATTATGTTGAGTGGAAACATTTAAAAAAGTGACATTCACTTTATACCACAGCTGGTGTTGGAGTCAAGAGGTGGGGATTAAGGGATTCCACTGGAGCCAGGCTCTCCAACAATAAGTGAAGGAAGCAAGAATGTTAAACGTTTGGAACCCTCATTCACAAGTGACAACTCATGTTCCGCCAGTTGTTAATTTTACATCTGCTGTTGATATATTTTAATTTACAAAAGATGCTTACAGATGAGGGGAAAATTAGTTAGGTCACAGATGTGCCATTATCATATTGCATGGCAGAATAGTTGAAGTCCAATATAGTTTTTAGTTTGTGTAAGAAGGAACTGCAGATGCTTGTTTATACCGAAGATTGATACAAAATGCTGGAGCAACTCAGTGGGTCAGGCAGCGTCTCTGGAGAAAAGGAACAGGTGATGTGTCAGGTCAAAACCCTTCTTCAGACTGAAAGATAGGGAAACTCAGAACAAAACATTTGTTCTGGCCTTCTCTATCTTTCAGTTTGAAGAAGGTTTTGGACCTGACTATGACTCAGTTAACCTGGAGTCATTTCCGGGGTCAGACAAGCTTCAAGTAATTAGGTTTTCCACTTCTGCCCGGGAGACCCCTCAGATTGGTTGCAGGAAATCCTTGAAGCTGAAGGAGACTAGCTACAACACCTTACACTCACAGTCTTCCTCCTGTCCAGAAAAAGGCATTCTGCCCTTTACCTGATCTAGAATGCTATAATATGGAAGCACTGATCAAATGTCCCTGTGACAGATTACATTCCCCAGTATACAACAATGCTAGATGGCACTGCAAATAGTTTCCTCATAGTCAGTGGTCATAAAGACAAACAATTTCACACAGGATGCCGCAACATCATCGCTGCTTTATTTGGTTGTTTTGTGTCCAATTAAAGTCACAGACTGATTGATATCAAGGAAGGGACCCAAGGGTGTAGAAAGGAACTGCAGATGCTGGTTTAAACCAAAGATAGATACCAAATGCTGGAGTAAGTCAGCGGGACAGGCAGAATCTCTGGAGATAACAAATGGGTGATGTTTCAGGTTGAGACCCTTCTTCACACAGAGGAGTCTGAAGGAAGAAGGAGGGACCCAAGGGGACAAGTTCCCTATGGGCAATTGATCCCTCTGTCTGAGCTGCACAAGTGTGTCAAGTGAAAATCTACTTAGAACTATGTTTGGTAGAGGAAATAAAGCAGGATTGTCATTCAGTTAATGGACTACTTAGCTTTCCTCACACTGTTATTTCATTTCAAGGAAATGTTCTTGCAATTACTTATTGTTGAATTACATACTGCACATTATTACCTCGTGTCCTATGCACGCCTTTACATAATCTCTAAAATCAACAGCACATCCATGGTTTTATTCTGGCTCTCTCTGAATGTTATTTAGGATTTGAAAATATCTTTCAATTAAGAGGATAATAATGCAATAATTTACAAGTGAGAGGCCCACAGGAGCCGTTGGAAGAGGAGGAGGGGGAGGAGCGACACCCGACCGGTAAGGTTAAAAATCAAGCGCGGGGCTTGTTTTTTCAGAGGCCCACAGGAGGCGTTTGGAGGAGGAGGAGGGGGGGGAGGGGCGACACCCGACCGGTAAGGTTAAAAATCAAGCGCGGGGCTTGTTTTTACCTAAATCCATAACATTCCATTTGGAGAAGTGGTTTTTTTTGAGGAAGCCGCTGATTGGTGGGAAGTGGACTAGGGAATGCAGCTGATTGGCAGTCAGATTCCAGCAGTTTGTTGTGTACTTTGTATTGTGTGCTATTGTATCCTGTGTAAGGGGGGCAGTATGAAGGCCAGGGCAGTGTACTGTTCTGGATGTCAGATGTGGGAGGTCAGGGAATCTGATAGCCCTCCAGCCATCCACATCTGCGCCAGGTGTGTTGAGATGGGGCTCCTAAAGGACTGTGTTAGGAACCTGGAGCAGCAGCTCGATGACCTCCGTCTGGTCAGGGAGAGTGAGGAGGTAATAGAGAGGAGCTACAGGGAGGTAGTCACTCCCAGACCACAGGAGGCAGACAAGTGGGTCACAGTTAGGAAGGGCAAGGGGCAGAGGCAGGGGCTAGAGAGTACCCCTGTGACTGTACACCTGGAAAATAGGTACTCAGGTTTGAGTACGATTGGAGGGGACAGCCTAGCAGGGGGCAGCAACAGCAGCCGGGCCTCTGGCACAGGGACTGGCCCTGATGCTCAGAAGGGTAGCAAAAAGAGGAGGGCAATTGTAATAGGGGACTCTATAGTTAGGGGGTCGGATAGGCGATTCTGTGGACGCAGTCGGGAGACCCGGATGGTAGTTTGCCTCCCTGGTGCCAGGGTCTCGCATGTGTCAGAACGTGTCCAAAAGATTCTGATAAGGGAGGGAGAGGAGCCTGATGTTGCGGTACACATAGGTACCAATGACATAGGCAGAAAAAGTGACGAGGTCCTGAAGGGAGAATTTAGGGCGTTGGGGGGAAAGTTAAGGAGAAGGACCAAAAGGGTAACGATTTCAGGATTACTGCCTGTGCCGCGTGACAGTGAGAGTAGGAATGAAATGAGGTGGAGGATAAATGCGTGGCTGAGGGACTGGTGCAGTGGGCAGGGATTCAAGTTTCTTGATCACTGGGACCTCTTTTGGGGAAGGCATGATCTGTACACAAAGGACGGGTTGCACTTGAACCCGAGGGGGACCAATATCCTGGCAGGGAGATTTGCAAAGGCTACTGGGGAGACTTTAAACTAGAAAGGCTGGGGGGAGGGACTCGGGTAGAGGGGGCTAGGGGTCAGGGTGTGGGGCAAGAGGCAGAGAAGGAAAGCACTCGGACCCAAAATCTAGGCGAGAAAGATGAAAAAGATAATAGACAGAGAATAAGGGATGGTGGGTTTCTAAAATGTGTGTATTTTAATGCTAGGAGCATTGTAAGTAAGGTGGATGAACTTAGAGCCTGGATTGACACCTGGAAATATGATGTTGTGGCAATCAGTGAAACATGGTTGCAGGAGGGCTGTGATTGGAAACTCAATATTCCAGGATTTCGTTGCTTCAGGTGTGATAGAATTGGAGGGACCAGAGGGGGAGGTGTTGCATTGCTTGTCAGAGAAGATATTACAGCAGTGCTTTGGCAGGATAGATTAGAGGGCTCGTCTAGGGAGGCTATTTGGGTGGAACTGGAAGTGGGAATGGTGTAGCAACACTTTTAGGGGTGTATTATAGACCGCCAAATGGGGGGCGAGAATTGGAAGAGCAAATATGTAAGGAGATAGCAGATATTAGTAGTAAGCACAAGGTAGTGATTGTGGGAGATTTCAATTTTCCAAAAATAGACTGGGAAACACATTCTGTAATGGGCTGGATGGTTTGGAGTTTGTAAAATGTGTGCAGGATAGTTTTTTGCAGCAGTACATAGAGGTATCGACCAGAGAAGGGGCAGTGCTGGACCTCCTGTTAGGAAATGAAGGCAGGTCAGGTGACGGAGGTATGTATTGGTGAGCACTTCGGGACCAGTGATCACAATACCATTAGTTTCAATATAATTATGGAGAGAGTCAGAACTGGACCTAGGGTGGAGATTTTTGATTGGAGAAAGGCTAACTTTGAGGGAATGCGTAAGGATTTTAAAGGAGTGAATTGGGACACTTTGTTTCATGGGAAGGACGTAGAAGAGAAATGGAGGACATTTAAAGGGGAAATTGTAAGAGTACAGAATCTTTATGTCCCTGTTAGGTTGAAAGGAAATAGTAAAAATTGGAAAGAGCCATGGTTTTCAAGGGAAATTGGACACTTGTTTCGAAAAAAGAGAGATATCTACAATAATTATAGGAGGCATGGAGTAAATGAGGTGCTAGAGGAAGTATAAAGAATGTAAAAAGAATCTTAAGAAAGAAATTAGGAAGGCTAAAAGAAGATATGAGGTTGCTTTGGCAAGAAAAGGTGAAAGTAAACCCAAAGGGTTTCTACAGCTATATTAATAGCAAAAGGATAACGAGGGATAAAATTGGACCATTAGAGAACCAGAATGGACAGCTATCTGCAGAGCCAAAAGAGATGGGGGAGATATTGAACAATTAATCTTTTCTTCGGTATTCACCAAGGAGAAGGATATTGAACTCTGTGAGTTAAGGGGAAAAAGTAGAGTAGCTATGGAAACTATGAGATTCAAAGTACTGACACTTTTGAAAAATATAAAAGTGGATAAGTCTCCAGGTCCTGACAGATATTCCCTAGGACATTGAGGGAAGTTAGTGTAGAAATAGCAGGAGCTATGACAGAAATATTTCAAATGTCATTAGAAACGGGAATAGTGCCGGAGGATTGGCGTACTGCGCATGTTGTTCCATTGTTTAAAAAGGGTTCAAAGAATAAACCTAGCAATTATAGACCTATTAGTTTGACGTCAGTGGTGGGCAAATTAATGGAAAGGATACTTAGAGATAATATATATAAGCATCTGGATAAACAGGGTCTGATCAGGAACAGTCAACATGGATTTGTGCCTGGAAGGTTTTTGACAAACCTTCTTGAATTTTTTGAAACGGTAACTAGGGAATTTGATGAGGGTAAAGCAGTGGATGTTGTCTATATGGATTTCAGTAAGGCCTTTGACAAGGTTCCCCATGGAAGGTTGGTTAAGAAGGTTCAATCTTTGGGTGTTAATGGCGGAGTAGCAAGATGGATTCAACAGTGGCTGAATGGGAGATGTCAGAGAGTAATGGTGGATGGCTGTTTGTCAGGTTGGAAGCCGGTGACCAGTGGGGTGCCTCAGGGATCTGTGTTGGGTCCACTGTTGTTTGTCATGTACATCAATGATCTGGATGATGGGATGGAAAATTGGATAAGTAAGTATGCAGATGATACTAAGATAGGTGGTGTTGTGGATAATGAAGTAGATTTTCAAAGTCTACAGAGAGATTTGGGCCATTTGGAAAAGTGGGCTGAAAGATGGCAGATGGAGTTTAATGCTGTTAAGTGTGAAGTGCTACATCTTGGCAGGACAAATCAAAATAGGACGTACATGGTAAATGGTAGGGAATTGAGGAATGCTGTGGAACAGAGGGATCTAGGAATAACTGTGCATAGTTCCCTGAAGGTGGAATCGCATGTAGACAGGGTGGTAAAGAAAGCCTTTGGTGTGCTGGCCTTTATAAATCAGAGCATTGAATATAGGAGTATGGAAGTAATGTTAAAATTGTACAAGGCATTGGTAAGACCAATTCTGGAGTATGGTGTACAATTTTGGTCGCCTATGTTATAGGAAGGATGTCAACAAAATAGAGAGAGTACAGAGGAGATTTACTAGAATGTTGCCAGGGTTCCAGCAACTATGTTACAGAGAAAGGTTGAACAAGTTAGGTCTTTATTCTTTGGAGCGCAGAAGGTTAAAGGGGGGACTTGATTGAGGTCTTTAAAATGATGAAAGGGATAGACAGAGTTGACGTGGATACGTTTTTCCCCATTGAGGGTAGGGAAGATTCAAACAAGAGGGCATGACATGAGAATTAAGGGACAGAAGTTTAGGGGTAACGTGAGATGGAACTTCTTTACTCAGAGGGTGGTGGCTGTGTGGAATGAGCTTCCAGCAGAAGTGGTGGAGGCAGGATCGATTTTAACATTTAAAAGTAAAGTGGATAGGTATATGGACGTGAAGGGAATGGAGGGGTATGGTCTGAGTGCAGGTAGATGGGACTAGGGGAAAACAAATGGTCGGCACGGACTGGAAGGGCCGAGAGGGCCTGTTTCCGTGCTGTAATTGTTATATGGTTATATGGTTATATAGAGTAGGGTGTGTCCATCGGCTAATTGAATTTCACTAATTATTTACCGCTTGATTTTATATTTCTCTGTAAATGCATGACAGCAACATTGCTTATCCAGTCTCACCAGTTTGGTGACATACTACTGTATCACCTGAATCCGACAAACTATCAATCTCAGTTTTGAATACAGTCAATGAGTGAATGTCTGCAACCTACTGGGTTGCCAAAGTGTGAGAATGCTTGGCCCATTGTATGCAGCATCTCCAGTATTAATGTATCTGCTAGTAGCTCCAGATTAGATTTTGGATTAAACAAATTGAATAATTACATAATTGGAAGAAATTACAGTATTTCATTACATGCCAGTGATATTAGTTTTCCAGGAACTATGTAGTGGATGGTTATTGAGAGCATACCAGGAAATCAAGTTGAATTCAAGTGAGTTGGAATCCTTTCTAAAAACATGGCCGTTGAAATAAATTAATCTGTAATTTCCAAGTCAAGTCAAGTTTTATTTGTCACCTACATATACAAGATGTGCAGTGAAATGAAAGTAATGAAACAAAAGGGATGAACGCTTGAAAGGGGAAAGAACTGTGATGGGGATGGAATTAGTTAGTTGGACAAATTGGATAGCTCTTTGATAAAGCAAATAGTGAAGATGAGCTTATTATATAAAATGGCATTTTACATAAAAATGTACATCATATGTGTATATCTTATAAAATAAATCTTGTTTATTGCACTCCAGAGAGACAATGTCGAATACAGTATTTGTTTTCATACATGGTACAGCTTACTAAGATTAAAAACTCAACACTGCAGCTACTATTTTGCAGCGGTGACTATATTGTATCATGTTTGCCTCCACCAGCATCCCTGAAATCCAGAGCGTTCCAGGCATCCTCCACTCTCTGTGTAAAAAAAAACTTCCCCTGCACATATCCTTTACATTTTGCTCCTCTCACCTTAAAACTATGCCCTGTAGTCTTTGACATATCCACCTGGGAAAAAGTTTGACTGTCTACCTTATCAATGCTTTTTGTAATTTTGCCATAATTTTTTATAATATAGCCAGAATAATCCTTCCACATCCCTCTGTCTTCTATGAGTAAACCAATTCTGAATCCATACGACCATGGTCTCATGAACATTATTCTCCTGAATCAACCTATCATGAGGGACATTATCAAATGCCTTACTAAAATCTATGAAGACGTCATCCACAGCTGTACTGGCATCACTCATGTTCATCGCATCCTCAAAATCACAATCGTTCATAGTCTGAAGAAGGGTCTCGGCCCGAAACGTTGCCCATCTCCTTCGCTCCATAGATGCTGCTGCACCCGCTGCGTATCTCCAGCATTTTGTGTACCCTCAATCGTTCATAGGTCATTACCTGCCATGGACAGGCTATTTCTCATGTCACATGTCTCATGTTCCTCCTCCTTTGTCAGCAGTCACAGGCCAACATTTTTTGCAAGATGAGGCAATGTTACATGTTCAAGGACATTCTGGTAATCTCTTGCCATGATGGCAAGTGGAATAGACTACCTTTCAAGAGTCCGGTGCTGATTTTGCAAATGGAGTGCTCTGCCTATTTGAACCCACTGAATGTAATTAGAGCCTCAATGCTGGAGATATCGGACAGGGAGAGGCTGCTGGTATATGCTAAAGTGCTGAGAGCTAGACACTGCTGCCTGGTAGATCATGAGTTTTGTGCTGGTCTTCTTCCTTAAAACGGCTATTCCTCAGTCAATGATTGTGCCAGTGCACCAAAGACAAAGGTGAATTTCATCATCGATATCTGCCTTTGTCAAGATATGGATAGTCTTTTCCTGCTCCCCATGTTTTCCAGGTCTCCTTATAGGCCATAATTGTTGGTGTGAAGTGTTGCACAGGGCGGAGGTGTTGTGGGGAAGTTTTGTAGTGGACCTTTAATTTGTGTGCATAAGGTATATTCTCTTCTTTGCTTCAACAAACAAATTGTCAGCGACTTGAAGTACAACCTGTGAACGTTCAGATGTACTTCATGTCCTACCTGACAACCCCAAGTAATGGGAGATGTAGCATGTCTGAACTCTCTTGAAGCCCACCATAATTAGCACCAGAGGAGAAACTTTCTGCTTCCTTACCAGGCCTGGTTTGGTGGTCCTAAGGGAGAAGATCTGTCTTTAAATGTCCTTTGTGGGCTTCAACATTGATTTTCTTGCAGTAGTGTATCTGCCACCTCTGTTGCTTTGGGACCAGGCTGACAGAGATCAGTCAGTACTCGTCACAGCTTGAGTGATATGGACATCCTTATTTGAATGATGATATAACCTAATGGGCTCCAGTGGCTGGATTTGTTGGGGTCTTGTGCTTGTTACTCTGGTAAAATTGTCTGATGGTTTTGGTAAGACTTTGTTCCATACATTTTGATAAGACGAGTGCTCCATTGGAATTAATTGTCTTTATTCCCTCAAAGCTAATCATGCCAGGCAGTAGATTTTGTCTTTACTGAACCTGGCATTGAAGTCACCCAGGAGAATCGGTTTGTCTTCCTCTTGGTTGTGGACCAAGGTCTTTTTAAAGTGGAAAAGAAGCTTCCTCTGCCACATCCACACCTTGGGATATAGGCACCGATGACCATGGCATGCTGGTTCAACTGGAAACCTCACACTGTGAAGTTACTAAGCCTATCGTGTGCGAGTTAATCAATACTGATAAGTCAAAATACACCAGAAAGCACCAGGCTGCTAATTACATGCTTTGGTTTGGAAAGATTGTAAGAAGAAGCAAATAAAGTTTTGTAGTGAAGGCAAGGAATTATTCAATGCATTAGCTTAATATATGCATTTTAGCACATCCCCTCACAGTAGGAATGTAGAAAGAGAAAATAATGTACTCCGGGGTGTTGTGTTCAAAGAACTACAGAAGAGCTGCATTAATAAACAACAGAAGGAAGGTTGTTATGGGAGGAACAGAAGAGGAGAAGATTGGAACCATACCTAACATTGAAATTGCACATGCATTCTTGGTTCCTGTTAGGTTAGTGAGAAAGGAACTGGAAATATATTCCTCAATATGAGCACAGTCCTAGTTTGATGGTATTTCACAATATTGCGGCTTCCCATCATCTCTCTGCTCAGTTTTCTTTGTAAAATAGTTTATGATTTGGGTACTTTGTCTGCCATAACAAGTTTAGATGGGGTAACTAGAGGGAAGCTGTTCCCATTAGTGGATGATTTATGGTCCAGGAGACACTTATTACATTTGGGGTAAAAGTTTAAGAAATGAGAAAATTGCTTTTTAGGAAGAGAATGGACATGATCAGAAATCCTCTGCCTGTAGGTATGGTGTAAATCAATCAGTATCTGAAATAGAGTAGAATAATTTTCAAGGCAGTGCTTTTTCAAGACAAGTAGCTTTATTGGCATTTGTGTAAGGTTAATGGATTAAATCTTCTCCTGACCAAGTGAAGCAGAGTTATATTATTTGCAGCAAAGCAGTACATTAAACATGAAACATATGTCTATATAGGCTCTATTGGGAAAGTTAATAATTTATGCACCCTCGCACTGAAACCAAGCAATGATCTTCATTATTCTATTACACATTACTCAGGTGGAGCAAGTTTGGTCAATAGGCTGATATTTAGTTTTAGAGATATAGCATGGAAACAGGCCCTTTGATGTGAGCACATTGACCATTGAATCCACACTAGTTCTATGTTACCCCACTTTCACATCCACTCCCTACACTTTTGGGGCAAATTTACAGAGGCCAATTAACCTACAAATCCGCACACCTTTAGGATGTTGGAGGAACCCAAAGCACCTGAAGGAAACCCACGCAGTCACAGGAAGAACGTGCAAACTACACACAGACAGCACCCAAGGTTAGGATCGAACTCGGGTATCTGGCGATGTGAGGTAACAGCTCTACCAGGAGTGCCACTGTGCTGCCTATTTATTTCATATATAATTTTGGAGATTCTGACCGTAGGTTATGAAAATGTGCAAGTTAAAAAAAGTGTCTTGTTAGGTAACCTCCCCACACCACTCTTGTCTCGAATACGGGCACCAAAAATGGGGAAGTGAGACAGCAGCCAAATGATGCATTAGACCACGGGAAATGGAAGTTGGAACAGCATTAGACCACGGGAAATGGAAGTTGGAATATTTCCAGCTTGAGCTATTGCTACAACACTGGTGACTCACTGTCTATTGTCAATACAAGAACAAATCTTAAATTTAGACTCGATCTGAAAATTACTTGTTGCATTGAAATTGGGTTTAGTATGAATGTTGCATGCATGGCTGGAATAGGCCTTTCCTCTCTTAATTTGTAGGAATCCATGTTTTTACATTGGTAGAACTCTGTATTCTGTCTATTAACCAGTCTGCAATCTCAAGAAGGGTCTCGACCCAAAACGTTACCCATTGTTTCTCTCCAGAGATGCTGCCTGTTCCACTGAGTTACTTCAGCTTTTTTTGTCTATCTGCAATCTCTTATAGTATACTACTGTCAATATTGTACATTCTATTTATGTTCAATAGTTTTTTTTTTCTCTGCCCCACATTCACCGGTTCACCCTTATCTATTCTGCTAACTAAAACTTCAACAAACTCTAACAGATCTGTCAAACATGACTCCCCTGATGGGATTACTTTGCCGAGTCAGCAACGACTCGAGTGGCCAAATCTCAATCCTCCGAATCTTCATGCTTTTACACTGCTTTGACGACATTGCTAGCATCCTCCAGTAACTTTCCATAACCCGCTTATTGAGCCATTGGCATGCCACATTTCCAGCAGAGATTTCTTTCAATAGTAAGTATATTTATTTAAACTTTTCCCATTATCTATTGTCATACCTTTCAAATTAAAATTTCCAACCTACCTCAGTCTTTTTTTCACCTAGACCTCCATAGGTGGCATCTAAGATTTACATCTCTTCATTCAGCAAGTCGAAGACTGTAATCTGATGTGCTGACAACACCTTATTTATAGATTTCATGAGTATCTCAGTCAACAAATAATTATTCCTTTGCTACATTTTTGTTATAATGTTGATGATGTAATTTACCTGCTACATTGAACAAGCCGATTGAATGCACAGCTAATTAATACTCTCTATTTCTTAAAGCAAGCTCTAATCCTGGATCCTGCTCCAACAGATGTGCATGTCATGAATCTGAGAATGTGCACATTCTTGTGACCTTCCATACATTGATGGTCTGCACCACAAATGCAATTTTAGAATATTATCCTTAGGAGGCCCACTAACTAATTTACTTCTGATAACTCTTTGGATGGTTAACTTACTGGTACCTCTTAGTCTTTTCTCCTAAATGTATTTACCATGTGTTTATATGTGTATACCACTTAGTTTTTATATTCTGACATGACCTGGTTGATTTTCCACTTACCTTTAGGGAAAAAAGTCAATTGGAAGAATCCTGAAATAGAAGTATGCTTATGATATGTGATATGGTTCCTTGCAATGATGACAAAGCGGTCAGAAATGTATTTGGTCAGCTCCAATCGCATTCCACCTTGTTCCTTGCTCTGACCCAACAATCATTCTCCATCTTATAGTACTTCCACATTCCCATCATCCAAGGATCCAAACAATCTTTGCAAACGACGCAGTAATTTACTTGCACTTCTTCCAATCTGGCTTAGTGCATTTGGTGATCACACAGTGGCCATCTCTACTTTGGGGAAGCCAAAAGCAGATTGAGTGATGAGTTTGCAGAGCACCTGCGCTCAGTTAGCAGGAGTGACCATAAGCGTATGGTTGAATGCTGCTTTAATTCACCATCCCACTCCCGTTCTGACCTTTCTGTCTGCGACCTCTTTAAATTTTACAATGAGGCCCAATGTAAACTAGGGAATCAGCACCACATCCTCTGTTCAGGCTCCTTGCAGTATTCTGAATGGAATACTGAATCTTCCAGCTTTAGATAGTTTTATTTTTCTTTCTGTCTGTAGGAGACTGAGCCATTTCTGCCAATCATCCACTTGTGATTTTGGCCTGAAAGATTTATCTTTCTCGGCCTGAAAAAAATCTATTTTAATTAGTATTCACGGGCCTGTTGGACATGACTTTATTGGCTTTAACCAATACATTACATATTCAAGGTGGCATAATAGTAAGATTAAACGAGAACTTACCAAGTTTGAAGGTTGATCTGTATTTTACGAGGAGTCGCGGTGAGGGATTTCGTGAAGACCCCGCCAGCACGCATGCGCGGCATCCTTCAAAGCAGCGGTGTGGAATCACAGAAACAAATCATGACTAAAAAATAGTAAGATGAAAACGTAGAACTACCTGGTTGACCTTATGATAGAGGGTGGGAGCGGTGGGCACGAAATCCCTCACCGCGACTCCTCGTAAAATACAGATCAACCTTCAAACTTCGTAAGTTCTCGTTTAATCTTACTATTTTACTTCGGAGTCACGTGAGTGACTTCGTGAAGATTTCAAAGCTCTGTGATTTCACGCCCTGGACAACGTCCATTTGTTTTTTAATGCTGTGATTTTTGATCTTTGTAAATTTCGGTAGTGTAGCGGTCCGAATCGTGCAGCTGGGAATGTAGTTACCAATTTAGAGTTACCAATACCAATAACTTTTGCTGTTTGCCGAATGGTCGGTACCCTGGTGTAAGCAAGACTGTGGCACTCTTCTATCATAGCAGTGGCTTTATTAGTTGGGATGATAAACTTCATTAAATTGGTGTCTAGGGTGAACACCAAATAATCCATAACCCGTACCGGGTGCAGTTTTGATTTGTCTGGATGGATTACAACCCCAGCTTCTCAAGCAGAGCCTTGGTTGCAGCCACTCCTTGAATTGCCAATTGGAGGGTCTGCCGCACTATAAGGATTTCATCCAATATGCCATCACTATAATCTTGTTGTCGGAGAAGAGCCAATACAGGTAAATACCAATTTGGTAAACAGCCTAGGGCTGTGATGATTCCATTGGGCAATGCACCCTTCCAGACAACTTCAGAATTCCCTGTGAGCCTCAGCGATGGGCACCGTATAGCATGCTTCTTTCAAATCGATGCATGCCATAAAGTACCCTGGGTAAAGCATCTGCCTAGCTGTTCCAAAAGTATCCATTTTGAAATGGGTATATTGTACAAAAGTGTTCAACTCAGTTAAATCTATTATAATCCGACATCCCCCTTCTTTTTTACTGCTGGTGAACATATTAGACTCAAACTCAATATGTCCATGCTTGGTTATGCCAATTACCCCTTTTTCTGCTCGCCGTATAATTTCAGCATGCCCTGCCTCCACCTCTTTTTGGGATAGAGTAAATTCCTACGAGGCGAATGCTGGGTAGGGGAATTTATACCTCCAACAAATTATATACCCTTGAACACTTTGTAAAATAAACTCATCTGTGGTGACAGTTTTCCCATATGTCCAAGGTCGCCCGCAATCGGCCACCTATTCGTGCAGGAGGGATACTACGGCGTGAGAGGAGCCAGACCCCCTTACCTCCATAGTTAACGGCGGTTCCGTACATACGGTGCTTCGGGTGGACGTTATGGAGGTTGACGGCCCGGCGGCCGCATTTTCCATGCAGGCCGCTGTTGGCCTTGCCCTAAAAGGTCGTTGTGTTTGTTGAGATGGAGGTAGGTAGGATCTTTGTGCCCTATCCGGCAGCCTTGGTTCACAGGTTGTATTAGGCTGTTGCCGGTGATATGGGTGAACTCTGGCCGATGGAGTTTCATGAGGCCCGCTGTTTTGGCCTCCTTTGTCCAGTCCCTTCACCTGTTTGGACAGGTCTCCAAACAACTGATGCGGCGGTGGAGCGGTAATGGTCGGCACAACCCCGCGAATTTGGGGTTGAGTGTGGGCTATATGGAGCTCTTACGCAGGCAGTTTATCTCATACTGGGCGTTGCATAGGAGTGCCAGTGCATCTTGCTGTTTACTGGACACATTATCCCCGAACCAGGGTCCTAGCAAACGCCGTTATGCCCGTGGAGAACCTTTCTCCAAGGTATTATTGAGAACCTGACTCCGGAGTTGGTGCGTAATTAGGCAATCAATGGTGCCTGCCAATTCGTGGTGCAGGGGTTCACCTGTCTGGGTGGAAACGGCAAACTTCACTCACCACATCCAGCATATCCTCCTCATGCTCTGGCTCAGCGGTCACTGGCTGTCCTGGGTCATCTTCAAACACAGCAGCTGGGCAATCATTCATGCTTCTGGCTGGAGACGATGAGATGCTGAGTGGTGTCCTTGCACGGCTAGTGGATGCCCGCGAGTCCCGCTCTTCTCGTTCCCGGTCCCGCTGGAGGAGTTGCTCCACTAAGAGCTCCAACCGCTCCACGCGACCGTCCCTGCTATACGCAGCGGACAAGCCGACTTCCCCAGGCCCTGCGAATTCACTGGGCTTCCACCATCGGAACCACACCTCCCATAGGGTGGCTGTCTAGGGTCCAATGGCAGGTCGTCGTGACCTACAGCCCAAGTAGGATCATACAACTCCCGCTCGGACTCTCCGCTAGTCTGTCTTCTCCCAGACTGTGGCGGCCCACCTGTCTGATAAGAAGGCAGGTGAGTTGAATCGGCCCCGGCCCCCGGAACCTGGCTCCCCGGAGTCCGTGCAGGCTTACCTCCACACTTGCCCATCTTTTAGTGTGGAGGCGCATGGTCGGCCGCTCCCAGAGCTGAGCTGACCGACCGCTTCCTGCTGCCACCTCCGCCCTTGACCGCAGCCTGACGGGGTGTGTTGTCAGCGGTATCTGCTCCAGCAGACCTACTCGACGCAGCAGTGATGTTGCCAGGCTGCACTACGGCAGATTCCCTGGCTGTGGTACGTATGTGCACATTGCAGGGCTCCCCTGTCGTGCGGCTGTCCACGGCCCAGCCCCCTCGGGTCTTCTGGAGCTCGGGGAGAGGTTGCCTGTGAAGAACAAGACCCCTCACCACGTACCTGTATCCCCCCTTCTTCTCTTGGGGGACGGGGGTTCGGAGTCTGGACCCGTTGCATCCAGCTCCGGAGCGGTAACCCATTCGGGTGAGTGGGCCCCTGAATCAGCGGGAGCGCCCGACTTCCACATTCCTGCCCCCACCATGCGTTGAAGCTGCCGGCGTTCCTTGCAGCTCCGGGGACAAGGGCCGTTGGCTGGCCGCAGCTCAGCTCCTCGACAGCGTCGTCCTCCGGCCCTTGTCCATTCTGTGAAGAAAAAGGTAATACTTACCTGCCGGTTTTGTGAAGGAGCCGGAGGAGAGAGCGCTCTCCCCCCCCCAGCCTGCCGGTGCAAATGCGCGCGACGATATGCCGCGCATGCGTGCTGGCGGGGTCTTCACGAAGTCACTCACGTGACTCCGAAGTAAAATCTGATTCAACTGGAACATTAATTCATTTGGACGTACTCTCTTAGAGATATCCCTTTATCCGTATCATCCTTTACCCACCTTCTCTGCTACTGAAAAATGCCCTCTTCTCTCTTTCCAAGTCCTGGACCAAAAATGTTAACTCTGATTCTCTTTCCACATATTTTGCCTGAACTGCTGAATCTTTCAAGCTTAATGTTTGATTTTTTTATTTTAAATTTCCAGCATCATATGTCATAATTTTGCTTTATTGTGCACAGTTTATTGAGGCCAAAGAACACCTCTCTCTTAAAGGTCTACAAACGACATATTAAAATTGTTGCAGTCAATAAACCTTGACTACTCTCTAGTTAAGCCCACGATGCACAATGATCAAAACTGCATGAAAGCACATCCCTACTGTAGGATTAAAATGCCAAAAAATAAGTACAAAATACCACCAACATTTCAAATATCCAAGATATCACTGATAGCCCTCCAGAAAATGCATGAGAAGGATGGAAATATCTCAAGGTAACTCCGCTGACAAGACTATTTAACAGAAGTAACACAAACAAGTAATGAAAGAGGTATGGCCAGTTCACAAAGTAATTTCCCCAAACTATGAATAATGACACAAGGCAAGACATCTGTTTTAATATATTTTGAAATTCTGGTTTATGTTGCAAAAAAAACCCCATGTTTATTGAATATAGGTTTCATTAACCTGAAACCGGAAAATGTAGTAATATAGCAGACAAAATAAAGTGGAATTAACCTACATACCAAGAAAGGAAAACCAGTGATGGGATCGCTAACACTTCATTCAGCTTAATAAGAACCATCTATCTGGTTTATTTTTGTTTAAACAAAATACACGTGGTTAGCAACATTAGTTAAATCAATTCATTAAATTGTTGGTCAGTGTTGCCAATTTCCTTCAAATTATAACAATGCATTTTTTAAAAACTTAAACCACATCATTCCTTTCTTTGACAATATTTGGTTTATTGTACCAAAGGTATGAAATTCACTTTAAGATGTTGCCTGATCCACTAAGTTACTCCAGCATTTGTGTCTTTCTTTGGTATAAACAACATCTGCAGTTCTTTGTTAGAACAGACCCTTTGACCCAAATGTCCCTGCAAAATATGATACCAAGTTAAACTAATTTCCTCTGCCAGCATATGTTCTCCATCCGTCCATTTCCTGCATATTAATTGCAAATTTAAACACCTCTCAAACAGGTTCCAGGCAACTACCACTCTCTTTGTAAAAAACTTGTTGCATGCATTTCCTTTAAATTTCCCCCTCTGACCTTAAAGATAAAACCTTTGATATTGGGTTAAATCTTCAATTTCCACCCTTGGAGAAAGGTTCTGGCAGTCTAGCCTAAGTGTGCCCCTCATAATTTTATATACTTCTATTAGATCACCACTCAGACTCTGATGCTCCAGAAAACGCAATCCAAGTTTGTTAAACCTCACCTTATAGCTCAGTCCAGGCAGATTCCTAATAAATCCTCTTCAAAGCCTCCACAATCCTCCTGTAATGGAATTGCACACTATACTCCAAATGTGGCCTAACCAAAGTTTTAAAAGGCTACAACATATCTTCCTGACTCAATGCCCCAAGAGATGAAGGCAAGCATACCACCCTTTCTACTTAGATCTATGTTGCCATTTTCAGGGAGCTATGGACTTGGATCCTATACTTTTACACATCAATGCTGTTAAGACTCTTGCCATTACTTTCCACATATATTTGACCTCCTAAATTGCAACACCTTACACTTGCTTGGATTAAACTCCATCTCCCATTTCTTTACCTATGTTTGTAACTAAAACAATATCCCGCTGTATCCTTTGACAGCCTTCTTCACTGTCTGCATCTCCACCAATTTATATGTCATCTACAAACTTACTAACCAACCCACAAGTCACTTATATATATCACAAACAACAGAGGTCCCAACAATGATTTGACAGAGATGTAATTATGCAAACATGAAAAGTTAAACATAATGTAAAAATTGCGAGGGGAATCGTGAAGGGAAAATTACAGTATTTAATGATGTTCAGGGTAAAAGCTCATTCTTTTCTGTTTGAATGAGCTATTGCCATGTTCCAAGATGTGATATCGTCCAGTTGCTTATAAATATATCAATATGTCAGTATTTTGTTAAAATTCTGCATCAGGCATATGGGGATTGAGCTGATGACTTGAGAGGGCATTGCAAAAAATTCAATTACAATTTAAAATTATGCTCTGATCAATGAACACCTGCCCACTCTTCATTAATTCACTTGTGATTTTGTTTGAATAGAAGGCTGCAATGACGCTGTCCGGAGGTGGTTTCAAATATTTACTGAGGCAGACTGAGAGCCGTAAAATAACTGCGTTGTGCTTCCCCTGCTAAAGAGGACTTTGCTCTGCAGCTAAGTGCTTTGGATGACTCAGGGGGCGGTTACAGGTGGTCAATGGGCAAAGAATGCAAAAAAAAGCAAAGAATTTCCATTCGCATGCTGAAGAATAAATATTATTCAATTTGTTAACAATTTATAAACATAGTTTTCCGCTGCAAAAAAAAAAGTTTTATAATAGTGCAGTGATTGTATTTTGAGCAGGCATCAATTAGTGGTAGGATGCATCCGCAATAACATTCTCCTAATCCACACACCCTTCACTGATGGGTAGTCATAGAGTAAAGAGCTATAGACATTGATGCAGGCCCTTCAGTCCAACCTGCCCATGCACAGCAGGGACAACCTAGCTCATCCCACTTGCCTCCACCTGGTCCATACCCCTCCAACCCTCTCCTCTCCATTTACCTCTCCGTGACTTTTAAATGTAGAAATTGTTCCTGCCTCTACCGCTTCCTCTGCCAGCTCGTTCCACATATGCAGCACCTGCAGCATAAAAAAATGCCTCTCATGTACCTTTTAAAGCTTCCCCTTTTACTTAAACCTACATCCTCAAGAAAAAGGATGTGTCTAGTCACCCTATCTGTGCCCCTTATGACTTTATAAACCTTAACAAGATCACACCTCAGCCTCCTATACCCCCGGGGAAAGATCCCAGCATATCCAGACTCTCCTTATAACTTAAAGCCATCAGACTTTGTAATATCCTTGTAAATCTTTTTTGCACCCTTTTTCCGACTCGTATTCAGATTCAAATTGTTTACGTAAATAATGACAAAAGTTCATTCAGCACTGATTCCTGTGACACACCGCTTGTTTATAGGCCTCCAGTCTGAAAAACAACCCTCTACCATCACTCTGTCTCTTACCTTCAGGACAATTTTGTATCCAATGGTTAGTTCCCCATAGATCCTATGCGATCTAATATTCCAGACCAGTCTTCCATGTGATCCCTTGTCAAATAGATCACATTCATTAACCCAGTGTTAAACTATGTTCCTCAATCCCTCCGAGAATGTTAGCCATTTCTATTTTTAACTTGCAAATCTGGTCATTTGGTACATGTATAGAAATTGGAAGATCAGAGTTCAGTTGGATGAGTTTCTCACTGTATTTCAACTGATGACAAATGGAAAACAACAGCTCAAAATTTCCAAAACATGATTAGAAAATGTGAATATTCAATGGGTTCTAAACCTTTAATGAAGCCCGGTGTCTAGAATATGAATGTTTTCACATGAGACCCGAGGAAATGAAAGTATAGGATTTGGTGAATATGTTTTCGTAGAAAATTGGTCACATTCCAAAACAATTCCAAATCAAATTGGGAGCAAACAGAAGAATGAGTGTATAAAATCCTAATCAATTGATCAAACACTACCTATCCTACTTGTGGCATCCAACACTTACATCAGAAACATTTATTTGATGGAATTGTGGAGTAAAGATTTTGTGGAAGAACATTGTCTTATTGTCTATTTACATTGTTGAGTACAGAATGGGGCTCCTCTTAGATTTTTGGAATTGAGACATTTGATAGTGTCTCAATTCCAAAAATCTAAGAGGAGTCTCATTTGACACTTTGTTCCTAAAGATAAAAAATAAATTGCAAGCCGGGAAATTCAATAGTATAATTTTATTGGATTGTTAATTACCAAAATGGTTCCAAAAATGCCTTAGGAGAAATTAATTCCTTTCTGCTCAATTAAACAAAACTTAAAGCCATATTATGTATTATAAACTAGGATAAACCTGATGAAACATTTAATTCTGAATCAGCCATTATTCACCACATTGGGCTGTTATCTGGCTTCCAGGCAAATCAAGTCAGACTTCAAGAGAGAATTAAGGGCCTGTCCCACTTGGCGATTTTTTTCGGCAACTGCTGGCATCATTGACTGACGTATCAAGTCACCAAAAAATTTGCGGTGTTAGGCAGCATGATGCGGTGTGACGCGTGGTGTTTTTTCAAATGTATTAACATTTTTTTTTGTCGCCGTTGGATGTTGAAATGTTCAAAATCTTTTGGCAACACTGATATGACGCCGGCAGTTGACGAAAAATTCGCCAAGTTGGACAGGCCCTTTAGATTTAACTCTTAGGGCTAATTGAATCAAGGGATATGGGGGGAAAAGCAGGAATGGGGTGCTGATTTTAGATGATCAGCCATGATCATATTGAATGGTGGTGCTGGCTCAAATGGCCGAATGACCTACTCCTGCACCTATTTTCTATGTTTCTATATTTCCCTATGTCAGTCATTCTGTTGTCATTTTTCATTCCAAATCTCAATTATAGGCAACTCAAATATGTTTCAGTAGTATAGATTGATTTGCTGTGATTAAGCTAAAGAATTAGGAATCTGTCATAGAACTATACAACATTGCGACAGGCCCTTTGGCCTAATTTGTCCATGAAGATCAGGGTGCCTACCCGAACTAGTCCTCTCTGCCTGTGTTTAATCCATTTCCCTCTAAACATTTCCTTTTCATGTATCTGACTAAACGTCTTTTAAACATTGTATTGTACCCACCTCGACCATTTCCTCTGGTAGCTCATTCCGTACATCCACCACCTTCTGTGAATAAAACCCTCAGGTTCCTTTGAAATCTTTCCCTTCACCTTAAACTTATGCCCTCTTGTTTTAGACTCCCTTACCCTGGGAAAAGGGTATATAGTGTAGAATGGATTTGAAACTCAACTTCTATACCATGGAGATCAGCAATGATTAGGCGATTGCTGTATTTCCATTTCAGTGTGCAAAAGTATTTCCATTTCATTATACAAGTGAACTCTAAACAGCCTGTCACTTGTAACTTCAATTATCCATCCTACTAGGGATTGCTAGACATGGGATGTTCAATCTATTCCTATTGTGGTATGTGCCTTTGGCTTTTGAAATTGTCAAACTGAGCTGAATCCAAATTTAAGTAGTAAAATGTAATTCTGCAGTCAGATAATTTGTACCCTCTGGCGTTATCATTGATTTAAATAGTTTATGTTCTTAATTGTGGCTCCTGCTTTCCCTTGTGATATGGGAGGATGAGACCATTCTATTGGGACAGCACAGTAGAAGAGCTGCCTGCAGCATTGGTAATGACCAATTGATTAAAAGAGCATTTCTGCAGTGAAGGAAGAGTCCTTTCATTCTAGGCAACATTCAGCAACTTTATGGTACTCTCAGGAAGATTAACTATGAACAACTATTCCTGCAAGGGTATTTAAGCAAATCATAAAAGTAAAAAAGGGAGAAAATCATGCAGAAGTGTGAAGTAACTTGCTTGCTCATCACAGGTTGCCAAATTATTGAATCCCATTAAATCTCATCAAAATCTGAGCCAAAACCGCATGTCTTCTCTGTAAAGATGCTGATGGCCTGCTCAATGCACTAAACGATTTATGACTGAGAGTGATTGTGAGATGTGTTTTACCTTTCGATATTGATTTTGAAAGTACAGAACCTTCACCGTTAAATGGATTTTCAGTTGGGGTGAGAGCCAGACTATAATCATTCCCAATAGAAGATTTAATCTCAGGGATGAAATTTGGACTTTCTTAACACATATAGTTGGCAACATCAAGACTAAGTTTCTTAAAAGAGCTTGGAAGGAAAGGTTCTTCAATGTTCTACAATCGTGAGATATTGAAACTTCAAGTAGATGAATTAAAGGAAACTGATGGCTTTTCATATCCTCAATTCTCCTGTTAAATCACGAAACAATCTACAATTATGACTGATTGTGAGATGTGTTTTCCTCTGCTTTGTTTTTGTCATCCTCATTCCTAAAGAACACTATGCAATCAATTTCCATGTCCCTGTTAACAGTTACCTTTGAGAGGTATTATTTATTAGTGGCAGGTGCAGCTCGGCTGAGAGTACTTTCATTTCTGATTCAAGTACTGGATGTTCAAATGTTCCAGGCTGACATTTAAATGTCTATGCTGTCTTTTGGATGAAATTAGGTGAGGTTTAAATCTGATCTGAGGTGGATGAAAAAGGTCCATTAGCTCAAAGACAAGCAATGTAGTTATCTCTAATATACTGGCTACTTTTTATTTTCAGCCTATATCACAAAATAATTATGTTTTCATTCTGACATTGCAATTCTCACAATGCCATTTGTGAAAGTTTGGAATTCACACGTGTCCTGAATGGCTCTTTCCTTCCCAAATTTTAATTTTAATGGTATTATCTTGAACTGTATTTACACAAGTATAAATATACTGTCAGGTTTCAATATATTAGCCTTGTGGAAACATAGAAACTTAAAATAGTTGAGAGCAGTGTTATCCAATTCCATTATTCATTGCACTCATTGTCAATCCTCTATCTCAATTCCATATTGCCGCTCTCTTCCCAAGTTCTTTGATGTCCTTTATGTTTATCAATCTACTTACCTCCTTAAATGTAATCTGGACAGTTCTACGGAGAATTCCACAGGTTCACTTCATATTGATGAACCAATTGGTTTATCAAATATGATGTTGCTGTCATAAATCCATCTTGGATTTATGTGATCCCATTGATAGTTTCTAAGTGTTGTGGTCGTACTGCCTTTGAAACAGACTGGCAATTTCCATTTTTTCTCTCTCCCACTTTGTTAAAATCATGGCATAATAATCTTAAATGGGCTAGATTGAAGATTAAGCCTGGTTAGTCACAGAGCATTTCTTTGGCAAGAGGAAAGGCAGTGGAGAAAAGGTTCTGTGCAGATGAAGAAGAAATCCCATCTATAATGGAGAAACCAGTTAAAAGTTTGGGTGGGTGGTATAACAGGAAGTTGGATGACACTGAACAAGTTCAGCAACTTAGAAAGGATGTTACTGACGGGTTAGAAAGGATAGAGAAGTCAGGGCTTCCAAGCAAGTTGAAGTTGTGGTGTTTGCAGTATGATTCCCTAGGTTGATGTGATCATTGACAGTATATGAGGTGCCAAATTCTAAGGTGGAAAGGTTAGAGAGATAGGTTAGTTCATACCTTAGGAAATTGTTAAGAGTTCCACGGTGTCTTAGTAATGAGGCTTTGTATGGGAAAGGAATTCTCCATTTACCATTGTCCAGCCTAACAGAGGAGCTTACGTGTGGTAAGGTGAGGGTAGAGTTGCAATTATCAGGGCGTAACCTTGGTTAGTAATCTGGTGCCAAGTGTAACTGGAGGAAGGAAGTGGAACTCAAAGCAGGCAGTAGAAGAAGCACAAGCAGCTCTGAGGCAGACAGACATTGTTGGTAGGGTGCAGCAAGGGGAAGGAGGCTTAGGCCTCAGCACAGGGTAACCAGTGTGGAGTAAGGCTGGTCCAACAGAGGAGGACATTGGTTGTAGTGCAGGTACACCAGAACCAACTGTTGAGCCTTCCCGAGTTGTGGGCCTAACTCAATGGAACACCAATGAAGAGAGGTGCCCACTTGGTGACCCCAATGATATACTTGCATCTACAGGATCAGTTTTTTTTTAAAAGAGGATTAATAAGTAGGTAACTGTGGGGTTTTTTTTGCATGTGGTATAATTTATTGTAAGTTGGTGTATTTAGTTAGATAATACTTTGGTTTTGGGCTTGGTTTTCTTAGTTTAGAGCTTTTCCTGGAGTCGTAGCACAAATACTTTGTGCCTTAATTGTAATTGGCCACCTCAAAATCTGCAAGAATTGTTGCATGATCAATAAAATGTTGGAACTTGACAGCCAATCCATCAACTCCTTCTATAGTTATTTATTTATGTAGTCTGGATGCAAAGTAGCAGGCCCGGGGGATTTATTGGTTTTCAGACTCATTAATTTTTCCAGTACTTTCAAACTAATACTAACTTTCTTTAATTCCTCCTTTTCACAAGACCTTGGTGCCCGAGCATTCATGGGAGGTTTTTGTAAATAATTTGGCCTTGTCAATAATTTGTTCAACTTCTTTATTCTCTGTTATGAATTCTCCTTCTTCTGACTGTAAGACACATATTTTTAGTCTTTATCCTTTTGGTTTTTTACATATTTGGAGAAAATGTACAGTGTTACTGTAGCTAATGTAACCCCACTTTTGAAAAAGGGAGGGAGAGAGAAAACGGGGAATTACAGACCAGTTAGTCTAACATCGGTAGTGGGGAAACTGCTAGAGTAAATTATTAAAGATGGGATAGCAGCGCATTTGGAAAGTGGTGAAATCATTGGACAAAGTCAGCATGGATTTACGAAGGGTAAATCATGTCTGACGAATCTTATTGAATTTTTTGAGGATGTAACTAGTAGAGTGGATAAGGGAGAAGCAGTGGATGTGTTGTATCTGGACTTTCAGAAGGCTTTCAACAAGGTCCCACACAAGAGATTGGTATACAAACTTAAAGCACATGGTATTGGTGGTTCAGTATTGATTTTGGATAGAGAACTGGCTGGCAGACAGGAAGTAAAGAGTAGGAGTGAACGGGTCCTTTCAGGATGGCAGACAGTGACTAGTGGGGTGCCGCAAGGCTCAGTGCTGGGACCCCAGCTATTTACAATATACATTAATGATTTGGACGAGGGAATTAAATGCAACATCTCGAAGTTTGCGGATGACATGAAGCTGGGGGGCAGTGTTAGCTGTGAGGAGGATGCTAGGAGGCTGCAGGATGACGGATAGACTGGGTGAGTGGGCAAATGCATAGCAGATGCAGTATAATGTGGATAAATGTGAGGTTATCCACTTTGGTGGCAAAAACAGGAAGGTAGACTATTATTTGAATGGTGACCGATTAGGAAAAGGGGAGATGCAGCGAGACCTGGGTGTCATGGTACACCAGTCATTGAAAGTAGGCATGCAGGTGCAGCAGGCTGTGAAGAAAGCGAATGGTATGTTGGCATTCATAGCAAAAGGATTTGAGTACAAGAGCAGGGAGGTTCTACTGCAGTTGTACAGGGTCTTGGTGAGGCCACACCTGGAGTACAGTTTTGGTCTCCTAATCTGAGGAAAGACATTCTTGCCATAGAGGGAGTACAGAGAAGGTTCACCAGACTGATTCCTGGGATGGCACGACTTCCATATGAAGAAAGACTGGATAGACTTGGCTTGTACTCGCTGGAATTTAGAAGATTGAGGGGTGATCTCATAGAGACTTACAAAATTCTTAAGGGGTTGGACAGGCTAGATGCAGGAAGATTGTTCCCGATGTTGGGGAAGTCCAGGACAAGGGGTCACAGTTTAAGGATAAGGGGAAAGTCTTTTAGGACCGAGATGAGAAAATCGTTTTTCACACAGAGAGTGGTGAATCTGTGGAATTCTCTGCCACAGAAGGTAGTTGAGGCCAGTTCGTTGGCCATATTTAAGAGGGATGTGGCCCTTGTGGCTAAAGGGATCAGGGGGTATGGAGAGAAGGCAGATACAGGACACTGAGTTGGATGATCAGCCATGATCATATTGAATGGCGGTGCAGGCTCGAACGTCCGAATGGCCTGCTCCTGCACCTAATTTCTATGTCTATGTTTCTATGTTACCTGCAAAATAACCTTGTACGCTTACTCTTTTCCCTTTCTAAATCTAACTTCAGGTCATTCTTGCTAAATTCTAAACTGCTCCTCATCCTCAGACCTTCTACATATTCTGGCAATTTCATTTTCTTATCTTTGGATCTAATGTTATTCTTATTTTGCAAGCCACGCTTCCTCCAGTAGACGATTTATCGCAATTATTAATTATAGTAGTATTTCCATATGAAAGCACTTTACCGACTTCACCCATTCCCTATGATTTAAATAATTGTTGCCTTCAATCTCTGTGATATTTAAAATAATTCCCTGCTGCATTTTAATTATAAAAACACATTTTTGATGAGCATAGATGCATAAAGCATGGTACGCCTATTATATAAGATTGTAATACAATTCACAGTTCAGGAAGGTCTTCTTTGCAAAGTTAAATTAGGGTCATACAATCATAGGGTCATACAGCAAGGCAAAGGGTCCTTCATCCCAACTTGTCCATGCCGACAAAGCTGCCCTGTCTAGGCTAATCCCATTTGCCTGCATTTGGCCCATATCCTTCTAAACCTTTCCTATCCAGGTAGGTGTTCAAGTATCTTTTAATTGCTGTTATCGGACCTGCCTCAAGTACCTCTTCTGGCAGCTCATTCCAAACACTCACTATCCCCTGAGTGAATAAGTTGCTCCACAGGTTCCTATTAAATCTTTTCCCTCATCTTATATTCTTGAAGGGAATAAGACTGAAATACTAACTTTAACCTCCTGAACGGTTATTCACGGACGTCAACATTCTCTATAATTCTGCCACAACTCATTATCTAGTTCTAGACATTTTCTGAACTTTACCATTTCCTGGTAGCCTGATACATTGTGCAGCACTCAAGGTGCACACCCAGGAATGAACGCTAAAGGAATCAGCATTTAATGGATCAGTATAGCGTTATATAGAAATAGACAGTTTACTGATAGTACTGCTGTTGTCAGAACTTGGCATAAATACATCAGTGGTCTCTTTATGGATCGGTGTGGAGAAGCTACCACTGAGCTGTGAATCAGCAGGCTGAGGTGTGGTGGGAGTTGCCGTTTCCCCCTTTTATTAGGCTGCACAACTCTCCCGGCCCAGAGATTTCTCCATGGTAATAAGCCATGGAGCATATGCAGGCAGATGAGATTAGTTTATCTTGGCATCATATTTGGCATTAACATTTTGGGATGAAGAGCCTGTTCCTGTGCTGTCCTGTTCTATATTTTGTGTTCTAAACTGAATTTAATTTAACTAAAGTTTAATTAAAACTATAGGGTCATGCGAAATTATTCAAAATGTGTGCATCCAAGTCAGTTATATGCACTTATCTTTCCTGAAGATGGGTTGATGCGTTGTTTGCAAGAATCTCTCCTCACACTGAAAATAAATTTCATATTTTCCTGTGTTTGGAACTATGAGCTGATTGTCATCTTTTATTCTACATTACTTGCAAATCTGACCAATTAATATTCAGATGTTGATCCAAGTTCTCAATGCTAACTAGGAACATTAAGTTTCTAGCATCAATCCCTGGTGCTTTCCAATTAATTTTTCACATAAAATGTGGCTGATGTTGTTTTAATTCAGCTAATTGCTTTATTCAGTTTAATTCAAAGGTCACCACACAACCAGGGTGTTTGTTATATGCTAGAGATTAGGAAAACAAAACCATGCAAGTGAATATGTACTGCCATTTTAAGGTTTTGATGATTTAAAGCTTTATTAAAACATCATTCTAATTTGTAAGATTGTAATCAGATAGTGGGAATATGAGGAGGGCGCCAACACTGATAATGTGAAGTATTGCACCATCTTGGACTATGACCCCTCACTACCCTCTCTCGATCACTCCATTTCCATCATTGAAGACATACTATCGACAGATGACTGCTATAAATCCATACACTCCCAGTTAAGCTGGACTACTCCTCCTACCCTGTCTCCAGTAAAGATGTCATTCTCCTACTCCCAATTTCTCTGTCTCCACCACATCTGCTCTCAAGGTGAGACTTTCTTCCATCTTCAGTAAACATGGTTTCCTCCCTGCAGTTGTAGATGGATCCCTTGTCCATATCTCCTTTGTGTCCCGCAATTCTGCTCTTGCTCACCTCCTCCCAGACCGAACAAGGATGGAATTCCAATGGTCCTTACCTTTCACCACACCAGCCTCTGTATCCATCACACATTCTCCGACATTTCCACCAGCTTTAATCTACAAAAATTCATACATAATCAATTTTTAGTTCACAGGTTTGGCTTTGAGCATTTTTACCGTATATTGTATCTTGTGTTTCATAATCTTCATTAATGGGGGTGATCAAGAATATACTGGATGAACTCAATGCAAATAGATACATGTACATGCATAATAAGATTTTAACATGAGCAGCTCAATACATTTCCTACCTCTCAGCATGCTTGGACACTCCCACTGATCTTTTTTATTATTTTACTTTATTTTAATGTTACTAATTATTATAACATTTTACAGAGCTTTACGCAAATTTTTTTATACTTTTAAAATAGTTTTTTTGCTTAATTTAGATTTTACATGAATAGCTTTTAAATGCTCTAGGCTAGCAGAGACAATTAAAAACTGTTCCAATGCCGTTGACAATGGCGAGCTGTCAGAGGATGTCAGGGCTTTCTAGGCAAGGGGCCTTAGGATATGATACTTGAAGCCCACTTGCTTCTCAAAGCCTCGCTTCATTTCAACCATCATATCTGTAACAGATAGAAACACAGAAACATAGAAACATAGAAAATAGGTGCAGGAGTAGGCAATTTGGCGCTTCGAGCCAGCACCGTCATTCAATATGATCATGGCTGATCATCCAACTCAGTATCCTGTACCTGCCTTCTCTCCATACCCCCTGATCCTTTTAGCCACGAGGGCCACATCTAACTCCCTCTTAAATATAGCCAATTTAAATGGCCTCAACTACCTTCTGTGGCAGAGAATTCCAGAGATTCACCACTCTCTGTGTGAAAAATGTTTTTCTCATCTCGGTCCTAAAATATTTACCCCTTATACTTAAACTGTGACCCCTTGTTCTGGACTTCCCCAACATCGGGAACAATCTTCCTGCATCTAGCCTGTCCAACCCCTTAAGAATTTTGTAAGTTTCTATAAGATCCCCCCTCAATCTACTAAATTCTAGCGAGTACAAGCCGAGTCTATTCAATCTTTCTTCATATGTAAGTCCTGACATCCCAGGAATCAGTCTGGTGAACCTTCTCTGTACTCTCTCTATGGCAAGAATGTCTTTCCTTAGATTAGGAGACCAAAACTGTACGCAATACTCCAGGTTTGGTCTCACCAAGACCCTGTACAACCGCAGTCGAACCTCCCTGCTCCCATACTCAAATCCTTTTGCTATGAATGCTAACATACCATTTGCTTTCTTCACTGCCTGCTGCACCTGCATGCCTACTTTCAATGACTGGTGTACCATGACACCCAGATCTCGTTGCATCTCCCCTTTTCCTAATCGGCCACCATTCAAATAATAGTCTACTTTCCTGTTTTTGCCACCAAAGTGGATAACCTCACATTTATCCACATTATACTGCATCTGCCATGCATTTGCCCACTCACCCAACCTATCCAAGTCACCTTGCAGCCTCCTAGCATCCTCCTCACAGCTTACACTGCCCCCCAGCTTCATGTCATCTGCAAACTTGGAGATGTTGCATTCAATTGTGGGGATATAAATAATTGGATAATTTGTGTGGAGTTTATCGAGTTGCCATCGGTTTCTTCCATTCTTTGGACTTCCGACCTCTCATGTAAGCTTCATCTCAACAGAAAAATTATCAATTTCAACATCGCCTTTCACATAATTCTCAGAAACCACAAATGCTCTGTCTGTACAACCAATTGGATAGTGTTGAAATATAGCCACTGTTGAAATGCAGGAAATGTTGTTGATAATTGCTTCACTGCGAATTCTCGCAACCTGCAATGTGAACCGAACTGATAACTCTCTTGTGGTGCAGAGTGAGAAAATAAACATTGGCCAGAACACAGGAGGAAACTATGCTCACCTTTGCAATAGTTGATGGGATTTGTTTATGTCATCTTGAGAAAGCAGACATGTCCTCAATTTTATGTCTCATCTGAAAGAGGGTGTAAACCTCCACATTCCACTGGAGTGTTACCCAAGGTTAACCTGGACTGAATGAGCAGTCCTTCCATGGAGTCCTCTGCTCTTGTTTCAGTCCATTTGTTGCTTAAAATTCTTCTTCATGTTACCCCTGGATCTTTTGCCAATCACTGTCGGTCACTGTTTTTGCCCACACTACTAACAGGAACAATTTATCTCTGGAAACCTGGCTGCATTACATCTAAAAGATAAATATATACCTCTATCAAATCTCATCTCTGTTATCTCTGATCCAAGGCAAACAATCTAGAATCTCTATTGAACATTGTATGAACATAACATCTATTGAACATAAGTATGAACATTGCATTCTGTAAACTCCAGTGATATGAACATTAACTTCTCTAACGATGGGTAATTTACACGCCAGCAGTATGAACATTGACTTCTCTAACTTCAGATATCCCTTGCTTTCTCTCTTCATCTCCTTCCCCTTCCCAGTTCTCCCACTAGTCCTACTGTCTCTGCCTACATTCAATCTTTGTCCCGCCCCCTCCCCCGACATCAGTCTGAAGAAGGGTCTCGACCTGAAACGTCGCCCATTCCCTCTCTCCCGAGATGCTGCTTCTCCCGCTGAGTTATTCCAGCATTTTGTGTCTACACACTAAGGACAATGTATTTATTTACCCACCTTTCCATTAAATACAATGAATTAAAACCATAAATTGTTAAAATTTCAGGTGGGTTTAACAGTTACCAGTCACGAATCAGTATTAATCCTTCTGGCATCACCCAAATCCGTTCTTAAAATTCTTCCCTTGTAATTCACTCCCTCTCCTCATCAGTGATTCCCAGTGCAACTTCCTAGAAATAACGCATTTTCCTTTTGCCTTTCAGAGTTAAGAGTCTCCTTCCCACAGCAGGGCGACACATACGTGGCTGGGTGGCGGTGTGTGTGTGTCCCTCTGCTTCTCCAGTGTACCTCTAGTGACGCATGGAACCTGCTGGTGGCCTCTAATGCCAGCTTGTGATTCTGGGGATTTCCCCTTCTAACCTGTGAAACAAAAAGCGAAGTGCAGGCTGAGAGTGCGAGAGTCGGTGACAGAAGACCAACAACCGGCAGGAACTGGAGCTGCAGAGAACGCCAGCGAGAGCTGAGAGCAAAGACGCATCCGCTACATGAAAAATAGCGACGGCAGGCGATCAGACGAGCGACACACACGCACCGAGGGGCTTGGTATCGGGGCTCGGCCGTTTCTCTCAGCAGCTAGGGGTCAATTCTACATTCCTCGAGGGCAATCCGTGGAATCCACACATGGCGATTAGCGTGGGTCACTCCAGGTGAATTCAGGTGAGGATAAAATACCGGCAATTACAATGCAGCCTTGTGCTGGAACTGACTCCTGGTGTGCACTTGCTTATATTTTAACATTGTTTGCGACAGTTTTGAATGCCAGTGTTAAGGTCCCGTGTGTTGTCTAAACCCAGGTGGCGCAATGAGTAACGGAGGCTTCAGTGGAGAAACACACCAAGTGCTGGCGTAACTCAGCCGGAGAGGCTGCGTGGGTGGAGGGAATAGATAGGCGACGTCAATGTCATCTACAGATGCCGCCTGGCCCGCTCCAGCTCTTCGTAATCACCTCTTCCACAGCCGACAATGGACCATTGTGGGCTCCACCTTTCCCTGATCATCGGTGCCGGCTCCGATATGTTCTGAACCTTTTCACACCTCTCGTTTCCCTCTCCCCTGACTCTCAGTCCGAAGAAGGGTCTCGACCCGAAACGTCCCCTACATTGTTTAGCTAACAGATGCTGTCTGATCCGCTGAGCTTCTCCAGATTTTTGTGTCTATCTCCGGTACTTTGTGCTTTGCTCCAAATTCCAGCATCCTTCTATCTACTTCAGTAGATACATTGGTGTGAGCTCTCCCCGCCGCTCCGCCAATGGACACCCGGGAAGTCGCTCATCCCAGCTCCGGCCAGACGTTGGTCCTAGCTGCGTTTCACAAAACAATCCGGTGTGCATGTTACCGGGCGCTGCAAAGGGGGAGATCTCCGCTACAACCCGTCTCCAGCGGCGCTCTCAGCTCCCGGGATGCGGTTAGTGACTCCAAATCAAAAATGAATAGTCAGCTCCTTTTCAAAGTCATTCTGGCTAATTCACAGCCTTAACATTTCTTGACAATGAGATGGGGGCTGAGATTTGGCTGATGCAGCGTGAAGAAGACGTGAAAGCGCTCTAATTTTGCAGATAATGGATCAGCGGCAGGCGAATCGAAACAAAGGACCCCGACACGGGAATCCAAACCCCCAGCTTGCCACCCAGTCTGGGCAGTGTAGATGCCAATGTGGAGAGAATAACCGGACATTCATATAATAATTCGCTATGCAAAAAGAAAACATGATTAAAAACGCACTGTTTCCCTCCGCAAATAACGTTTTATTTGGCTGTAAATTGTATCCCATGTTTATGAATACAGAAGACTTTGTTAAGTTAATTCCCGAACTATAACTATTTTATAATTGGTAGGTTTTATGTTGAGAAATACCATTTCACACACATCCTGGGTAAATGCGTTTCATGAGGGATATAGAACTGATAACAAAAGTGCTGGAAATAGTCAGACGTCAGGCAGCATCTGTGAGAGAGAAACCATTAATATTTCAGGTCCATGAAATAACCATAATTTCATCTAAACTATGGACACGTATCCTGCATCAATTAATTTTATTTTTAATCCCAAGAACTAAATTCGCACTCAGTTTAGGACTAAATTTAAAGTGCGAAATACACAAAGTGCTGGAGGAACTCAAAGAATCAGGCAGCATCTGTGGAGGGAATTGGGAGACACCATTTTGAGTATGTTGGAAGGAACTGCAGATGCTGGTTTAAATCGAAGGTAGACACAAAATGCTGGAGTCAGGGAACATGTCTGGAGAAAAAGAGATGACTTTTCAGGTCGAACCCCTTCTTCAGACTGAGAGTCAGGAGGGAGGTGTGAAAAGGGTCAGAACAAATCAGAGTCGGCACTGATGGAGCACAGAAAGGTGGAGCATAGAAAAACATAGAAACATAGAAAAATAGGTGCAGGAGTAGGCCATTCAGCCCTTTGAGCCAGCACCGCCATTCAATATGATCATGGCAGATCATCAAAAATCTGTACCCCGTTCCTGCTTTTTCCCCTTATCCCTTGATTCCTTTAGTCCTATGAGTTAAATCTAACTCTCTTGAAAACCTCGGGTCCCTAGTAGTTCTGGGAGATTGTTTGTGTCTCCCTTAATGAAGAGTACCAAAGTACTCGTTTAACTGGTCTGCCATTTCCTTGTTTCCCATTATAAATTCACCTGTCCCTGATTGTAAGGGACCTACATTTGTCTTCACAAATCTTTTCCTCTACATATACGTAAAGACAGTTTCTATATTCCCCGCAAGCTTTCTTTCATGCTCTTTCCCCCCCTCTTAATTAACCCCTTTGTCCACCTCTGTTGAGGAATTTCTCCCAGTCCCCCGGTTTGCTGCTTCCTCTGGCCTTTCAGCCTGCAAAGGTCCACTGTTGGCTGTGAGTTGGGTCGCTTCTTCAGACTGAATTCCTCCAGCAAAGATTCCTCCAGCACACTGTGTCCTGTTCAACATTCCAGCATCTGCATTCTTGTGTTTCTCTTAAAGTGGGGAATTATGCTTCGAAAAATGATGTTTCGGAGGCGCGCATTGTTTAAAGTAAAATGAAAATACAGGTCTACCACAGAGTGTTGGATAACGACACTCGGGTATGGTGGGGGGGGGGGGGGGGGTGGTTGTGGTTCTGTTCACTGACTGCAGTCCACGTCAGACTGTAGGGGACTGGAGGCTAGATGCACCTGGAATGAAGTCCTGCGATGGGCAAGGGTCGCCTCTGTCTCTCCAATTTTGTGGGATTGACTGAGGGGGAATTTAACCCCGGACCTCCTCCTGTTCCCGGAGAGCACATGGATACCACCTCAAACTTGGAACGTCAGTTATGATCCCATTTCACACCAACAGATGTGCAGGCATCGAAACGTACAGTGGCACGGTTCCATCGCGGGGAGATGAGTTTCCAGATTCATTTGATCGAGACTCCCTCTTTTCCAGCAGCTGTTTGATTGAATGGTTCAGATACTTGATCCTGCAACTTCACGCTCCCTGTACCTCCCCGGCCTCTCGAGGGCATTAAAGAGGGGGCGTTCTCCATAAGCAGGGAGTTTTTACTTGGGCAGCCCATGGGAAGGTCCATTTGCTCAGTGAGATAAAGTCATGGTTACATAAGGGATGCTTGAAACTGTAAAGACTTGGTTTGCAGTGTCCTGAGATTGATCCTCTGTTTATTGGAACAGAAAGGACAGGATAGCTCTCCATGATCTAACCAGGTACCTGTTCTGGCAGCTCCCCTGCGATGCTTAGATCCTTGACACTAAAGTGGTTTCTGCCTCATTGTGCTCACCTAGAGTCAGACTGCACAGATAGTATGTGTTAAATGTATTTTTTAGTGTTCTTTAGCTTGTTTTATGTGGGGGGGTGGGGGGGGGGAGGGGTTGGGGGGAAACTTTTTAAATCTCTTACCTCGACAGAGATGCAAATTTATTTCCGTATCGTATCTCCGTCCGCACTGCGGCCTATCATCGTGGAGTTGGCAGCCTCTTACTGGTGATCGACTTTGGGAACTCCAACCGCGGGAGCCTGCAGGACATAACATCGTGGAGCTGGTGGTCGCTGTCGGGGATCGACCTTGGAGCTCCAACCATGGGAGTCTGCAGACTTTAACATCGTGGAGCTCGCGGTCCCTGGTTAGACACTGATTTCGGGAGCTCCAAGCCTCAGGACCTTTGACAGCCCTGATCACAGGAGCTTCGACCGCTCCGTCATGGGAGCTTCGATCACCGGCTGTGGGAGCTTTGATCGCCCCGACTGCAGATGGTTCGATTGCCCCGACCATGGGAGAAAAAAGAGGAAGAAAATTAGATATTATTGCCTTTCATCACAATGAGGAATGTGGGGAATCTGCCGTGGTGGATGTTTATGTTAACTTTTATGTAGTTGTGTGTCTTGTTGCTTATGGTATGGTAAATCTAGTTTCACTGTACCTTAATTGGTACGCGTGACAATAAACTGACCTTTGAACATAGACACGTTTGGCCAACTCATCCAGCTGGTTCAATTTGCCTATGTTAACCTTTCCTATCCATGTACCTGTCCAAATGTATTTTAAATATTGTTACTGTACCTCTTTCAACCACTTCTTCTGGTCGCCTGTTCCATATATATACCTATGGCCACTAGTTCTTGATTTTCCCCAAAAGATTTTGTGTATTCACAAAATCTTTTGTGATGTCTTGTTTGATTTCTGGATCATTAGGTGAGATTGCAAATTCCAAGTGAACTTTTGGCGATTCTTTGCCTGGCTTACTTAGAAATTCTGGTCCATTGATCTATCTCTTGCAGCTTTAGAAGCGATCTGCTGTTAGTCCTCCAGAGGCTTCATCTGCAGGATTTTCCTTTGTGCCAACATATCTCCATTGTGATACATCAGTAGCATCCCTTACAAAACAGATCCTGTTTGCTACAAATGTTTGGAAGCGTTTGGTTTCATTGTTGATGTACTTAACCACTGTTGTGCTATCGATCCAGAAGATGGATGTATCCCGTTGAAGCTGTAATTCCTTTTGCAGCATTGTGTCAACTCTGACAGCTAGGACTGCAGCTGTAAGCTCCATTCTGGGAATCGTCATTTGTTTTAATGGCGCCCCTCTGGACTTTCCCATTAGGAATGCAATCTTTGCTATCATCTTCTATTCTTAAATATGAAACATTACCGTAGCCACCTTCGCTTGCATCTGAAAAGTGGTGCAGCTGTGCATATCTGATTTGACCAATGTTTGACCAATCATCATGCACCAGTCCACTTTAAATTCCACCAATAAGGCCATTGTATCATATCTTCCTGTCAGGGAATGTTTAGCTGGGAAATCGGCATGGTCTTATGTGTGAACACATCAGATAGTTGGATAAAATCGTCTTTGTCCAGACTAGATATTTCCAAACCTCAGATATTCTGACTGATCACACAGGCTTCACTGGGTTCATGGTACACAAGGGAATATTGGTCTTTTGTCCTGTAATGTTCAGTCTTCTCATCAAACTTTCTGTGCAAAAGATAGTTGAACTTCCATGATCCAAAAATGCATGTGTTTGCAACACTGTGTCCCCCTTGTGGCTCTTTACCTGTACTGGTACAATGGCGAAGATGCATGTTTCACCACCGGCTCCAATATGGCCGCACATATGAGGCGACGGAACAGCTTTACTCACAAATGATTTCTCATTCTGTTCTGTATGCTCCGGCTTCTTCTCTTTGTTCTTTTGTTCAATGTGAAGTATTTCAGGATGATTTTGGTTGCACACAATACAAGTCAAACAACTCTTGCAGTCTTTGCTCATGTGTCCTATTTTCAAACATCCAAAGCAGACTCCCTACTCCTTTAAGAAGTCTATCCTTTCTTCCAGATCTGTGGACACCGCCCTAATGTGTGGCCACTTTTATTACAGAACAAACAAGAATCTTGAGATACCTTGGTGGTATATACATTTCTTCTCATTCCACCTGTTGTCAGATTTTCTTGCACTGCTGTTTCTATAGGTATTACAGTTGTTGCAAAACTGCTTCCTCTTTGTCCTGACCTTTCCCTTGCTTTAGCAGAAGTAGAGCTTTTGGCAGTTGCAATTGGCCTAGTATCCTGAATGTTTCCAAAAAGTGGATCTGACAGTATCTTCACTTGTCTCTCCATGAAGTCTACCAGGTTAGATAATCTAGCTCGATGTCCACGCTCTTCCTGTAGTTGACATGCCCTATCCCTCCACTTGTCTCTAAGCTTCTAAGGCAGTTTTAGAAGGATAGTCTTCATATTAGAAGAATATTCATTTCCTCCATATAGGTGAGATGTTCCATAGCATTGCAACAACAGTGAGAAAACTTGCAATGCCTTTGCATCCTCAGGTCTGATCATTGACCAGGCAAATGCCCTGACCACATATGCAGTGGCAATCTTATGTTCATTAACAAAATGTTCTTTAAGCAGATCTTTTGCTCTTTGATAACCCTGGGCTGGAGGTGAGTGTCGGCAGCTGCGGACTAAAACCCCTGTCTCACGGTGTGAGTTGACCCACGAGTGACCCCGAGTTGTCACTCGCGGTAATCGTGTACACTAAATGTAGCGGGAACGTCGGAACTCTTGCGAGCAACTTAGCGACTCGTGGCGCCAACGGCAGGAACCCGTGAAACTTGGTAACTCGCGAAAAAAATCAAACATGTTTGATTTACAGTTTTACAGTCAAATTTACAGTTCAAATTAAAAATTGAAACATTTTAAACTCGTTTATAACGTGGTGGCCCGTGCGTTTACCTTACTGATTCGTGAGTCTACCGTGGGAACTCTTTAATTCAGCGGGCAGGCAGCATCTCTGGAGAGAAGGAATGGGTGACGGGATGACATTTCCAAATTTCTCCAGCCCCATGTGTTCACTTTTTTCAACTAGCATCTGCCCTTTCTTGTGTATGACATTATTTGTATCTACAGTGCCTTGTGTCTTGGCAATTCGTGATTCACACACACACAATGCTGGGGTAACTCTCACACACACACACACAATGCTGGGGTAAACTCACACACACACACACACACACACACATAACTCGCACACACACACACACACATGCTGGAAGTAACTCGCACACACACACACAATGCTGGAGTGAACACACACACACACACACATGCTGGAGTAAACTCGCACACACACACACAATGCTGGAGTTAACTGGCACACACACACACACAATATATGCTGGGGTAACTCACACACACACACAATGCTGGGGTCACTCACACACACACACACACACACAATGCTGGAGTAACTCACACACACACACACAATGCTGGAGTAACTCACACACACACACACACACACACTCACACACACAATGTTGGAGTAACTCACACACACACATGAACAATGCTGGAGTAACTCACACACACACACAATTTTGGAGTAACTCAGCGGGACAGGCAGCATCTCCGGAGAGAAGGAATGATGATGTATCGGGTCGAGACCCTTCCTTGGACTACTACCCAGAGATGCTGCCTGTCCCGCTGAGTTACTCCAGCATTTCGTCTATCTTTAAACCAGCATCTGGACTTCCTTCCCACACAATAACCAATGAGATTCCCCACTAAACTTCCGTGTCCTCATTGTTCCCCTCTCTGTCTTCCCCAGGCCTCGGCTGCAATGTCACCGCTGGCAAATCCATTCATTTTCGCTCCTCGGTGAAGCGGCTAACTTCATTCAAAAAATTGGATTGTCACATTGGCGGCGCAGCGGTAGAGTTGCTGCCTCACAGCGCCAGAGACCCGAGTTCAATCCTGACGACTGGTGCTGTCCGTATGGAGTTTGCACGTTCTCCCAGTGACCTAGAAACACACCTGTCCAACTCGCCCGGAGTTTCGTTCGGTTCCAGGGTGCAGCCTTGCAACGAGGGGAAGAGCAGGTTCCATCTCGACCAGCATCAAAAACTCACGGCTGAGCCACGGTAATGATGATGCCCAGCCTGGAAGGTATCCCGATCCCAATGGGAGGCAGTCATGAGATAATGCCTGGCTGTTGTGCTCAGGGAGAGATTTGCTCTTTAAAAAATTTGAATCGAAATTCTACTTATAGTGAACTACACACATGAAAGGGATAAGATGGTATAGTGTCTGAAGAACCGACCCGAAACCTCACCTATTTCTTTCCTCTCGAGATGCTGCCTGAGCCTCTGTGTTACTCCAACTTTTTGTGTCTATCTTCGGTGTAAACCAGCATCTGCAGTTCCCTTCCCGCACAATATAGTATGAACGTCGGGTTTCTAATCTAATACACAATAGATAGGGCACCATCCTCAGGCCAACCTGGTGTCAGGCTGTAGGAAGCAGCTGCAGATGCTGCTTTTAAACCGAAGATAGACGCAAATGCTGGAGTCACTCAGCGGGACAGGATGCCGTTGTTCATATTCTAGTGACACGCAACACATTGGTGTTCCCGTGCAGCTCTACACCAGAACAAAACACTGAAGATGGGTCTCGACCCGAACTGTCACCCATTCCTTCTCTCCAGAGATGCTGCCTGTCCCGCTGAGTTACTGTCACCTAGTCCCATCTACCTGCACTCAGACCGGAGCGTGGCAAGTGGGTTACTGACCCCAATACCCTCCTTCACAACGCCAAGATTCCCCAAACACTGTGAACTGAGGACACAAAAAGCTGGAGAAACTGCAGCCATCTAAGGAGCCCCGGGGAGACCCTTCTTCAGACTGGTCAGGGATCAGGAAACGGTGAGAGAGATATAGTGATTGAAGATATGCAAAGAAGTATCGGTGATAAAGGGAACAAGCCATTGTAAGCTGTTTGTGGTGTGAAAATGCTGGTGCGACTGGGTGGGGGAGGGAGATGGAAGATGGAAGGGAATGCCAGGGAGCAATATTCAAGCCCAAAGGATGCAGACTCCCCAAGCGGAATATGAGGTGCTGTTCCCTCCAGCTTAAGGCCCAGGACCGAGAGGTCGGATGTGCTGAGCCACCGGGAGGTCGGGTTGGTTTATTGCGGACCGAGCGGAGGTGTTCGGCGAAAGCGATCACCAAGCCTCCGCTTGGTTTCACCGATATAGATCATTGGCATCAGCTCTCCCCCACCCCGGGGAATACAGTATTTAAAAAACAATCATGCACGGGTTACTGGAGGGTGCGCATTTTCCCTTTGTCGGTCATATCCGCGCTGAAATAACTCAAAGCCACAGGATGGAGATGTCTTCTTTAACATTGTTGCTTTATTAAAACATACCTTCATTCACGAGTAACAGGAGAGGACTTGGTAACTGGAGAGAGGAAGTTGGAACATCGCAGGAATGACATACCCGTGGGAACTCGGTTAAACACTTGATCATAAACTTGAAGTCTCGTACACAACCACGAGTCTTTCACTCGGGGTACCTCGTGGGTCAACTCGCACCGTGAGACAGGGCCATACTTTTAGATACTCTCTTGTGTATTCCTCGAAAAAATACAAGCAATCACTGTCATCATTAGTCAAGATGAGAAACTTTACTGTTTGGAATTCTCTTGGCGTTGAGCAGAAGAGCAGTGATGTCATTTTGCCGATGAATTACGTTCCAGATATCACTTTGGTTTCCATCATTCAGTACAGGGGGAATAGTGCGAACGTGCTTTTGCACACCCTTTTGCGTATGAGTCTGTACTTTTTGCCTTTGAAGAGAGTATTGAGTTTAATGGGTCATATCATGAGCTCGAACAGATGGTCCATGAGTTGTTTGTTTTGTTACTACTTGTTGCTGAGAGGAAGATTCAGTTCCCATCAACACATTCTGTTTTTGTTGCACTTGATCAGGCAAGTATTCATCTGCCTGATCAATTTAGGCAGATTTAATTTAGCTGATGTTTCCATTTGAACAGTTCCTTTTCTCATATGAGTTCATCCCATCAGGTAGTCTAGCTGTTTCTTGATCCCTTGGCCTCAAGTACATTGATTTTTGCATTAGTTGCTGCCAGCTAAATCTCTAGTTCCAGCTGTTCTTTCTCTCTTTTCACTTGTTCTTTCTTTCTTTTCAGTTCTTTCTCTCTTTCCTCCTCTCCAATTGTTCTTCTTGTGCCTCAAGCTTGTGCTTTTTGTTCAGGGTGGCAACCCGTCCCAAGAGAGCAGCCCTTTCTGCCTGAGCTTTAATGCGAGCAGAGGCCGTTGAAGATGCACTTGGTGAAGAACTAGACTTGTGGCTTCATTTTAGTTTTGAGACATTTGAAACACTGTCATCAGGTCCAATTTCTTCTGAGTTTACAACACTCTGTTGTATGGCACTTTCAGCTACAGAGTGTGTGGTTTGCTGCCCAACATCAGATAACCACACCTTTACATCCTGTATAAAACTATTAAAAGTTAAAACCGGAGCTTGTGAATACTTGGGAACACGGATTGTTTTATTTCACACGCCTGATGCCACCATTCCCAATCAACTGGACAAATTTGCCACCTGCGCTAATTTAACGAAGATTGGAAACTCGGAAAGCCAATGCGCAGAGAGTGAGTAGGTACAGCATTAATTTTTATTGGAGAAGCTATATATGATAAGCTGTATTGGAAAATGGCTACTCAAATTGAGAATTGATAATTGACCTTGAGAAACAAAACAATATCAGTTGTTTGAAATATTTTGCTGTCGGCATACGGCTTAGGTCAACGAGTCTTAAAGGGAATGTGAACAAGTATGTCTGTGGTCAAAGCTAAAGCTCAGTCACAAGATGTCGATGTTGGAAATGATTCTGAAAAGGAAAAAAAAGATTTACTGAACACACTGACAAAGGCTTCGAATTGTTCAGGGAAAAGTGTCAGAAGACAAGAAACTCGATATGTAAACAAGCTAACAAGTTAATTGAAAAGCTGAAAGAGCTCATGAAATCAGAGGAAAATACAAATGAAGTACAATCTAACCTGGTTTAATTAATCAAGCTCTGTGATGAAGGCAGCAAAACCCACGAGTCATTGGTGAATGTACCACTGCCTGAAAAAGAGCTTGAAAGGCAAAATCAGTGGTTTCAACAAAGAATGGAAACTTTTAATATCTAGACAAAATATATCTACAGGAAGGGACAGACACAGGGAGGGAGAGCATACAGTTCTCACCAGACCAGGGAGAACAGCCAGCTACAATGTATGCAGAATAAGGAAACCTGGTACGTTCATCTCTTTGTTTGTACAACTACTTCAATAAACAACCAATTAAACTGGAAATAACAATTTCAATAAAGAAAAGACATAAAACCAAGCACCAAGTTCTTGATGACCCCCAGAAGTGACCCCTTGCTCTGTATTATTTGGAAACATGGATAACAGACACCTCAAACCACTCAGGTGATAATATTACTGCCAGCTCAACCAAAGCTCCAAATCCATTAATAGAATAGGCAAACCAATGCCAGCTCTACTCCTGGCCTTACCTCACCAGCTCTGAGATTCTAATGATATTCTCCCAGCTCAAATCAGTGGGCCACACTTTCATGGCAGGCACTAGTCTTCAGAAACAAGTACACTCGTCCGAGATCCATCGGAGCAACAGATTACCAGAATAGAGAAGATGCTTCGAGGATGTTCTCAAAGCTCCATATAAAAAATGTCTCAAGGGAATTCCCAGCCTGTAACTGATTAAAGTGGAGATGCTAGTGGGTATTTCATGTCCCTCCATAGGAAGCACACAGAAGCCCAAACAGAAATATTGGAAGGAGCCCGCCACCTCTCATATTAACCATCCATGTATCCTATCAAGCAGCTCTTGGCCCATTGTGGCAAAATCTAAAGATGCTTTCTAAAGCTCATAGGTCACCACAGAACCACAGAGTGGGGTAGACAAACACTATGGTCAACTGCAATGGAGTACTTAAAAAGAATGCCATCGAAAATCAATGGAAATCAAGTAGTTATTTTCTTGTTGGAGATGGTCATGTCTGGCACATGAGCGATGGAAATGTTGCTCAACAGTTAGCAGTTGAAGTCTGGAAGATTTCAGGTTATTGAGGCCGAGGAATTGTAAAATGAACCAAACACTGTGCACTGTAAATAAAAAAAAATCACACTTGATTTCTAGATTTCAGGTTACTCCAGCACTTTGTGTCCATACTTTGATGTGCTACATCAAACATTTGTCATGAACAAATCAAATTGTGAAGGAAAGACTGATTTCTTTATCAGGTATCTTGTACACTCGATTGTAATCAGGTATTGTCTTTCCACTGATTGGTTAGCACGCAACAAAAGCTTTTCACTGTACCTCGGTACGCTTGACAATAAACTAAATTAAACTCCTCTGCAGATTACTAATGCCTGCCATATGGATATCTCATACATTTGAACAAGTAGTTTGGGAAACCGGAGATGGATTTGGCAGCCACTGCGAGTCTTCTGCCGGGTGGGAATGAGGAATTCCATGATGCCTTTTCTCCCCACAACTTCCCCTTCCCCCCCCACCCCTCTCCCTCCACAAGCCAAGCAGACTTGGGACTTCTGAAGACTCAGTCGCTCACCTACTAGGTAAGTGGGGACAGCTGAGGTGTACTGTGGCAAGTTTCATTCAGATTGATAATATATTTTACAAGTGATTCACATTTTAAACTTTACAAAACCACTTTGACAAAAATCATTTCCACTTGCACTGCCCGTTAGCAGCGTATGACATCACAATGGGATCCCGATACTTATTTACATTAAAAAAAAATCGTGATTTTCAAAAAAACTCAATTTTAATCAAATTCTTGGGGAGATGTTTCATTTACAAAAAAACATTGCGATTTTTATTATGGGGGGGTGGGATAGGGAGAGGTGAGGAGCGGGGGAGCTGGGGGGTAGAGGGAGAGGAGGGCGGTAGGGAGGGAAGTGGGGGAGGTGAGGACAGTGGGGGAGAAGGGGGGATAGAGGGAGAGGAGTGGGGGAGTGTGGGGGATAGAGGAAGAGGAGGCTGTGGGGGAGGTGAGGAGGGGGAGTAGGTTAGGGTGATAGTGAGGAATGGGGGAGCAGGAGATAGAGGGAGAGGAGAGGAGTAGGGAGGGGAGAGGGGCTATGGAGGGAGTGAGTGACTGGGGGGGAAAGGAGGGAGGGAGAGGTGAGGGAGGGAGTGGGGAGGGGAGGAGGAGAGGGGAAAGAGAGGGGTGAAGAGGAGGGGGAGGAGTGCTGGGGAAGAGGGGGACTGGAGAAGGATAGGGGTAGGAAGAGGGATGGTGAAGCGCCGTTGGGGGAGGGTTGCTGTGACTTGCGTCACAACGAGGATCTCAGGCGTCACAACGGGAACCCCTCGGCCACGCCTGTGCAGTTTGGAGCTATGGGTCAGTGGTGGAATATTGCCTTGGGGATGTGGTCCAATGGGTCCCACTTGGTTTAGTGTATTACTAAAACTCTCATCTTGGTTGTTTGTTTGTAACCATGTGTGTGTGTGTTTATGAAACTCCGCCAAAACGGCACACGATAGTGCTTCAATTTTTGGCCCACCTTACTCACCATTGTCCTGCGATGTACATTAAACAAGTTTCGTTCAGAATGATGGTATATTTTACATTATTGACATTTTAAACTTTACAAAAAATACTTTTCCACTTGCCCTGCCCGTCAGCCGTGTTCGACGTCACAATGGGATCCCAAATTTTTTTTTTTTTAAATTCCCGATTTTCATTGACATTGAATTATTCTTTAAAAAAAATGTGATTTTCAATGTGAGGGGGTGGAATAGGGAGGTGGTGAGGAGTGGTGGAGCTGGGGGGTGGAGAGGAGGGGGTGGGGAGGGGAGGAGAGATAGAGGGAGAGGAGGGGAGAGGGTTTATGGAGGGAGTGAGTGACTTAGGGTAGTAAAAAGGAGACAGAGGGAGAGGTGAAGGAGTGGGGGAGGGGAGGAGGAGAGGGGAAAGAAGAGGGAGGTGAAGAGGGGGGGAGTGAGTGCCGGGGGATTAGGGGGAGAGGAGGAGGAAAGAGGTAGGAAGAGGGATGGCGAGGTAATGGATGAGGGGAGGGGGAATAGGGAGGAGGGGAAGGAGGGCCTGAGGGAAGCAGAGGAGGGTTGGTGGAGGATGGGGAGAGGGAGGATAATGGAGGAGGGGAATAGGGGACTAAAGAGGGAGAGTGAGATACGTTCACATTGATCTTATATTTTACGTTATTGTCATGTTCAACTTTAAAATTGTCGCAGTCACGCTCCCACTTGCCGGCCACGCCTGCGCAGTTGGGGGAGGGTTGCTGTAACTCGCTTCACAATGGCAATCTCTGGCATCACAAAGGGCACCCATCAGCTGCACCAGTTGGGGGCTATGGGTCAGTGGTGGAATATTGCGTTGGGGGGGGGGGGGGGGGGGGGGGGATGGGGCCCAACGGGTCCACACTTGGACTAGTACTCCCATAAATATCATTAATATAAATAAATATCAGCGCTGACAAAAGGTTATTGAGCTTAAACATTAACTCTGTTTCTCTTTCCACAGATGCTGCCCAAACTGCTGAGTATTTACAGCGCTTTGTATTTTTATTTCAAATTAGGATTTTACAGAAATCACAGTATTAATCAGACTGGGCTCTTGGAATAAAGACATTGTAACACCAATATATACAGTAAGTGAAGCTATAATTCACTTTGTAGAAACAAGGAATTGCTGATGCTAATCTACAAAAAAGGACACAACGTGCTAGAGTAACTCAACAGGTCAGGCAGCATCTCCGGAGAACATGGATAGGCATAAATTAATTGTATTATTTACTTGTGGAACTTATCATCATGTTTAAATGAGCATCATAACAAACTTATGGACTTCCTGCCAGCACGCAATTTCAAAGTTCCATTTATTAAATAATTAGCCAAATATTACATTGCTAGCCTCTGTATCGGTTAAAATATATTATGTGGGGAACTATATTTTGAAAATGATAAAGCTACTAAATGTTACGCTAAACACTTTCATTGATAAAACCTATATTCACTGACAAACTGAAAATGGATCACATATTTGCAAACCCCTTATTTAGTCTCGAATCTGTCATTTTTCTGTGTAGGAAGGAAGTGCAGATACTAATTTAAACTGATAGACACAAAAAGCTGGAGTAACTCAGGGAGACAGTCTCGCTGAGTTACTCCAGCATTTTTGTGTCACATTTCTGTTCTTGGTTTACTTCAGCTGAAACCTAATGGCCAATGTGCTGCTTGCAATCATTCCTTGTTCCTGTGAAACTCAATATAGTTAGGCACTGATTTCATTTTCCTTGCATCCGACAGTATTCAAAAGAAGATTAATTTTACAGCTTGTTTATTCTGGATCTCAAGACTATTCAATTCCTTAAATCCATCAGGATTTTCATTTACCCTCTCCTTCCATAGTTTTAGTGCAAACATCCCACCCAAGCTACATTTCATTTTTTGTAAAAAATGCAAAAGATCACGAGTGTCTCAGTTTGATAGTTAACCCTTGTATATTATTGTTTTGTTAATTTGCTTGTTAACAAATCCTTCATGAAAAGAGTGGGTAAAGTATTTTCAGAGGAGGCCGATAAAATAATTTACAAACAGCACTTAAGAGCACATGCATATCGCCACATGCATTATGTTTATTTTATGTTTAAATAGAATATTGCATTGTAAACTCTTTAATAATAAATATGAATAACCATTCCTTACTTGTTATTAATAAATACCTGTTTAATAATCATTAATTAATCATTAATAATTTACTCATTTATCATGAACAGAGAGGTATGGAATTTAAAGGAGATCTCACTGTGCAAACTACTTTCAGATCTATAATTTGGGAGATGCAATGTATATAGAATTTATCAGCACTACAGGACAAATAGTGTTTATGTAAAGTTGGAGTGAAGAGTTAAAAATGAGTTTAATAATATTTAACAGTTTTGGGAAAAATTGTTTTTTCCTCGGGAAAACAAGATCCAAAGAATTTCTGATGAAAGTTGTCTATCTGTGTATATTATTGTAGGTATTAATAATAATAATTATTATTATAATAATAATAATCTTTATTACGGACTCAAGGTCCAGACAAGGGGCAACATTACATTAAAAAATGCATTGCATCTCAAATATCATAAATATATATAAAATCATGGTAAATCACATAAAAACATCATAATTTATATATTTTAAAAAAAACCCCACAATACTTACGTTAAAAATCCAGAGTAAAAAATGATCAATGTCGTACAACGAGACAACTATACCAGTGTCTCCACAACTGGGATTCGTAGTGTGTAATGCTAACCCTTATGTTTGCCAAGGCCACAATAAGCTCATTTTTAGAGTCATTTATCCTGCAAATGAATTTATACATGTGTTGTCTTAGGATAGCTTCTAGAGTACTGACTCCTGCAGCCACAAACATATTACTGGCACTACACCATCTTGGTTGCCTTAGCAGTGTTCTCATGGCATCATTATATGCAACCTTTAGTCTCTGCATACTTGTCTTTAAATAGTTCGACCACAGGTGTGCAGTGTAGAGGGGTGTGCAGTATGCTCTAAATAGTGACATCTTCACCACATCTGCACATGCACCAAATTTACGCAAGAGGATATTCGCCTCTATATACAGCATGCGTCGTTACCTATAAATATCCTCATCATCTGTCATTTGTTCTGTAATAATATGCCCTAGATATTTTATCTTATTACAGGCACTAAGATTGTTGTCAGACAATTTAAAATCAGGATAATTTAGGCTTTTATCCTCTTTGGTTGTACAAACCATAACAGCACTCTTACTAGCATTATATTTAATGTCATGTTCCAAACCATACACGGAACATGCAGTAAGGAGCTGCTGGAGACCAGCGCTAGATGGACTAAAGACCACAAGATCATCTGCATACATAATATGGTTCACTAGAATATTACCAATCACGCACCCAGTGTTACAGGCTTTCAATTGTTTAGACAGATCATCAATATATAGATTAAAAAGGACTGGGGATAAAATTCCCCCTTGTCTAACACCATTGCTAATCCCAAATGGGGCTGAGACCCTATTGCCCCATTTTATTTGCATAGTCTGGTGGGCACACCAGTAGGCCAGTATTCTCACAATGTATTTAGGCACCCCTCTTTGACGCATTTTACCAAACAGCTTTCTGTGATTAACACAGTCAAAGGCTTTGGAAGCATCAATAAAGCACATAAGGATTGAAGAGTTTTTGCCTCTATATTTGTTTACAATCTCCTTTAGGGCATATATGCATAAGTCAGTGCCATGTTTATCTTTAAAGCCAAACTGGTTATATGTGGAGTTAACAAACTCATGTATTCTATCCAGCAGAACTCTTTCTAATACTTTTGACAATATGCTGGCTAAAGCTATGGGCTTGTAATTATTTAAACTGCCTACTTTACCCGCTTTGTCCTTAATAACCTTGATATTGATTCTAAGTAATCTGATTTGTGTCTGAGATGAGGCAATCTTAATTTTTTTTGAGTGATATATATAAATATATTTCTTTCTGAGAATGTATCTATATCTGATCAGTCCCAGTGTGTTTTAAAGTTATTACATATTTGACCAATGGATTTATGGTGGATTATTATGTTGTATTATCTAGCGCCATCTAAGGAGGGAATTAAAAAATGCCAAATGTCATTAAAAAATTGCTATGAAATTGACTGGCACTTGGTATTAGAGCCTTGAAAGTGGCAGTTCATTTGATGGTATTGCCTGAAAATAATCCAGGCCATGCACAACTGTGCAGGGTTCAGGTGTGCCAGTAAGAATGCCCTGGCATTCCAGGGCACAACAGAGAGATAGTATTGGCTGAAAACTGTGTGCATCTGAGGGTAATAACAAAATCAATAACTACTGAAGCAAGGTAGGTGTGATTGAAATTTGTTTCTGAGCTCCCTTGCATTAATAGATTCTGTCCTGACAACCCGTTCTTAACATAATGTTTTTCTACCATTTCTTGAATGCAGAATTGCCTATTACCTGTGTCACTGTACAGTTCATGGTGTTTCAAAAGACAGAAAATCATAACTACTTTAAAATTGACAAGAAAAATCTTTGCAAATGTGATAAGTTAAGAGTTTTAGGCCAGATGTATCCTTATGATTTCTTGATGCTGGTTCTAAAAGGTGCTGAAGCGTTAGAAATCTGAAATGTTATTGGTCTCCCAGAAATATTACAAGCCTCTGGTAAAATAAATGTTGTGGCACTCTGCCTGATTTAGCTTACAGACAGTAAAACATATCAGCCGGTCAAATTAAAAATGTCTTTACTAATTTAATTATATTCTCTCTTTTTTTAGGCACAGTGAAGAACTGGTGCTGAAGAGATAAAAAAACATTGAAAATTCCATGTTCAAATCCATCTTTTAAGGTCCACAATCTGATTAAACCTACTTTGGAATCGCAGTTTGGAATTCTGAAAGATAAAAGCGCATTAAAAAATGAATGAGAATAATTCACTTTTGTTTAACTCAACTGAAAATTCAACCACTTCTTACACAGATGAACCTGATGAAATGAATTGTGGCAATAGCATCTTGCTTATGGAATCCTTCATGATCCTCACAGATAGCCAAAAGAAAGCTGTTGCCGTGTTGTGTTTAACAGTGGGGCCATTTACTATGTTGGAGAACATCTTAGTTTTATGTGTGATACTCTTAACTCCACATCTCCGAAGTCGACCCTCTTATTTATTCATTTCTAGCCTTGCAACTGCCGACCTCATGGCAAGCATTATATTTGTTTACAGTTTTGTTGGTTTCCATGTCTTTGAGCACAAGGACAATAGTAACATCTTTCTGTTTAAACTAGGAGGTGTCATTGCCTCATTCTCAGCTTCAGTGGGCAGTTTGCTACTCACTGCCATTGACAGATACATATGCATTCACAAGCCATCTGAATACAGGACAATTTTAACAATGAGGAAAGCAGTGAAATGTCTTTTAGTTTTGTGGTCAGTTGTTATTTTGATAGGTTTATTTCCTTTGATGGGATGGAATTGCTGTGATTCACATTATCAGTGTTCAGAGCTATTTCCTTTAGTTGATGAAACCTATTTAATTTCCTGGATAATGCTTATTACCTGTCTGTTAGTTTTAATAATTTATGCCTACATACATATTCTCAGGAAGGCCCATTTTCATTCAGTCCACATGGAAAAACAGAAAGAAGGAAGGAAAGGTCAATCAAAATTGGGACACACACGCATAGACATTAAACTTGCCAAAACACTGGGTCTAATATTAATCATTTTGATTACTTTTTGGTCTCCAGTCTTGGGTCTAATGACTTTTGATATATTTGCGAAGGTAAGCAAAGGTACCAAAAAGATTTTTGCTTTTTGCAGCATGTTATGTTTGCTAAATTCGACTGTGAATCCAATTGTGTATGCACTAAGGAGCAAAGACATGCGCAGTGTACTCTTAAACATCTTGTCTGGGTGCAAGAGGCAGTCGCCATCTCTGGAGAGCAGCATGGAGTCGGAAGGACACATCAAAAGCAACACTGCAAGCACGACTATGTTTTTATCATTTGATAAATGCAGCCATGACATTTCGGAAAATGGTACCTCACCAACTGCAGATAAGTGAAATATTTGATTGCTGGGATAAAAACTTTCAGATACAAAACTTTACGTACAGAGGATGAGCAACCAGCTGATACTACTTATTGGGATCCACGTGGCTGGAGATTTCTTTCAAGTGAACACTTTACAAGGCATCAAGTGAACCCAATTCAATTACTGATGGAATTTCTATGTACTAATACTTCAAACATTACAGAATTTAAGAGTCACGTTTGCCAACTTTACTGCAAGCAAATATTACTGGTACTCATGACTTTGGTGCCCGTTTCATCAACATTTCAAAATGTGAATAGTCCCTTTTCCCATTCATTATCAAAGAGCTTTGTATATGCATGATCATGGTTTGTAAATGCTGCAATGGATTTCTGCATAGTTAGTGCAATAAACATCCTGGCAAAATAATCTTAGAGGTAACACTGATTAGACTCAGACTTGGGAAGCTCATTCAAATTTCTCATTGGATCGTAGTCGCACATTTTAAACAATAATCTGCAAATTATATATTCTCATCATGTTGAAACAAGTCTACTGAGTCAAACCAGAAGAGCTGATAACTACATGAACATTTTATGAGGATGTATTTTTGTATGTAGCAATAGTTTGTTGTTTGGTAATACGAGAAATAATACAAATAAAAAATCTTTTACAACTTAAGATTTAAAGTTAATAAAACCAGAAAACACAGGAAACATTCAGAAGGCTGTATCTACGTAAAGAGAAACAAAGTTACAATTTCAGGTCAAAATCCCTTCATCAGAATTGATAAAGAGAGAAAAGCAAGTTCATTTTAACGCCCAGGAAAGATTGGAGAAGGAATGGATTGGACATAGGCAACATCTGTAAAAGAATGAGGCTAGGGTTTCTGGAAGGATAAATTGTAGAGTTCCACTGGTCATTTGATTAATCGGTATAGTTAGAGGATGATAAAACACAAAGAAGTATAAAATGTTGTGAGATGTAGTGTTGTGGAACATACCCAGCAGATCTGGCTTTGCTATTAGAAAAGGAAAAAACAAGCTTGAATCATATATGGATGATTTACAATAGTAATGACCAGCTCTGATACAGTCAGAGAAAGCAAGTTACCAGAAATTGTAGAATTTGAAATTAAGTCCAGAAGACTGCAACATGCCCAGACAGAAGATAAGGTGCTGCTTCTCAAGACATCACTCTTTATTTTGTAACTACTTATTCTTCATTGTTTGTGTTATGGTACTCTTACATTGATAGAAAGATCTCTGCAACCCATTTCTATGGCATCCTTAACCTCACCCCATCACTGGTGTTCTCTATGTTCTATTCCTTCTCCCGCCTTCCCGACAACTTAAAACATTTTGTCTTTTTTTCCCCAATTCTGCTGACAAGACTTAGTGCAGAAATGTTAGCTGTCTCTCTTCTCACATGTGCTGCCTGCAGAACATTTGCAGAATTTTCTGGATTTCCAGCATCTGCATTTTAGATTTAAAGATTCTTCTTTGGATGTATGATTTGTTTATATTCCCGATTGATTAATTAAGTTTGTTGCCTGCTGTGATTATATATTTATGGTGGAATTTCCAATCTCATGTGATAACTCACCAAGTAACACACATAATTGGTAAATCAACTCATCACTGATCATGGGATCTTGTTCAATTACTGAGTTTGATGATAAGAAAAGCAGCTTCACCTTCCTCATTAATGATTATCTCCATGCATTCTTAAAGGAAATGATTAAACATGATATTTGAATCATTATGGATTGTTCATGAGTTCCATTTTGTGTATATTCAAGAAAATAGACAAGAAAGTACTTTAAGTAAATTATTTTATAAACTTCGGTGTATACCATTTTGTTCAGATTTGATTTAGAATTGGTGCCATGCTTTGCCTATTTTTTGTTTTAAATGAAATCAATATGTGATTACTGTACATATTCATTAAACTGAAGTGGTAAAACTGAATAGTACAGCATAGATTTTTTCTGTCATATTCTGTAGTTTTAAAGTGTGGAATTGAAATGCACATTTGGCAACAGCACAGAATTCAACAACATATTGCAGTGGCAGGATATGACTTTGATGAACTGGTTAAGAGTGGTGCAGTATGTGATTAATGTTCCTACAAACAATAAATGCCTTAGATTTTTTCTTGACTAAAGCAAGTTCATCATGATTTGCCTTGAAAAAACTGTAGGGCCTTTTGATGTATCTGAGATTTGTTTGTATTCCACCATGAAATATTTTCTCACCCATTTCAGAAATTCAAGTCTGTTTTAGGCACAGAATATAGGTGGATAACATAATCGGAATATATTATCTGATGACAACCAATATGCTGTGATCAAAAGCAAACCATCTTGTGAGAAATGATTGCTATTTGGAAAATGCCATAAAGGTATCGAAACAGATAAATAAAAAACGAATTAACAAGTACTGAAGTAACCAGGCCACCTGATCTCTCTTTTCCCCATTTTTATCCTGCTACAGTGACAACGCACACCAGTCCAGAACAGGATCATCCAGGGCAGTACAGTATAGAGTTGGTTTCATAAAAATATGACACAGGCAATGCTTTCCTGGGATGTTTAAATCAGTATTTTCTGAGGTTGAATGATTACTTGCAGATACAAATACAATGTCCAATCTTTGGCTTCATTTCGTACCCCACAGTTGCAGCAAAGTGACATGCAGATTATTTTGCCAAGACAATGAATGTGCTCTGATATTTTATTAGAATTTGTAATTGGTCAAAAGTGCAACATTACAATCATATTACAATTTTGAACTACTGATTTGCATTATTCCATTCAACAGTACTTCAGTTCCAATATGGTGCCATTTCATCATAACTATCTCATTCATATAATGTGTATCCTTCAAAAGGTACGGAGTGATTCTGTTTTCACTACACTTCCAGGCCTCAAGTCCCGGGTTATGATTTCATATATTTTCTGTATCTTTTGGGAGGGGGGGGTATGTTGGTGGGGAGGGGGGGTGTGTGGGCGGGGAGGGGGGTGTTTGGGCAGGGGGAGGGGTGTGTGGGCGGGGGGAAGGGTGTGTGGGTGGGGAGGAGGGGTGTGTGGGCGGGGGAGGGAGGGTTGTGGGGTTGTGGCGGGGAGGGGTGTGGGGGCGGGTGGAGTTGGGGGGAAGGTGTGGGGCGGGGGACGGTGTTGTGGGGGGAGAGGGGTGTGTGGGCAGGGGTTGTTATGGGGGGAGGGGGTTGTGTGGGCAGGGAGGGTTGTGGGGGGGCGTGGATGGGGGTTGGGGTGAGGGGTGTGTGGGTGGGGAGGGAGAGAGCTCAGAGAAAAAACGGGGCAAGAGCCATGGGGGAGAGGGGGGTATCACGGGAGAGGGGAGCAGGAGCCAGCGAGGGGGACCAGAGGGGAAGGGGCTGCAGCTGCCGGTACGATGGGGACTCACATTGGGCGCTGGTTGCTGGCCGTTCTCCTCCGCCAGGATCAGAATCTCCGCTTTCCGTTTGGCAACATCTCCGACATCTCCGATATCACCTCCACACACACCATTACAAATAACGATTCCCAGAATACAACTGCAATCCGAGTCCTAGTGTGCAGAATTGACACAATAATGCGAAAGGAATTACAGCTTCAACTGGACAAATCCATCTTCTGGAACGATAGAGCAACAACTAAACCAAATGCTTCCAAACATTTGCAGCGGACAGGATCTCTTTTGTAAGGGATGCTACTGATGTATCACAATGGAGATATGTTGGCACAAAGGAAAATCCTGCAGATGAAGCCTCTAGAGGACTAACAGCAGACCGCTTCTTAAGCTGCAAGTGATGGATCAAGGGGGATCAGAGTTTGTCTGTAAACCAGGCAGGGAATGGCCAAAACTTCACTTGGAATCTGCAATCTCAGCTAATGATCCAGAAATCAAACAAGACATCACAATGAACGTCATTGTCAAAAATCCATTGAACCCCATAAACTCTCTGATCACCTATTTCTCATCATGGAGGAATCTGAAGACTTCTGTAGCTTGGCTTCTTAAAGTAAGGACAACACTCTTGCTGCTGACTCAAAGGAGAAAGGAGATTGAGACTGATGTGAGTAGCTTTGAAAAGGATCCTGGCAAATTAAGGGAAAAGGTTGAAAAGGAGATGCAAGTCTTTAAAGCAACACTTGTTTCTTGTTTCTTGATTTCATGGTCCTCCAAAATATTCCAAATGGAATTTAAACTATAGGTGGTGGAGGGAGGACTTAAGGCAGAAAGGGTTCTTGGGAAGAAAGAGCTACCTTACATTTAGTTGCATCCGGTTGGATAACTGTGGTAAGGTGAAGACTATTCCATGCTTTGATTGTGCAGGGGAAGAATGAATTGCTGTATACATCTGTCTTGGTAGCTGGTATCTTAAATTGGATCGAATGCCTTCATCTGCTCCTAATTGATTTGGGTTTGGTGTAGGTTTTGTAATCTATGACGAGCTGGCCATTTAACATTTTGTAAAAACAGGTCAAACGGTGAGCTTCACGTCTGTCTTGGAGAGGGTTCCACCCCAGTGAATTCAGAAGTTTGGTAACACTCGCTTCTCTCTCATAGGTATTTATAACAAATCGAGCTGCCTGTCTTTGGACACATCCGATGGAAGAAAGGTTTTTATTTGTGTATGGGTCCCATGCTGCAACTGTGTAGTCCAAATGAGGTCTACTGAGGGTGAAGTATAGCTTCTCCTTGACACAAGTTGAACAATGATGAAAGTTGCATCTCAGAAAGTTTAGGACACCTGTTGCTTTCACCGTTGCATGATGAGTCTGACCATTCCAACGCAGATCGTTCTGCAATTTGATGCCAAGATACTTGGTTTGTTTGGATTCTTCAAGGGTGGCACCAAGTATATTGTAAGATGTTTCACCTGGATTCCTCTTTCTGGTGACACGCATGGTTTCACATTTGGAAGGGTTGCACTGCATGCCCCATTGTTGTGACCACTCGACCATAGTATCGAGATCCTTTTGGAGAGCATCTTCATCATCAGCTGACTTAATTGGGCGGTAGAGCAAACAATGATCAGCGAATAGTCTGGTCGCACTTGTGACTTTTTCCATGGATATCATTAATGTAAAGCAAAAACAGATGTGGGCCAAGTACTGTGCCCTGAGGTGTACCACTCAACACTGGACGCCAATCGGAGCTCTTTCCGTTCACACACACGTGCTGAAGACGTTTTGCCAAGAAACTGGAAATCCATCGTTTTGTGTTGGAACGAATACCATAGAATTCAAGCTTCCGAAGCAGTCTCTGGTATGGGATGACATCAAATGCTTTAGAAAAGTCCAGCACTACTAAATACGTGATGACGTTACCATCAAGGTGCTTGGCCAGGTCATTTGTTGTCAGGATAAGCTGAGACTCTTGATCTATGCCTCCTAAATGCATGTTGGTTGTCAGCAAGAATGTTATGTTTGCTCATGTGTCTCATCAGATTACTATCAATTAAATGCTCCAGCAGTTTGCAGCAAGTACTTGTTAATGAAACAGGACAATAATTCGCCAGGTTGCTGGTTGAACCCTTCTTAAAGAGAGGAGTGATGTTAGCCTTCCTCCAATCCAGCGGAACATCACCTGAGTCAAGCGATTGTTGCAAAATGAACTGCAAAACTGGAGCCAGTTCTTCGGCTGCGATCTTGAGGGCTTGATTCTGTCTCTGATCCGGTCCAATTGCTTTTGTTGTATTGATGTTGAGCAATAACTTCTTGACACCTTCAACCTCAATTTTAATAGCAGGCATATCAGCATACGGGCTGGGCGGTAGATCTGGAAATGATGAAGGCTCCATATCTTCCCGGGTGAAAACGTGTTGAAATTGGTTTCCAAGAGATTCTGCTTTTGCCTGGTCCTCAGTGATCAGACAGTTGTTCACTTTAAGCATCTGGACACCAGTGTTGTCTGTCCGTCTGGATTTCACATATCTCCAAAAAGCCTTGGGTTGTTCTCCCCCAAGAATAGAAGACACATGTTGTCTATGAGCACTCCTAATAGCACGATCGACTTGCTTTCGCAGTCTAGTAAAATTGTCCAAATCCAGTTTTGTACCCCTATTTTTGGCACGGATATAAAACTTCTCTTTCTTACTGCAGAGACATTTCAGTTTTGCCGAAAACCAAGGAGGACGCACACGGCCCTTCATGAGTTTTTGAGGAACATGATTTGTAACAATATTATTTAATAGAGTCTCTCAGCCACACCCAGTTGTCTTTTACGGATCTTTTATCTGGTTGCAGGTTGAAGAAATCGTTTCCCAGTTTTTTTGCTAAGTCTTTAAATTTCTCACTGTTCACTTTTCTCCAGAGGGAAATTTCACGTGGTGGTTTTGAAGGAACTTTAAGCTTTGTGTGCAGTTTTGTTTGGATAATATAATGATCGATGATTCCAGCACACAATGAAACTTCCGAAATTAAATCTGGATGCGAAGTGAACAATAAATCTAAGGTATTTTCGGTGCCACTTGTCTCGTCACGCCTGGTAGGTAAAGTAACTTTTTTGTACAGGTGATTTTCCAGCGTACGGTCAGCTAGGGCTTCCTGGAGAGCCTCTTTTGGTTTGCTTTGTGTGCCGGCAAACCAATCTACACCTGGGACATTGAAATCGCCCCCCAGGATGATAAGTGGAGAGTGTGACGGGCAGTTAATTTTGGAGATGTTTACAGATCTAAAAGAGGCTCCGTTTTCATGTCAGGTGGTCGGTGAAAGCTTCCGATCTGTAACGACTGACCCTGGAGTGTAGCTTGACACCAGATTTGCTCAGAGTCGCTGCTTTAATCAGTTCTTTCAAAACAAGGAATGGTATTGTTAACAACGATGAAGACACCGCCTCCATGCGAGTTTCTGTCCTTTCTAAAAATTTGGAGGTGAGGAGGGAAAATCTCAGCAGATTTGATTGATGGGTCCAGCCAAGATTCAGACCCGATAAGGATATCAGGGTTTTCAGTTTCAATAAATGAATTGATCACAGCACATTTTCCTTTTATACTGCAGCAATTTATAACAGCGATTTTGATCCCATGTTCATTGCTGACATCATTGCGATCGCTATCTTTGTTGGTACCATGAATCTCCTTTTGAGCATCACCATTACACGCATTTCTTTGTCTATTAACATTTTGACGGGGGTGATAGCTGTTGTAGGGGGAAGACAAAGGATTGTCATCATCAGGGGTATTACTCTTACCATCTTTCCCAACAATGGTCCAGCCATCCTTTGTCTTCGCACATTTCAGCAGAGGGGTTTTCTCTGCTTTGGCTGTCGTTACACAAGACCACCCAGAAGCAGTTTTTTAAAGTGTTATTTTGGATAAGTGACCAGCACTAATTGGGCTGGATGATCTTAAATTCTCATGATTCCATACGTCACAATCAGGGTCATCACTCAGAGATGTAAGACTTTCAAATGAATTGGTCAAGTTCAGCATACTTGTAAGGTCACTTGACGAGTCAAAAAATGAAACTAGCAAGGATGATGACATCGCACAATGGACACAACCAGGTGGCATTTGGATTTTTGGAGTGAAAACCAAAAGTGTAGTTTGACACATTGGAGCAGTTCAGGTGAAACCAACGTGTGCACATCGAGCACTGAATGCCAGAATCTTTAACAGAAAATGAGCACAAACCACATGGGTACTTTGGGTTACGTCCACGGTGCTGACCTTTTGGGCCAGGGTTGAGGTTGATGTCCCCAGCCAGTAAATTGACAATAATGAACAATGGTAGGCGACCTCTAGGGTAGCCTAGAAATGGGGTAGCTGAGTGTTTCAACCCATTTCCAAGTAACGTATTTACGTACGGCTTCTGGACACTGACTTTTGACGAACCAGAGTCACATTCATGGAAAATCCTCAATCCAAGTTGGGAAAAGGCAATCAACAGAACCATGTACAACACCGATGTTGATGTGTTTCGTATTCTTCAGGATCCAAGCATGGTACTAATTCAATCTTCAATTTCAGAAATCCAATATATCGCGAGCGAGGTTAATGTATTCTATGGCATATATTACAACTGGGCCGGGTGGCGGGAAAACCTTCACCGTTAAAAACAGTTAAAAGCAGTAAGTTTTCAGCGAAAATCACAAAATTGGTCTCGGCTAGTAGCACGAAATGCATGATGACAGGATAAAACGCTGCTTTACTAGTTTTTAAAAAAGTCACGATAAAATTGGTCTCAGTTGGTAGCACGAAGATTCCCTTGCAAAATAAAAGATTAAAAGGATTAAAAGATTAAAAACACCATTTTACTAGTTTAAAAAAAGAAGAAAAGTCGCGATAAATGATAAAACTAAATAAGACGGGAGGGAATACTAAACGTCCTTACTTGGTGCTGTTAAAAGTTGTCACGTCGCCGCTGTGTAAATGGACAAGGCCGGAGTAGCCCGGTGGACAGCGATAGTCAGCGGGCCCTGTCGCGGCCGAAGTTTACGGGTGGTCGGGGAAAGTAAGTTGCCTTCGTCCGGCCTTAGTTTACCGCGCCGTTGTTGATGACCGGAGGGGGCTGCTGCGTTCACGGGCTGCTGTGTTCGCGGGCTGCGGTCGCCACCGACAAATCCAACGAGCCAAACCTCTTGACAAACACAAGCCATTACAAGTTCCACCCTGCCCCAGAGAGGAGAAGTGTAAAAAAATGCGCTCTGCGGACAGTGTTTATGTGCTGAAGATCTTGTCCAAGCAGAAAGTGCAGTCATCTCTTTAAGTCAAAGACACAGATTCAAAGAAGAACTATCAGTACTAGAAGCTGGTAAAAATGGTGACAAAAGAAGCAGTCATTTGTACAAGCTAGATTCAGTGCTGGATGATGGACTTCTAAGAGTAGATGGTTGCCTGAATAGACTAGCGATGCATGAAGAGACCAAACATCCTATTATTTTCTCGAAGGAACTTCACATAGCAACACTACTGTTACGACATATTCATGAACAGCTCGGACATGGGGGAAGAAATCATATGCTGCTCGTCTCCGTAAAAAATACTGGATTATCAAAGCTAACTCCATTGCAAGAAAGATCATAACAGACTGTGTTGTATGTAATCGACAGCGGGAAAGAGTTAGAGAACAGAAAATGGCAGACTTGCCCCTGGAGGGGATTCTACCAGCAAAGCCTCAATTTACAGATGTAGGAGTAGACTACTTCGGTCCTATAGAGATCAAGAGAGGGCAAAGTATTTTTAAAAGGTATGGTGTAATCTTCATCTGCGTGGCAAGCAGGGCAGTACATCTTGCAGTTGCATCAACATTTGGCAGATTCCTGCATCCATGCATTACGAAGATTCATCTGCCAACAAGGTCAAGTTTCATCTTTAAGATCAGCCAATGGCACAAATTTTATCGGAGCGGAAAGAGAATTGAGAGAAGCACTCAATGGCTTGAATCAGGACAAGATCCAGAATGCTATGCTTCAGCGAGGGATAAGGTGGTACTTTAACCCCCTAGCAGGATCCCATCACGGCGGTGTTTGGGAACAATTGATCTGCATGGTTTGAAATGTGCTGCGCTCTGTTCTTAACCAACAAGTTCTGGACGATGAAGGATTGCAAACTTTAATATGAAGGATTGCAAACTTTAATTGGAAGCAATTTTAAACGATCGACCCATTACCAAGAGTTCTGCTGATCCAATGGACCTGGAAGCACTCACACCAAACCATCTTCTTCTGTTGAAAGCCAAGCCAATACTACCACCTGGACTCTTTATAAAGGAAGATGTACATTAAACGCAGATGGAGACAGATGCAATATATGGCAGATCTCGTTTGAAAACGGTGGACACAAGAATACTTTACTCTAATCCAAGAACGACAATGATTGTCATGGGTAAGGAGAAGCTTTGCTCCAGGTGACATTGTTATGGCGGCTGATTCCACTGCACCACGAGGCTCCTGGCTAATGGACAGAATATTGGAGACCAAATCAGATACACAGGTCTTGTGCGCACAGTTCGACTTCAGACTAAGACCAACATCTTGGAAGGACCGACGACAAAGATTTGTCTGCTCCAAGAAGCTGAGACCTAGGTACAGCAAAGACTGGTGGCCCTAAAAATGATTGAAGATGATTAAATGCCAACACACAATACATACCTTTTTTTTGAAAATGTGTAAAGGACAATAGGGCGGTGTAATGTATAGAGGACAATTAGGGGCCGGTGTGTAGGAGCCATTTATGTTTATTGTTGGCATATCATATTATTTTGCTTAATCAATTGGGAGCTATTGCGTGGGACTGTAAATAGTAGCTGAAATGCATAACATTATCTGGATTGGCAGCAATTGAGTATTTTTGGTTTTGGAGCGTGTGCCGACCTTAGTGTATATGTAAGGGCACAGGGGACAGGAAGGGACAGGCACTGGGAGGGGGCTCATACAGTTCTCACCAGATCAGGGACAGAGCGACCAGCTACAACTTGCATGCAGAATTAGGAAAACCTGGTACGTTCATCTCTTTGTTTGTACAACTACATCAATAAACAACCAACTAAACTGGAAAAAATGACTGGAAGATCGGTTCTATTGAGTCTGTGTAAGATCACTCCTACTGTACCCCTGTAGTAATGGCAACTGGAAAAGAGGATACTGGAAAGGTTGAAAATACTTTAGTCAAAGTATTCTTTATGTTGTAAACTTACAGAAAGTACACAATTGGTTTATTATCTGGAAATAAAATATACTGCTAATATATTATTTAAAATTGATCACAATGATAACTATTATCAAATCAGTAAAATATAATTAATTATAGGCATCAGATCTATTCAGATAGAGGTCATTTTCAATAAAAATATATTAAGTATAAATATGTATATGTGCTAACATGCTTTGTATATAATTTAATGAGAGAGATGAATGCACATTAAATACAAATTGGACTTGATAATATTTTTCTCAATCACCTGTTATGCAGAATCAAAATATAAAGTAAATATTTCCAACTGGGTTCAAAAGATTCAGAAAGCAGACAACAGATGCTTGCCAACGGCACTGCCGTTCATAATTAATCAAGGCCACATATGTGTGCAACTAAACTTTTCATATTGTTCACAATATTCACAAGCAGTGATTGCATGAGGCACAACATTACTTTTGCAACAAGATCAATAAAGAGCACTGTCTAGACTCACTGTCTAAGTCCTTCTGCATTTGTACAGGGCCCTAGTGAGACCATACCTAGTATTGTGTGCAGTTTTGGTCTCCAAATTTGAGGAAGGACATTCTTGCTATTGAGGGAGTGCAGCGTAGGGTCACCAGGTTAATTCCCGGGATGGCGGGACTGTCATATGTTGATAGAATGGAGCGGCTGGGCTTGTATACTCTGGAATTTAGAAGGATGACAGGCAATCTTATTGAAACATATAAGATTATTAAGGGTTTGGACACGCTAGAGGCAGGAAATATGTTCCCGATGTTGGGGGAATCAAGAACCAGGAGCCACAGTTTAATAATAATAATAATAATAATAATAATAATAATAATAATAATAATAATAACTTTATTACGGACTCAAGGTCCAGACAAGGGGCAACATTACATTAAAAAATGCATTGCATATCAAATATCATAAATATATATAAAATCACGGTAAATCACATAAAAACATCATAATTTATATATTTAAAAAAAACCCATAATACTTAAGTTAAAAATCCAGAGTAAAAAAATGATCAATGTCATACAACGAGACAACGATACCAGTGTCTCCACAACTGGGATTCGTGGCGTGTAGTGCTAACCCTTATGTTTGTCAAGGCCACAATAAGCACATTTTTAGAGTCATTTATCCTGCAAATGAATTTATACATGTGGTGTCTTAGGATAGCTTCTAAAGTACTGACTCCTGCAGCCACAAACATATTACTGGCACTACACCATCTTGGTTGCCTTAGCAATGTTCTCATGGCATCGTTATATGCAACCTTTAGTCTCTGCATACTTGTCTTTAAATAGTTTAAGAATAAGGGGTAAGCCATTTTGAAAGGAGATGAGGAAAAACTTTTTCACACAGAAAGTTGTGAATCTGTGGAATTCTCTGCCTCAGAAGGCAATGGAGGCCGGTTCTCTGGATGCTTTCAAGGAAGAGTTAGATAGAGCTCTTAAAGATAACGGAATCAGGGGATATGGGGAGAAGGCAGGAACGGGGTACTGATTATGAATGAACAGCCATGATCACTTTGAATGGCGGTGCTGGCTCGAAGGGCCGAATGGCCTGCTCCTGCACCTATTGTGTATTGTCTATTGTGTAATACAGACACTTGGAAGTTCTCTCAATTGTTTCTTGTACAAAACAACAGCATTCAACAAAAAGATCAGTTAAACTGATCAATACATAAAATCGGATCCTTTTAAATATCAGGTGGAGATGTCTATGACCGGCTTGTTTCGATTTCACTGTGCATGACTGAGAAAAGTATCTCCTTCACCCATGCGTGCAATGTGTTTTATTTTCAAAATCAAAGGGTCCAACTTGTTCACTTTGAGTGCATTTGAGTGCATGTGTTCACTCCTTGGAGGCACATGTCAACCTACTGAAAATGTAACTGCTCAATCTATGAAATTCTAAAATCTTTCAGGAACATATCAAAAACAAGAAAGTGGTAAGAGGAACATATTTCAACATCTCAGAAGGACACAAAGTGCTGGAGTAATTAACTCAGCAGGTCAGGTAGTATCTCCGGAGAACATGGTTAGGTGACATTTTGGGTTGAGACCCTTCTTCAGAATCACTCCAGCACTTTGTGTTCTTTTGTGTAGTAATCGGCATCTGCAGTTCCTTATTTCTACATATTACAACATCTCTTTTGGCATTAAGGCAGCATGTCTAATGAATAAATTATTTTGTGCATCTCCTGATTGGAGCCCAGGTGTCTTAGCTGAGTGAAGGTAACATGATAGTGGATTAAAAATATGGTAACAATAGACAATAGACAATAGACAATAGGTGCTGGAGTAGGCCATTCGGCCCTTCGAGCCAGCACCGCCATTCATTGTGATCATGGCTGATCATCCCCAATCAGTACCCCACACAACAAAAGAGGTAGATGTGGCAAACGTCATTACCAGCTATAATACAATCCATAAGAATATGCCAGACATATTTGAGAACCAGTGTCAAAATTGGCATAGTTATCCTACAGGTTGGTCCCACAGTATATTCCCTGAAGAATCCAAAATCTGGTATAACAGGTAAGAAGTCAGTCATTCAGGACAGAAATTAGAAGATATTGTTTTTTTTCTAAAGGGTAGTAAATCTTTGGAATACTCACCTATTAAAGCTTTGTAGACTCTGAATATATTCACATCAATAGATTTTTAGTTATATGGGGAATCAAGGGATTGATTTGGTACTCAGCTAAAGAGTTGGCCATGATCTTGTTGCTTCTCCTTAATCCTGCTTCTATTTAATAAGTACTTGGGTTGTCATAATTATACTCACAAAATCATATATATTAACCAAAGTCCCATCCTCTACCATCACCATTTTAGATATTTCTTCCTAACCAGTGTGAGAGACCACGAGCAGTAGCAGCAGTGATCTATAGTCGGGAGATTTGACCCTGAGATACTCCAGATTCAATAAAGTCTTCAGACCAAAAATTCTCATATTGATCACTACCTAGCTGACAAAACAATACTCATTCATATTGAACACCACTGAGAGGGAGCAAGAAATGCTCTCTGAACAATGGAAATGGTTGTCCCCAAAGAATGATTATGTTGCAGCATAATTAGTATTAGAGGGCAGAGATGGAAAAAATGGTAGCGAACCCGAAAGCACCACCACCAGGATGGGAGTGAAGATTGTAAAGATTGGTGTAGGGGTTTACGGAAGAACCGAAAGTTCAGGGTAATCAGAAGGTTGGGAGGGTCGCCCAATTATGAGGTGATCCAATTATATAAAATGGACCGACAGTTTAATGGAAAGACTCTTACTTGCATGATAATCAGTCGCTTTTCTTTATATGCTAAGTCTTGTCAAGAGTAGGCAAGCTGAAGCAGAATAAAGGCTGGTCTCATTTCCAAATGCTATGTAACCCACAGCTACCTATTTCAGGAGATTAAAATTTCCCTGAGAATGGTAAAGATCTCTGAATACAGTCTCAAAATTACTTACTTTTTTTTGATGCCTGCTAAAAAGTTATCTGAATATAAGGACACGGTACAAATATGAAACGAATCTAATAAGAGTTCTTCTCCTCACCAGTTCTTTCTGAACATCTCATTTCAAGGGACTTTCCTCTGATACCACCCTCTTTGGTTTCATTTTCCAATCAAGTTTTTCATCTGACTGTGTCATATCTGTCGTGGTAGACTGTCTTTCTTAGAATGCTATTGATATATCACACTGAGCTAACTTTTTACTGAAACTTACAAACTTTTGTGCTCATAATAAATAGATGCCTCTTTTTCCAGCTTCCAATTTTCCCGCAACATCAAATCGAACCATCACATCTATTCAACAGAATAGTCAATGACATGTCTTGTTATACAGGTAAAGCCTCATGGTTCCAAACTAACCAAAATCAAATGATATGCAGTATATCAAATTACTGTCAACTTTAAATAATCACTTTGAAATTTCAACCCTCATGAGAATGTCCAAAATGATATGCTCCGCACTGTAAAAATAGTAGCACAACCATTGACAGCCAGGCTTTCGAGCTGTCAACGTTCCAACCAAAGATGGTTCCAACCCTCAACAACCCTTTTTCCTCCCTTCCAAAGTTTCTAAAAATCAACTCTTTATCCAATTTTGGGCCATCTGTCGTACTATCTCTTTAGAGTATTTGGTGACAAATTTTGCTTATCAACACACCTTTAAAGCACCTTGGGGCAATTTGATGTATTCATCTTTCATATAAAAAGCTGGTGGTTGTGTAGATTAGAGATGTAGGTCTGAAGCGATGAATCTGCACCTTTGAATATTATCCATTTAGGGGAAAAAGAGTTATTGTTCTTTAACTACTCTGCTGAGTGTATTAGAGCGTTAGTAGCCCACTCAATCATTCTTTCTTATTGAAGACACCACAGCATAATGGAACAACAGGAGGGAACTGTGGTGTAACTCTATCATACATTCTCGAGGAAGTAAGAACAATGGTGAATTGCTGTCACCTGATGGAGACTGTGGATTAAAAATTGTTTTTCTACATTTAATCACATTAGAAGAATATTGTGATTCGCCTGAGCATTGTGCGAAAATCACGTAAAAACAAGGCCTTCATTTTGAGCTTAATAGAATAGTGCTCTCAGGTTTCCCCCTATAGCACTGTGCTTAAAATGGTATTATCAAATTAATTGCTGCGCCCTTTTGATGCATTGCACGTTTTTGCAGCTGCCTGCATTTAGCAGAGCAGTTGCAATCTTTGCAATCAGCTTTCAAACAGGCATACAACAATACATGCAATATTCTTCCAGCTATGGGGAACAATTGCTATCAAATGAATTAATCCTCTAAAGATGCTACAGGTGTGGAACCTTGGGGGTCAGTGGAACTGTGTGGGCTGGTATAGAACTGTGTCCATAGGAAGTATCTTCTACACGTGGATAATAAAGACCTTCACAAGCTCCATTCACACGCTGATGGCAGGAAGTTCCGGAGAGATGTAAGGATGTGATTCCAGTCTAGAATAAAAAAATATGACTTTTCATATCAATATGATTATGAAAAGCCCAATAGAGATAAGTTTGCATGTTGCACTACCATTGAAAACATTTGAAGGACTTTTATACTGGAAAAAGAAACTTGGCCAAACTGGTTCCATCTCCCCACCATCCCTCCTTTATTTGGTTCCTCATCGCCTTCCTTATTTTTCAGATACCAATATCTACAACCTCTTGTGTCTTCACTTATCACTTTTCAGCCTCTGCATTACGTCCATCTTCCACTTCCTCCCTGAACTCTCTACCCCTGTTTTTCCCTGTCTCCTTATCTGTCTCTACCTGTCAGTCACCAATGGCTCTCTCCCAATCCCAGTCTCCATTTCCCCTATCTGGCTCCATTTGCTTATAATCTCGCTCCTCCTCTTGTACTTACACTGGCAATCTTCCCTCGACAGTCTCAGTCCTGACATTGCCTGACCCACTGAGTTTCTTGAGCAAAAACACATGGTGTTGGAGTTTCTCAGTGGGTCGGGCAGCATCTCTAGACAACATGGTGACATTTCAGGTTGAGACCCTTCTTCAGACTTATTGTGGTGGGGGAGAGACAGATGGATGAAGGGGCAGGATGAAGCCAGTCAAGCGAAAGGTGGATACAGGTGAAGGGAATTCAATGTTCATACTGCTGGATTGCAAGCTACCCAAGTGGAATATGAGGTGCTGTTCCTCTAGTTTGCCTGTGGCCTCACTCTGGCAATAGAGGAGGCCCAGGACAGAAAGGTCAGTATGGGAATTTTAGTTTAGTTTAGTTTAGTTTAGAGATACAGCGCAGATACAGGCCTTTCAGCCCACCGAGTCCGCACAGACCAACGATCCCCGCACACTAACACTATCTGCACACATCAGGGACAATGTTCACATACCAAGTAGCCAATTAACCTACAAACCTGTACATCTTTGGAGTGTGGGAGGAAGATCTCGGAGAAAACCCACATGGTCACGCGGAGAATGTACAAACACAGTTCAGACAGCACCCGTAGTCGGGATCGAACCCAGGTCACTGGCGCTGCAAGCGCACGGCAGCAACTCTACTGTCGCGCCACTGTGCCAGGAATTAAAATGGTTAGCAACAGAGAGATCCAGCAAGCCTTGGCAGATAGGGATCAGTGTTCTGCAAAACAGTCGCCTACTCTACACTTGATCATGTTGAAAATCTCCAATTTTGGGTAACTAACGAGCAATCCCCACCCTCTCTTTTTAATCCCCCCTCTCTTTCCTGCACCCCACATGGATGCGCACCCATTTCTCTCATTATCCGGTCCCCATTTCCACTTCCTGCTGTCCCCTTATCCCTTATCTATATCCCTTCCATTGGCCTCACAATTAACACTTTTTATCTCCTTCACAACCTTTTGTCTGCCTTTAAGGGCCTGTCCCACCAGCATGCGACTGCATGTGGCGAGCGCGACCTAACGTGGTCGCTTGAGCTGTATGGCCTCGCGGGGCCGGTCCCACTTCAATCGCCGGAGCCGTATGGAGTTGTGCGGAGCTGGTCCCGACATCGTGCGGGGCTCCGAAAAACTGACACTGTTCAAAAATCCCTCAAGTCAACGGCCTGTTGGCCCGCAGCCGCATTGAGGACGTACGCATTGTGAAAATCGCAGACCAATGCTAATACAAATGATGCCCATTTCATTGTCTCCAGAGGGAACTTAAATGTCTGTAAAGTTCATAAATAAAATGGGGAAGTTAGGCCACTTTTCCCCATGTCCCTGCAGTTTTCACGGGTTGAGCTTGGTTATTTTGAATCCCATATGTTCTAATAAGCTATCAATGTCTTTTTAGACTAATTACTTTCAATACAACAAATTTAAAGCAGCAATTATAGTTCCATAATGATAATGCATCTTAAATTTACGTGTGATCGAATTAAGCAGGATCGGGTAAAATGAATCAAGTAATCTCATTGCCAATGTAATTAATAAAATAGAAATGTCAGAGCAGCGTCCAAGGATTTATCTAGCAGAATACTGCTATAAACAAAAATAACTTACTTGGTAAGGGAAATCGTAAAGCTGTGGAAATCCTAGAGAAAGTACACTGTGGGGAAAGTAATATAAACAACCCTTGTTTATATGAGTAAAAATGACGCCACGCGCGACCTTCCCGCGGACTTCACGTCAATTCGCTCGGGGATCACTTGACCTACGCGCGAACCCCGCTTCCGGATTTGTCGCGTTAGCCGCATGCTGGTGGGACAGGCCCTTTAATCCCAGGTCCTTGTCTATCCATCTGCCAATAAACCCCCTCACCTGTATCTACATAAAGTGGTGCATAATTGTGAAGTGGAAGGAAAATGATACATGGTTTCCAAATTTTATTACAAATAAAAAATTGAAAAGTGTGGCGTGCAAAAGTAATCAGCCCCCCTGAGTCAATACTTTGTAGAGCCACCTTTCGCTGCAATTACAGCTGCAAGTCTTTTGGGGTATGTCTCTACCAGCTTTGCACATCAAGAGACTGAAATTTTTGTCCATTCTTCTTTGCAAAATAGCTCAAGTTCAGTCAGATTGGATGGAGAGCTTCTGTGAACAGCAATTTTCAAGGCTTGTCAGAGATTCTCAATTGGATTTATGTCTGGACTTTGACTGGGCCATTCTAACACATGAATATGCTTTGATCTAAACCATTCCATTGTAGCTCTGGCTGTATGTTTAGGGTCGTTGTCCTGCTGGAAGGTGAACCTCCACCCCAGTTTCAAGTCTTTTGCAGACTCTAACAGGTTTACTTCCAAGATTGCCCTGTATTTGGCTCCATCCATCTTCCCATCAACTCTGACCAGCTTCCCTGTCCCTGCTGAAGAAAAGCATCCCCACAGCATGATGCTGCCACCACCGTGTTTCACAGTGGGGATGGTGTGTGTCAGGGTGATGTGCAGTGTTAGTTTTCCGCCACACATAGCGTTTTGCATTTAGGCCAAAAACTTCAATTTTGGTCTCATCAGACCAGAGCACCTTCCTCCACATGGTTGCTGTGTCCCCCACATGGCTTGTAGCAAACTGCAAACGGGACTTCTTATGGCTTTGTTTCAACAATGGCTTTCTTCTTGCCACTCTTCAATAAAGGCCCGATTTGTGGAGTGCACGACTAATAGTTGTCCTGTGGACAGATTCTCCCACCTGAGCTGTGGATCTCTGCAGCTCCTCCAGAGTTACCATGGGCCTCTTGGCTGCTTCTCTGATCAATGCTCTCCTTGCCCGGCCTGTCAGTTTAGGTGGACGGCCATGTCTTGGTAGGTTTGCAGTTGTGCCATACTCTTTCCATTTTCGGATGATGGATTGAACAGTGCTCCGTGAGATGTTCAAAGCTTGGGATATTTTTTTATAACCTAACCCTGATTTAAACTTCTCCACAACTTTATCCCTGACCTGTCTGGTGTGTGCCTTGGGCTTCATTATGCTGTTTGTTCACTAATGTTCTCTAACAAACCTCTGAGGCCTTCACAGAACAGCTGTATTTATACTGAGATTAGATTACACACAAGTGGACTCTATTAACTAATTAGGTGACTTCTGAAGGCAATTGGTTGCACTGGATTTTAGTTAGGGGTATCAGAGTAAAGGGGGCTGAATACTTTTGCAAGCCACTCTATCAGTTGTGTGTAAAGGAACAGCAGATGCTGGTTTACACTGAATATAGACACCATCTGAAGAAGGGTGTCAACCTAAAATGTTACCCATTCCTTCTCTCCAGAGATGCTCCTTTCCCATTTAGTTATTCCAGCTTTTTGTGGCTATCTTCCACCTCTCAGTTGCCTGGCTTTGTCCAGTCCACACCACTTCCAGCTTTCTCCCCCACTACAATCAGTCTGAAGAAGGGTCCTGAACTGAAACATGGCCTATCCATGTTCTCAGTGTTGCTGTCTGACCCGCTGAGTGACCTGGCACTTTGTAGTTTTTGCTCAAGATTCCAGCATCTGCAGTTGCTTGTGTCTACATGTTCATCTCGCAGTTTGTTTTAACCTTAATATTTCAAGTCTATGACCTTTCATCAGAACCAAGAAAAGTTGGAAATCAAAAATATTTTAAGTTGCAGAAAAGGGAGAAGAATGGAGACAACACGAGGAAGAACTGTGGATTAGGTGAAAAACAGGTGAGACTGGAGGATACTGGTGATGATGCCAGCTTAGTAAGAATGTTGAAGACTTGATAATAGTGGGCAATCCATCTCAGGGAGAAGAAAATAGAAATGCACAAATGTAAACATAAAGAAGTAAAAATGTTTGGCACTGTTAGATACAAAGCACTGCTGATACTAAACACTGCAGATGCTGGAAATCTGAAGTACAAATAGAGATTAATGCAATACAGCCAAGCATCCATGTAGCAAAATAAACAAATTTAATAAATCAGGTTAATGATCTTTCATCGGAAATGAAAAGGCTAGTCATCTGAAATAGTTAAATTCAATGTAATATACGAGCAATTATTATATTTTAGCCATTTTGTTGTCAGGAAGTTAATAGAAGATTCATAAATACTGCACTATTTTCTCGGTTTTGTGTTTGATAAGAAAATATTTAGATTGTTAGAATGAAAGCCTGTGGGGACTGCTGCAAACATGACAAAACAATGCTGCCTCAAAACACTGGAAGAATGTTATGTTTATTATTGTTTGTAGATGTCCATGGTGGGGATTATGAATCACCATTTTGTTAATACTCAGACTTCATATTACCAGTGATGTGATTTTTCATCCAATATAATGATCTGTATAATGGATAGAGAACATCAATATAAATGGCTAAATGTGGCTAGTTATTTCTGGGCAAATGTTTCCAGGTGGGGAAAATTTCTTCCACCAGTTTATATGATGTGTTAAGGATGTCCATAACAAAATCATGAAATGACAGCTATCCATATCTATAACTAATGAATTTCTTAAAACTGCTTTATGGATCAGTTAACAATCATCTTTTCTAAACATTATCAAAATATCTTGGAATTGTTTGTAAGATCTACTTAACTTTTTTGCATAATTTAAGGTCGTCACTTCGAAGGTATTTCTACCAGTATCAAATAAGATTGTTGAGAATTATTGGAAGCAAGTAGTTGGAGGGCTCTTTATTCTGTCACATTCTTATCATTTGTTCAAAGGGGAGACTATATTTGGGATCTTCTCCTATGTCAAATGAACACATAATTGTGGCTCTAAATAATTTGTGCCAATGTGCTGGCAATTAAATTGAAGATACATTAATAATTTGAATCAATAACAATAGGCAACAATCTAGCTTAAGTACATAATATGTGTATTAAATGGTTAGAATCACATGGAGGTATATGTATTTATCAGCATGTAACCAGTAAAGGTCCTGAAGATGTGAGATGAAGGACAATAAATAAAAGGATGTGAACATTTAAGAATGCAAAAAGAGTGGGGGATATTGCATGGGGATAACACTGCTAAATATTACGGAATCACTGAACATATTATATTACCCTTGTGAATGCACATATTAGACTTAAAACATACCAACATACATTAAATGTTCTATCTTAGTGCATCTTCTCAGATCACTCAGTTTCTTTTTCACATTTAAGGCCTATGCATGGAGTCTGAACATCAAACTCTTGACCAGCTATTGTTTTTATTGCATTTTCATAATTGATCAGCCAGAAAAAATTATAGAGCTGTATACTTGTTCTAATGAGTAGTAGAATTATGAACTCAGTGTTGTGCTAAATTCAACTAAAAATATTTATTTAAAAAAGTATTCAGTCTGGTGGCATTCTTTCCACTCGTGTTGCCAAGAAGGTTCAGTGGAAAACTGTAACATTGCTCAAGAATCTGGCCTAATTTCACGGGCACAGAATCACTTATATAAAGAGTAATAGATGTGGGCTAAGAAAGCACATCTGGAACTGTAGATGTTGGAATCTTAAGCAAAACACAACGTGATGGAGGAAGCCAGTTTTAATTAAAAAGGAAAATCCTGTAAATACTCAGGCAGCATCGGTGAAGAGATCTCTAAAGAATGACTATGAACTTCAATATGCCTGATATTTTCACTCTCTATACCAAATCCTGATCTCTCTGTCTTAGGCTTTCTATGTGTCCCAATGAAACTCGGCATAACCTTGAGGAATAGCACCTCATCTTCCAAGTTAACACAGAGAGTCTTTAAGACTTAACAAAGAATCCAACACTATCACATCAGCCACTTTCATTATGAATACATTTGCGGATGCTGTTTTTTTCTCTCTCCTCTTCTGGCAGATGTCATTTGTCTCCTCTAATTTTTTCCTCCTCTAGACATACCTAATCATACTCATTCAGCCAGAACCTCCACTACCACATGAGTCATTCAGTCTCCCTTGAACTCCACTTGATTAGAGATCTTCCATTTTGTTCTCTTCACTGCTTCCTGTTTTCCCCATAACTTAAAACTTGGTTCCTTTTCTAACTTTTCCCAGTTCTGATGAGAGATTTTAAATTTGAAATGTTAATTGTTTCTTAAACGTTGGACCTGCTGAATTAGAGGGGTAAAGTTTAAAGGAGATATGTGAGGCAAGATTTTTAACAGAAAGTGGTGGGTGCCTGGAACATGAGGCAGATACAATAATGGCATTTAAGAGGCTTTTGGATATGCATAGAATTGAGGGATATGGATCATGTGCAGGCAGGGAATATTAGTTAAATAACATCATGTTTGACATGGACATAGTGGGCGGAGGGCTGGTTTCTGTCCTGTACTGTTCTATGTAATATTTCTAGCATTTACTATTTTTATATTGATGTTCCAGCAAGTGCAGTGTTTTATTTCTGAATGTCACTTTTAAAAATGGTAGGATCTCAGCTAGACAGCATAATACTTGAATAAAAATAGCCACAATTCATATTTGAGATGATCATCGAGGCCTGAAGAAGGGTCTCGACCCAAAATGTGGTATATTTCCTTTGCTCCATAGATGCTGCCTCACCCGCTGAGTTTCTCCAGCATTTTTCTCTACCTTCGATTTTCCAGCATCTGCAGTTCCCTCTTAAACATTGAGGTAACCTTAATGGGCAGGTGGTGATGTTGGCTGTTGTCACAACTGTAATTTGCCCATTGTGGCCTCCACAGATGGATAACATTCTCAAAGTGTATTTAAACAACCAACATTTGGCAAAGTGTCAAGTGGCTGTAGATTTGGATATATTCTTACTTGCATTTCTATTTTGGAAATGGAAGAACATTTAAACATCTTGAAAAGGTGATGGTGAGCAGGTGTAAATGGATAAGTCTTGCAAACTCAATTTTTTCATGACGTTTTCACACTTTTACTATATGTCTCAGCACTGTAATAGATTTCCTCAAATGTTTAGTTTTGAAGTAAATTGGGAGAGATGGGAGGAACTCAGGACTTTTAATGCTGATCCCAGCCTATGGAGGCTTGCAGACGGTTTCTGTCTCTTTAATAGTGGACTTGGAAATGATAAGGGGGGGGGTGTGAAATCTAAAGGTAGACAATCACGCAGAACTCAACCCTTAAGTTCAGGAAATGAATATTGGATGGGGATTATTAAGATGTTTTATGTGATTGTGGGGTATGGGCGGCCAGTTGGTTTGGCTGAGGCTGGTGAGTTTTGCCTGGGCGCCCCGTGCCTCCCCTCGCGGGAGCGGTGAGTGGCGCCGGCCGCATTGTGACGCGGGCGGGCGGGCGGGCGGCGCGGCTGAGGGCGAGGCTGGTGCGGGCAGTGCGGCCGGAGTCGCCATTACTGTGTGAAGAGCCAACGCTACGAGTGGCTCCGGGGGGAAGCGCCACACCGACAGGGCGGCCTCGCTCCACTGTCCCCGTCCCCCTCCCCACCCCCCTTCCCCAGCCTTTGTTTTTCCACAGAAATCCCCAGTTCCCCCCCCCCCCCCACCATCCCCTCCCTTCGCGAAACGATAAATTGGAAGTAGGTTATTTTAAATTGGCGAGTGAGCGGGCGGGCCCCCGGAGCGGTCGGACGTTGCCTCTCTCTCTCCCTCCCTCCCTCCTCGGGTTGTCGGAGTCGCGAAGCTCTGGGCGTTTGAGTCGAGTTAGTGTCGGCGGATCATGGCGTGCGGGGCCACACTCAAACGCAGCGTCGAGTTTGACGCCCTGCTCAGCCCACAGTCGCCCAAGAGGAGGCGGTGTATGCCTTTAACAGGGCCCGGCACTGGGACACCTTCGCCCCAGAAGTATCTGAAGACAGAGGCGGCGGCCTTTGGAGGAGAGAGCTCATCGGCGCACAAACTCACCCCAGGTAAGGCAGCGGGGGAAGGGAAGCGGTGCCACAGAGCGACGGCACGGCCAGACAATGGCAGTAAAAGCCGGCGTTGATACGCCTGGGTGATAGAGGGTGCAGCTTCCTAGGGAATACTCCAGCCTTGCTTTCCAACTCAGCTTCTTGGCGTGGAGCCTCCCACACCCGGGTTTGTAAAATAAAACCACAAAAAAAAACGCCCTTTACCATAGTTAAACTATGATTTGCAAATTAAAAAATCGATGTAGTTGATCATTTCTTTTTTTCACTGCCACCCACTCGGAAATGGCTGCCATTTTCGCTTAGAGTTGTCTTTGATCGCTGTGACATACACCTCGGAGGATTTTCGCAAGAATAAGTCAGTATTTTAATATACCATTTGGCATGGGCGTGATGACTTTGGGTGCTCAAATGCGGTCCCCAGCGATGTTCCTTTTATCGTCTGCTTCTGGGTGCCGTAATTACCCTTGTGATGTAAAAAAAAACCCACAATTGAAGCCTTTTATTTATTAGTGTGCTGGCGTAGTAATATTTGCAACACAGGAAGAAAATGACTCGCGTGAAATATTGTCTTCCAATCTTGTTATCCAGTAACCAAGTGTACACGTCAATTAAAGCTTCAGGTCAGTTTTTAAGTGAGGACGAGAGATCTTTCAGGATAATTAAAGGTGTATGCATATTGCGTTAAATTGAAACAAGGACTTCAATCAATTCGTGATTAAAAATGGGTGTTTTGTTTTTGAGATGAGCGATTTGCCGATGATACAAAGCTAGATGGCAGTGTGGGTTCTGGGGTATATGAGTAGGTTGTGGGAATGGGTACCATGGCAAACGGGATACGTGGAACATTGGGATTGTGCACTTTGATTTTCAAAGTAAACAGAAATGAAGATTTTAATGATATAGCGAAAAATTGAAAGTTATTTGTGTCCAGAGGGGCCGGGGTTCCTCGTATTTTTTAAAGTGTTTAACAAAGCTTAACCAAATTGGGCACAAGTAGAATTGTTTTAACACTGATTATATAGACTTTGGTGAGATGTCACCTGGAACATTTTGTATGGGTCTTATCTCAGCAACTTGAGAACAATTAGAAGTGCAGCAACGTTTTCTGAATTGGTGTGTTTGCTTTAGGAGGATTAATTGAACTTTAGTACTTTGTTCCTTGGAATGAAAACCTATTTCCCCCACATGAGGTGGTGTTCATTGGCCATTCCTCCTTCAAATAAACCATGGAAGTTTACTGAGTATATTGGAACACTATTGGGTTTTTTTGGTTGTGGTACAAATGTAGTAAATTAGTTGAGCAAACCGATCAACCATGTTATTGAATGGTGGAATATGTTCAAAAGATTGGATTTTTATTGTTGCTACCTTGATGGAGCATGTCTCTATTTCTTTAAATACTGTATAAAGTGTTCATTGATTTTTTTTTTTTTAGTTTATGTGCAGATTCACATAGGTTGGGTTTTTGTTAAAAAATATGTGCAATAGGTGAATTTGCATATTAAGCATGTGAACTATTAATGAACTCCAAGTGTTTGTTTGGCTTGGTGTGCTTTAGAGTAACAACAGAATACCATTTTTACACTGCAATTTTTTTTTTCCAAGTTTGAACACAGCAGTGTTATCTATGCCTATTTTGTATGTGCTACAACATTTGAGCGAAGTAAATTGTGTTATAAAATGGATTTGATTATGAGATTAACTTTGTGGCAATGGCCTCCCTGTGTGCGCTTTCACAGAATTGGCATTGTCTGTTCATTTGGTGTGTGGGAGGGAGGTGGAGGTGCTTTTCGAGAATGGTAGTGTTAGAATTTTTGGAGCAGAGCCCCACTGACCTGAAAATTTTGTTCATGGAAGATGCCTAAATTAGCATTTCTTTTTGAGCATGTCTTTAAAATGACATCTATCATGGAAACTTGATTTACTGTTATTCTAAGTTTTAATCTTTTTTATTTGGTATTTTGCTTTCTCAGTTTCTTCTATAATGTTGAATTTTTCATCTTCAGTTTCATTTTTACCGTTTATGTTATTAGGCAGTTGTCTTCTAATATTCTTTCATTATTGTTACTAAGCACTTGACATTGCCCTACCTGCAGACCTAAATGACTGAACTATTTTCAATGCTTGACTTTTTTTCCGTGTAGTTTTTGTTTCTTTTGTGTCTGTTGTCTGGATTTTTCCATTAACTTTGTATTCAGCTGTATGGTGAACATATGTCGAGCAACAAGGGTGAATATATTTGTCTTAAATATTATCTTCCAGGTGGAACATTCCTTAAACAAGATTTTAGTAAAGAGTCCATAATTTGCTATTATACATTAATAATCTTAACAGGAAATGATTGCTATTGTTAACAATTTTGTTTAGCCTGAAGCTCTATAAACTGTTTACTGACTTAAATCCATTTGTCTTGCTGATTTTGAGATTTGTTCAGTTATGTAACTGTCTCGAGACATAAGTGGTTTACAAGCATTTTGAGGACACAAAATAAGGGAGCAATTATTTGTTGAATTTTCTTTAAGGTGGAGATATGTACATCAAAACAACTAGTTAATTTTCAAAGCTAGGCTTGGCATCTTGCCAAATAGATTTTTAAATGCAGCACACTTAATGTTTTGGAATTGCATTCTAGTGCCTAAAATTAATATTTCACAACGTAAAAGGTGCTTTACAGATCTCAGTAATTGCTATCATTAATCTATCAGCTGTTTTATCCATATGTTGCTGAATCAAGAACACTTCTAATTTTGTCAACTGTTAATGTTTAAAAGATTGAAATCCTATTAATATGTTCTAACATAATTAATCTGGAAAAGAAAGAGCTGTCTTCAAGATTAATGAAGATAATCTTGCCTCTTGGAGTACTGAGTTAATATCTGAAGTTTTGGTACATTTAATTTAAACCTGAAATGCCATGAAATAACAAATAACTGGCAACACATTGATCTTATATCAAAAAATACTCCTCCAGGTTTCACCATTTGAATTCTTTCAAAAGGACTGATTACATTTTGTTGGAGAAATTACAAAGCAGCAATCTGTTTCTTATGCAAAAATATTGACTTCATAAACATTAATACTATAGTACTACCGTGTCTGCATGTGGAGTTTCAAAGGAAATTGGTTAAAAAACACAATCAATCCTTTATAAAATGTTCAATACGGTGAATTCTGGGGTATTTTTTCTCTGCTATCATTTAAATCTTAAATGGTCCCTTAAATTTAAGATAAATAACTTGCATAACTTTTTTTTTGTCTCCATATACTCCATTTGTCCAATTGCACAGACCCCTCCAAGCCACTTACTATTGTGACTTGGAAATATAATTGCCATTCCTCATGTGTTGCTGGGTCTAAACCCCAAAACATTCCAACTCATTGGTTGATGTGCCCTCAAGATGACTTGCAGCAATTAATGAATTTGTTTGAAAGAGAGCTTAAAAAGGCCAAAATCTTCTCATAGATAAAATAAAAAGTACTTGAGTGCAATGACCAATAGAAATTTGGAGATCTGAGAAGTGGGATGAACCTAAACTCCTTTATCCCCGTGCCTAAATTTGAGCAATTGTTTTGATTAAAAACATAAGCAAAACAAATGCATGGAACTACAAAAGTACAGCACAGGAGCTGCTCCCCTAGCCCACAATAAAGGGTCTGAGGAAGGGTCTCGACCCGAAACGTCGCCCTTCCTTCTCTCCATAGATGCTGCCTCACCCGCAGAGTTATTCCGGCATTTTGTGTCTGCCCAAAATAAAGGAATCTTATCCGCCGACATGCGATCCATATCCGTCTATTCTCCGCATATCAAACGTGCCGATCCAAAAAAAACACCTAAACGCTACTGTTGTATCTGTCCACCACTACCCATGGCAGCAGGTTCCAGGCAACCACCATCCTCTGTAAAAAATGAAACTTGTCTTGCTCAACTCCTTTAAAGCTTACGCCCTTTCTCCTCTTCACCCCCCTCCCTCCCCATTACACTTAAAGCTATGCCCTCTAGTCTTTGTCATTCCCACCCTGGGGAAAATGGTTCTGACACGTCGATCCTATATGCCTCATAATTTTATATACTTTCTATCGTCTCCCCTGAGCCTCTGACATTCTTGAGAAAACAATCCAAGTTTGTCCAACTCTCCTTGTACTCTGTCTGAAGAAGGGTCTCTACCCGAAACGTCACCCATTCCTTCTAGCCAGAGATGCTACCCGTCCTGCTGAGTTGCTCCAGTATTTTGTGTATCTCCTTGTAGCTAATACCTCCTAACCCAGACATTATTCTGGTAAACCACCTCCGCACCCTTTCCAAAGCCTCCACATCCTTCCTGTAATGGGGTGACCACTACTGTGTGCACTACTCTAAATGCAGCTTAACCAATGTCTGAGCTACTTCCTGACGTACTCCATGCCATGGCCAATGAAGGCGAGCATATAATGTGCCTTCTTTAATATTTCTATCTACTTGTATTGTAATTCAATAATGAAAAATGCTGAAAATGCCCATTAACTATGAGAGCCACCCGTAAAGAGAATTAATATTTAGGATAATGCCCTTTCATCAATTGCTTGCGTTTCTCTGGATTGTAGATAAGGCATTTTGATTTGGAGAAGCTTGAGCCACTATACCGTGCATTCAGAAAGTATTCAGACCCCTTCACTTTTTCCACATTTTGTTACATTACAGCCTTATTCTAAAATGGATTAAATTATTTTTTGTATCATCAATCTACACAACACCCCATAATTTAAAAAAAAACAAAAACAGGTGTTTAGAAATATTTGGAAAGTAATTCAAAATAAATAACTGAAATATCTAATTTACGTAAGTATTCAGACCCTGTACAATACTTTTGAGGCACCTTTGGCAGCGATTAGAGCCTCAAGTCTTCTTGGGTATGATGATTCAATCTTGGCACACCTGTATTTGGGTCATTTCTCCCATTTTTCTCTGCAGATCCTCTCAAGCTCTGTCAAGTTGGATGGGGAGTGTTGATGCACAGCTAATTTCAGGTCCCTCCAGCGATGTTCGATCGGGTTCAAGTCCAGGCTCTGGCTGCCGCACTCGAGGACATTCACAGACTTGTCACAAAGCCACTCTTGCGTTGTCTTGGCTGTGTGCTTAGGGTCGTTGTCTTGTTGAAAGGTGAACCTCTGCCCCAGTCTGAGGTCCAGAATGTTCTGGAGCAGGTTTTCATCAAGGATCTCTCTGTACTTTGCTCTGTTCATCTCTCCCTCGATCCTGGCTAGTCTCCCAGTTCCTGCCACTGAAATATATCCCCACCGCATGATGCTGCCACCACCATGCTTCGCCATAGGTATGGTACTGTCCACAGTGCCTGGTTTCCTCCAGACGTGCCACTTGGCATTCAGGCCAGAATGTTCAATCTTGGTTTCATCAGACCAGAGAATCTTGTTTATCATGCCTTTTGACAAAAACTCCAAGTGAGCTGTCGTGTGTCTTTTACTGAGGAGTGGCTTCCGTCTGGCCACTCTACCTTAAAGGCCTGATTGGTGGAGTGTTGCAAATATAGTTGTCCTTCTGGAAGGTTCTCCCATCTCCACAGAGGTCACCCTGGAGCTCAGTCAGAGTGACCATCGGGTTCTTGGTCACCTCCCTGATCAAGGCCCTTCTCCCCCAATTGCTCAATTCAGCTGGGCGGCCAGCTCTATGAAGAGTTCTGGTGGTTCCATTTAAGAATGATTGCACTGCTCTTCGGGTCGTGCAATGCTGCAGAAATTGTTTTATACCCTTCCCCAGATCTGTGTCTCGACACAATCCTGTCTTGGAGGTCAACGGACAATTTCTTCGTTTTCATGGCTTGGTTTCTGCTCTGACATACACTGTCAACTGTGGGACCTTGTATAGACAGGTGTGTGCCTTTCCAAATCATGTGCAATCAATTTAATTTACCACTGGTGGGCTCCAAGTTGTAGACACATTTCCAGGATAATCAATGGAAACAGGATGAACCTAAGCTCAATTTTGAGTGTCAGAGCAAAGGGTCTGAATACGTATTAAATATGATATTTCAATTGTTTATTTTTAATTACTTTGCAAAATTTTCGAAATGCCTATTTTTGCTTTTTCATTCTGGGGAATTTAATCTATTTTAATAAAAGGCTGAAACGTAAGAAAATGTGGAAAAAGTGAAGGTCTGAATACTTTCTGAAAGCACTGTATATCCCATCTAACAATTAAGTAATTTAAACCATTGAGGTGAAAACTCTTCAATCATTTTCTTTCCATGTAACCATGTTGTATAACACATTTTAATCTGTTTACAACAAACAGGCCAATTTCCAGAGTTCCTCCAGCTTCGGTTTAAACCAGCATCTGCAGTTCCTTCTTGCACAATATTTACCATTGTTATTCAACTTTTTTTTAACTTGCTGAAACTTCACTACTGGTCTTAAAATTGTATGGGTATCTTTATAATAGGTATATTTGTTTGGCCAGTTATGTGTTTAGTTAATACAGACATGTAGCTTTGCTTTTGGCTGAAGTCTGTGTAACTAAATCAAATTCAAGAATACTTGCATGTGGCTAAACATAGAGAAGCACCTTTAGTTCGGGCAATGTTGGTTTCAAGTGTTAATGTATAATTTGCTACTTGTCACATGAAAGAGTTGAGCAGACCAGGTGCTTGGAAGCTACGTGATGGGAAGGTGTGAAACTAGACATTCATTCCCTGTTGTAAATGTATTTGAGTATTGTTCTGATAACTAAAATAAAGGTGTTGAGATAAGGGGAGAGGACTTTAAAAGATCAAGAACTTAATTTGGTAAAAGGTTAACTTCATTTAAGGAACGCTCCGTGTTTCATGAGGAATCCAATGCAGTGACCAAATGACCAAAATAGGTATGGCCTGCTCTTTGCTGGTGTTAAATGGGCGAGGAAACAAAATGAAGTTGAATTACAAGGCTATTAAAACAGTAAATAAAATTACAGATGCAAATCCAAAATAAGAATAGAAAATTAAGAATAACAAGTCTGGTAAGTGGGCAAAATAATTGTACCAGTAATTTTTTTCAAATGGATGGGATTAAAATTCGATAATATGGTCATGCAGATGTTTAGTATTTCTGATTGGAAGATGAAAGAAAGTACTGGTATTGAATAGAAAATGCTCGGATAGGAAATGCAGTTCTCCTTGTGGTGCATCCGGTGCAGTTGATTAGAATGTTTGTATTTAAATCCAGTAACGAAGCAATGGCAATGGGATCATATGTGACTTGGAGGGGATTATAGATGTTCAGTGTTTGCTACCTTTGCCCTCCTTGGTAGATGCCATGGATTGTGTAGATGGTGCACACGGCAGCCAGTCAATTTATGAACAGAGTGCTATTCCAGCAAGCTGCTTGTCTTTGCTGTCAAGTGCTCATGTTAGCGCTGCACTCATTCTGGTTGCAGAGTATTCTATCTCATTCCTGATTTGTTGCAGTTATGGGAAGACTTTGCTTCAGTTGGTGAGTCACTTGCTGGAGCATACCCAGCCTCTGGCTTGCTCTAGTATCCACTAATGTAGTGAGTCCAGTGAGTCTACTTAATGGTATTCTCAAAATATTGGCACCATGGGACTCTATCATACTTAGACTTAGTTCCTCCTACACTTGAGTGCATTGGGCAGCAAGCTGTTGCCATTCTGTTCAGTTATGTGCGCTGTCTTCCACTCTCGATAGGCTTGCGTCCCGGGCTTCCAAATCCTTCTGAAATGTTCGCCTCCATGTGAGTTTTGTTCGGCCTCATTTGCTCCTTCCGTCAGATTGCCATGTCATTGCTATCTTAAGTGCACGTTCTGGTGACATTCTGAGTACCATAGCAATGCTTTTTTTGAATTTTGTGTGGCTTTGGTCAATGCTCGGCTATTTTGTGACAAGAATGTTGTTCAGAACTTGCTGCATATAGCCATCGATGGCTTCTCTTGCTGAGAGGTTGCAAATTGAAGAGAATGCTATGTAATCATCAATGAATGTTTCTATCATTGACCTGATTATAGAAGGTATAGACTGTAGAGATCACTAAGCAGCTGAAAGGTGAGTATAAGGCTGCACTGAGGAACACCTTCCATTTCAAGGATCAAGGTTAGAACTAGGTTGTCTTGGCAAAATGGACCTTTTGAACAGGTTATTTGTAAGAGCTGAAGTGATTGTCCAATTTGTCTCAGTTTAGTCACAGAACAGCACTACTGGTCAAAATAGAGTGCTGGAGCTACTCAAGCAGGCTAGGCAGCATCTCTGAACATCGTGGATGGGTGATGTTTCAAGTCGGGACCCTTTACAACACTGCATTCTACTGGACAGTCTAGGTAGCAAGTTGCCAATGTTATCTTGGGAATGTGGGCAGGTCATATGTCCTTTATCAGGTTCTCAGCTGTTTCTTGGCCACGTGGAATCAAATTCCCTGAAGACGGGGTTCTGTAATATGGATCCCAGGAGAAACCTGAGATGGGTCATCAGTATGGTATTCATGGCTATAAATACCAATATTGTCATATTGATGCATTTGCCACTGTTAAAGTGAGGGTTTGGTCCAGTAGGTTTTCCATCATTACCTGCTGCAATGTCTATATGTGGTTAGCACGAAGTTTGCTTTCCCAGGTTTAATCTGATGCCATGAAATTTGAGGTTGAGGATTTCCAGGGCTGCTCCTTTCAGCATCCACTGTTGCTTCATCCGGTGATTCTGTCCTGTTGTTCTTTTGGGAAAGTCTCAATTTGTGGAGGAGTCTGATACATTTTAGCTATATTTACAGTTGGCAGATGGATGCTTCACTTTGGAGTGGTTTTCCCAATTTGGATACCCGTCTTCAGATATTTATGAGGGTGATTTTTGTAAGGTGGTTTGGGCTGTCCAAACCTAGGCCCATGACAGATGGGGCATCTGGTTTTATTCAGCTTTCCTGTATTATTGTTGGTGCAAATGTGAAGCCATTTCAGGTTAGCCATGTTGCTGCATGTTCAAACTTATTTAAAAGCTGGATCTAAAGGACGTTAATGAAAGATGCATTTCTAGGCCGAACATTTCCATGTGAACATTTCCAAGACTAGATTTTGGCAAATTCAAATATCTCAACTGCCGCGGAGCCCTCATTTCTCAAATTGGCCCATTTGCCTGTCGGGTTACTAGTCCAGAGCTTAACTCCCATGATACTACCTGGCTGTTAAAATTTAAATTTAAAAGAACATTTGTATCGTGTGCTGGGCTTACCTTTTTAATTGCAGCATAAACATTGTAAAGATGTATTTATGGTTTATTTACATCAATATTTGAGCTTGTGACATGTAACTTTAAGTTATTCCTCACTTTGCTCTTTCCTATTGAAATTTCAGAACAAATATTTCAGAACATCAAGCAAGAATATAGCCGTTTCCAATGGAGGCGACAGCTAGAAGGAACTTTTAATCAAAGTGAAACAAACTGTTCTGCTGAGGGATCATCTAACAATTTGTTACTAAATGCACCAAGTTCACCGGGTAAGCAAGATATCTGAAATATTTTAATTTCCCCCGGTATTTAATCAACTTAACATCCAATATGCAAACTGCTTTCCATCAAGCCTTGGGGTGGCACTGTGGCGAGCGGTAAAGCTACTGCCTTACTGTGCTAGAGTCCGGGGTTCGATCCTGACTACGGGTACCTCTTTGTACTTATCGCCCTGTGACCTGCATGAGTTTTCGCAGATCTTCGATTTCCTCCCACACTCCAAAGACGTACAGGTTTCTATGTTAATTGGCTTGGTTTAGGTGTAAATTGTCCCTAGTGTGTGTAGGATAGTGTTAGCATGCAGGGATCGCTGGTCGGTGTGTGGCCAAAGTGGCTGTTTCCGAGCAGTATCTCTAAACTAAAGTCTCAACAGCGAGATCATGTAGGCCTTGGTGGACTGAGTTGAGGGATTCAGCGAAACAATCGCCGAGCTTGCGCTTGGTCTTGCCAAATATATAGGTTAGATGTATTGGTTGTTTTATAAAATTGTTTTAATGCAAGGACATGGGCCTATTCTTTGCCAACTCTTTTCAGGGCAATCCAGTTACTCTCACTTCTGATTTTTACACCTATCCTTGAATATTTATTTCGTTCAAATTGACCCAATTTCATTTTGGCTACAATGAAATGTGTATGTTTTGGATTGTATATAACCAGTCACTTAAATAGTTCTACTGATACACTTCAGTTGCCAGTTTAAAACAAAAAACTAGACTCGAGTGTTTAATTGTCATTTGCACTTGGAATGGACCAATGACAGTCTTGCTGCAGCTACATCCTTTGGTCATTAAATCTTACGTCTAGTCAAATTCTGCCTTTTAAATACTGCTATCAAATATACTGTATTTAATAACATTTGTCGTTTAAATGTGTTAATCTTTTCTACTTCTAACGCCCAGGATCTTCTGAAAAATGGATTGATCTGAATTGGATACAATATTTTAAGTTGTGCCTCTAGAAAGCCCAAGATCCTGTAATCTTTTAATCATTTGCTTGCTGCCATCAACACACTTGAATATCTACATGATCTCTGTTTCTTTGCAATTGTACAGTTCTCTATGCTGGTGCTCAAGCACTTTAGATGTCCACATTAATATTATTCATGAACCTTTAAAGGTTTCCTTGCCAACAATGTTAAATTGGTCTGTTATTTCCAGATTTGGCCTTGCACCCTTTTTTCATACTGCTTCTGTTTCCTGGTGGAATTGGGAGATTATGGTGAACTATTCTGCAGATTCTACTACCTTTACTCTTAATAGTGCATCCTGTCTAGGCTCTGTTCACTGTTTTCAAGTATAGAAAATGGTCTTTATTTTAGACAGCAAGTGACTGCACTTGTTTGGTGTTGACACTTTGATAAAGACATCCAAACAATTTGACAACCTCAGCCATGCTCTTTGTCTCCATACAAAACCCATTTTTTGGGTTCCCAATCAATTAGCCTTCCTTGTTCCTGCAGACTTATTTTGGATTCCCTTTATTAGTTTCCAGTCTATTTCATCGTCACACTTTAACTTTTCCATTTTTTTAAACTTTATTCTTTCAGTAGCCATTTATTGTCATTTGCCTTTCTCTGCTTTATCTTAGTTTCCAAATTTCCTTGCAAAAATAATTATATTTGGGATTACATATGCACCATAGAACGAAAACTGGAAATGCTTAAATTCATATAAAAGACCTCCTATAATCAGTCATCGCCATTGGGTGACTTTAGCCGTGCATATATGTGACTGAGCTTTTTTTGCTTCATAGGTACATTATCAAAGAAAGATCAGCCATTGTTCACATTACGACAGGTTGGGATAATTTGTGAGCGTCTCCTTAAAGACCATGAAAGCAAGATCCGGGAGGAATATGAACAAGTTCTAAACACAAAACTTGCAGGTAAAATCACTACAAAAGTAATACGTAACCTGGAGAGCTAATGTCGTTTCCACATAAGATGGGTAAGAATGAAGAAAATGTTACAATGAAGAGTGTCAGATGCAGTCACTACTGAAATCAAAATTGTTTAAAAAAACGCTTCAATATTTTTTTCTCTTTCTGTTGAAGTTGTTTTGTCAGCAGGTCATCCACTGAAATGTACAATACAGGAAATATTTTACAGTTCAATGTTAAATTATATCGGAAATGTCTTTAATCTCACTTTCCTGCAAATGATGCTTGCCATTTTCTGCATTTGTTTGGAGATATTTTTTTTAAAGAATCAATACGCAGGTGATTGATGGACAGCGTGGACCTGGTGGGCTGAAGAGCTGTTTTCCATGCTGTATCTCTAAACTATTAACTATTTTAAAAAAAACATCTTTGTGTTTGGACTTTTGAATATATATGGTTAAGATTTTTGTATTGCTTAGTTGCGTGAAACAATGCCGAAACTGGACCCTTCGGCCCACCGAGTTTGTGCCTACCAATATAGTGTTAATGCGCAATCCCCGCGCATTAACACTACCCTACACACGCTAGGGACAATATTACATTTATATCAAGCCGATGAACATACAAACCTGTAAGTCTTTAGAGTGTGGAAGGAAACCGAATATCTCGGAGAAAACCCAAGCGGGTCACTGGGAGAATACACAAACTCTGTACAGACAAGCACAGGATCGAATACGGGTCTCTGGCGCTGTAAGGCAGTAGCTCTGCCACTACACCACCGTGCCACCCCTGTGAACCAGAGCTAGCTGTGAGCAAGAATGTTCCTTTGTGATGCTAGATTTTTCACCAGGGTAAATTTGCTGGACCAAATCTTTATTTTGAGAAATGTTGTTTGATTTCTAATCTGTAATTTTTTGTAAGTTATGCTGAGAGCCATTTTTAATTAAGGGTAAAGTAGCCATTCAGTGCAGAAAGAGGAACTCTGCCCTTGGTGCCTTCATTGAAATATCCCATTCCCATTCACTTTGTAGTTTTGTAGTTTTAATGTAAAATTGAGGGAAGTAAGGAATTCTCCTGCTTTCAGTTATGAGTCTCCTCTAAGCATTCTTCCCCTACATCTTCCTGTTAATGTGCACAATTCATACGATGCAGTTTCTAAGTCAGTAAGCACAATTTAACTTTTGAAGAAATGTGAAATCTTGCTCAAGATCTTGGTTTAGATTTTTTTTTAATTGGTACTTGGCCGATTCACAGCTGAACTACGAATGAAAACAAATCTTAGAACTTCTTGACAATGGGTCAACAGTGTTTAAGCTTCCCTTGCTCATTCTGACCCCACTCAAAATGCACACTTTAAATTTGTATGGGAAAGGACAACTTTTCAGAGCATTTGTTCCATTCGGACTTGAGGTTTAAAAAAAAAATCAATATTGAATATGGTCATTAAAGACTGGTATAAAAATATTTTAAATCATTCAATGTCCTTCCCAGGTTATAGCTGGCATCTACTCCTGTTCATAATCCGAGCTTTTACTAACTTGGAAACGTGGCTGTGAGCATAATTCCTATATGACAGAAGTTGCCTGCAACAGCTAGATAATCTACCCACTCTCCCTCTGACTCCCAGATTCTTGTTCATATGTAAGAGCTGTATGTGAGTTGGGTGTTCATAAATTGAGGAACACCTGTAATGAAACGTATGCAAATATGTTGGAAATCCCATTACAAACCAATCTTTTTTTGTTGATTATAATATGGATTAGTATGCATAGTGAACGTTGTAACGTTCTCAGTTGAATCAACTCCAAACCATTTAAAATAAATCTTATTAGACTGTTGGAATTGGGTTATATTAGGGAATAGTTTAAATATTTGCTTTTTGTTTCAGAACAATATGATGCTTTTGTGAAATTCACACATGACCAGATTATGAGACGATATGGAGAACGACCTGCCAGCTGTAAGTGGACATTTGTAAACTTTGTCATTTTGAATTTATAAACTCGTCAGATAGATGGGAAAGTAAAGAGCAATTAGCCTTTCTTTCACATTCTGAGCTCAGTTGATGGTCACAATGTGACTGACCATTGCGATTAACATTTGCCTTCCAAATTATTTCCCAAATGAAAAGCTGAAATGTAATTTAAGCAGTTTTCAGCAGCGGTATATCAGTTAGCTTTAAATCAGTGATATTTGAAATGTACCTGTATATAGTTTGAACCAAAATAGGTTCTAAATCTGGTGAAATCGTGCACTGGGAGAAAACTATATTTTTACTAGTTTTAAAAAGTCACCAGAAGTGAAGTTTCTGTTTAATAATCACTGCGTTTTTTTTTTGGGGGGGGGGGGGGTGTTTGGGATAATAATCTATTGAATTAACTCTTGTGGTAAGCATGCTATCAAGTGGGATTGTGTGATGAATACATAGTGGTATGAGTAGGCTCTTTGGCCCTTATTAACAATGTGGCTGATTTCACCTCAATACCATCTTCCTGCAGTATCCTTGTCTCTTGATCCATTTTAATAAACAAAATTATCAAAATGTGTTTTGAATGAACCTCCTCGGCCTCTGTGGTATAAAATTTCAAAAAATTGTTACCCTCTGAAGTACCTTGTTTCAGTTGTGACTTTATTGCACTTTCCATAGTTCAGTGATGGAATTTTCATCAGAATGGGATGTGCCTGAGTCAGTTATAGAGAGTCATAGTGATGAAGAGTGGAAACGGGCCCTTTAGCCCAACTCGACTGGCCAACAATGTCCCAGCTATCCTAGTCCCACTTGCCTGCTCTTGGTCCATAATCCTCCAAACCTGTCCTATCCATGTACCTGTCCAACTGTTTCTTAAACAATGGGATAGTCCCAGCCTCAACTACCTCCTCGGGCAGCTTGTTCCATATACCCACTGACCTCTGTGTAAAAGATACCCCGTGCTCACCTTAACAAGGTGAAATGCTCCCAGCAACTGGCACAATGTATATTTTTGTTAGGGATGGGTGTTCTGACTGTAAGGTAAAGTGTTAGTCAGAGAATTTGGTCCTGTATGACTGCAAGTTGCATGTTTCTTGCTATTGTAACTAACAGGGAAAGTACAGAGAATCCCATTGCTATTAGCATAAACTGTATAAATTATAGGGATTTAATGAGCCTGTGCATCAGCCATGTGGCTTCTGAAGTTTTTCTAGTAGTCTAGTATTGAAGTAGATCACTGGTGTATTGATGATAAGCCCATTGAATACTGTGAAAACTAGTTAACATAACTTGATTAAAAGCCAGGCTTGGATGTTCAGGGCTTGCAGCTTGCTGGCATGAGCCTCTTCATTGTTCGAGAAGGAGCTGAATGAGGTATTACACTGCAATCATGGAGAGACATTTAAATTGAATTCCAAAGCAAGGATTGATTTGTTCAATGGCCACCAGAAAATGAAATGGATAGAAGGACAAACGGGCAGAATTCATCTAATAAAATGTTAATGCTTAATCTAAAAGTAGAAAAAAAAGAAAATATCTAGTGTATCAGGCAGCATCTTTGTCAGAGTTGATGCTTTGGGTCATCTGTTTCAGATTGTCACCTATTTATTCCTCCTTTACCTACATTGCAATTTTGTGTTTTTGTACTCTAGAATAAGTAATTGTAATAGTTAGGCCTTGGATATTTTGATATATCTGTTGCCATATTGATATGAAACTAAAGTATGAGTTCTCATTTATTGGAGTAACTTCCTCCAAATTCTTGATTTCTGCTTCTGAGATTTCTTACTGTCAAATTCTGCTAGATTACTAGAATGGCCATTTTCACCCTTGGTAGGCTTGTTTGATCATGTTTGAGCAGGGGATAGAGAATTATTCTTGAAGTCTACCTAGTTACGTTAGCTGAGTAGATAGAACTTTTAAAATACTGCAAAGTCATTTTATGTTTTGGTGTAGGACAATTTTGTTTTTTTGTAGACTGGGCAATCCCTCATAGCCCTCCCCACTTTGCTAGATATCAGTGCCTCTCTGTACTTGAACATCTTAGCTAGGTGTAGTGTGTTCTAGAACAAGAATGTTACTGTAACCTGTAGTTCTGCAGTGCACTGGGATCCATTAATTATGGGATTGCTTGGTTCATTCAATCATCGCATTATCTCTTTTAACACTTTTTATTCTATGTGTTGGTGTCACAGGTCAACATTGATTGTCCATCCTTGATTGCTCGTCAGGATGGTGATGACCTCTGCTTGAACTGGTACAATATGAGTAGGGAACTCTCCCAAACCTGTTGCATTTTGGCCCAGTTCTAATGAATGCTTTTTCCCCAAATTTTGGCTAATGTGACTTGGATCAGAGCTTCTTGGTGATGATGCTCTTGGCATTATTCTACTAGGAGATATTGGTTTGGTGTTTTGGGGATGTTATAGAAGTAGTGCATCTTATAGATGGTTAATGATCTTGGTGAAATTAGATGGTAAAAGATTAATTGGGTAACAGTTAAGCAAGTAGTTTAGTTCTGCATCTAGATAAGGGTAAACAGAAAATGGCCTTTGAAACTGAGAAGTTGGTGTTCATTGAGTTGGAAATGCAGAGGAAATTTAGTGGTTAGAATATGAAGCTTGCTGCCACAAGTATTAGTTGAGATTGCGACAAAAATGAGTGAACTTGTGAAGGATATTTAAAGAGTTAGTTAAAATTTTGCACGAGAGCTGTGAAAGTTGCACTTCGTTCGTTTTGGTTCTTTTTTTCCCAAAAAGGGTGTGTCAGAAAACATTTATTTTCTGGGATGGAGAGACATCATTTAAATTTGAATTCCAAAGCAGGAATTGTTGTTCAATGACCACCAGAAAATGAAATGGATAGAAGGACAAACTTGGGCAGAATTCATCTAATAATAAAATGTTAATGCTTTATCTAAAAGTAGTGTATCAGGCAGCATCTTTGTACAGAGTTGATGCTTTGGGTCATCTCTTTCAGATTGGCTGGAGGCATAAATAGGTGACAATCCTTTACCTCTCTCCTTTCACCAGGTGGCAGCACCATCATTTGATATTCAATCTATACATTGATCTTTCTGCTCCTCGCCCTCAAAAGAACTAAAATGTCCTTCATATCTAACATTTCCCAGTTCTGAAGAAACATTAATTGTTTCTCTTTCCACTAGAATAGTCACTTATGGAGCTGACATGTGAGTGGATGTTTCAGAAGTATTCCTAGAGGTAGTTTTCATGTCTTAACATTCCAAGACTGCATCTTTTGAAACACAGCTGATACACAAAATCTAAACAAGGGCACGCACCAGGTGTCCACAGACTGCTTGTTATTCCTGGCTTTGATCCTTGGCTGGAATATATATGTTAGCCCGGGTAGCACAGTTGCCTGTGGATTTTCATACGTGAAAGTGGCTGCGATGATATGTACTTGATCTACAGTGAGTCTAATTGTGAGGATCTGTGCAGTATGTTTGCCTACAGTTCCCTCTGCTTAAACTGTCGTCTTTGTTCATCCATTGTTTCTGTATGATGGAAGACTAACTGTTTTTGGAGTACTGAAGTGCAGATGGCATCTCATGGACTACCACTGTGTAAATTATTGCAATCAAGAGATAAGCTAAAGGGGAATAAAGAGCCTCCTTTTCCTCAAACTTGACTAGCAATGAATGGATTGGCTTAAACTGGTTCAATTTGGGTTTTATATTGTATTCTATAATATAATGTTTTGTTTTAGTTTAGAGATCCACTGTGGAAACAGACCCTTTGGTTCACCAAATCTGTGTTGACCAATGGTCACCTTAGTTCATACTACACATTAGGGACAATGTACAGAAGCCAATTAACCTACAAACCTACTTTGAAATGTGGTGGGGGGAGGGGAACCAAAGTACGTGGAGGAAACCCACACGGTCATTGAGAAGGCATAAACTCTGCACAAACAGAGTCGGAATCGAAACTGGGTCTCTGGCATTGTAAGGCAGCAAGTCTACAGCTGTGCCACTGTGCCGCCGCAAAGTGAAAGGCGAATGCTGCACATTCAAGGTTTTTTTAAATTCAAAGAATAGATCAGGGATTTGAGAACCATGTAGGGCTCGCAGTATGGAGATATGGGGCACATGACAGCACAGCCTTAAGATTTTGGGTGGCCTTCTGTTCCTGGTTTCTGCATTTTACTTTCCACAATCTTATGCAAGTAGATGCAATTGCCACTACTAATTTATGATAATGAAGTTCTAATATTGCCTTGAGTTTTCTTGTAAAGTAGCATAAAACATTCAATACAGTAATGCGCAAGGTGAATTGCAGTAACTTTTATTTGAACTTGATTGAGTACATTGAATTTTGATGTAGACATTACTAAATGTTGACATTTTTTTTCCGCCGTTCATAACTATTTTCTTTTCTTGCAGATGTGTCCTGAAGCATTTTGTGCTTGAATGGGTGTTGGCTTTCACCTCAAGTCAGCTGCTGTACTTATGAAAACTAGTTTTGGTGCCATGTTTTTCCCACCTTCAACTTGAGGGATTTTAACTCTTCATCGCTGGCCCACCCTACCTCTTGTAAAAATGAAACAAAAACAAAAATCTGACTTTGTGCTGTCAGTACAGAGATTTGTCTACTTTCCACTGCTAACTCTGCTACTGTGAGAATAACCTGCCATTTATTTCCAGTTCAAGAAGCTGAGTACCAAGCAACAGTTGTTAAACCTGCCTTTTTAAGAAGTGGCACTGAAAATGGGAATGTTACCTTCAAACCTTTTTGAAAGGATTAAAGTTCTGTCACAAGTGATTTAGTCTGAATTTTGAATGTCATTAAAGTAGAAATTTGTTTCTCTCTGATCTGAAAAATAGTGCACTACAATATTACTGCAGAAATCTCCCTTGTAGAATAGATTTTATTTTTTTATTCAGTAGTGTCAGCTGCAAACATTTTGTATTGTTATTACCTGACTGCAGGTGGTATATGCGTATCCAATCAAGTAATTGGATTCAGAGTTTGAGTTGGGTAAACTACAGTAGGATTTAAATTCCACAGATGGACTGAAGCAGACTCAGTGTGAGATATTACCTGTTCTTTCGTGGTTAACTGGCTGATCACAGGAATTGTACGCATGGGTATTGCCAAATGGATGATCTGGTTTCAAATTGGGTATGGAGTGGTTTATGTCAAGAGTTTGATGGAACCAACTTTACCATGTGAAAATGAAGAAAACCAATCACTTGTAAACTGATGTAAAGCTGTTTGTCATTGTATTTTGGTTTAAATTGTCTAAATGGCCTTAAATACCCTTGTGCTTTTTCTTTAAGCCTTGTTCTGTGGCGGTGATCTGTTTAAATGAATGTAACCTATTTACCATGTGCACCAGCAGTTTTAAATTGGCTCTGAATTTGTGCCAACAATTTAAGAATGGGGGAGGTTTGTAAAACGTGAGCTGCATTTTTTAAGCTGAAGATTCTTCTAATTCTCACTGGAACACGTATTGGGCTTGAGCTTGGTCGGTATGATTTTCTTGCTGTCTCAAATACAATGTATTTGATCTCAAGATGCATGAGAACCATATGCAAAAATTCAGAAACAGGATAATTTGGTATATGTTCTAATAATTTGGTGTGGTGCAGACTTAATTTGAACGCTTAATCTGAGAGAACTCAAATCCAGCTGTTGATCATCCATATCCAAACGGTGGGGTTGAGGGACTTTCACTACCCCCTTAACAGATACAATAATGAATTGTCGCATTGCAGTGACGATTGCCACCACAATCCTTGGGTGGGGGTGGGGGGGGGAGATACGAGGTTAGTTTAGTTAGAATGAATTCTAATTTTTTCTTAAAAGCATACCTAACCAAAGTGCAACTTTTACCTTGCTCTTTGTACATTGTTTGCCCTGTATAGTACTAACAAGCTTAGTTTAAAAAAAAAACTTGACATACACCAGCCATCTCCTTTATCCTATTTTGATGTAAACATTTAATATTTTGAAACCTGGGGATTTGAAAACCTGTTTGCAAATTGATTTTGCAACATGCAGTAGTCTTTGATTTGCCTGTTTGCCTGTTTTAAAAAAAAATCTATTTGTGGTTTAGCTGATTTCTGTTAATAAACCTAGTGGCCTTATGAAAACAGCCAGGTAAACCTGTTTTTGGCCTCGGTTAAAGTTCCCAGATATTAATTATCAGCGATATTAGTGTTTTTATTAATGAAAACATAGTTACTTTGTGGAATGAGAGTTCATATTGGCAGTTGCATACCTCCTTTGCATGACTAACTACACACATTTTCATGGTGATCATTATAAAAGGAAGCATGCTGTTGAGTTTGGAGCTTGCACTTTTCTGACACCTTGCCATGTAGCTGTATATGTGAAGGGTAATTTAGGATGATTTGTATTATAGTGATGCTTTTCAGTTGTGTTCTTTTTGCTATTTAATGGGAATGGCATTTTCATGATTTGATTTACACTTGTACCATTGAAATTGGATAGTTAAGATTAAAACTTTAGTTATTCAGTATTGTTGTGAATGTTTAGTTATACCTGAACGCTAAAATCAATGTTATAGTTTTCAGTGGTATAACAGGAACAACAAAACTTACTTTGGTTGTTAGCACTAATGATAACGGTTGCAAGTACAGTCTAGGGCTACTTGAATGATTGGGCTAGGGGTGAATATTGATCAGGTTGGTCAGTGTATTAGTAATTGTTTAGATATGTTTGTCCTTCTGTACCTTCCTGTATCCCCTGTCAATATCCTTTTTTCTCAAATGTTCAAGTTCCCCAATGGTATTCAATACATCATGTATGAATAATGCTAATGTCACTTTGAATATTCTGTTATATTTCCAGGCTATAGTTGTGCTCAGTAGTTTTCTTTCCAATTGGACTACAGCCCCATTTAAACAAAATAAAAATCACTGCAACAGTTTTCTAAATAATGCACTGGATTCATTAAATAATGTTACTATTTTATAAACTTACATGGAAAAATTAAAGTCCTGAACTAATTAGGTCAAAAATGAGTTACATCTGTTGGTTTGTGATTGGGCACTCTTATCTTCCAGTCCTTTACACTGTAATTTGAAACTTTATCATAGGGAAAAGCTAAAATGAGGATATTAGATATAAATATTGCTGTAACTGAACAGTGAGCTTTGCTTTCTGAAAGTGGTTTCTGCAAATCCTACTGTGGGAGATTACAAAGAGGAATTTAGTAAGTTGATTTTGGTGGTAGTAACACAAGTGTTTGTGTGCATGTATTTAAAACCTTTCCTGTATGTCCTTATACTTTCTACTTTCTCCCTTCTATTTTTTCCTACAATCCTGCTGTGGTACCATCCCCCAGAGTATTACAGAGGTCACAAAATAATGGCAGTATAAAGTGATGACTGATTCCTGTTGCATTAGAACATCCAGCAAGTTAACTTGCTGGATATAAATGACAGAATAAAGGTCAACATTGAGACTTGTATGTAGCTTTTTAATTTTTGGGAGTTAAAAAAAACTTGTCAGTGCTTAGAACTAGTTTTCTTATAGGTGTTTGTTTGGAATACATATTGGAATCTGAGATCTAGGTTTTAAAGAACAGAAGGAACACAGACTTGTTCTAAACACTTTCAAACACTTTCAAGGAATGTCATGACTTTAGAATGTGTGCTTACCTAACATACAGAACAGACAGTGGCAAGGCTAATGCCTCTCTACATAGCAAATAATAGCCCTGTTGAGGTAAAATTTGCTATTTGTGTTCCATGTAATAGATGTACTGTTTGTGGAGACCATGCCTTTGTCAAGAAAGTTACTTTAATTCACCATTCAATGCCATTTGTTTCATTGAAATTCATTAAACAAATACAATACCAACTGTGAATCTCAATTTTGTATATGTGAAAGGCCAATGTAAAATCTGTTTTTAACAAAAGTTAAATTTTATTCCTGACCGTGGCTAGCTTTTAAATTAACCCTCAAATGGAAATTGGAAAAATGTAGTGAAGAGCAGTGGGCTTGGTGAAATTGTCCAAATGTTTTTAAAATATCTTGGAATTAATAATACCAGAATGTGCATCACTGTGGTTTGATGACAAAAGACTACAGCTGAGGGAATCCTGAGCAAAAAGAGTTCTGGGGGAACCTGGCGGGTGAGGCAGCATCTGCAAAAGGAATTGGGCAAACAACGTTTTGGATCAGGAACCTTCATTATATATAAATGCTTGATTGTATGATGACCTATCAATGTGGTTATAATTTTAGTGTTCCTCTTTAGTCCAAGGATGATGGTCTTGCAATATTCTTGCAATAATATTGTCTTGGGATAGTTCGCAGATTAGTGCAAGTAGTGCATCCAATTTGAAGTAAGTTGCATTTTTGCTGGGGATATCTCCATATTACAAGAAAATGGATTGCAATTTAGATGGCTTGTCCTCTATTTTTGTAAATTTCCTCTGTGGACTCTAGTAACAGGACCACTTGAAATATTCCAAACCTGCAGAATCTTGAAATGTTATGATGCTTTTTGCATTTGAGCCATCTCCCAGTGCTAATATCCTTGCTTTTAGTGGCTTGAATATGGATGCTTTTTTAGTTCAAATTTTAACACTGACATGAAGTGAAGCATTTTGGCAGAAAGAACCAATTTTGATTTGGCAGCGAATTCTGTGAAGGAACAAGAACTTGGGGTGCATGTAGTGGAAGACTCCAATTGAAGTTGCACACCATCTATGTTAATCTTCCTGTATTACACTTGTGTCTTAAACATTTGAGGCAATGACATGTTTGTTCTTTAGTAAGCATTATTAAATTTGGAGATGATAGGTGTGGTACAGAGGATGAACGATTGTGTGTCTATGCCAGAAAAGTCTGAAGAGCTGTGTATTATGCTTTAAAATTAAATGTTTTGATGGAGTGGAAGCAATGTTTCCACTTATGGGGAGAACACAACCAGTATCTCTGGAGAACATGTAGGCTCCTGACCTATTCATGCTCTACAGAGATGCTGCCTGGCCTGAGTTATTCCAGCACCTGTGTCCTACTGTATATTAGCATCTTCTGTTTCTACATAGAAACCACTTATTGATATCACCATGAACCCCAAGGAAACTTCAGTGGGAATCCACTCTCATTGCGACTGAGTGGAAGCAGATGGCTTGGATGCATTTAAGAGGTTGGAGACGAGAATAGGTTGCACTAATTTGAAGATGATGGACAGGGATGTCACGAGAGATAATTCTCCACTTCAACATCTTGCTCAGACGAAAGCTGACATTCCAATGTATTGAATTGAATACATTTTATTAGCCAAGTATGTATGTATATAAGGAATTTACCTTGGTGCAGTGCAAGTAACAACATGATATACAGTAGACAATTAGAAATAAAACATAATTTAAACACGTGAAGAATGAAATAAAATACCAGAGCAAAAGGAGGCTACAGACTTTTGGCTGTTCAGTAGAGCTACTACTCGTGGGGGGGGGCTTTTGATGTCTGGCTTTGACAGTCCTGAGTCACCTTCCAGAGGGAAGTGCTTCAAAGAGTTTGTGGCCAGGGTGAAGGGTCAGAGATCTTACCTGCTCACTTACTGGCCCTTGCAGTGCACAGCACAGTTCATCAATTAGGGGGGAAGGTTGCAGCCAACTTTAACAGTTTGGTCAAAGGTGTCAGCTTGCCAACGATCTTAAACAAGCAGCAGCTGAAAGTAATATTTCAAAATGATTAGGATAAAGAAAGGGAATTGTCTCATATCCTAGACACTATTCATAAAGTTTAAACAAGGTTATAAAACATACTGACAACAAATGATTGTGACTGCAGTTTGAGACCATCCTTCATTCGCTGCAAAGTATTTTTGAATATCCTGTGATGCTGAAAGACATACGCAAATCATCTTCACTTCAAAATGGGCACAGATTAGCCAGGTTGCTTCATTCCAAAATCTGCCTAAATTAAATCCAGATTATTTGCTGTCTGATGATACTAGTTCGGGTGTGAGCGGGATGGAGGAGGGAAATTAACATTGCTGCTACTATTTTGCCCTTTCGCCAGCTCTGTCATGCGTTTAATTGAATTACAGATGTGTGGATCGTTGAAACATTCTCCAATTACAACATTTAACGTAGGATTTTCCATATCCATTAATAGTTTGTATTTATGAGCACTTTATCTTCTTGCATTCGTGCATTAAATAATTTATCAACCAAGTAATTTAAGTAAATGTATAGTTTAACAATGAGAAGGCATATTAAGCCGAGGAAATTATCAAATTGAAACTATAGGAAAATCTTTAAACTATTGTTGCAGGATAGTAATATATTTATACAATGTAATTCCACCAAATTTGAATCGAGCAATTCTAGAAGAAAACAAATCCATGGTGAGGACTGCGCTACTAATCTGAAAAAGTCGGGGCCACCAGATAAACAATTGTTTTTCCTTGTTAAAGAAGGAACTGCAGATGCTGGAGAATCGAGGGTTACACAAAAAGCTGGAGAAGCTCAGCGGGTGCAGCAGCATCTAAGGAGCAAAGGAGATAGGCGATTGTTTTTCTTTGGTGTGTGTATATAAATTACTGCATTTAAAATGCGTTGCCACTTTTCAGCACATGGTGGCAGTGGTGAGCTTGGCCAAACATGATGCTTCAACCACAAAGGAATAAAATGGCTTTTTTTCAGTTAATTTTATAATTGTGATCCTTGTGTACTTTGCAACTTATTCTCCAGATAAAAGTAGTAATACTAATATTGTAGAGCAAACTTAATTTGGTACTTGTTTGGAGAGGAGCCATCAAGAACACCACAGATGCAGTCGCGAAAACCTCGATGGCTCTGGATCAGGAGAGAATGTCAATGGGGGGGGGGGGGGGGGGAGGAAAGAGAGCGAATGCCACCTGAACACAAGTGGTCTGAACAACCACGGCTGGGTCGCCTGGGTGAGGGTGTCTGATGTTCAATGACCCGAAACACCCAATGACCCCAGGTTACATCACTGATGATGTGTTCAGGAGCATTAATAGATGTATTTTTTATCAATAGAGCTTAAACTTAAGTTCATAGAATCATAGAAAATAGGTGAATGAATAGGCCATTCGGCCCTTCGAGCCTGCACCGCCATTCAATATGATCATGGCTGATCATCCAACTCAGTATCCTGTACCTGCCTTCTCTCCATACCCCCTGATCCCTTTAGCCACAAGAGCCACATCTAAGTCCCTCTTAAATATAGCCAATGAACTGGCCTCAACTACCTTCTGTGGCAGAGAATTCCACAGACTCACCACTCTCTGTGTGAAAAAAGATCTTCTCATCTCGGTCCTAAAAGACTTCCCCCTTATCCTTAAACTGTGACCCGTTGTTCTGGAGTTCCCCAACATCGGGAAAATCTTCCTGCATCTAGCCTGCCCAACCCCTTAACAATTTTGTAAGCCTCTATAAGATCCCCCCTCAATCTCCTAAATTCCAGCGAGTTCAAGCCGAGTCTATCCAGTCTTTCTTCATTTGGAACTTGTTTGGTTACTGTGGCATTTCTACAAAAGTACGGGCCTCGGTTATGTACTAAATTATTTGCTTCTACCTGTGGAAAGTTAAGCCCAAATATTGTACTTCATTTCAGTTCATGCTCACTGTAACTTAATCAGAAGGTGCTGTGTCTTAAGGCCTGTCCATGGAAGCCTTGGCTATTTGGGTGGTGCTATAATTGGGACCTTCACTACATGAAATGTTAAATTGGACATCAATGATCTTGTGGAACTATAAAGGAACACAGTTGCTGTTTAAGTTAATATGTAGAATATAATCTGAAGAAGGGTCTCAACCCGAAACGTCACCCATTCCTTCTCTCCAGAGATGCTGCCTGTCCTGCTGAGTTACTCCAGCATTTTGTGTCTCCCTTCGATTTAAAGCAGCAATTCTTTCCTACACCAGTTAATATTTAGATGTATTACACATCCCATTCTTTGTATTACGGCACATGCCTAGGTATAAATGTCATTGACCTGAATCTAACCTCTCCATGAATGCTGGTTAATGGAGTTCCTGTTTTCGTATTGGATTTTCAGCACCTGTGTCTTCCCCCAAATACCAAATAATCTTACTTATTTTTGTGGGAACAAAATCATGTTATATTGGTATCTTGCTTTAATCATTCATTCTCTCAATCATCCCAGCAGCACCAGTCTTTTTACAATGCATCTCTGTGTCATACAATGTGGAAACGGGCCCTTCAGCCCAAATTTCCTATACAGACCAACGAGCCCCATCCACACTAGTCCCACCTGCCCATGTTAACCGCTTTGATTACTGGGGCACCATTTTCTCTCTCTGGTTACCGTTTTAATCTTGAACTGTTTTTAAAATCTCTATCATTAATATCTGCCAGCTATCTCCTGATTCTTTTTGCCCTCTGATTTCCTTTTTTAGCATTCTCTTCAGCTCCTTAAACTTCTCCAGGGATACATTTGATCCCAGCTGCCTATACCTGCCCCATGCGCCACCACCTTATTCTTGAGTAGAGCCTCATTTTCCCTTGTCATTTAAGCTTTCTTGTGTCCACCTGCTGTGCGCTTCACTCTAACGGAAAATATGCATGTTCAGGGCTTTTGCCAACACACTTTTAAAAGCATCCCACTTCCCAACGTTTTCCTGCAAACCACGTGCTTCAATTAATTTGAACAAGTTCCTGTAATAACTTCAGAAGTTGGCATTTCCATTGTGCTGAAGGTCCAACTTGGTTTAAAGTTAAGTGCACTGCTCATCTGTGTAAGAACGAACTGCAGATGCTGGTTTAAGTCAGCGGGGCAGGCAGCATCTTTGGAGAGGAATGGGCGACATTTAGGGTCGAAACCCTTCTTCAGACTGATGTCAGGGGAGTGGGCGGGACAAAGATAGAATGTAGTCTGAAACCGTAAGACTGGTGGGAGAACTGGGAAAGGGGAGGGGATAGGGAGGGAAATCAAGGCTTATTCGAAGTTAGAGAAGTAAATGTAAAATAGAAGGTGCAGTTCCTCCAATTTGCACTGGGTCTCACTCCGACAATGGAGGAGGCCCAGGCCAGATTGGGAATGGGAGGGGGAGTTGAAGTGCTAAGCCACCAGGAGATCAGGTAAATTAAGACTGACTGACTGAGCCGAGGTGTTCAGCGAAATGATCGCCAAGCCTATGCATTGTCTTGCCGATGTTGAAAAGTTGACGCCTGAAACAGCAGATACAGTAGATGAGGTTGGAGGAGGTGCAAGTGAACCTGTGCCTCGCCTGGAAAGACTGTTTGGGTCATGGAGTGGAGGGGGGAGGTAAAGGGACAGGTGTTGCATCTATTGAAGGGGAACGTATCTGGGTAGGGGGTGGTTTGGGTGGGAAGGGATGAGTTGACCAGAGAGTTTCGTAGGGAAGGGTCTCTGTGGAAAGCAGAAAGGGGTAGAGATGGGACGATGTGGATTACGTTGGAGGTGGTGAAAATGTTGGAGGATTATGCTGTATGCGATGGCTGATGGGCTGGAAGGTGGGGACAAGGGGGACACCGTCCTTGTTACTAATGGGGGAGGGGGAGCAAGAGCGAAGCTGTGGGAAATCGAGGAGAGCCTTGGCTATCATGCAAGAGGGGAAACCCCGTTTCCTAAAGAATGAGGACATGTACGATACCCTGGTATGGAAAACCACATCCTGGGTGCAGATGTGGCGTAGACGGAAGAATTGGGAGTAGGGGATAGTCTTTACAGGAAACAGGGTGGGAAGAACTATAGTCCAAATAGCTATGGGAGTCGGTAGGTTTGTAGTAGATGTCGGTAATAGTCCGTTTCCTGTGATGGAGACAGTGAGACCTAGAAACGGTAGGGAGGTGGTCCAAGTGAATTTGAATGCAGGATGGAAATTGGTGTTGTTGTTGAAGTCAGTGAGTTCTGCATGGGTGCTGGAGGTAGCACTGATGCACTCGTCAATGTAGCGGAGGTAGAGTTCAGGGATAGGGCCATTGTATGCCTGGAACAGTGATGTTTTGTGCGAATGCCCGTAGCTACGTCTTGCATTTGGAGGAGCCGAAGGAGAAGTTGTTGAAGGACTAGCTCTGCTAGGTGGAGGTGGGTATTGGTAGACAGAAATGATTTTAATCTATCTGACATGTTTAACACATCACATGACCTACTTCTGCTTAGATTTATATCTATGCTGGTTTCGATCCCTGCTGTTCTCAAGGTAGAAGGAAGATTTGCTATGACTAACCTTCTCGTGTAGTTGGTAATTTCAATAATCTTCAAACTGCTCCAGCATAAAATCCTAGGTGCACGGAAATACAGCGACAAATGGCTTCAAATTCAGCTCCGCCTCTATACTATGTTAGGAATATGTGGTTAATGGAGTTAAAAGTGAGCCGGTTGTCATGGTAGCGGTAACTGCTTCGGAAGACAGCAGTGTAGGGAAGAACTGTAGATGCTGGTTTAAACCGAAAACAGGCACAATAAGCGAGTTTGGTATTTTAAAAAACGAAAGAAATCATGGGATTTGTCAAAGGTCATTTTGCGATAAAGAAAAAGCGAACAAAGCGCTGGCTGTATAACTGTATAAATTCTTATCTTTACTCATAATTTATGTGTAAAAATATATTTAATCTGAGGAATGAGGTTGCTAGGTAACAGGAGAGCGGGATGTAACAGTGAGAGGGGACAGATGCGAGTGCTGCGTGTGCATAGACCTACGTTTCATCGTAGTTAGGATCGAAACACGGTCTCCGGCGCTGCAAGCTCTGTTGAATTGCTAATGGACCGTCCCCGGCAGGACAGGCAGAGTTCAGCTGGAGTTGTCGCTTCTTCTCAATGCTGGCAGTAAGCCTGGAGCCTTCACTGCTCCGGGCCGATGTCCTGTCAGTCCAGAGCTGTCACTTAACCCGGCGGGACAGGCAGAGTTGAGCTGGAGTTAGCACTTCTTCTCCGCATTGGCCGTTAGCCAGTGTCCCGTCAGTCCAGTCATCTCAGACATCCCCGGCTGCCCTCGGACAGCGATGGGACAGTCGGGAGGGGACGGTCTAGTAGCAATTCGACAGTGTTTGCAGTGCCGTAGACCGGGTTCAATCCTGACTACTGATTAAATGCATGTCTATATATACACGCAGCAGCTGAGCTGCCGAGAATGTTTATCACGAATGACCTATGACATGGGCATGCACAGTCGGAATACTGAACTCGCTTATTGGCTGGAGTAATTGAGTGGGTCACGCAGCATCTCTGGAGAAATGGAATAGGTGATGTTTTGGGACTGCTTCTACATTGAAGTTTAGACAGATATAATGTGATATAGTTAAATAGACATGCTTCATATCGGTTCCAGTCTTCATCCCCTGGATCTAAAATGGATGAGAATAGTGCAAGTGCCAACGTCTGAAGCCCTATGCATTCCCACGCCCCAAGTGTGCATATGCAGCACGGCTGTTTCAAAAGAGGTGCAGATTCGCGCGTTTATAAGCAAGTTCGGTATTCTGAAAAATGCAAGGAATCATGGGATTTGTCGAAGGTCATTCACCATATATAGAAAAAGAGAATGAAGCGCTGGCTGAAGAAACTATGTATAAATTCTTATCTTTATTCATAATTTGTGTAAAAACATATTTAATCTGAGGAACAGAGGTGCAGCGTGGTCACATTATTGGGAAATTAATGTATTCCAGACTGGAACACAACGATGATAGTTTCGTAGTCGAATTTCACTATTCTGCTCATTTCAAGCAATGGAATTCTTCAGTCTCATCTATGAATACGAATCAGCAATGAAATTCTCGATTCCAGAGAGACTCCCATAAATGGTCAATTCCTCATCAGGTAGCATGAGAGCGAGGTGTAAGCGAGAGGGAGGTGGCAGATGCGAGTGGGAGACGGGAGAGTGCGCACACAGACCCCTGCCTCCTCTGCAGCCAGGATTGAACCTGGGTCCACGGCGCAGTAAGTGCTGCCGGACCGCCCCGTACCCCCTTCCACCCCACTCCCCCCGAGTGTCCCATCCCTGCCTGGGGGGGGGGGCAACCCTGGACAGACGACACCAGCAGTCCCTGGCCCACAGCCAGTGCGGAGAAGAAGCGCCAACTCCAGCCTAACCCCGCTCCAGCTCCCGAGGAGCCATCAACAGGGATACACACAAAGTGCTGCAGCAACTCAGCTGCCTCTTCCCCGCGCCGGCAGGAAGCCCGGCCCGACACCGGCCGCCCCCAGACAGGGACGGGACAGCGCCCGCAGTGCAGGAGACCCAGGCCCAACCTGTAACACGGACAAGCACAATTTTGCTATCTCACTAAAGCATAAAGCAATACAAATGACAAAATAATCTTAGCTTTTAACAAAGGAACAATCAATACAACTAATTCATAATTTGAAAGCAGTAATTTCTTACCTATAAGAATCAAACCTGGAAAGAACCGAAGAAATGAAAGTGTATATGTACACAACGGCTTTCAAGCAATGTTGATGCATAACGACCTTTGACCTGGGCACGCGCAGTCGGAATACCGAACTTGCTTACTGCAGGGTGAGACGGAGCATGCGCGACAGCCAAGCGCAAGGGGCGGGCGGTGTCCGAGATAGGCAACGTATCTCCTTCGCTCCATAGATGCTGCTGCACCTGCTGAATTTCTCCCTCATTTTGTGTAAACCCTCGATTTTCCAGCATCTGCAGTTCCTTCTTCCGTCGGCTGCAGGGTGTCGCGAGCATGCGCGTCAGTCTGGGTGGGGGGGTGGGGCGTAGGGCGAGCATGCGCGTCAGCCTGGGGGGGGTGGGGCGTAGGGCGAGCATGCGCGTCAGCTTCGGGCGGGAGGGAGGGAGGGAGCGCGTGCGCGGGGCGGGAGCGCGAGCCGCGTCGGTTGGGCGCGCGAGGCGGCGGGAGATGGGCGTTTGAAGCGAGCGGCGGTTGGAGGCGTCGGACGGAGCAGCGGTCGCCGGTGGGGAGGAGGATGGAGATGCAGAAGGAGAAATGGGGAAGGAGCTGGAGGATCCGGCGGAGGAAGAGGAACCGGGAGAAAGGCTGCAAAGCCCGCGGACGCAAGAAGCAGCTGGGGAGGCGTCTGGCCAGCCGGCGGGAGAAGGGGAAACGCGGCCGGGAAGGGAGGCAGGAGAGCAAGGCCGAGAAGCAGAGGGCCGCTGACGGGGCGGCGGGGGCAGGAGAAGAGGAGGAGGAGGAAGAGGGGGAACAGGAAAGGGTGGGGTTGAACGAGCTGGAAGAGGAGCAGCGGGAAGAACCCGAGCCGAAGGGCCTGGAGGGTCCGCGGGGGCAGAAGCAGCGAGCGCTGGATGTCGGCGACCTGCCGGGGCCTGAGGGCGAAGGGCCCAGGGAGCCGTGCTCGTCGGCCTTGGATGAGGAGGAGGAGGAGGCCGTGGAAGAGGAGGAGGAGGAGCGGAGTGTCGAGCCCGAAGAGGAGGAAGAGGTGCCGGGGGGAGGCCGGTCGACGGCGGAGGCCGAGCTGCAGCGAGAGCTGGGCCGGGCGCTGGGGGCCGAGGCGGAGGACCCGGGCGCGGCTCTGCTCGGCGACACCAACCTCGAGGTGTTGAGCGGCGGCGAAGTGGAGACGGAGCCCGGCAGCCCGGCTGACGGAGAGGGCGAGCGGAGAGGTGGGCTGGAGGAACAGCGAGGGGCCGAAGAGCCGCAGGAAGCGAGGCACGGAGAAGGGGCGCTGGAGGCGCGAGGAGCGCAGGAGCAGGGAGAGGTGGCGGGACACTCGGAGCGCCGGGAGGGCGCCGGAGACGCGCTGATGGGAGAGGAACAACCGGAGGGTCCGGGGGAAGCCGAGCAAAGTGCAGCCGCACCATTCAACTGCAGCACCCTCTCAAATTAGGACTGACGAATTGTTCCGCAACAGAAGTCGTTCTAAACATAAAATAGAAGCAAATATACCAACTCTTAAATGCGTAATTTGTTCTTGAATAACAGATTTTTAATCATAATTAATATGTTCTTAAACGAGTGTTCTGCTTGTTCGAGTTCATTTCACTTTTGCAATCAATCTGATTTCCTGCTGTTTGTAGTATTTGCTGCGAATTGGTTGATATATTAATAAAATTAATTTCAATGTTTTTGGATGGCTGGCATTAGATTGTAGAGCAACCTTGGTAAGGGAATTAACAGCTAGCAACAAACGTTGTAGGAGTAGATTAGGCAATTCGCCCCATCGAGTCTACTCCGTTATTCAATCATGGAGATATCTGCCATCTAATCCCATTTTCCTGCCTTCTCCCCATAACCGCTGACACCTGATCTAATCTAGAACTTGTCTATCTTTGCTTTAAAAATATCCACTGACTTGGCCTCCACTGCGTTCTGTGGCAACGAGTTCCACAGATTAACTACTCTGACTAAAAAAGTTACTCTTCACCTTTTTATAAGAGTGCCCTTTAATTTTGAGGCTATGACCTCTGGTCCTAGATACTCCCACCTGTGGAAGCATCCTTTCCACATTCACTACGCCTTTCAATATTCTGTAAATTTCAATTAGGTTCCCCCACAACCTTCTAAACTCCAACAAGCAGAGGCTCAGTGCTGTCAAACGCGCATTATATGCTAACCCCCTCATTCCTGGAATCATTGTTGTAAACCTCATCTGAACCCTCTCCAGTGCCAGCACATCCTCAGATATGGGGCCCAAATTAATGCAGCCTACGATTTAATCTACGGCTAATAGTCAGTGTGGGAAATATTACATATAATCAACTTTAATAAACTAACTCAGGATGTTTCCAAAGTAGATAATCTAACCTCTTATTAAGATACCAATGGGTGCAGTAAGATCAAGAATACACAGTGCTTTCCAGAGTTGTGTAGGAAAGAACTGCAGATGCTGGTTTAAATCAAAGGTAGACACAAGATGCTGGAGTAACTCAGCGGGACAGGCAGCATTCTGGAGAGAAGGAATGGGTGACGTTTCGGGTCGAGACTGAAGAAGGGCGTCAGCATTTTGTGTCTGCTTTCAAGAGTTGTTCCTTTTTCTTGCCTTTTTCTAATTCCATAGAAGCACATATTTTTCATATTTTGGAGTACTGATGACACATAGTTGACAAATTCATAATAACATACTAGGTATTTTATAAACCAGTGAACCTGGGTGACAATAGAGAAACCGATGCCGGAAAAAAAAAACAAATGCCGGAGAAACTCAGCTGTGTTTATGGAACCAAAAGGATGATTCATGTTGCAGGTCAAGGTCTTGCAGTTTGATTTTTGACAACCAGGAGCACTGGGTATAGAGAGTAAGTAGACAATGATAGGTGAAGTTGCAATAGCCAGAAGCACAAATTGGCAGCAGGTTTAAAACATAAGTAGGCCAATGGATCCTTCAAGGCTGCTCCATTCAACAATATCAGATTACTGGCTATGCAGAAATGGCAGTGTGAGAGGATAAGAGCACATACAGCACAGGAACTGGCTCTCTGCTGCACAAAATCTGCTGAACATGATGGCAAATTAAACTGATCCCTTCTGGTACATTATCCATATCATTGCATATTCATGTGTTTAACAAAAATCCTCTTAAATGCCACTATCATAACTGCTTCCACTACCACACCTGGCAGCAGTTTCCAGGTATCTACACTTAAAAAAAAAATGTGTGCATTACTGCTAGAGTTTTGAATATGGGAATCGGAGGAAATAAGGTTATAGCGGGGAAGTTGCACTGAGGTGAAAGATCATTGGCTTCTAATTAGCTTCACCCGTATCACCATTTATGAAAGCATTTTTGTTTTCATGTTACTTATTATTCTCTATTAAAGTCATCTTGATGTTTAGACACAGAAACATAACACCACAGTTATTTAACCAACAACTATAGGCCTAATTTAAACGTTACTTCTGGACAAATTATTTGGCTTCGCCCATCTCTCCACTCCTCTTAGGAATATATCTAATCTGCTCTTTGAAGGCTTTGCATTGCTCATTCTAACCATAATTTCAAGCTGTCATTTTATCTTTGCAGAACAAGCCATGACTTGTGAACCACATTTACATCCCATGCCTATAAATAGAACACAGAATAATATAGTACAGCAACAGGGTCATAGGCCCACAGTGTCTGTGCTGAATAAGATGCTGAGTTAAACAAATCTGCCTGCACTTGATCCACATTTCTCCATCCCCTCTATGTCCATGTGCTTATCCAGTGCTCCATGCACTCACTAAACTCTTAAAAAAACTTGCCCTGCATATATCCTCTAAACTGCCCCTCTCACCTTAACAGCTACACACCCTAGTTTCTGACAGCACCGCCCTGGGAAAATGATTCTGTCTACCCTCTCTGTCTTATAATTTTATATATCTCCATCAGATCTCCCCTCAACCTCTGGCAGAGAAAACAATTGAAGTTTGCCCAATCTTTCCTATAGCTAATTCCCTCTAACCAAGGCAGCAGGCCCCATAGCAGAAGCGTCCACGTCGCGGGGCTGGAAACTGGAAAGTATCCCGAGCTAATTCTGCTACCACCATCATCTATTGCATCAAGTGATGGCTCCTATTGATTGTCGCCGGATGTTTGCGTCCTTTTCAGGACAGACAATGATAGCGATGTCAAAATTTGAAACATGGAAGATGGACATGAAAGAAGACCAAGGCAGCATTGTGGGGCAAACTTATGCACTTTTCTAGACTCCATATCCTTGCTGTAATGGGGTGAGCAGAACTGCAAACAGCTTTTAGCTGATAGAGCATCACAGATGTCTAAAACTCCTCTGAGTTCCAATATTTTCTGAATTCTACTTCGTAAAAGCAATAACACAATTCTTTTCCATAATCACATAACCATGAGAAGCATTTATTTGTTGTTGGTTTATTTCACCAAAATTTAAAATATTTTTGTGATTATTACTTGATGTATATCAATGATTGCAAGCAAATTCTGTCTGAAAAAAATTAAAACTTTCCAATAACCTTTCTTGGAAGTGTATGATTATGGACAAAATTGAAGCATTATGAAATTGAACAGTACACGGCTGACTATTGTCTAATTTAGGTTCACAAATGATTATAAACAAGTGCAAAGGTGCTCCAGCAGCTTGGAATCCTAGAAAGGAAAAACAAACAAGAACATAAAAGAACAACTTGCATTGAAATAATGGCATAAAACTTGCATTTAAATAATTGTGATTATAACAAGAATTATAACAATACCTTTTTGGGTTTCTCTTTGACAAGGTTAACCACGCCTTTCATACTCGTTTCACTGTCCTCCAGCTAGCTATTTTCCAAACAGTGATACTTTCCCTTCCTACTCCTGTGCAGTTACCTTCGATGTCCAAAGATCTTTCCTTAGCTCTCTCTTAGTTCCAATTCTGCCCTTTAGCAAATCATCTGAAAAAATTGTCATCTTTTAAATAAGCATCCGAGACTTCCTCATTAACATGCCTATTGGTTCTTCGATTGTCAAAGTGCTTGTCTGGCACTCTGGACTATATATGCTGAAATTTCCTCCAATTAGATCATGGGAAGCAGAGTCATTATCACAAATTCTGTTTCCTCTCCATTCCCTGGCCATTAATTCCACAGCTTAAGCTCGCAATTGTTTGCAAATGAATCAAAGTATTTGCCATGATATTGTCATATTTAACCCAGAGGTGAGTTTTGAACCACAAACCTTTGGATTCACTGACTTGACATTCCCATCTCTATCAATGTCCTGTTTTGTCTTTGTTTAACTTATCTGAAGCCGTGACCCTCATCCCTGCCTTGATAACTTTAAAATTACCAATTTCAATGCATTCTTGGCCAATCTCTCTAAAACCCACCATTTATTTGGGGCATTTGGAACACAGCTGTCCTTGTTATAACTATGTATTTGGCCCATTCACCCATCAACTAGTGCTAGCATTTGTAAAGCTTTAACTTTTAAAGTTGTTATGCTTGTTTTCACATTTTCCTCAGACCTTTCCCTCTTTTCATATTACCTAGTGAGGTAAATATATTTTTGCTGAACGCCTTTTCCTCCAAGTAGCACAGTGGACAATGTTTTGTCTTTGAGTCAATAGTGACTAACTGAGAAATTCTATTTCCCTTCTAATTTCCCTGAAACATATTCTCCCCATGAATTCTCCACTCCCAGATTCTACCACACAACTACACATCTGGGACAATGCACAGTGGTCAATTAACCCACCAACCTACAGTTACGTGGGAGGAAACTAGATCTCGGGAGAACCTCTCTGAGATATCAGCTCTTCAGTCTCGTCTCTTGTTGGTTCCTGAATTGTTCTATCAATAGTGTTTATGTCCTCAATAGCTGAGACCAGAACCCCAACATCCCCTTCTCAAAACTACCTCTCTCCTCCTGTAAGGATTGGTTCTTTGACTAAACTTTTGTTCATCCGCTCTAAAATGGCGCAGTGTCGAATTTTGTTTGATAACTATGCTGTGAACTGTGGTAAAGAATGTTTAGTTGGGTTGGAGGAACCATATAAACACATGTTGTTATTGTCATTTATATGGAGTTTTTCATAACTCTGGACTTCCAAAGTGCTTATAACTAATTTAGTACTTTCAAAATGCAGTTACTGTTGTAATATAAGAAATAATTACTATTTTCAATATAAAACATTTTCTTAAAAAACAATTTAAATTGCATTAAAAACAATTGATGTGATACTTTTTTTAAATTCTAGAAATCCATCATATGTTGCCTTGTGAGCAAGATGGCTCTTTTACCTTTCAATGCAAAATACTTTTCCAATCACTGTTTTGCATGCAGCCATCCATGCCCTTTAACAATTTACTATTCACCCAGCCTATCTGCCAATTGCCCTGAAAATGGCCTGGTGAATGTAATTGAAATGGTGACAGCATCACAAAGTGTAGACGTGACCAAAACGGCTGCTGAGGGAAGAGTTGTAGATGTTGTGTACATGGATTTCAGTAAGGCGTTCGACAAGGTTCCGCATGGCAGGCTGCTCTGGAAGGTTAGATCGCATGGGATCCAAAGAGAGATAGCTGAATGGATGGCAAATTGGCTCCATGGAAGGAAGCAGAGGGTGATGGTGGAAGGTTGCTTCTCGGACAGGAGGCCTGTGACTAGTGGTGTGCCTCAGCGTTCGGTGCTGGGCCCATTACTGATTGTTAGCTACATCAATGATTTGGATGTGAACGTACAGGGCAAGATTAGCAAGTTTGCTGATGATACAAAAGTTAGTGGTTTTGCAGATAGTGACGATGGTTGTGAAAGATTGCAGCAGGATCTGGATCGATTGGCCAGGAGGGCAGAGGAATGGTTGATGGAATTTAATACAGAAAAGTGTGAGGTGTTGCATTTTGGGACGTCGAACAAGGGCAGGACCTGCACAGTAAATAGTCGGCCTCTGGGGAGTGTTGTAGAGCAGATTTAGGAGTACAGGTGCATGGTTCCTTGAAGGTTGAGTCGCAGGTAAATAAGGTGGTCAAAAAGGTTTTTGGCTCTTTGGCCTTCATCAGTCGAGTATTTAGTATAGAAGTTGGGAGGCCATGTTGCAGTATACAAGATGTTGGTGAGACCGCATCTAGAATATTATGTTCAGTTCTGGGCACCATGTTATTGGAAAGATATTGTTAAGCTTGAAAGGGTTCAGAAAAGATTTACAAGGATGTTGCCAGGACTAGAGGGTGTGAGCAATAGGGAGAGGTTGAGTAGGAAAAAACTGTAGATGCTGGTTTAAATCAAAGGTAGACACAAAATGCTGGAGCGAATCAGCGGGACAGGCAGCATCTCTGGAGAGAAGGAACGGGGTGACGTTTTGGGTCTGTAGAAGGGTTTCGACCCAAAATGCACCCATTCCTTCTCTCCAGAGATGTTGGCTGTCCCGCTGAGTTGCTCCAGCATTTTGTGTCTCCCTTCCAGAGGTTGAGTAGGCTGGGTCTCTATTCTATGGAGCGCAGGAGGATGAGGGGTAATCTTATAGAGATGTACAAAATCATGAGAGGAATAGATTGGGTAGATGCACAGAGTCTCTTGCCCAGAGCAGGGGAATCGAGGACCATAGGACATAGGTTCAAGGTGAGGAGGAAAATATTTAATAGGAATCCGAGGGGTAACTTTTCCACACAAAGGGTGGTGAGTGTATGGAACAAGCTGCCAGAGGAGGTAGTTGAGGCTGGGGCTATCCAATCCAAACAGGTACATGCATAGGACAGGTTTGGAGGGACATGGACCAAGCACAGGCAAGTGGGACTTGTGTAGCTGGGACATTGTTGGCTGGTGTGGGCAAGTTGGGCGGAAGGACGTGTTAACACACTGTATCACTCTCTGTAGCTGTAAAACTCTATATAAGATGAAGCGGTTCTACGGCTATGTGTGTTCAAATTTGCGGTTTTTAACATTTTCCGAAAGCTTCTTCCTCCTAGCAGCACAATGGATAATGCATGGAGACAAGGGATAATTGACAGCTTGTTCAACCTCTACGGGTTCTTCTGGCATCCACTGCACCAATCAGCTTGATCCCGGTAGTCCAGAAAATTGATCAAAACTTTTATGGGCAAAAGCGAGCTTTGGGAAGATTACAGCGAATCTGCAAAACGTACGGATCAGTTCGTGGATGTGGACTCCGGATTCGCAACATTATCTCGTTCAAAAACATCTGGAAAGGGATCCTCGACGGACTTTGTACGGAGAACATCTGACCCAGGTAAACGAAATCTTCATCCCCCGATGTTACATATGGTTAGGTATTGAGCGAGTATGTTTTCCAGTCGCGGCAATCTTACGTTCATTTGCAACAATCGCTTCGAAGCTATAGGTCGGAATCAGCAGTTGTGAGATGACTTTGTTGCTCTGACAAGTAGTTGTTCCCGCCGTCCTTAAATTGTTTGTCATCAATGTGAAGGTTATTTTTCAAAGTTGGTGGCAGAGATCTGGCAGTAAATGTGTTGTCCGAGTGGGGCCGATATTCGGTTTCTACGTTAGACTAAACAGGGTTGTTTTCTATTTTTAGAGACGCCTGAATAGACTGGAATGCGCAATAACCTGTTTACAAATTAAAAGCTGCAGTTCTCTGTCTAAAATGTAAATGGTGACTTTTTAATATTATTTACCAAGAGCCCTGATCGTGCAAACGCGGACCAGATCAGGAAATATTTCCAGTGTCCGAAGTTTCCAAGGTTTGGGATTGTCAGGAAAAACATTGCCATTTTCAGTTTTTCTCTCCGGCCAATGTTATACCCTTTCTTAACTTTCGTCAGACTGACCCGAAATGTTACCCATTCCTTCTATCCAGAGAAGAAGCTGCGTGTCCCGCTGAGTTGCTTCAGCATTTGGTGTCTATCTTTGGTTTAAACCAGCATCTGCAATTCCTTCCTACACCCTTTCGTAACTTGTTCTCTCCGTGAAGACGTTAATCACACAATCCTTCACATTCAGAGAACGGGGTACTTTAAAAAAAAATATATATAGGGTGAATGATCCAGAATCGGAAAGATTTAACACGGGTTTAGAGGAATTCTCTGGAGCAAATGAAGGCAGCAGCTCCAAGGGAAAATTTACTGTGGAAAGGGAAATTCACAGAGGAACAGGATGGTTGAGGAGAAGGTGTTTGCTATGATACTAGTTTGTAGACAAGAATAAATAATTTTGAGTGCAATGTTCTGGAACCAGGAGATACCTGATAATAGTTAAGCTGGACATTATGGAACAGGGTGAATGTGGCAGAATTTGTGGCAAGTTGAAGTTTATAGAGGGTGAAGAATGTGCAGAGATATTTTCAGAAGGGTAAGACATCCATTTGGTTTCCACCTATGGAATGTTGCAGTGAGGGCTGAATTAAGAACATTTGCAGATGAGAAAGCAAGAGAGTTGTAGTTTAATGCCCATTTGAGAACCAAATAGCATGGGAGGATTGTAGATGGTCTGACTCAGCATGAAAGTAGTCTATGGCAAAAGAGTCAGTCATAGAGAGATATATTTAGAGCATACTGCACACCCCTCTATATATAAATTATGATGTTTTTATGTGATTTACCATGATTTTATATATATTTATGATATTTGAGATGCAATGCATTTTTTAATGTTGCTCCTTGTCTGGACCTTGAGCCCGTAATAAAGTTATTATTATTATTATTATTATTATTATTATTATATACCAAATAAAGAGTTTTTTCAGTCCACCAAGTCCTTGCTAATCATCAACTACCCTTTCACACTAATTATCCATTCATCCTTTATTTTATTCTCCCCTTATTCTCATCAACTCCGTCCATATTATACCACTCACCGACACACCAGGGGCAATTTACAGTGACCAATTATCCTACCAACCAGCACATTTCTGGAATGTGAAATGATACCTGAGCACCCAGAGGAATCTTCTGCAGTCACAGGAGAATGTGCAAACTCCTTGTAGATAGCATCTAAGATCGGGATTGAACCCAGGTCTCTGGTGCAGCATGCTCCACTAGCTACACCACAACAAATACATTTTTGGAAATTTGGTCTTCTCAATGTGTGAATCATTAAGGGTGAGGTTATATGTAAGTGGTTGAAGAGGAATCAGCACTGGACAGAAGTGTTAAAGACGCTAAAGTATTAAGAAGTTAAAGACTGCAATGTCATAAATGTGATAAAACAAGTTAAAATTTCTATTCATCCAGCACATAATGTAACAGAATCATCTCAAACTATATGTATGCATTCACTCCATTTGTTGCTGTGCATTTCAAAATTAAGTGCACTTGAAAACAACAATAAAGTGAAATACATCATGATATATTCGCCCTGTGTGTAATTGTTCATTTATCTCAGCAGAAGCACTTTCATAAGATTAGCCAAAATGCAAGCAGGAAATAATGCACAATACGTCTTCCACAAGTAGCCTCCAACATTTCCTATTGTGTCCCATGGAGCACATGATAGTTTTTCCATCTGATGGTTTATTGCCAGAGACTGTAGGTTTCATTCCTGACATTTTACTGCACTTCAATCCGACTACAAATCCTGAGCCTACCCTCCGCATCCATATATCATCTTGTTTGATAATACAAGATTTTTTTTGTTATAGTATGCATAAAGTAATTTCAACAGTTTTTATATAGCTCCTCAATGCTGCTTTTTACATGTTTGCTCAGTGCCAAAACCTGAAGCCAAAGATCTGATCAGTGATCAGTACTTGCACAAGGATTGGGTGGTGGAGGTGAGATGACCTCAGTAATAAATGATGGAACATCTTTTAGATTAATTGGTAGAAACTGTTGAAAGATAAAATTTGCGCAGACAAATGTAGAGTCATCAGTATCTGCAAACAAAGGAACTGCAAAAGTTTGAGTTAGGATAGAATTTTGCACATTTGTCTACAATGCTCATGGTCGTAAGCCAAGAGACAGTGTATGTCAGTTTCTCATATTAACATCCCAATGTCCGGAACTCTGCCAACGGGATAAATAGTGTAGAACCATGGGTGCCTTTAGTTGCTTTGAATGTGTGCTCTGTACCCACAGATTGCCAAACAAAACTAACAGAGGAGTATTTTGACAGATAGGGAGACAGTCTGTTAAACAGCTCAGGTTGCATTGATTAGCATTTTCAATTTCCACAGGAGCGAAATAGTTGGTATTGGATGGGCAAGTCACTTATAAATATTTCAATTGAAATATTTTAGGACCTGAAGAGAGAGATGTGCCAAATCATTATTATGCTATTTAAATCAGATGGTGGAATTGTTGACCTTTGTGGAAACATAGAACAGGCGATGGTAGTGATTTAGACTTCAACCTGTTGGAGGTAATCAGTGAGTTGAGCAGTATCTGGAGGTGGAAAGGAATGGTGAATGTTTTGGGTTGAAACTCTGTATCAGAACTAATAGTGGAGAGGGTAGATAGCCAGTATAAAGAGGAGATGGGAAGGGATAAGTTTGTAAATGCCTTGAAATCATATGAATTCAAGTTGATTCTGTTGACAGTGGCTGCAAACAACAGAAGTTGCGGAGGAGGGAAAGGTCACTATCAGCTACTTTGTGATTTCTTAGTTTACAGAAGTTTGTCAGTAATGATAGTTCCATGGTGTAATAATAATTAAAGGGAAGGTTGCAGGGGATGATTTTTGGGAGGAAATTGTAAGAGTAGGTGGGAAGTAAGGTACTCCAAGTGATCAATTTTTGCTCTAACACAAGAGAAGTAAAGAGATAAAGAGAAAAGGTATAGATTCCTTTTGGTTTTGGCTGCAAATCCTGCTGTTGTCAGCCTGTGGGCAAAGTTGTAATGGCTATCCTTCTTAGACCACAGTTAATGTGGCAAATAGATGAGAGGTCTGAAAGTTAACATTTTGGCCTGCTATCTTTATGTCTTTTCTCAAGGGGATGTTGCAGCAGAAGAGAGTCTACTGCATGGTTTTATCTTAAAATCAATCAATTTCTGTCAGGTGACTGGGTTAGAATCAATTAATAGCAGATTTAGAATAGCAATAATAATGATAGCAAAAACATTAGCATTGCCAAATCCAGGAGTGTACTCCATCTCTCATTATTGAGCTTACTACATAGTGACTAAAATTTCCAACATCAATTTAGGAATTAAATGCCTTCTCTACCTTTTACACTACTCTCGTCATCATTAATATTCGGGTAGTTACAAGTATCAATGCACCAGTGCTTCTGCAGATGAATAATTTGTTCATACACTTGCTCACTCATCTCTCTTGCACTGAGTGGAAGTCCATAGAACAGTGTCAACAGCTGCAGAAGGGTCTCGACCCGAAATGTCACCCATTCCTTCTCTCCGGAGATGCTGCCTGTCCCGCTGAGTTACTCCAGCATTTTGTATCTATCTTTGGTTTAAACAAGCATCTGCAGTTCCTTCCTACACCAACAATGTGGTTACTGCTTTATTGTTCTTTGGATCAACCCTCATTAAATCACAATGACTCTTGCTGGATCCAGCTATCATCTTATTCTTCACTAATTAATTGGTCTAACCAAATGGCGTGAAGCCATTTTAAATTGCCCTACAGATTAAAACCAATGATTCTGTAAAGTTATTTAAGCATTCATTTTGAAAATAAGTGAATACCAATTATGGAAAAAAGGCACAAAATGCTGAAGTAACTCAGCAGGTCTGGCAGCCTCGCTGGAGAACATGGACAGGTGATGTTTTGGATTAGGACCCTTCTTCAGACTGATTGAGGAGTAGCAGGGAAGAATGCTGGAAGAAAGAAGGGGCAGGACAAAGCATGGTTCATAGTAGGTGAACACAGGCGAGGGTGTTTTTTGATAGGCAGATTGATGAACAAAAGCCAGAGATGAAAATACAGGTGTGAGCCCAAAATGTTTAAGAATTGTGAATTGTTAAGCTTGGGGATAGAAATGTTGCGAATTGTTTAGCCTGTGGAAGGAATGCAGGTGGAGGGGGGGGGGGGGGGGGGGGGGGGGGAGGGAGAGGAGAAAGCTTGCAAGTCAGCCAGGTTTCAGGGGAGGGGAATGGAGGGTGGGGGGTGGGAATCTTGGGGCAGAAAGGAGTGGAGGAAAGATGTTGTATGTGGGTTAGTCACCGGTAGCTAAAATTGAAATATTCAATGTTAATACCATAGGGTTGCAAGCTGTCCAAGCAGAATACGAATAAAAATTATGGAGCTGTTTAATGCAATGAGTGGCAGGAACATGCATTTTCTGAGCCTTATTCAATTATGTTCAATTATGATTTCTCCTTATGCCTGAAACGTACCATATAAAGTGGAGGGAGGATTGAGGGTGTTTTCCGCTCACAGTAACAGGGAAACAACACAAGAAGATTGATATGTTTTGTCTGCCCAAAACACTTAGCTAGACAGAGTTCATTTACATTGCATGGAAAATGTATGACTATATTGGGAACAGTTTAGAAAAAAATGTAGGTGTCTGCATCTTATTTATAATCATCGTCTAACTCATGACTCCCTTCTAGCCGAAGGAAACAGTGAAAAAAATTGAAAGAAAGCTATGTTTTTAATAAAATTAAAAAGTGTGGTGGTGTTGTTCTTCCATATCTTAGCATCTGGGTCCTCCACCAACTTGGATGCCTATATAACTATGCATTATGCGGGTGTTTAAAGATGAAATTTTTTGAAGAGGCGATAGTGTCAGATTTGAAAGCAAAAAAAGACTGTATCTGACGGGAGAGCACAGTTAATAATATCTGTTGGCATGGAGATGGAATGGGAGTTGTGTGGTCAGTAATTTAGTGGCATTAAAGTTGTGGGAGTAGCATAGTCAAGATGTGTTCAGAAAGAGCATGAAGGAAAATCGGAGAGAAAATACAAGAGGGTGCACATTGGGGATCGTGCCAGGAGGAATAGTCGAATAAATTTGCTTCATGGGCTGGGGTAAAGGAGGAAGTGCCGTAGGCAGCTAATTAGATAGAATAATTTTTAGTATCATAGAAGTTCATGAACAGACTAGACATGTGCTGTCTATCTGAGTCAACTGGGAATCAGTTCCGTTGTTGTGCTCGGGACGTTTTCCAAGGTCACCAGGCACCCGTATGAAATGAAAAAAATAACTGTGGTACTGTGCAACGTGCAAAACACTGAAAGCTATTGTTGACTCACTTGGTGTAATCATCCTTGGCAACAACTTCCTGTTCAACATGGTGAGGCCTCTAATTGTTTGCTTTGGTATTATGACTGAGATCACAGTTCTGGATAAATTGGGCTTAATATAGGTACAGTGGATTCCTTCTTCAGATTACAGAATTTCAGAAAGACAGGGTATTAAATTAAAAGGTAAAAATTAAAGCACAGCATGTTTCATTGAAACTATTTTCTTTCCTCTATGTAATTTGTGAATGTGCCTTAGACTGTGAGTTATTCACTCATGCACAAGAGCGTCTTCATTGAAAGGAAATTTGATTCCTCAATCTATGGCAATTGTTTTGTATTTCAGAATTCTAGCCCCAAACACAGTTTTTTTTTCTATGACACAAATTAATTGTTACTGTAGTTACCTTGACAACTATTACAAAAAAAAATTATATCATTAAGTATTGGTGGAGGGAAACCCAGCACGTTTTTATAATGCAAGACCTAACTGAGAATGTAAATGAAAAGTCACGGGAAAATAATGTAAAGAAAAACAACAAAGCAGATATCTGTAACCTGTATGGTCTTTGAGACACACACATTGGCCTGAGAACCAAAGAAATATAAGAGAATGTGTGGGTCAGAGATGATTGAAAACTGATGATTGAAAACTGCAGATATGGCAAACAGATTTTCATTCATTAAAAAGTAAATAACAAATCAGGAAAAATTGCAGATGCTGGACATATGAAACCAAACAGAAAATCCTGGAAACACTCAGTTAGTGCAAGTGTGGACACTGCAGCCGGCCGAGGATTGGAAGAAAAGAGGCGGTCAGGTCGAGGAAATGTCGCGGTAAGGTCTTCTGGCGGAGGACAGGCAACGGAAAGGTGAATGGGCCGTGGAGAGGTGGTTGGGCTGCGCTGCCGGAACAAAGAGGGAATCCGGCAGGGGGCTGCCAAGAATGAAGAGGGTCCTGGCGGGGTGAGGGTGGGGACGCAGAGAACGACGAGGGACCAACATGAATCTAATGTGTACGTTTGTAACTTTGTCAGTGCCAGGAACGTGGCGACTCTTTGTGTACTTTGTGTATTGTATGCAAAACAAAGAAGTTCACTGTAACTAGGTTCATGTGATAATAAAGTATCATTGAATCATTGAATTGAATAGTTGGGCAGATTCAGATTAATTTATTGTCATATACACCAGGGTGCAATGAAATCCAATGTTCACGTACAGTGTAAATGGTATATATAACAGTAATAATAAATACAACAATGAATGCAAAACAGCAGAATGTTGCTAGATTTCAATTCAAGTAGTGTAGAATATTAAAGAGCAGTAAAAGAGTTCCCCAAAGAGATAGAGTTAAGAGTAAGAGTACACAGCAACATCTTAAGGAAGGGTGTGTGAAAGAGGTCATTGTTTCAGGAGTTTGATAGGATTGGAGAAGAAACTGTTCTTAAGTGTGGACATCCATGCATTCAATCACCTGCATCTTTTCCCAGAAAGTAGCTAAAGGAACAGGGATTGGCCAGAGTGGCAGACTGACACCTGTGATGATGGTTCCAACCTTCCTGGTGTAGTGCACCATGAAGATGTACTGGATGAAAACAAGTGACGAGCCTGTGATGGACTGGGCTGAATTCACCACTTTCTGCAGATTCAGATGGTCAAGAACAGAGCAGTTGCCAAGAGAGGCTGAGATGCATTCCATCAAAATACTCTCCATAGCATGTCTGTAAAAGTTCAAGAGAGCCCTTGTAGACATGCTGAATCTTCTCAGATGCCTACGAATGTAAATAGACTGTTGTACTTCCATGATCACTGGTTCAGTCTGACGGGGTCAGGTTAGCTTGTCGGTGTTATGGATGCTTAGAAACTTGAATCTGTTGATCATCTCTGCATCAGATCTGATGATGAGGACAGGGTTGTGTTTACTCCTCTCTTCCTTAGGTCAAAAACTAAAGGGCCTGTCCCACTGTACGAGGTAATTCAAGAGAATGTCGTAGCGGGTCCGTAGGAGTTTGTGAATGTCTCGTAGCGGCTCATACGAGTAAAAAGTTTTAAAAAATGTCATCACCAGTATTTTTTTACTCATGGTCATTTTTCACAGTGTTTAAAATACGTCACGAGTTTACCGGATTTCCCAAGTACCTACCGTTAGCATTACCAGCCGCTACGAGACATCCACAAACTCCTACGAACCCGCTACAGACATTCTCCGAGTTCAAATCAGGAGAAAACTCGGGAGAACTCTTGAATTACCTCGTACAGTGGGACAGGCTCATAATTATTTCACCTTGTTGATATTAAGGGCTAGGTTGTTATCCTAACACCATGACCAAAGTTTTGTCTCATTATTATTGTTGATCTGGCCAACAACAACAGTGTCATTGGTGATTTAAAGTTTGAGTTGTTATTTTACTTATCCACACAGTCATGGGTAGAGAAAGGGACTGAACATACAAACCTAAGGGGCATCCGTGTTGAGGGTCAGTGTGAAGGGATGTACCTTTAACTGTTCAGGTCTGAACCATTTGTCAGTCAGAGAAGGAGAGAAAGCAAGTTAATTTTCAGGAGCAGAGAGGGTGGGAGTGAGATAGGCACAACAGAGAGAATATCACTGATAGGGTGAGACCAATTGAGTTAAAACAACTTTGTAGGGAGTGTGAGATATGCGCTGTGCTCACAATCACTACTCAGAGACTAAATCGTGGAAGCAAGAGATTCTTTATTATATTTGCGAGTCTGCAGAGTCGGGTGCCCCTCCAAGTTGAGACACACCAAAATCAGAAAGGTAAACCCCTTTATACACACAATTCTACATTTAACCTCCCCTTCTGACCCTCTCCAATCAGGGCACTGAGGTGCACAGTCTGTAGGTACGTACCTCCAGTACCTCCCACATCATACATCGCATGTCCTTACATGTGCATGGTAATGAGCAGTTTCTTGACCGGGGTGTGTTGTAATATTCATTTATTTTGTTAAGCATGCTCAGTTGTCTATGACCTGCCCTAGTTTTGCTCACCTCCAACTGAACTCTCTCAGTTCTCCTATATCAGCACTAAAGCTAGGCTATAGTGACAAGGGCCCCATCTATCACTCCCTTCTACTGATAGGGGTCTATCTACATCACTCCCTTCTACCGCTATACAATGCTATCAATTCTTACTCAAGGACGGCTCTGGTAACTTTTATACACAGCTGTGTCAGAATCCTCTCCCTGGCCTCTATCAGTTTGAATCCTCTTTAAAGCCCCTTACAATAGTGGGGTTTAATCACTTTATCCCTCACAGGAGGAACTGCAGATGCTGGTCTGGAGAAGGGTCTCAACCCGAAATGTTACCCATCCCTTCTCTCCAGAGATGCTGCCTGAGTTACTCCACCATATTGTGTCTCTTTTTAAGTTAAAACAACTATTGGCAATTGTTAGAAGCACAGTATGCTTCTCTGTTTGCTTAGTGTGTTTATATTAGTGAGAATGGGACCTATCCAGTAATCCAGGCTATTATTACTATGCACAGCTGAAGAATGCAAGGTACTTCTAACTGCCAACACTGTTATTAACTAATTTGATGTCACCTATCAGATATATTCCCTTTGTGCCACCCCTTCCTCCCTCACCTTCTCAGCTACAGAAGCTAAACCTCTTCTTTATTTTCCAGTTCTCATGAAACGTCTCAAATCTGAAACATTGACTGTTTGTCTTTCCACAAATGCTGCCTATTTCCAGCATTTCCTGTTTTTGTTAACGAGTCAACTTTGAAAATAACGTGTGGACAGGAAAAGCAATAGTCTTGGTGGACCAAAAGTTTTGCAGAAACAAGTGAAAGATGTGAACTCTTGGCTATGGCTGAGTGGAGCCAGGGAAGCAGAGGAAAGGTAGAGGCAGCAACCAAGGTTTTCAATCTTAAACCCTGCACTTAACGTATCCCAGTGATGAGACCGAGACAGATTTGGGATGGATCCCACGTTGTGACCCTTCTGAGTTAATTCTTCACTGAAGTCCATAGAGAGCAAAAGTGGATGTGTTTTGAAGGGGGCATCAGAGCCATTTTCCCTCGGTAGACCAGGTTAAAACAGAGTGTTACTGATGAAGCCTCTCAAACTTGCTGAAGGTGGGAATGTTGGTGAGAACAGAAGGAAAGAACCTTAAGAAAAAAGAGAGTTGTGGAGAAACAATGTTTTCAGTATAATCCTAAATTAATGATTGGTTGGTGCTAGAGTAGAATGACCTCCAATAGCAATAGACATGGTCCAGGTAGGTCTGGGTTTAAATGACTAAACCTATGTCCACTTAACGCCCACAAGACAGAAATTAAGCTGATGTTAAAAGGAGTGACAAAGATAAGAGAGACAGTTTTATGGGAGCATAAAGTTCAGCAATGCAGGTGGGGTATGTCTGAACTAATTCATGGCAAAATGGAGTTTACAGTGGATGGCAGGCAGTGTATTTGATATTCTGACAGTACAATAGTCACTTATTAACTAATTAGAGTTTTTCATTAAACAAAAGTACAGTTGAGAGGTGCAGATACAAAAGAAAGTGCAATTGAAATGTAGTTATAGAAAGAGCCGTTTGGCCACTGTGTTAATGCTGATCTTTTTTCCTCTCTACACTAATTTAGTTTGCTCCCATTTGGTCTTATGCCATGCCTATTTAAGTGCCCATCTAAATGTCTATTAAACATAATGATTGTATCTGATTTCACTGCCTTCTCTGCTAGCAAGTTCCAGATATCAAAAGTATTGAAAACGAAACTATCCCCACAAATCCCCTTAAAAACCTATTTTGCTCACCTTAAATCAATGCCTTTTTTTTACACCAAACAAATCCATGCTGCATCCTGGTAAATCTCCTCCGCACTCTCTCCAGCACAACCACTTCCTAGAGGGTGGCTGCCGAAACTGCATACAATACTCCAAGTGAAGTCGAACCAGTGTTGTAAATTTGCAATGTTACATACCAACTTTTATATTCTATGTGTTGGTCTCTGAAAGAAGCATGCCATATGCCTTCTCAACTACCTATCTACCTGTTACCAATTGTAGAGAACTCTGGACCTGTATCCCAGTCTGATAATTCACCAACATTTATTAGTGCTCCATCATTTATTATATCATTCCACCTCTATTTGTCTTCCCAAATGCACCTCACACTTTACTCCATTATGCCACCCAACTTTCCATCCAATTGCTGTCCTGTTGCAGCCCTGGACAACTTTCCTCATTATCTACACCACCAACAACCTTTGTGTCATCAATACTATTATAATTAATCATACCTCCTACATTCACATCCAAGTCATTGACATATCTCACAAATAATAAGCCCAGAACAAAAGGGGCTGTCCCATTTGGGCGACCTAATCCGCGAGTTCTGGCGAGTTTGCCCTCGACTCGTACTCGCAGCATGGTCGACATGAGGTCTTCGTAACTCTCCTTCATGCTCGAGAGTGGTCTCTGTGTACTCGAGGCCTCAGCTAGGTCGCGGCGTTTTTTTCAATATGTTAAAAAATGTAAAAAAAGTTTGCCATGGAAAAAATCAATACTTTTTTTACTCGTAGGTTTAGTCGTAATAGGTCGGCATGTTAGTCATAGGTAGTCGAGGGTAGTTGAAGGAAGTCAAGGGTAGTCGTAGATAGTCTTCATCATAGTCGAAGTGAGGTCAAAGGAGATCGAAGGAGATCGTCTTCACTCTCCACTATTCGGTGTCCAATTTTTCCGTAGCTAGTCGAAGCTAGTCGAAGCTAGCCTTCAACATAGTCGAAGGAGGTCTTCAACGTGTCATTTTTTCAAACTCTTCTAAACTCGCCAATTAGGTCGCCCAAATGGGACAGCTCCTTAATACCATTGTTCACAGACTAAGATGGGGGAGGGACGCAGAGAGAGAGAGATGGGATGCAAGGGATCCTTAAAGTTAGAGAAATCAACATTCTTGACACTGGGTTTTAGTCCCACCCTAGCTGTCGTACTAGTTTCACTGTCATCCTGCTGAGTTTCAATGTTTATATCAGTCGTTATCACCTCCCTCACAGCCAACAATGGGCCATTGTGGCTCCACCTTTCCTTGATTATCGTTGTTGGGTATGACTTGTCCTTTTGAATACCTATCGTTCATTTGTTCTTTGTACCTTTTCATACCTCCCGTTTCCCTCTCCCCTGACTCTCAGATTGAAGAAGGTTCTGGATCCGAAACGTCACCTATTCCTTCTCTCCAGAGATGCGGCCTGACCCGCTGAGTTACCCCAGCATTTTGTGTCTGTATTCGGTGCAAACCAGCATCTACAGTTTCTTCCTAAACATAATCAAAGTCCTGTCCCGCCCTGGTCATTCTTTCTTCTTCCTGGTCAGGCCAGGCAGGAAGTACGGCATCTTGAGCGTGCACACCACCAGACTCAGAAACTGCTTCCCCCCCTCAGTTATCAGGGTCTGAATGATGCTTCAATAAGTTAGAATACAGCCCCGATACTCCTCTACCACATTGCATTAGACATTGTCTCTAGGATTGTTATGCTGCAATGCTCAGAACTATACTCTTCACTCTGTACCTTTCCCTTTGCGTTACCTATTGCACTTGAACTTGAATTTTGCTTGATTGTTTCCTTTATGGTATCGGATTTGATTAATAGCATGCAAAAGAACGCTTTTCATTATACCTTAGTACACATGACACTAATAGTAAACCTAAACTTAAGAGTCCTTCTTGCCTTCTTCATTATCTACCTTGAATATCCTTCATCATTTCTATTTATGCATGAATTGCAGCTGATGGTAGAGGAATAGAGTGATAGAGGTAGAGGATATGTGACGTTTTTGCTCAGGACTTTTCTACAGACTCTTCTGCAGGCCACGACCCGAAACGTCACCTATCCATGCTCTCCAGGGACGCTGTCTGACCCGCTTAGTTACTTCAGCACTTTGTGCCTTTTTTTTTGTAAGCTAGCAACTGCAGTACCTTGTTTCTACATGTAATAGAGTTTACTGTAGGACTGAGGACAGTTGCTTCAGATTAACATGTGTTTTCCAGATGAGTCTGTTGGTCGTTTAATTAGAACGTATGAGAGGTTTTGACCCCAGAAATATGTGCACTAGAGTCTGCGGTGTAAACTTATAAAAAACTAAGTTCAAGCAAATTCTTTTGTCCAAAGGATTTTTTCCTTTTCATTAAGGAAGTAACCGGACACTATGATAATCTGATGTCAAGGGTTCAGAATGAGTCCCTTCTAGACTTCCTGCTAATGTTTCTAAAGCTCCACATTATTAAATTGTTGAGCGTAATTTCCTGTTTAAATAAACATTGATTGTAAGCAAGCAATTAATTATGTGGGCACATGCCAGCCAATCTGCAGTCAGCTCCTTGTCTTTGTGTTTTTTTCCATTAAAAAATGGATCTGACGTGCTTTTACAGTTTCCAAATATGCTCTGAAGGTTTCCTGTGTTTTATCCTGTTCCTCTCATAATAGAAGATATGAAAATAAGTAACTGAGGGCCGGGAAGGGAAATGCACCAAAGGATCTATATTGCACGCAAAACTGGCGAGGGAAAGTTCCAGAAAAAATAGTAAATTATTTTAAATATCAAGACTGTTCATAATTTTGTTTTTCCTCCCTCCTTTATTTGACCTCAACCTCTACTCCTCCCTCTGATCGCTACACTTAATCTTGTCAACATCTTCCCCCAGCTTGTTATTTTATTGGAAACACGACATCTGGAGTAACAGAGCAGGTCGGACAGGCAACATTTCAAGTGAAACCCTTCAGATGGAAGGAAGTTCCGACCCGATACATCGTCTGTCCATTTACGCAACAGATGTTGCCTGACCCGCTGAGCTCCTCCAGCACATTGTGTTTTGATCAAAATCCCAGCATCTGCAGTTTCTTGTGTCTCATTGTTATTTTTATTTGACTAATGCCATCCAGCTCCACCGATCAATCTCTATCGGTTTCCCATTGAATCCATAAAAATGAGATCAATTCTAATTTGATTGCGGGTTACAATCGGTTGCAGAGAAAGGTTGAACAAGATAGGTCTTTATTCTTTGGAGCATAGAAGGATAAGGGGGGACTTGATAGAGGTCTTTAAAATGATGAGAGGGATAGACAGAGTTGACGTGGATAAGCTTTTGCCATTGAGAGTAGGGAAGATTCAAACAAGAGGACATAATTTGAGAATTAAGGGACAAAGGTTTAGGGGTAACATGAGGGGGAACTTCTTTACTCAGAGAGTGGTAGCTGTGTGGAATGAGCTTCTAGTGGAAGTGGTGGAGGCAGGTTCGATTTTATAATTTAAAAATAAATTGGATAGGTATATGGACGGGAAAGGAATGGAGGGTTATAGCCTGAGTGCAGGTAGATGGGACTAGGTGAGAGTAAGTGTTCGGCACGGACTAGAAGGGCCGAGATGGCCTGTTTCCGTGCTGTAATTGTTATATAGGTAATTCTAATGACAGGCTGATAAGCCAAAAAGGAATCCTGGTGAATGACTTCCATCCCTTACAAACATCTCATTGCCTTGGTACAACCACAAATATTGGTCCAATGCAAACATTAATGATAGGGGGCTCATTCTCAAATCTTGCTTTAGTCTCTTCACATTCATCTGAGGCAATACTTTCTTTTAAGCACCTCACTCAATTTATTTTTTCCATCGGTATACCTTTAAAATCATCAATGCTTGTTTACTGCTTCCCATCAGTGTCATTGCTAATCCCCTCTTTTAATTTGCTTCCTCCTCTTTACTGAGCATCCTTGGTCATTTCTGCCATCGACACAAATTCTCCCCTTCTCTTCTGCTTACTGTGATCTTCACTGCCCAAGCACTATCTTTGAGCAACTTCTAAGTCTCATTATTTTTCACAATCTCTTTGGGATCTGATCACTGCCTTATGTCCATTTCTAGCTGTAATTGTCTATCCAGTTTTAACACCATCTACATATTTAATCCCACTATTCCATTCTGAGGTTCCCACCTGCTTCAAAAAGACCACTTATCATCCCCGTGCCGAGGAAGGGTAAGGCAGCGTGCCTTGATGACCAGTGTCCATTCGCTCTGATATCCACCATCATGAAGTGCTTTGAGAGACTGGTAATGGAGCACAATAACTCCAGCTTCCCAGCCAGTCCTGATCCACTGCAGTTTGCTTACTGTCGCAACAGATCAATAGCAGACACCATCTCCGTGGCCCAAAACTCATTTCTGGAACACCTAGGCAATAAAGACTCCTACGTTAGACTCCTACTTATTGACTATGTGTCTGTCTGTAACACCATAATCCCATCCAAACTCATCTCCAAACTCTGGGACCTAGGAATCAGCTCCCCTCCTCTGTCAATGGATCCTTGACTTTCTGACCCACAGACCACAATCATTCAGGATAGGTGATTACAAATCTTCCACAACAACTTAATACCAGTGCCCCCAAAGGACACATTCTCAGTCCCCTTCTATCCTCCCTATATACACTAATGACAGTACAGCCCAATATGGCTCTAATTCCATCTACAAATTTGCAGATGGAACCACTGAGGTCAGCTGGATCATAAACAATGAGGAGACGGAGTACAGGAAGTAGATTAAGAACTTAGTGACCTGATGTCAGGACAATAACCTTTCTCAATGGGTGCAAGGTAAAGGAAGCTAGTTATTGACTTCAGGGACCGTGGTAGAGAAAATGCCCCAATCATCATCAACGGTGTGGATGGAGAAATGGTTGAGAGCTTCAAGTTCCTTGACATTAATATTACCAATGATCTGTTGTGGACCTACCACGTTGATGTGACAGCCAAGAAGCCTCTACTTCCTGAGGAGACGAAGGAAATTTGGCATGTGACCCTTGCAAACCTCTACGGATGCTCCATAGAACGTATGCTCATGGGATCCATCGCAGCTTGGTGTGCAAACAGCTCCGTCTAAGGCCACAGGGGATTACAGAGTGTTGTAGATGTAGCCTAGTCCATCACACACACCAGACTTCACACCACTCACTCCATCTACACTTTACACTGCCTCAAATAAACAGACAACATAATGAAAGACCTGTCCCATAATGATTATTCCTTATTCTCCCTGTTCCTGTCCAGCAGAAGATACAGAAGATTGAAAGTGCACACCACTAGACTCAGGAACTGCTCTTCCCCTCTGTTATCAGGCTTCTGAAGGGTCCTTCCATTAACTATGGTGCTAATTGATTCCCCTCAACCCCATTGAGGACATTCATTGGACTTTATCCAAGGAACTGATGTGCTACAATGCTGAGAACTATATTCTGCACTCTGTATTTTCGCCTTTGCTCTATCTACCATACTTGAGTTTGAACTGATTGTATCTACGCATGGTACATATCTGGTCTATTTGGATAGATGCAAAACAAAGATTTTTACAGTATTGCAAACATGTGGATAATAATAAACCAAAAAGCTAAAACTTATTTGTCCAACTTCTCCACAAGCCCCGTGGAGCATGTGACCTTTTAAATAATATGTGTTTCCATTTACATAAAGTAGCAAAATAACAAGGCAATTAATAGGAGCATTATCAGACAAGAAATGAAATTAACTAAAGAAGGAAGTATCAGGAGGCATACATTAAAGCTAGGCTTCTAGATTACAGGAGAATCAAACAGGAAGACAGAGATCCAAAGAGGTTTTTAACAGGAATTTAGAATCTTCAGGGCATGAGGGTTAATTTGTTGGTGGAACAATGGAATCGGGTATGATCAGGATTTCTGGATGAGCAGTGGATGTTTAAAGATTTGGGGAGCGTCGAGGAAAAAACTGGGTGAGGATTTCAAAATTGGGCAATAGTAAGCTAACCGTAATCACATCTGATGGGAGAAAGGAAATTGGTGGTGCGAGTTGGGATGTGGCTTTAGGTCAGCTCATATTTGTAAAGGGTAAAAGATGAGAGGAAGAACCTAGGAAGCATTTGAAATGGAGGTAAAAGAGACTTGGATAAGAATTGTAGGAAATGTTCAGGAAGGAACTGCAGATGCTGCTTTAAACGTAATTGTAGGAAAGATGGATTGGGTCTGGAAAGAAATGGGCAAAGTTGCAGTCGTGGAAATAAATGTTTTTCTGATGAGTCAGAGTCATTGGCTAAGCAAAGGAATTTGTTGTGTGGGCTTTCGCAATGTGTAAGTGAATAGACATATTATAAACATGAACAAATAAAGTATGGGGAGGAGAACGCCTGTTGTTTAAGAAAATAATGTCTAATTTGATTGTAACTGGAACTCTGAATTCCAGTAAACATTCAATCCTTGCTTATCAAGAATATTCTTTCCTTAAAAATATTTAAAGATTCTTACCTCCACCGAAAAGTTTGAAAGATTCACATCCCTTCGAGAGAGTATATTTAGCCTCATCGCTGTTACACATGCAACTTCTGATTTTTAACCAGTGATCCACACTTTTAGATTATCCCACAAGATGAAACATCCTTTACACATCTATCCTGTTAAGACCTCTCAGGATGTAACATTTCAAATAAGTCCCCTTATGCTCTTCTAAACTCTGGCAGATACAAGCCTACCCTGTCCAACCTTCCTTATTAAGTAATACATAATTCTGGAGGTTGGTCTGTTAACTTTCTCTGTGCTTCCAATACATTAGTAATTTTTCTTAAATAAAGAGGCCACAACTGTACATGAGCAGACGAAAAGGGTCTCGACTTGAAACGTCACCTATTTTTTTTTTCCAGCGATGCTGTCTGACCCGTTTAGTTACTCCAGCATTTTGTGTCTCGCAACTGTACATGATGTGGCTTTACCAATGACCTTGTTGACTGAATACAATGTATACAATGTTACTCGATTTGTATTCTATTCCTCCAACAATAAACTATGGTATTCTGTGAGCTTTTGTAATTATGCAGCCTTTGAGAATCATTCACAACGGCACCTTGATCCTCTGCATCTCAGAGCTTTGTAATCACCTGCCATTTAAACAATATGCTTTTTAAAAAAAATGTTCCTTCTAATGCACCCAATTTTACATTTTCCCACAATAAACTCTGTTTGACAAATCTTATTCATCCACATACTGTAACCTCTTTGCTTCACTTCATAGCCTGCTTATGTCCTCTACATAACTAACATTCCCCATCTATATCTGCGTCATCAGCAAATTTAGTAAACATACTTTGTTGCCTTTGTCTCTTATTTTATCCTGTATCATGTTTGGATCACAGGACCAATTTCTGTAGCACATTGCTCATTGTAGAACAGGAGCCATTCATGCCTACTCTCTGCCCACATCAGTATGTTACTCCTACACTACATCTCATCAATGGCCCATCAAAGGCTGGATTTAATTTAAACAGAGAGCAGTGGAGGATTGAGGGAGATGGTAGCAATGAAATAGAGTAGCACTTCATCATCGTGATCATGGATCTGACGCCATGCACCAAAATATCACCAAGGAGCATCATGTAGAAAATAAATACATTGTTTATTGTGTTGCTGGCATGGTGGAGCAGCAGCAGTGTTGCTGCCTTACAGCGCCAGAGACCCAGGTTCAATTATGAAGTTTGTACATTCTCCCTGTGACTGCGTGGAATTTCTCTTGGTGCTCTGGTTTCCTCCCGCCTTCCAAAGATGTGCAGGTTTGTAGGTTAATTGGCTTCTGTAAAATTGTCCCTAGAGTTCAGGATGCAAGCAGTGTATGGGTGATTGCTGGTTGGTGCAGACTCATTGGGCTGAAGGGTCTGTTTCCATGCTGTAAAGTAAATAGTACGGGGTCAATATAATCCTGGGTAGCAACATGAAGAAGGTAGGTCATTGCAGGTCATTCCCTGAATGAGTCTGTTGAGAACATTAATGAATCACTTGATCTGGAACTTTTCTCTTCTTTGCCAGTAACCTCCAAATCATAATTGCCCAGACTGGCTAGACATATATTTCTGGTTATAATTAGAAGGAAACAAAAGATTCTGGAATTATGTAAAAAGTTACTTGTGAACGTTTTCAGATTTGTAACCAGTCAACAGCGTTTGATGCTTTGACTAGCCAGTGGTTATCAGGTCTAGTGGTACATTGTGGCACTGCACTAAAGAAATACAACATGTGCCTCAGTTTCCCTTGCTGATCCTGTTTCTACTCATTAACCAAGCATTAAATGCCTGAACTTAGGAATGCAATTTGGAACTGATGGCTATTGATGAGTTTGTAATTGCCTGTTATGACTTTCTTTTTCAGCCGATAACGTTGAATTAAGGATTTGATCAGGCGATAAAGATGGAGTTGGAGGCCAGAAACGCAGAAAATGAAAACCTGAATGAAGAAAGGAACAAGGAAGCATCTCAATGTACCACATGGTGTCACAAGCTTCACACAACTGTGTCAAATTGGATGCTTCCGGAAGATATCAGGAGTCGCTATATGGAAAGAGCAAATTGCCTCCCTCCACCACTCTTCATTGTCTCCATAAGTTTGGCTGAGGTAGAGTCTGCATTAATGGCAATTTGCAACCTTGAGCTCATAAATGTCACATAAATGGAAACAATCTTGCCTTCTCATTTGTAAAAGACCTTGCTTCCTAGGAATTCATATCACAGCCCCATGGTGGGCATGTCCCAGATTCTATGACTCCTAGTTCTCAATGACTAATAGATAAAAACCTTCACACAATTCGCCTCCGGCTGTTCCATTTATAATGACATAACTGTGTTACTCACTCCATTATAACAATGAAACTTCCCATCTTCCTAAAATAATTTATACGTGATGGAAACTTTGATGGGGACTTGGTTATTGTTTATTAGATGGGTAAATTATTGACTATCAATAAGATCCTTTGGAGGCCAATTCTATCACCAAGATATTTGAACTATTTTTAATTGTCTCTTGTGGTCAAAGTCATTAAAATATAGTTCAATGGGATCTACAGTAAATCTAGTTTCAAGGGATTTAAAAATCTGTGTACTGAGGTAAAAAATAATCTTGGTTCTGGAGCACAGTTTATGAATATCAGAGATTTATGACATCCAGTAGAACTCCACTGCAGAAGGAAGCTTATTGGAAGTGCAAGAAAGTCCCAGTCCAAGAATGCACAATGTTTATGATTTCTTGGCTCTGGATCTCCTGATCATTATCATCAAAATCATCCTTAATGTTTAAGGAGGAACTGCAGATGCTAGAAATTCGAATGTAGACAAAAATGCTGGAGAACCTCAGCGGGTGAGGCAGCATCTATGGAGCGAAGGAAATAGGCGACGTTTCAGGTCGACACAATTCTTCAGACTAATCCTGATATTTTCAGGCAGAGAAGCCAACAGTTTCTTCACGCGTGTGCATTACAGTGGTCTTCAGAACAGACCAGGCACCGTGGGCATTCTGCAGTTCTCGTTGGCATTGTCAGATTGACTATAAGAAATTAGCTGAGTGAAGCTTTCTTTGTAACATCTCTGAGTCTGAGTCCATTGATACCAATATTCTTGCAGTGTCATTTCTGTTGCCATAATTCCAGACTCTATTGGGACCAGATTGTTGGAGCTGACTAGATCAGGCAATGGACCATCCAGCAGTTGTTGGCAAGGTGTGGAAGATGCAGTTATGCTTGTGGTCTCTTGCTTAGATGACAAAATAATATAACAACTGCCAAAGCCTGGACGTTGATGTTGCTCGGAAATCCTGCACCTTTTTCTTTGATGAAACAAGATGTTGATTATTTCATGTGTTCCAAGAATGGTATCAGGAGAAGGACCATTGGGGCAGTGTTTCCCACTCCTTCCCTGCCATATATGCTTTCGCACATGTGGGAATCCTTTCTAGCACTGGCATTGAAGTCTTTATTGGAGAATTGTCTCCCTTTGGAGCTCAGATCAGGGATTGTTCAAGGTCACAAGTGTGGGTTCTCATCGTCTGTGGATTATAATCACATTGTTTACCAAAGTGTGCTGGATCTGTGACAGAGGCAATCATCCATACCACAAGGGTGATTTGTTACATAACATGATGCAACAGCTAATTTCTGACCAAGCATGCATTTTCTGTTTTTTTATGAGTACCGAGGAGTACAGCAACTGTCATCTGTGGGACTTTGCTATTTACTTTGGGAGAATGTTTGCATCCATTTTCCATTGTGAAATTCTCATTTTATTTTTCAGCTGGCTGTTTTTATTTATTATGCAGTCTGGATGCCTCAGAAACAGTGGATCACCCTTGAAACAGGAACAATGGAAAGTCCTTTCATTTATAAGCCTGAGAAGAGGAATGAAGCCTGGAGATTTGTTTCATACATGCTGGTTCATGCTGGGTAAGTGTTTATCCAATCAAGTTTGTTTTCCTGCAAAGTTATTAATGTGCAGAAGATGAATGGTTGTAATGTTGCCTTCAATTGCACAATTCCGGGTAGAAATTATAGTTGAAGGTTGTGTATATTGAAAATAATTAGGGTGTGGCTCAAATATCTCTATAGCCTGTGTGCACTGGCACATATAGTCAGTGCCTGTGAGAAGAGGTTCAATCATTACTTAGAATTGTTGGCCTGTCATTAATTTTAATATTAGGTTTCCACAAATGGGGGACAAACAAGTAATTTGTGCAACAGTTCAACTGTAGACGGCACAGTGGCGCAGCTCATACAGCTGCTGCCTCACAGCGCCAGAGACACAGGTTCAATCCTGAACTCGAGTGCTTTCTGTGTGGAGTTTGCATGTTCTTCCTTCCGCTAGGTGTTTTGGTTTCCTCCCACATTCCATAATCTGTAGATTTATTGGCCTATGTAAATTGCCCCCAGTGTAGGGAGTGGATGCGAAAGTGGTATAGCATAGAAGTTGCGTGAATGGGCGAATGATGGTTGGTGTGGACTCAGTGGGCCAAAGAGCCTGTTTCCATGCCGTATCTTTTAGTTCAATTCAAAAACCACAATCCTAGAGCTTGGCTGCATGGAGTTTACAAATTGCGGTTTTGTTGCATAAACACACGTGGGTATTGTGTACAAGAATGTGGCTGGTTTTATACAATAGGATTTGAAATTGAATTGAAACAATAAAATTGTGAACAATGTTACAACTTCAAAAGTGATGAGCTTTAAAAAAGTTTGTTTTTATCATTTAGACCTCCAGGAATGAAGTTGTGACAGGCTAGAAGAGAGGATTTATGTAGATGGCTCAGGAGAATTATCACTATGAATAACCGCTCTGTTTCTTTTTATATCTGCAGTGTCCAGCACTTGATAGGGAACCTGCTCATGCAGCTTATTCTGGGAATCCCCCTGGAGTTGGTTCACAAAGGCCACCGGGTTGGCTTAGTGTACATCGCGGGTGTGATTGGAGGTGAGTTACTCTTCTTGTGTTTCTCATGACAAGCAGCTCGCTATAATATTGAGAGCAATTTATTGAGCGCAATTTCACTAATCCCTTACTCCCACATTTCCCTGCAGCCCTATTCTCTTGCATGTGTCTAGCAACTGATGGGCCAAATGGCCTAATTCTACTCCTATCACTTACGACCTTATACCTCCCCCAGAGTCTCCTGAGACCATCTGCACAGGAGCAATTTACAGTAGGCAACAAATCTTTGTACGCGGGAGGAAGCTGGAGCACCGGGGGAAACCCACAATGTTACAGGCAGCACCGGAGACCACGACCAAACTTGGGATGCTGGGCTAGTTCACTAGTTCATTGCCATGTCGCTTTGTAAACTGGTGCACATTATATGTTTGTAATTGAAGAATGTGTAGCTTTGAAAAGGGAAAGGGGAAACAGATAGGTAGCAAAGTCTGGAGTCATCATATCTGTGCTCACCTGTTAGTTCATGTTGTAAGTAGCATTCTGAAATCTTTTGTAATATTTCCTTCTGCCAAACTGCTACACACAACACTGTTCTTGACTTTCTAAGGCTACAACACTTGGAAGAACTAGTTTTATAGCATAATTATCCTGAATTATCCAAGTTGCCATAAGCTGTGCATGTTACAACTTCAAAGGTTCTCATTTTCATTGAATTTCTTTTTAAAAAAAAAAGAAAAGTCCCCAGGCACAAGTTGAGCTGAACATTGCCTTTCTTCTGTGCAAACCTGTAACTGTACTTCTGATCTAGTGTCTAATGTGTATGCATGCAAGTGCACATTTATGGCAGAGGTCCCACTGGTATGCATGCCAGAAATTACAATCACTGCTGAAAATCTATTGCAGTATTTGCTGGCAACTTTGCTGGCAAGATTGGATGCATGGGTATGTCGTATCCAAATCCCATAGCCTGACATGGACCGCACAGATGATGGCCTTTAGTTTCTTCATCCCAGGTGGTAACACCAGAAAAGTGTGCTGCTGTATTAGGTAAGTGAGTGAGACTCTCTATTCAAGGAGAAGATTTTTGTTGTTGTCGTTGTGTGGAGAGCAAAAGGCACCACATGCACAACTGTTGGTAGAGCAACTCACTTAGAGTACAGGCCTCCAGTTGTCGTGGGAATAGTTGACTGTCCCACATCACCATGAGTACTCCCATCATCTCCAACAGCAACAGGCTGACTCTTTCCCTTATTGTTAAGACATCCAACTACTTCTCCCCCGAAGCGCTGTTGCTGCTGTGGCACTATGCCTTGCGAGTGAAAGGGATGTGCAGTAACATGTGCTGTGCAATTTTCCGAGTGATGTACTTGTTGATGTTTAGCAGAGCATGCAAGCTGTGAGTGTAAAGCTCAGAGAAGTGATACGTGCATTAGAGTGGATGGGTTATATCAGAAATTGTTCCAGGCGATGACTGACAAACTGTTGATGAGTGAATGATGTCCACTTATTTCCTTCCATGCTGCTTGACTACTAGGAGGGGATGTTGAAGATGTCTCGTTGACACTGACTCCTCATGAGATTGATTTAAACATCTTCTGACATTATTTCCACATCCTTGAAACTGTACTCCGAGTATTCCTCTTGATTACCGTCTCCTCCCATTGCCATTGACTATGTGCTTTGACTCCCCCTTTATAATAGTGGGGAAACGCCTTAATCCCATCCTGTTCATCTGCCATTACCTTGGGAGCTACTGCTGAGAATCAGGATTCATGCTCCCTGGCTTTGCTCTGCCAGTTCCTGCAAAACACTATTCCACCATGAAGCCACAATGAACTTCCCCTTTAAGAACTCCTGGCCTGGCTTTAATTAGTTTTGGCCAGCTTGCGATGATTACAGCCACTCCTAAAAAATTAACCCATACTGTAATAACAAGATTGTTTTATTATCACTGACTGGTCATTACTAACCTGGTAGTGAGGCTCTGGAATTAATATTGTGTGCTGTCCTTATTAGTGGAAATGGGTGCAGGTTTATCAGGCATCATGATCCCAGATCCCATTTTCCAGCAGCATTGTATAGCGAGAACAATTTAAATGGCAGGAAATGGTGTTGGGTAGACTGATGGGACTGAAGGCTGATAAGGAAGTGGCTCTAGAAATCATGGATGCATTGGTGATCATTTTCTATAGATTCTGAATCCGTTCCTGTGGATTGGAGGGTAGCTAATGTTATCCTACTTTTTAAGAAAGGTGGGAGAGAGAAAACGGGGAATTATAGACCTGTTAGCCTGAAATCGGTGGTTGGGAAGATGCTGGAGTCAATTATAAAAGATGAAATAGCAGCACATTTGGATAGCAGTAACAGGATCGGTCCGAGTCAGCATGGATTTACGAAGGGGAAATCATGCTTGACTAATCTTCTGGAATTTTCTGAGGGTGTAACTAGGAAAGGACAAGGGAGAGCCAGTGGATGTGGTGTATCTGGACCTTCAGAAAGCATAAGGTTCCACATAGGAGATTAGTGGGCAAAATTAGAACACATGGTATTGTGGGTAGGGTACTGACGTGGATAGAAAATTGGTTGGCAGACAGGAAACAAAGAGTAGGGATTAACGGGTCCCTTTCAGAATGGCAGGCAGTGACTAGTGGGGTACCACAAGGTTTGGTTCTGGGACCGCAGCTATTTACAATATACATTAATGATTTAGATGAAGGGATTAAAAGTAACATTAGCAAATTTGCAGATGACACATAGATGTGTGGCAGTGTAAACTGTAAGGAGGAGACTATGAGGATGCAGGGTGACTTGGACTGGTTGGGTGAGTGGGCAGATGTATGGCAAACACAGTTTAATGTGGATAAATGTGAGGTTATCCACTTTGGTGGCAAGAACAGGAAGGCAGATTATTATCTGAATGGTGTCAGGTTAGCATAACCCATTCTTTTGTTTCCTGTACAAAATTACAAAACTTCTGGAGGATAAATGTTGATATCTTTTCCAAAATACTTAAAACTAAATTGGATCCCAACATAAAATTGATCACACTAGGTATGTTTGAGGCTTGTTCTGAGCTAACGATATTTCAAAGATGTTTCCTTAACAATGGCCTGATAACGGCGAAAAAACTAATACTTTAATTTTGGAAACAGACAACAGTCCCTACAATGAAGATGTGGATCACAAACATGTCCGAGACACTACATTTGGAAAACATTAGGCTTGTCTTGGCAGAAAAACCAGATCAATTTCTTAAGACATGGACACCCTTTACCGAATTCTTACAACAATAGCATGGTCCAACACAAATTTAAATTTAAATCCGATGGTGGGTTGGGGGGGGGGGGGGGGGGGGGGGGGGGGGACGAGGGGCAAGGTATATCTCTACCTTTCTTTTTCTTTTTTGTTATTTCTATATCTTTCTGCTACACTACTTTGATAGTTTAGGGGACTTTCTTTTGTTCTTTTTCGATCTCTTTTCACTTTCCATTTTTTTTTCTTGTTTTATTTTTCTTTTCTTTTTTCATTTTCATACTTTAGGTTATAAGGTTAAAAATGAAGCTGTACAATGATTGTATAATTTTAGATGCCGAATGTTTTATCTCTGTACAATTGCTTCTAATAAAAATTAATTAAAAAAATATATATATATATATACATTAATGATTTAGTTGAAGGGATTAAAAGTAACATTAGCAAATTTACAGATGACACAAGGCTGGATGGCAGTGTGAACTGTGAGGAGGATACTATGAGGATGCAGGGTGACCTGGACAGGTTGGGTGAGTGGGCAGATGTATGGCAAATGCAGTTTAATGTGGGTACATTTGAGGTTATCCACTTTGGTGGCAAGAACAGGAAGGCAGATTATTATCTGAATGGTGTCAGGTTGGGAAAAGTACAGCAAGATCCTGGGTCCTTGTTCATCAGTCACTGTCTCTGCCTCAGAAGGCAGTGGAGGCCAATTCTCTGGATGCTTTCAAGAGAGAGTTGCATATAGCTCAAAGATAGCAGAGTCAGAGGATATGGGGAAAAGGCAGGAATGGGGTACGGAGTGTGGATGATCAGCCATGATCACAGTGAATGGCAGTGCTGGCTCGAAGGACCGAATGGCCTACTCCTGCACCTGTTGTCTATTGTCTAAATATTAAATCATATTCTTGGAAAATGTCATCTAGAATTACATAGGATTGAGTTAAGGGGGATGCGGAGAGAGCATCAGAAACCTCAATAACATCCATCCTTCGGCAATTCATAGATAAGCAACATTCACAAGAACAATCAAAAGATGGCATCAACACAAACGAGAGAATCTGCTATTAGCTAACTCCCTGCATTCAAAAGTCAGAGATAATAATTGACAATAATCACATCAAAACTTGCTAGATAATGAAGTGGCTACAGGGGGAGTTGAATGCGTGATGACAAGGCAGTACTGGTGGGAGGGTGCTGCAGTGAGGGTCACGAACACTATGGAATCCATCTGCCCTGGCTGTGACCAGCCACACCTTTATTTTCGCTGCGATTTTCTTTTGCATCTTGCTGGTAAACAGGATCTTCAGCCTTGTTACTCCACCTGGAGGATATTAAAGGATATCTCACCGCACTTCTTCCTTCCTTATGTCCATTGTTCTACTTCTACTAAAACTCAGAGCCTCCTCCACTATTGCATCTGCGCACTTTTGATGTAGTTGGATGATGCCATGCTGTGACTCGGGTGAAGTGGAGGAGTAAATCCCACCAATAAAATGTTAACGAATGACCCCGATCTAAATTGTCCTTTCTAACACGTACCAGAATGTTGTATGCATTTATTAGTCACTGTCACTACATTTCCATTCCCATCACACCCTCCACTGAGTCTGTGCTGATGTCAAACCCATCCAAGGGATACAGCAAGACAGTGGTTACGTTTCTGGACCATTGACCTAGAGGCACAACTTCAATTCCCATGAGAATGTATCTAATTAAATAAACATGGAATTAAACCAAAGTCTCAGAACCTTTCAGCCTGGAACCACTGGATTACTGTAAAAATCTATCGGGTTCATTGATGTCCATCATGCTATCCAGCCGATGTGACTCCAGAGCCATCAATGTAGTTGAGTCATAGAACATAAATGCTGGAAGTGGCGGCGCTGCCTTGCAGCTGCGGCTCGCCTGCAGTCCGTTTGTCTTTTCTTTTTTTGTTTTATTTTGTCCCGCTGTTACAGTTTATTTCGGTTTATTTTAGTTGTGTATGTTTGGGGGGGTGGGTGAAACTTGTTTTTTGACCCTTCGGGGCGATGCGACCTTTCTTGCCGTATCCCCCGTCTCCGTCTGCGCTGAGGCCGATCGCGGAGCTGACGGCCTCCAACAGGGACCGACCTCGAGGCTCCGGAGGCAGAGCCAGGACTTACCAACGCGAGGCTGGCCGACTTCGGGGCTGTGGCGGCGTTGCGACCCGACTTCCGACCGGACTTCGGAGACTCGGAGGCTCGGCCGCGGGCCCAGTGGTCTCGGCCGTGGGCCAGCCAGTGGACGGCATCGTCGGGAGCTCGCAGGTCACAGGTTGGTGACCTGTTTTTCAGGAGCTCCCGCAACAACAGCTGCGTCCGCTGGACTGGAGGGCGGCAGCTTCAGCAGCTTCGACCGCACCGGGCCGCGGTGTTTGCACCGGCCCGCTCGCGGAGCTCGGATGCGGCCGCTGGACTTACCATCACCCGGCTGGGTCACAACATCGGAGGCCTGGATCGCCTCAGCACAGAGGGAGAGCAAGGAGGGAAGAGACATGGACTTTGGGACTTCTGCCTTCCATCACAGTGAGGAGGTACCTGGTGGACTTACTGTGGTGGATGTAAAACTGTGTTGAGTGTGTGTTTTGTTATTTATTCTATGTATGACTGCAGGCTAAACCATTTTGTTGTGCTGAAAAGTGCAATGACAATAAATTGAATCTGACTCTGAATCTGAATAAATAGAATAAGTATAAACCAGCATCTGTTGGTTTACATTTTCTTGTTTCTAACATACACAGGATGTTCATTCTATGTTTGGTCCACAATGTCTATGCCCAAAATGATGCCAGGGTAAACTAATCTCCTTCCTCTTCCTTTATGTGGTCAATATTTCTTCATTCACTGCATACCCATGTGCCTAGTTAAAAGCCTCTTAAATGCCACCATCAAATCTGCCTTCACCACCACTCCTGGCAGTGGATTCCAGACATCCACCTCTCTCTGTGAAAAAAAAACTAGTCCCACATATCTTCTTTATATTTTGCCCTTCTTACCTTAAATCTTTGACATTTCCAACCTGGAAGAAAGGTTCTGACCGTCTACCCTAAATATACCTCTCTTACCATCATATACTTCTATAATGTCTCCCTTCAGCCTCTGTCGCTCCAAAGAAAAAGTCCAGGATTGTCCAACTTCTCCTTATACCTAATACCCTCTCATCCAGGTAGCATTCTGGTGAACCTCCTCTGCAAATTCAGTGTCCCAGTCGATAAAGGCAAATGTTCCTTTAACCTTTTTGACCTCTTTATTTACTTGTGTTGTCACTTTCAGGGAGTGATGGGCTTGGACACCAAGATCCCTCAGTATATCAGTGCTGTGAAGGGTCTTGCCATTAATTGTATACTTTCCCCAAACATTTGACCTCCCAATGTGCAGAAACATCACACTTGCTCGGATTAAACTCCATCTGCCATTTCTGCCCATTTCTTTAGCTGATCTTTATTCGACTGTATACTTTGGCAGCCTTCTGCACTCCACCAATTTTGGTGAAGTCTGCAAATTTACTAACTAATCTTTACTGCTTGTTTTGCTGAGCAGCAATTATAAAGGGTTAATAAATGCTTGCATTGGCAGCAATATTTACAATGGGTGATTGAATAAATATAGAAAATGTGCACATTGATATAATGGTCTTATCTTGCTCGTTGGTGTAAACCCCGCCAGAGAGATTGTATGAGAAATTAGAACTGCATTGAAATAACTTGTGCATCCACAAGCTAAAAGGAACCATAGTTTCCAACTAGGCCTTGTGCTTCTGCTTTGAGAATCTATTTGTTGTACATTACATCACGTTGATCCAGATGTAATCCAGAGAGGAACTAAATTACTTTCTCAAGAAGTAATTTAGGTTTGTATATGATTCCCTCCCGCAGAGGGCAGTGGAGGCCAAATCACTGGATGGATTTAAGAGAGAGTTGGATAGAGCTCTAGGGGCTAGTGGAGTCAAGGGATCTGGGGAGAAGGCAGACACGGGTTATTGATAGCGGACGATCAGCCATGATCACAATGAATGGCGGTGCTGGCTCGAAGGGCCGAATAGCCTCCTCCTGCAACTATTTTCTATGTTTCTATGTTTCTATGATATATCTAAAAATGTGGGAAATTATCCTTTTTGCTCTTATCTAGGATTTTATCCAGTTGAACAGAATATTCTATTATGAATGGAACATGAAAGCAAAGCAACTCTGAATGTCTTCTAAAATACTAACAATCAATTATTCAAATTCAAAGACTGAGTGGAGCTTATTATGCAGATAATGTTTTTTCTTTGCAGATATTGCAACTGTCCATTTTAATATTTTATAATTTCATTGACACCTTAAAAGAAAAAGACTGCTCTTGGTTAACATTGATTTTAAAAATACAGCACGACCCATTGGGCATCCTGCAGGGGATGGACAGAGGAAGTTATTCTTTGTTTTTTTTTTTGCAGGCTCATTGGCGAGCTCAATATTTGACCCCATGCTCAGTCTGGTTGGAGCATCAGGTGGAGGCTATGCTCTGATGGGAGGCTACTTCATGAATGTTGTAGTGGTAAGCAGTTAGAATTAAATAAGATTTGTTTGTTAATATATTGTGGGCTGATTGTGTGTTGCGCTTCATAGAACAAATGGTTTGACTTTTAAAAAAGGCTTAAATTACCGCTGATAAATTCCTTCTAGTCTTTTCCCTATTATTTATTATTTTTTTAACTACCTGTCTGTTCCATGAAATACTTTTTTTGTGGTTGAAGGAGATATAATATGTAAATATCAACAAAGGTGCAATGGAGACGTAAGGAACTGTAGATGTCGCTTTACAAAACAAAGTTCAAAATGGGTCAGGCACAATCTTTGGAGTACACGGACAGATGTTGTTGTGGGTTGGGACCCTGCTTCAGATAAACCTGCAATGGTTTTTAGTGCATTTTAAAGTATATCTGTCACCTGGACTGAAAGCATTGTTATTTGAAAAATCATTACACAATTAGGGTTGGTATTTTTTCTTGCATGGTTTCATTACATCACATTATCTTAATGATTCCATTAATTCTTCTCATTTTACCTTTCCTCTTGTGGGGAAATACATTTTAACCGGACCTAGTAATTAATTCACTTTTAAAGCTTCTAAGTCCCTCATACTTCTTTTCACTTTTATCTGCAATTTTCACACTCCATCTCTTTCACTCCAATGTCCTTTTTGTTATTTTCTTGTGTGAGTAGACATGTTATTCACTCAGTAGCAAACCGACTTGGTTAGAATTATGTAGGAACGAACTGCAAATGCTGGTTTACACCAAAAATAGACACAAAACGCTGGAGTAACACAGCGGGACAGGCAGCATCGCTGGGGGGAAGGAATGGGTGATGTTTTGAGTCGAGACATTTCATCAGCCTGTGCAATTTGTTCTTATCTTTGGTTGGAATTGTTAATAGATTGTCGTAGAAAGTTGCTGGTTGAGACTTTGTGCGACAAAAGAAATGGACAGTTATATCTGTTTACACCACCGGACGTATGGACCTCACTATTTATGTTCCCTTAACTTTGTTTCATGCTCTATTGCAAAGATATTTTTTTACGATTAAGTTTTGATATGCACCATGGAAACAGGCCTTTCAGCCCTCCAAGTCCAAGCCGATCATTGATCAGCCGTTCACACTTGTTGTGTTGAGATACAGCTGGTGCTATGTCTTCCAAAGCCAAATAATGCCCATCTTTCATGTGTAATGATAAATGAAAAGGCATTCTGTAAAATCGAGTGGAAGCTCTTGCTGTTGTACAATATGATCATTCTGCTGCACACATAGAAATCCACTGTAACAATTTGTGGCAGGACTGAAGAATTCATGAATTCATTAGCCCGACCACAAGTGAGTGCTATGGGTTTTAAGCATGTGGCAGAATGGTCATATTTTAACAACAGCTATGTTTTGTTTCTTAAAGTCCTGACTTTCAATAATCTACTTGACTGGAACATTAGATGAATGGCTGGGTGGAAATTGGATATCAGACTCTGAGTTCCCAATGTTCTCCTTCACTCTTTTTTTCCCCAATGAAATTCTCATTCAAAATGTTTACCTTCCTGTTTTTCAAATCATTATTCAATTTTCCGGAATTTTCCTCTGCTTTGTTGTTAATTGTTTCAAATAAATTTGGATCAGAATTCACAGCTTTTAAACTGTACTTTTGAATTCCAGTCCCTTTACCTTAGTGTAAAGCTGATACCAGGTGGTATCTTGGCCTGAGCTTCAGAAACCATTACCATTTTTCTCTTTTCCATTTATACAAAATCAAAGTAAAAGAATGACCAGAACGCTGCGGGATGATTGAAAGCTGAGTTGATCTCAGAGGTGAAAGTCAGCAATTGCATTCCAGTTCATGAAATTCTTCAGAGCTGGTCAATTTATTCTGTAGCTGTAAAGGATGGGAATGACCTTAAACATAAGTGAGATCTTCCTGATCAACTGCCTTTCCCCTTTTTAATGTTTTCCTCACTCTCTCAAATGAATCTATGGGGTCTTACTGGACTTTACTATAAGTGGGGTAGGGGTGGATAGATACATTTGTACATTATATTATACATTATATATTATGCACATCAGATTTTTAGGAAGAATTAATTTTATATTATTGTTTTTTCTTAAAGCTGTTATTTATCTTTTTATTTATCAAATTGCACATTGGTAAGGCTAACAGATCCTCATCAGGAATCATAGTAAATCATTTCTAAATATGGAAAACCTAGAGAATAAGCAGGCCTATGTTCATTCTGACATTAAATGGATTTAGGGTATCATTGAACTAAAACTAAGAAAATGATTTTTTGTGCTTTTACAGATATTATGGATGTGACGTTGAGCCATTTCCCCTGTAGTGCCGTGAATCAGCATGCCTTTCATGCAGGCACTGATTGACCCTGTAATGCAGCTGGAAAGAAAGCAAAGTTGATCAAAACAAACAATAGAATATTTACTACTGTAAATGATCACAAAATAAAATAAAAGTAGAACATACCAGAAGCACTCAGCAAGTCAGACAGTGAAGAGAGAAAGGATTTGTTAGCATTTATGGCATTCTATTCTCAATTCGAACTGAAAAATGAAATTACATTTTATTAAGATCAGATGCTAGTAACCAGCCATAGGGGCTGTTTTGAAAGTTAATTAAAATAAGCTCAATTGGATTTCTAAATGAGAATCAGTCATCAGGCAGGTGTCATGATTAAGAACAATAAAGTTTTTGTTCAGCTTCTGACCATGTGAAGGAAAATGCACTTTTCTCTTGGGTTGGACACACACTTTCTGGGTTACTACTGATGCCCTGCGTGCTACTATCAAGTTTGGAACTTTTTTATATAGTCCTTCCATAGAGTTAGTTATTATCCACAAATTCCAGGAAGAAGATTTCCAAACAGCGGATATTTATTGTGTGTGGATTTGCTGGAAGGAGCTTCTATTGTTCTCCTTTGACCTAATGTAAACTCTGGATTTTCTGTCCTCTTGCAAAACAGAATTCCATGAGAATAAGAGGACAAGGGGAGGTAATTCAGCCCTGTGTGACAGTTTTACCATTCAAATAGATTATGGTTGATTTGTGCTTCAAGCCCATTTAACCTTTTTCATTCTGAATCCTTTATACTTTGATCTATCAAAAATATACTTGTCTCGGGAGTTCAATATATGGACTACTGTTGCAGGCACAGAGCAATACATTTTAAATCTCAGCTACAGAAAATTGAAGCCACTTTTTAACCTGCATTGTCCATCTAGTGTGGGTCATGTCGAATATCATTTAAGATGTGATAGCATTGGGATGCTTTAACAGAATGGTTTTATGCCAATACTGACTTACAATACTATTTCAATTGCAGAAACAGCTGAAATCTGCCAAAGAGACTTGCAGGTTGGCCAAAAGCCTACAACATCCAACAAAAACTGTAAAAGAAAACATATTAAGAGAGCATTTCCTTTTAACTGGATGAAAGAGTTTTGACAGGAAATGCATCATGGAAACCACTTCCTCTACAGTAACAGACTGTTGAAACACAATTTTCAGCAGGTTTAAACTCATACGCACATAATATGTCCGACAGCTCGTGAAAGTATAACAATATCATTTAATGAATGTAAAGACAATCTATCATTTACTAAGATATTCAATTAATCAACCACACTTGCAAAAAAACAATGGCAAGTTGCTGCTTATTGATTAATTATTTGAATTCTGCAGTGAAGGGCTAGAATTTATCATCAAGATAATTGACAGAGTTTAGAGCTACAGCAAGGAAACAGGCCTTTCGGTCCACCGAGTCTACGCCGACTGTCGATTACCCATTCTCACTCGGTCTATGTTATCCTACCTTTTCATCCACTCCCTGCACACCAGGGGTAATTTACAGAGATCAATTAGCCTACAAAAACCCACACATCTTTGGGATGTGGGAGGAAACCGGGACACCTGGAGAAAACCCACGCAGTCACAGAGAGAACATGCAAACTCCACCCAGAACAGCACCCGAGGTCAGAATCGAACCCGGTCTCTGGCGCTGTGAGGCAACATCTCTGCCAGATGTGTCGCTATGCTGCGCTAGGACTGTTACTTATTAAATGCTGGGGAAGCGGTTACCAAACAAGTTCAAGATTTGTTGACGGAGAATAACTTTTGCGCTTACAGACATCATGAGGTAACCGAGCAGTAATGAGATGCAACAGATCATGATATTTGCCAGTAGCGTGGGAGAAAAATCTGATGTAAAAGCACCAACACTACCCACATCAGCTGCAAAACCAAACATTCCGTACATTCCGCTAGTAGGAAAACTCTTTAACCATTGGCTTTTTACAAAATAACTGACTGTTACAGCCACACAAACATAATAGGTTTATTTATCAGTTAATGGCTTTGCCACAACAAGAGGTAAAGACATTCTGATGCTAATTTTGAGCAATATATTATTTCTAAAAATAAAATCTATCTCAAGATTAAAAACACCCATAAAGTTATGATGAATCTATTTGTTTGTTTTCAGAATTTTAAACAAATGTTGCCAGTTTTTGGTGTTTTCAGATTGGCCTTTATTTTGATAATAGGTAAGTGTTCTTAATTTTTTTATTATTGCATTAAAATATTATGGTCTGCCTAGCTATCACTATAGTCCCTGAAACCCGCCCATCCAGCATATCCCAGTTAGATGTAGCTCTCAACAAATTGTGAGAAAATATCATGCAGAAGTTCCTATGTGGCTTTAAGCACTGCCAGAGACTTGTGTGGGAGAGAATTACTTGAGAACCTATCATCTGTGGAATATTTGGTGAGGTGGTCTTTGTCATAAACACCCTGCATTACAAATGTCCGGAAGCAGGTTAGAAACTTGATGTCCTTCGGCGAGTGATTCACCTCATGACGCCTAAAATCCTTTTCTCCATCTCCCATTCACCATCCACGACAAGCCTGCCCAATTGTCCAGCGCCTAATTCTTCAGCTTAAGCAGACATTCCCACTAAACTGGTGCACCTTGGCTGGAATGTTTACCATCCCTGAGATGTACTGCACCACCTCGCAATATCATCCTTGACAGCACCTTCCAATCCGGTAGGCAGCCTCTTACATTAACACACAAAAAGCAGTAGTTCAGAAAAGACTCATCAATAAGTGCTGGCTTTATCAACAACACCCATATCCCGGAGTGCTTCCAAAAGCAATGGATTGTGGACATTGGGTCAAGAAATTCCTTCATGTTGTGACTGATAATCTAAAGCCTGACAGTGTAAGGGTTGAACACTTGCAGACATTGTTCCAGGTTTGCCACAAGTAGACCTATTATTGAGGCCTTTGCTAGTTACAGCCATGCAAAAGTGTTCATTGTGTGAATGGATCGCTGGTTTTGAAATATTTTGTGTTATTTACCGTGTTATTGGCCTACTGTATATTTTCTTGCTATTCAGTGTTACGTAGCAACTTAATGATATTAATTTATTTATTTCAGTGGGCACTGATGTGGGCTTTGCCCTGTACAGAAGATTTTTTGTTGAAGGAAACGGTTTCCGTGTAAGTATTACAGATGTTAATTAAAACCACTTGATTGTGCTCAACATTTAATGGCTTACCCCGAGGCTTAAATATTTGCTGAGCAGCAAACAAAATAGTGATTGGTAATGTTGTATAATAATTGTGAATTAATGATTACATTTTTACATCTGAATCAGAGATTACTTGTTCAAGTCCTGGTGTTGAAAATTGTAACAAAATCTAGGCTACCAGAGATATGTTGCACTAAAACAAGATCACTCTTCAGATGAAACACTGAAAAAAAGGCCCTTCTGTCCTGTCAAAGTGGTCTGTACATCGGTGAGACCAAGCGCAGACTTGCCGTCTATTTCACTAAACACTTGCACTCGCTCCGCCAAGGTCTACTGGTTGCTAACCATTTTACACCCCTTCCCATTCCCCTGCTGACCTTTCTCTCTGGGCTTCCTCCGTTGCTAGAGTGAGGTCAGAAGCAAACTGGAGGAACAGGACCTCATATTCTGCTTGGGCAGCTTACATCCCAATGGTATGAATGTTTAATTCTCCAATTTTAAGTAACCTCTGACTAACTTCCCCTCTTCCCCCACCTCCCCCCTTTGCCCCCTACCTCCCCATCCCCCTTGTGCCCCACCTGTATTTCCACCTATTTCTCTCCTCCAAACCTCTTCCCCCCCCCCCACTGGTACTTTCCTCCCCCTGACTTCACAATCCACAACCATTCAAACCTGTCTCACACCTTTTCTTCCTTTCTCTGGCTTTTTGCCTGTCAAAACCCTTGTGGTCAGATAGGTGTTGAGTTAATAACAGAGGGACAGACAGGAAACAAAGAGTAGGGATTAACGGGTCCCTTTCAGAATGGCAGGCAGTGACTAGTGGGGTACCACAAGGCTCGGTGCTGAGACCGCAGCTATTTACAATATACATCAATGATTTGGATGAATTAATTCAAAGTAACATTAGCAAATTAGTATGTGGATGTAACATTAGTAAATTTGCAGATGACACAAAGCTGAGTGGCAGTGTGAACAGGTTGGGGGAGTGGGCAGATGCATGGCAGATGAAGTTTAATACGGATAAATGCGAGGTTATCCACTTTGGTAGCAAAAACCAGATTACTATCTAAATGGCGTCAAGTTGGGAAAGGAGGAATTACAACGGGATCGGGGGGGTCCTTGTTCTTCAGTCTATGAAAGTAAGCATGCAGGTACAGCAGGCAGTGAAGAAAGCGAATGGCATGTTGGCCTTTATAACAAGAGGAATCAAATATAGGAGCAAAGAGGTCCTTCTGCAGTTGTACATAGCCCTAGTGATACCACACCTGGAGTATTGTGTGCAGTTTTGGTCCCCTAATTTGAGGAAGGACATTCTTGCTATTGAGGGAGTGCAATTTACGTTTACAAGGTTAATTCCCGGGATGGCGGGACTGTCATATGCTGAGAGAATGGAGCAGCTGGGCTTGTACACTCTGGAGTTTAGAAGGATGAGAGGGGATCTCATTGAAACATATAAGATTGTTAAGGGTTTGGACACGCTAGAGGCAGGAAACATGTTCCTGATGTTGGGGGAGTCCAGAACCAGGGGCCACAGTTTAAGAATAAGGAGTAAGCCATTTAGAACGGAGACGAGGAAACACTTTTTCTCACAGAGAGTGGTGAGTCTGTGGAATTCTCTGCCTCAGAGGGTGGTGGAGGAAGATTCTCTGGATGCTTTCAAGAGAGAGCTAGATAGGGCTCTTAAAAATAGCAGAGTCAGGGCATATGGGGAGAAGGCAGGAACAGGGTACTGATTGGGGATGATCAGCCATGATCACATTGCATAGCGGTGCTGGCTCGAAGGGCCGAATGTCCTACTCCTGCACCTATTGTCTATTGTCTATTGTCTATTGTCTATTGTCTATTGACATTACACACAGTGATGGATGCTCAGATTGGTATAGGGGTAAAGTGAAGGGATTAGATAGTGGATCAGGAAATCTGGTTTGGCAGATTGGGACATTTAGGTAGGTCGGTACATGGAGGAGGGAGGGACTTAAGAAAGTTCACCTTCCAAGGGGTCATGTTTCGGAACCCTACTCCTGAGCAGCATTTAAACATCGGATCCACAAGTGTCACCAATAGGACCTGCAACTAACCGCTAATTTGAAGAAAATTCTCAGCTGTGTGCTAAACCATGTCTTGCTCTGTGGTCTCTCTAACTTCTACAAGCCTGTAAATCCTTAGCATCAGGTTACCATATATGAATTCCAGAACTCCTGCTACCTGCTGTCTGATTCATAGAGATGTTATAAACTGATCTCACCAAGTGCACTGTTAGAAGCCATCTTCATCACATTATTTTCAGCTGGGCATGCCATGTAAAGATTACTTTTGGGTCATTTTGACATTTGCATGATTTTTGCTTATTTTAAAATGTTTAATGGGTGATGATGTCATCTGCTTTACATTACCGAACACTCAAAACAACTCGCAAGGTCAGTGTGAACTCACAGAATCTCCTCGTTTCCCAAGCTGGCATTAGTCCTGGAGCTTACAGATACTGTAACAAACAACAAAACCTTCGACAACATCTGATTGTCAGGATCAGATGGGTTTCTGCAAGATTCGTGACTTAGAATGTTAAGACCAAATGTATGTTAGTAATTTGGTAGTTGGCTTTACTTGCTTGGAAATATTATGAAGCTGAGTATTTCTGAAGTTCAATAATGCATCTATATACTTTCATTAACCCTTCCCCTTCTTCAGCCCTTTCCTGCCATTGGTGAGATAGTTTAATATTGTTTCTGGCGTTCCTTTCTTGCTGCTGTGGCTTCACACTGCTGAGAGCTGCTTTAACCCCTGCTTTGGCAACTTAAGCGACAGAAACCTGCAGAAGGTAAGAAAGCGCTCGAAGTGTAAATTGTACAAAAGGACAGTGCATTTACGCCATATAGTGGTTCACTGGAGCTGTAATCCTATCTAATAAGTTCCTGGACCTATAATAATGTTTTTTTTTTGTATTTTCCTTCAGGCTGCATACAATGGATTGTTTTGGTACATAACAGACATCAACTTTTTAAAGTATCAATAATTAATCCACATTAACTTTGTGCATGGCAACAGCCCAAAGGGTTTACCCAGTAATTTCTGATTATCCTTGGTTGTCTAATATATGTTGAAATTGGGGCTCAGAGAGTCTCTTCATTCTTTCTTTCGGAAGCTTAGTCTCCATTAGTTTCACCTCTCCACCATTAGTTTTATCTCTCCACCATTTTCTATGCTGGCCTATTATCAAAGACATCTCAAAACCGTCTGCTGCAGCATCCAAATAAATTTATCTGAGAAGCTTAGGATCCTTAGGCTGTTTATGTAGGAAAGGGTTCCTGGCTGAGACCAACCTGGTCCTCATTTTATGCCTCATGTGTGAGCTATTACACCAGATATCTATCTGCATAGACAGTGGTTGATTTTTGATATGGAGTCCATCTAAGGACATCCATGAGCAGCTTAGCTTAGATCACTTGGTAGGAAGCAGAAGAACATTTGTCTTTAAGGTGTCATATCATTATAATAGCTACATGTATCACTGATCAATTAGAAAGTCTTGCTTGTTTCCACAAAAACAGGATTAAGTTTTGTCCCATAAGTAACTGTACAATAATATCAAAATAAGACACAAAGTGCTGGAGTAACTCAGCAGGTCAGGCAACATCTTTAGAGAGCACGAATAAGTGACATTTCGAATCAGGACCTTTCTTTAGACCAAAGAAGGATCCCGATCCGAAATAACACCTATTCATGTTCTCCAGAGATGTTGCCTGACTCACTGAGTTACTCCAGCATTGTGGCTTTTTTTTGTTGTAAATCAGCACCTGCAGTTCCTTGTTTCTACATTTTGAACAATTATATCAGTCTGGAACAGCCATGTGACACTCAACAGCTTTAAATAGAATATAAATGTAAATTAATTTCTTATGAATAATTACGTCATTGGTGGTGAACAGGGAAAGCTGCTTACATGTTAATGGTTATATTTCCCCAGTGCTGGCACCTGTGCAAAGCAGGGGAGGCTATTTTGTATGTACATCAACTGTTTTTTAGTAACCGAACAGATGGAGCGAAATATAGTTCAAGGTTTCTATGGCAATCGTTCTTCTTAAACCATTGACAAACTCCACGTGAAAGTAACCTGAAAATAGATGAACAAATTGGGTCATTTTGCTGAATGATTATAATGGTCAGACTGTCAACTGATATAAATGCTGAACTCTAATGATTGTTTTGAAGGAATTAAAGCAAGTCCCGAAACAGTTAGCCTGTGATTATCTTTTCTTCACCGCGGTGAGAATGTAAAGAACTACTTTGATCCCTTGTTCTAATATTAGGTTTCTTACTTCCTACAGGTGTCCTTTGTGGCTCACATTGCAGGTGGTTTAGCTGGAATGACAATTGGCTATGTGGTTTTCAGCTGCTATGACCAGAAACTCTTGAAGGATCCCAGATTTTGGGCTTCGATTTTGGCCTATGTTGCCTGTGTCGTGTTTGCCATCATATTCAACATCTTCCTGTCTCCTGCTTCTTAAGTAATGAGGGGAGAGGAGTAATATGTTCTTACAGTTCCTTTAAAACATACAGTAACACTGACAGTTTATTAACAACATGAATACAGAGAAGCACTGTTGGAACAATCATTTTGTATGACACCGTACAAGACCAGCGACTTAATATTAATCCTTGCCATGAGCATAATTTGTTATCATTTTTGTTGCTCACCTTATTTGTGTAATAGAGAAAGAAGAACATATGAAAAACGAAGCTGTTTCTGGACAATTTTATGGTGCTGAATTTATAGTTTCGATTTTTTTGTATTAGGAAGAACAACTGTTACTGTTTTTTCAGAAATTGCAAACTGTAGCGTACTAAAATAATCACAATTTTGAAGGGACCAGCAACAAATTGAATTCTGCATCTGCTGTGGCTTGTTGGAATTATCTGCATACGTATATAGAACTTGGCTACATTCAGATTCCGAAGCTTGTCTCATCTTTCAGTGCAACAGCATCTTTAAAGCTTTGTTGCAGAACCTCCCATACCATCATTGACTTCCAGCCACTTTCCTAATTACTCGACAAATTGCTTAAAATTTATTACAGTACATACTTTGTCCTTTCTATATCTAAGTTTTGTTCACTGTTATTTGACTCTAATTGGAGAATCTCTTGTAAGACTGCAGTGGCATATGTTATCAGCCATTGCTTCTGTGACATCTTACTCAGAACCCCTAGCATCAGCTTCTGGCCTCGTGGTATCAGCAGTTCCTTTGGGTGAAGAATGAGTGGGTTAACATATGATGAGCATTTGACGGCACAGGGTCTGTACTCATTGGAGTTTAGAAGGATGAGGAGCGACCTCATTGAAACTTACCGAATAGTGAAAGGCTTGGATGCGGATGTGGAGACGATGTTTCTACTAGTCGGAGAGTCTAGGACTAGCGGTCATAGCAGCAGAATTAAAGGACGTTCCTTTGGGAAGGTGATGAGGAGGAATTTCTTTAGTCAGAGGGTGGTGAATCTGTGGAATTCTTTGCCACAGAAGGCTGTGGAGGTCAAGCCAATGGATATTATTAAGGCAGAGATAGATAGATTTGTGATTAGTATGGGTGTCAAAGGTTATGGGGAGAAGGCAGGAGAAGGAGTTAGGAAGGAGAGATAGATCAGCCATGATTGAATGGTAGAGTAGACAATGGACCAAATGGCCTAATTCTGCTCCAATCACATAACCCTAAGACCTTATGATAGATTTATCACCTTGAGGAGCCATTTTACTTTGCTTTCCATCCACACAGAGGCATTTTGTTTTCCTCTATAAGTTGAATGATGTGGTTGGGAGATGCATCCATGTTGCTTGGTAACATAAGGTGACACATGAGAAGTATAAATAATTTAGGAAATATTACCCTTTTTAACCAGGTGATTTGGTCTCAACATTAGCATTAACTTATTTTAAATAATGAGCTATTACCGATATTGAAATAATGGCAAACAAAAGATCTAAGCTAATGGTCATTTGTTGTGATTCATTTTGATTTTAGACTGGTACTAGAATGAACAAAGCAAAGAAGGATATGGAATTAATCCAGGCATGTGGCATTAGAACAGAGAGGCATGGTGGTGGGCTAAAAGACCCGACTCTATGCTGTACGACTCGACAGTTCTATTTTGGATTGCACTGGTACATATGGACAGCATGACTATCACTGAAAAACAAAGAACATCTGGAATGGAAGTAAAAACTCGGCCACATGGTCCCTTGTGCCTGCTCTGCTTTTCATTAAGATCATCCTTGCTGTAATCCTAACTTTAACTTCATTTTCTTGCCTGAATCTCATAACCCTTAATTTCCAAGTTATTCAAAAGTTTGCTCTATTGCCCAAGAAAGCCTTACTCTTTTTTTCTTCCAATGCATTCTTGATCAGTGGTTCGTTTGAGCATTGGTCTTACACATATGAATTGTTAAAGCTACATGGAAATCATATTTTAAGACAATAATGTTTTTGAGTCCATAACAACTTTCACATAACATGTGACTAACTTATTGTAAATTTAAAAGTTGCAGTGTCTGCTCGAAAACACACAGTGAATACAAACGTACTCTGATCTAAAAAAGTATGATATGAATACTGTGGTGAGAAGGGAAATGCATGCTGCAGATTAGTGTTACCTGCTCCCAAAGCCCAGCATAAACAGTGTGTTTGCAGCATGGTGGAGGACATTGTTCTGCAGTTACTACATTACTGGAATTATTGTAGATTAGAAATTGCTTACAGCTTTTATGAATCTAAGAAGATCATTGTAGTATTACCTATTGTCAGTTTTGACAGCCAATAATAGTGCTTATTGAATTTATGATTAGGTTAGTGAATATAGATGTATTTACTTTGTATTGTACTGTATTGTATTGTACAGGAAATGTTACTAATTTTTTAACAGGTCATTTTTACTAATTTTTCTTATTGCTTTTCTGCCATGTACCTTTTGTCACTTCAAAGCATTAATCAGGAATTTGGGTACATGCTTCCTGATTTTGTCTGTTAATTTTAATGGATGAAAACTAATGGACACGCACTCTATAATTCAGGACTTGAGTTTCTGTTGAGGAAAAGCCATATCAGGTGTGTAGATTTATAAAAGAATCCTTGTTTACAATAAGGCTGACACCTTCACAGAGATGTTATAGGATGCGTATCAATTGTAGGAGCTAGACATTTGAGGCATATTTGGCATTATATTATGAATCGTATTTTGAAATTAACTGAACAGTGGTTCTTCAAAGATCACCAACCTTTTTCTTCAAAATAATACATGATTAGACTGAGGACATTTTGCTTCTGCAATTTGATATTTAGAATCGTGAATTGTTTAAGATGAGGAGACATGTTATCTGAAAATGGGAGGCATTGAGTCTTAGATTCCTATTAGTCCACATGTCACATTGTATGTGTATGAGGTGTTGGAAATATTAAAATCATTATCTTTACTGATGCACTGGTAACTTGTGGTTTAATAACTCCGGTATACAATAGGTTAATTGCTTGTTTAATAGGAGCTTGTGTTCTTATAGCAGTGAAGAAGTGATTTTTATTGTTTTACAGGAAGGAAGGTCTATACCTGTATGTGAATTATTTTTATCAAAGGTAGACACAAAATGCTGGAGTAACTCAGCTTGACAGGCAGCATCTCTGGAGAGAAGGTTTCGGGTGGAGACCCTTCTTCAGACTGACTTATTTTAATTTTTTTATTTATATGAAGGTATTTTAATCAACCTGTAATTAGAGATCAGTTATGTTTGGTATCCTATCCTTCATGTACATATCAAAATACATTAATTATATTTAAACCTGTACTTACATTTATGGCAGAAACTCATCCACTTACAATATATGACCCATGTCTCAGCCACATATGATTGCTCTTGACAAGTTTCACTGTTTTGACAGCAAAAAAATACTGTGCAGTCTCATTACAAAACCAAGAGATTATTTGAGTTTTTATAGAGAAGGGGAATTATGAACCACTAACACTCACTGAATGTCTATGCTGGAATGACAGATACCAAACAAATTGTTCTTCTGACAGGATGGCCTACAGCTGACCTTGTTTCACTGTTTGGACAGCAAGAAATACCATGCAGTCTCTTATTTATGTTTGCCCTTACTATGCATAATTTACAATCAGTACAGTGATGATCCAATCTCCTGCCCTCAGTGATCCTGGATCACCTCGGTGTTGGGGGGTAAAGGAAATTACAACATTTAACAATTGGTGTAAAGGAATAGATGACTTGCTTCCCCAAATAGAGCATGCCCATACTTCACTATTGAAAAGGCCAATTTATAAATACATTGTTTTTATTCATTTTTATGAAAGAACGTTTTTTACATTAACATTTAATACTTAAAATAACACAACATACAATTGTATAGGGAAAATCTGTCATTTTTTACATCTGTTGAGAGGTTTTTAAAAGTGTATTTACAGTTTTCATGATTTTAACAATTAAGTGTTTTGATGATATGTTCACAGTGCAGGTTGGCTGGATGGGGTGTATTTTAACTCCAGTACAGTTTCCCCACAGTTACCTGTGCTCTGTGCAACTCCTGGGGTATCTTTGTCACACTGTCCACCTCCATTCATCAAGTGTGATTTTGTTTTATATGTCAGAATGAACTGAACCACTCTTTTAGTGTCTGACTGATTAGTCTGTTCGAGTCCTGCCTCTGATTTACAGCTGATCCTTGACCTATGAAAGAAATGCATTCCTGGTAAACATGTTATTAAGCAACATTTTGTAAATCAAAAAGTCGGAGTGAAATGTCTCATGGGCATCCCAGTGCACTATCCCGCACTATTTATTACAGTGAAAAAATATTTCCCGATAGAAAAGACACGTGTTCCAAAATTTAGGCAAAAGTTTGTAAATTACGTATTTGTAATGTGGGAAATAACTGTGGTGTAAAACTACTCTGATGCGAATTATGACTGTTACCAGATGAAAAAAAACTATTTAGATTATTCATTTGCCTGTACAGATTTTGATTGTGAAAAGTATAATGAATTAAAGTGGAACTATGCTCCTTCATTGATGCATGAGTAGTGTATTTTGTTGCACAAACTTTAACTTACTCTAAGTACCTCTTGGAGTTGTCTAGATTCTCTAGTAGAATTTTCCTTACATTGCAATATATTCTCTTAAACGTTTTATTACCTTTTGCATTGTTAAAAGTGAAATTCAGGTAAATACATAGTCAACGTTTATTATTAGAAAACATAGATTATTAGAAAACCTAGACCAAGACCAAGGACCAAGACCTAAGACGAAGGTACATTTTATGACAAAAACCATCATTAGGCAAAATTAGCTGTGAGATAACTAAGGTGATGACTTTACCAAATATTTCAATTTTTACAATGCACATGTGCTTTTATTTTCAACAATATATCACTGTAATCCCAATCATCAGATCATTGCCAGTGGTTCAGAATCATGGATGTAGCTCCAGATATCAGATACAACTGAATAATTTAGAGCAAGAATCTTGAATTTGATGACACTCATGAAGTAAATCACTTCACCAGTAGCCTGTTATTTATGTTAGGGCTACAGTATTTGTATCATATTAATGTACAACAACATAGCCAATATGAGCAATGCTGGAGCCACAATGAACTGCAGATGCTGGAATCTTGAGCAAAACACATTGTGTTGGAGTAACTCAATGGGTCAGACAACATCTGTGGAGAGAATGGATGGGCCACATTCTGTATTGGGATCCTTCTTCAGATTAATTATGATAAGGGGGAGAAAGCTTGAATAAAAGTTGGCTGGAGCAATACAGGAGTATTTAGAGTGAAGCCATTGACTATGATAGTGAACACAAAGATCTGTTAGATACAGTATCTAATGAAATTAGATTAGAATCCATGGAAGAGAGTGTACAAAGATATTGACTACAGAGTCAAGAAATTACTTGTAAAATGTTACCCCTTGTTTACATGAACAACAAGAACAACGATATTCCCACCACAATCACATCCGTTCAAACAACACTCCTCCATACACCATTCATGGAAGCCCTCAGCTCCTCAATTAAACCGTTCAGTAGTTTACAAGAGCAACTCAACGGTTCTGCTTCCCCCACCCTCGGACCCAAGCCCTCACCCCTGTCATATTTTCACCATCCCTCTGACGGCCATCTTTTGGATGCAGTACAGTCAGTCCGCAAGGGACCTTACCTTTGTACCCCTACGCCCACACCTCAACAAGTTCCAGGCCTGCCATGACATACGGCTCTTCTTCTGTCACCTCCTCCTCCTTTTTTCTACAGTAAAGAGTTCTCACCTCCCGGTGACAACCAAAGATCATAGTAGTATCTTTGGTGACAACCCATTCTCCCGTCTCTAACATTCCTCCTCCTCTAGGACTCCCCCTGCTGGCCTTTATCCTCCCTGGACTTTTATTTCCAGCTGCCAGTGCAACATAAACTGCCTTGACCTCGCTACTCCCTTTACCCATTCCAATCTCGCCCCCCCCCCCCCCCTCTGCTGACTCAGCAACATTGTTACTAAAGTTGCCGACATGGGAGGTGTCGTCGTAGTCTGACCTCTGCTGTGCTGAGGCCAGGCGCCAGCTCTCAGACACCTCCGTATATCTACCCCTTGACCATGACCCCACAGACGAATACCAGGCCATTATCTCCCTGGTTGCGTCTCATCACCTCTGGCAATCTCCACTCCACATTGTGAAACCCACACTGCCCACTTCCATCTTCTCCCTAAAATCCACAAACAGGACTGCCCTATCAGGCCCATTGTTTCTGCCCCACTGAATTCATCTCTACATACCTTGATTTCATCCTAGACCTCCTTATGCAGTCCCTTCCCTCCTACATCTGACACCTCCCAGGACCTTCAACTCTTTATTGCCCCTATTGCTTCATCCTTTCCCTGGACGTCCAGCCCCTTTACACCTCCATCCCACACCTGAAAGGTTACAGGGCCCTCTGATTCCTCTTTGAACTGAGACCCAACTAATTTCCCTCTACTAATGCTCTCCTCTGCCTGGCGGAACTTGACCTCACCCTCAACAACTTATTTTTGACTCCTCTCACTTTCTCCAAGTTGAAGGTGTAGCCATAGGCACTCGCAAGGGCTACAGTAATCCTGCCTTTTTGTTGCTTATGTCAAACAGCCCTTGTTCCAGGTGTATATTGGTACATCCCTCTACTCTTTCTCCGTTACATCGATGACTGCATCAGAGCTGTCTCCAACACACATGCAGAATGATTTCATTAACTTCACCATTAACTTCCACCTTCCTTCAAATTCACCTGGACTATTTCTGACACTTCTCTTCCCTTTCATAATCTCTGTCTCCATCACAGGGGATAAACTATCGATTGATGTCGACTACAAATCTGCCAACTCCCATGCTTATCCAGACTACGCTTCCTCTCACTCAGCCGTTTGCAAAGACACTATCCCTTACTCTCAATTCCCATCACGTCCAACGTGATCCCACCATCAGTCACATCTGACCACCTCCATACCTTTCCCAACCTGCTCTTGTACCTCCTCCCTCGCCTCCGTCCAGGGATCTCGGCAGTCCTTCCTGGTGATCAGAGGTTCACATGCACCTCTGCTAACCTCACCTGCTACATCCAATGTTCCCGATATGGCATGCTATAATCAGCGAGACCAAGCATAGACTGTGCAACCATTTTTCGCTGCACACTTGCGTTTGGTCTTCCAAGGCCTATTTCATCTCCAGGTTGCTAACCATTTTAACACATCTTCCCATTCCCATACTGACCTTTCTGTCTTGGACCTCCTCCATTGCCAAAGTTAGACCACATGCAAACTGGAGGAACAGCACCTTATTTTCCCCTTGGGTAGCTTACAACCCATTGTATGAACATTGAATTCTCCAATTTTAGGTAACCTCTAATAAACCCATTCCCCCTCCTATTTCTCCCCACACCCACTTCTACTTCCTGTAGCTTTGCAATTCACAACTCTTCAATCCTTTTGTCTTGCACCTTCAGTTTTTACATCTTTGGCCTTTGTCCAACCACCTGCGTTTCAAAATCCCCCCTCACTTGTGTTCACCTATTACCTGCCAGGATTTGTCCTGCTCCTCCTCTCTTTTAGCTTTCTTTCCCCCACCCCCCACAATCAGTCTGAAGCAAAGATCCTATAGCAAGCAAGATAGATCACTTGACAGAAAAGACGTAGTACGGTCATGGGCAGATTCATGGGTAATTTTCGGCCCCATTTCCGTAACCGGCTTCGGTCTCCACACCAAAGATCCCATAGGATACTAGTGCGGAGACGGAAGCCGGTTACGGAAACGTCCTCGTAAAAATAAAAGTTATTTGGGAAAAATCTTCTCCTCATTTTCAGAATTATAATTTATTAACACAAACTGTTCCCCCGCAACGCTGATTGCACTGCGAGTCGGGTCGGGTCGGGTTACTGAAATGGAGGAAAAAAAGGCCCACGTTCCGCTCTGTTACGTACTACACGTCAGCCCATTGCATTTAGAAGGAGTGGTCTATCTTGCTCACTATAGTATCTTTGGTCTGAAGAAAGGACCCAACCTGAAACGTTCCCTACCCATGTTACCCAGGAATACTGTCTGACCTGCTGAATTAATCCAGGACTTTGTCTCCTTTTTTGTCACAACACCTTATCTGGTTAAGGATCTAGGAAAATTATTTTCAATCAGATGCAGACTAATGAGTGTAAAATATATGTAAACTATTATATTGCACAGTTTTTTAAATCTTCTTACAGTACATGAATATGGAATACATTTGGAAGGTTAAGTTCTCCTTTAAATGCAAATAACTTTAATGATTGGCCTCATTTAGTAATTGATCATAACAGTGACATCTAATTAAATAGAGCAATATTGATTTTTGGACTTAGAATTTTTCCATTGCTTTGAGGACAGTTAACAAGAGTGACATGGGTAGTTTGTGTAGGAATGTGAGATTTTGCTGCTTTAGTCAAGTCAAGTTTATTGCTACATGTACAAGTACAAGGAGGTAGAGTTACATAAAAAATCACAGGCACATAGACTGAGATAGCACACGGAAAGGTAAATTACATAAATTGCACATAAATTCCACAAGGCAGTGTAAAGTGTGTTTTTAAAAATAAGACAAATAAAAACTTAATTAAAAAAACAGTACATGGTAGTGCAAGAGGTGGTTCATAGTGTTCCATTGCCGAGGTAGGGTTTAAAAACTTGTTGGTTGAAGGAAAGACCTTAGTCTGGAATCTGGTGGTTTGGGACCTCTGTACCTTCTGCCTGATGGTTGCCGCGCGAAGAGTGCATGGCCTGGACGCAGGAAGAACTTGATGATAGATGGTGCCATCTTGAGGCAGTGCCTTATATCATGCAGTAGATGGCGGGGATGCCTCTAGCGTCCTTGTTGGGATTGGTGTAGCAAACCATGATGTAATAAGTCAGAATCACAACTTAAACTAAAGATTGAGTCCTAATGTATGACAATGATTGGTTAACTGCCATGATTCACACATATTTTGTTACAGACTTCATAAGGAAATGTGTGGAGGACTGTGTTCCTACAAATACCTTCCGAGTGTTTCCTAACCAGAAGCCTTGGATGAACCAGGAGATCCGCATTATTCTGAAGACCGGATCCCGAGCATTCAGGCCTGGGGACGCAGAGATCTATCAGAAGTCCAGTTACGACCACGACATGGCCATCAAAAAGGCCAAAAGGGTCTTCCGCTCAAAGCTGGAGGATGGGGCAGATGTTCGGCAACCGTGGCAGGGTTTGAATGCCATCACCTCCTACAAGGTGAAATCTGGAGGCAGCTCAAGCGACAGCGAAGCATCACTCCCTGACGAGCTCAATGCATTCTACGCACGCTTTGATAGTGAGAACACTGCTGTGCCTTCTCGAGCCCACATATGCCCTGATGGTATTACAGTCTCAGTCACAGAGGCCGATGTCAGAAGATCCTTCAGGGGGGTGAATGCTCGGAAAGCACCTGGACCTGATGGTACACCCAATCGAGTTCTCAAAACCTGTGCAAACCAACTGGCTGGAGTTTTTGCAGACATTTTCAAGAGAGTAAGGTGACTATCGACCAGTGGCACTAACGTCCATGGTGATGAAGTGCTTTGAGAGGTTGGTTATGGCGCATATCAACTCCTACCTCAACAAAACCTCGACCCACTACCTGCCGTCACAACAGGTCAACAGAGGATGCAATCTCACTGGCTCTCCGCTCCGCACTGGATCACTTGGAAAATAAAAACACTTACATCAGGCTGTTGTTTATTGACTACAGCTTGGCGTTCAATTTCATCATCCTCTCCAAGCTGATTACCAAGCTCACGGAACTGGGTCTCTGCGCATCCCTCTGCAATTGGCTCCTTGACTTCCTCATCCACAGACCACAGTCTGTTCAAATTGGCAGAAATACTTCACCCTCATTAACAATCAGTACGGGAGCACCTCAAGGCTGTGTGCTCAGCCCCCTGCTCTACTCACTCTATACTCATGACTGTGTAGCCGGACATAGTGCGAACTCCATCGTCAAGTTCGCTGATGGACACCACCGTTGTGGGACAAATTACAGATGGTGATGAGTCAGAGTAAAGAAGTGAGATGGACCGATTGGAAAACGGTGGCAGTACAACAACCTGGCTCTCAATATCAGTAAAACCAAGGAACTGATTGTGGACTTTTGGAAGAGGATGAAGACCCAAAATCCTGTTTATATCAATGGGACGAAGGTGGAGTCAAAAACTTCAAATTCCTGGGCGTGCAGGAATCGGGCTTGCCCAAGATCTTTCCTGGACCCAGCACACTGATGCAATTATAAGGAAACCACATCAGCACCTCTACTTCCTGAGAAGATTACGGAGATTCGGTATGTCAAAGAGAATTCTCTTGAACTTCTACAGGTGCACAGCAGAGAGCATATTGACTGGTTGCGTCATTGTCTGGTTCGGCAACTTGAATGTCCGGGAGTGGAAAAGACAGCAAAATGTCCGGGAGTGACCAATGCCCAGTCCATCACCGGCTCCGACCTCCCCACCATCGAAGGGATTTATCGGAGTTGCTGCCTCACAAAGGAAGCCAGCATCATCAGAGACCCACACCATCCTGGCCTCGCACTCATTTCACCACTGCCAATGGGAAGAAAGTACAGGAGCCTGAAAACTGCAATGTCCAGGTTCTGGAACAGCTTCTTCCCTACAGCCATCAGGCTATTAAACACTACAACCTCATAATAGTCTATTGTCATAACTACAATATACTATTATTATTATTATTGTTGCACTGTTCTGTTTGTTTTTTGAGTATGTCTATATGTGTATATATATATATACACATACTCACAACATACCCATATATATATATATATATATATATATATATATATATATATATATAAACATATATATATATATGGGTATGTTGTGAGTATGTGTATATATACATTTTGAGCTTTTCTTTTTTCTCTCTCTCGTTTGTCATATACTATGTTTGCATATTCTGTTGTGCTGCAGCAAGTAAGAATTTCATTGTTCTATCTGGAACATATCACAATAAAACACTCTTGACTAAAATTTAAATAGTTTTCATTTTAGTTTTGAGTATCATTTCTATATGTATGTGAGGAAGGAACTGCAGATGCTGGTTTAAACTGAAGATGGACACAAAATGCTGGAGTAACTCAATGGGACAGGCAGCATCTCTGGAGAGAAGGAATGGGCTGTTTTTAAAAACACGACATGAAAAACACGACACGACACAACTCAAATTCAGAAGGGTCTCGACCTCAAAACGTCACCTATTCCTTCTCTCCGGAGATGCTACCTGTCCCGCTGAGTTACTCCAGTGGTTTTTGTATATTTCTATATGTATGTGCCATTCCATTTCACGAACATTTGAGCCAAATGCTGATTTTGTTATGCATTTAATGTTCTCTTTTGTGAAATGTATGTACTGTATCCTATCAGTACTGCATGCTGCCCTGCCTCACACAGTTGCCACCAAACCAAAGGATGTAAAATATTGCTGATGTGCAGTTAGTGGCTGAGAGAAAAATTGATTGTAATGATGTAAGTAAACAATAGCCAATAGACCGTAGGTGCAGGAGTAGGCCATTTGGCCCTTTGAGCCAGCACCGCTATTCAATGTGATCATGGCTGATCATCCACAATCAGTAACCCATTCCTGCCTTCTCTCCATATCCCCTAACTTCGTTCCACGGACAATTCAATATGACCCGCGGTGACTCCAAACTCTGCAACCGTAAGAATGTGATATGAAAAACCATTGCTCCCCAATAGAGAACTGATTATCTTTGGATCAATGGAAGAGGGAAGTAAATTAACTACGTTCCAAGAAGCTCTTCTTAATTATGGTTTAATAACAGCAAAAAAACGTATACTCAGATTCTGGAGAAACGCAACCACGCCAAAGTTCAAAATGTGGATTTCAAATATGTTGGAAATGCTGCATCTTGAAGAAATGAGATTCCTCATACTACGCAAAGTAGACCAATTCTTGAAGACTTGGTCTCCTTTTATCGACTTTTTACAAGCATATGGTGCAACATAACATAACCTTAGAAATTAAATGGTTCAGAACCGGGTGACGGATGGGTAAAGATACAAAATAGGTATATCTCTCCTAAGTTCTTTTCTCTTTACTTTTTCTTTTTTTTCTCAATCTTCTTAGCTTTTTATCTCTGCTCTCTATCTCTTTCGCTGTCTGTTTCTACTCGCTTGTCTATCTATTTCGATACTCTTTACTTCCCTTTTTCAGTTGTGCTGCAGCAAGTAAGAATTTCATTGTTCTATCTGGAACATATCACAATAAAACACTCTTGACTAAAATTTAAATAGCTTTCAAAACAGCCCATTCCTTCTCTCCAGAGATGCTGCCTGTCCCATTGAGTTACTCCAGCATTTTGTGTCCATCTTCAGTTTAAACCAGCATCTGCAGTTCCTTCCTCACATACATATAGAAATGATCCTCAAAACTAAAACTTTACTGGTGTTCGTGACAGACCACATACAGCTAGGGCAATAATGTATGATTAATAAAGTAGTAAAGATCCAATGGTATCCGAGTATCTTCTTTACAGTTTGTCAAAGTCGTCAGTTTGTGTCAAGTATTTTTCCGAGGTCTAAAATGACTGGGGGGATGTAGAATTATCTTGGATCTGACGAGTTTGAACACATTTGTTTGCCATAGGCATTTCAAAATGGAAACTTTTTCCACGGCCAAACATCTTGTTTCCAAAGGGTGTTATATGACAAGCATTGATTTAAAGGATGCATATTATTCAGTGTCTATTCATGGTGATGATAGGAGGTATTTGAAATTTATCTAGATGACTTAGTTGTGGCAATTCAAAGCACTGCCTAATGGATTAACTTCAGCTCCTAGATTATTATTATTATTTTTTTTAAACCTGTTTTAGCATTACTCAGTGCTCAGGGGCATGTGGTAATGGCCTATTTAGACAATATTTTAATTGTTGGAAAGACTCATGCTGAAGCTGAGTCAGCTGTTTCAATTGTTAAATTCACTTTTGAACAATTAGGGTTCGTCATTCATCCAGATAAATCCAAATTATCACCAGTTCAAATCATTGATTATTTGGGATTTACCATTAATTCAAATCACATGTTGGTAACTTTGCCTAGGAACAAATTGCAACAGTTAATTGAGGACTGTGTTAATCTTCTTAGAGTACAACAGCCTTCAATTCGACAAGTAGCTAGTTTAATTGGAAAATTGGTGGCTGCTTTTCTAGCTGTGCAGTATGGTCCTCTGCATTATCACCAATTACAACGATCAAAAGAACAGGCACTGAGAACACAAGAGGGCCATTTTGAGAGGCCTATGCAATTGTCAGCTGGGACAATTTCCGACATTCAATGGTGGATTGTAAATGTTTCAAAAAGTTCTAGGAAGGTTTTGGTGGAACCACCTTTCATAATATTACAGACTGATGTAAGTGCGCTGGGTTGGGGTGCAACAGATATGTTGTCCAGTTGTGGAGGCAGATGGAATACTGATGAGACATCTCTTCTTCAATTAAGAGGGATCAATTATTTAGAGTTGTTGGGAACCTGGTATGGGCTTAAAGCTTATTGCTCTACCAAGAGGGACTTGCATGTGCAGGTTCAGATTGACAACACCACAGCAGTGGCATATGTAAACCACATGGGTGGAGTCAAGTCACAGCTTTGTGATAGACTGGCTAACCAGATTTGGAGCTGGTATATTGACCAAAATATCTGGCTTTCAGCAATATATTTGCCAGGTAAATTCAACACTGTAGCTGACACTAGGTCACGCCAGTTCAATGATAACATAGAATGGATGTTAAATCAGGACATATTTAATCAAGTGATTGCTAGGTATGGAATACCAGATATTGACGTTTGCATCAGTTGCCCAGATATGTTTCATGGGAACCAGATCCTGGTGCAGCAGCGGTGGATGCTTTCTCGCTGCATTGGGGTGGAATGTTTGTTTATGCATTTCCTCCATTCTGTCTCATCAGTAGATGCTTGCAAAAGTTAAAGCAGGACTCCGCTTCAGGAGTATTGGTAGTGCCGGATTGGCCTACACAAGCATGGTTTCCTCAAGTATTACAAATGGCTAGTCAGCCTCACATGATTATTCCCAAGCATAAAAAGCTACTGGTAAATCCAGTAACTGGGGATCAACGTCCTTTACATGATCATATTGATCTGTTAATTTGCAGATTTTAAGGAGGCCATACCTGGGGTGAGGACTGTCTGATCGCACTGTAGATGTTCTCACGCCGGCCTGCAGGGATAGTACCCAGAAACAGTACATCACCTCGATAAGGAAATGGGAATTCTGTCTTCAGCAGAATATTTCATATCAAATTGCAGGGATCACAGACGTATTGGAGTTCTTGTCCACTCTTTATTTTGATAAAAAAATAAGCTATAGTGCGATTAATACAGCCAGAAGTGCTTTGTCTTCTTATTTACCCATGAATTCAGAGTTACATTCAGTAGGGACACATCTGTTAGTTTCTCGATTTATGAAGGGAGTTTTCAATTCTAATCCTCCTAAACCCAGGTATGCCGGTATTTGGAATGTGAGTGAAGTTCTTATGCTTTTTCGCCAATGGGCTCCTGTTGCAAGCCTATCTCTACCAAAATTAACCATGAAGGTGGTCATGCTTATGGCGTTGGTTTCAGCCCATCGTGTGCAAACATTGCAAAAGCTACGGCTAGGCAGAATGCATGTATCGGCAGATGCCATTATATTTTATGTCTATGATTTGCTTAAACATAGTAGAATAGGCATGACAGGATGTAAGATTGTGTTTTCAGCATACCCCACAGATGCTTGCCTGTGTGTAGTTTCACATTTATCTCGTTACATTGAGGCCACCAGAGCACTACGAGGAACAGAGTCTGCATTATTTATTAGCCACAAAAAAAAACACAGTAAGGTGTTGGTGCAAACAATCTCAAGATGGCTAAAGCAGGTTCTGGGAAGTGCTGGGATTGATACTGATAAATTCAAATCTCATTCCACCAGGGCGGCATCAACTTCCGCGGCAAGGGCGATGGACGTGCCTATAGATCATATCCTCGCGGCTGCAGGATGGTCCAGTGAGCTGACCTTTCAAAAGTTTTACCACAAGCCGATTTCAAGGCTGGGGGTGTTTGCTGATTCTGTTTTGAGTCTGTTATAGTTTCCCCCTGAGTTAGAGGGGTTTGTTATGGTTTTGTTTGTAAATAAACTGTTATTCATTTAACAAATGTTATTATCGATGCATTATTGATTGTTAACGACCTTTGAGTCAATCGATGCAGTGTGAGCGCCGGATTTGGGTCTGCGGCATGAAATCACAGTGCTTTGAAGTCTTCACGTAGTCACTCACATGACTCTGAAGTAAAATACTTACCAGTTTGAAGTTTGATCTTTATTTATGAGGAGTTGCGATGAGGGATTACGTGCCCTCCGCTCCCAACCCTCATAGATTTCATCTGGTAGTTCTAGTCTTTGTTATCTTACCATCATACTTCAGTCATTGTTACCTGTGATTTCACTCCGCTGCTTTGAAGATTGACGCACCAACGGCTGTACAGGCTTCTTCACGTAATCCCTCATCGCAACTCCTCATAAAATAAAGATTAAACTTCAAACTGGTAAGTTCTCATTTAATCTTACTATTTTAACTCCTACATCTCAAACAAAACTGCAATAGTAGATGTTTTTTCTACTACTGAGAGGAAGCACCTTCATTTGTCTTCCCTCTTCTGTGCTTCTTTGTCTATTGATAGAGATCTGTTTCATGCTAACCTGCATTTGGTTATGTGCCTGAAGGATATGGAGAAAATCATTGTTCAGTCATAGGAATTCATACATGTGATCTGAGCCATATCAATTTTAAGATCTTCTGGCTACTTTCTGCAGCTCAGATATGGCATCTTGAGAAAGCATTTCGCATGGATATTCAGCATGTACATTGTGTGTGTGTGTGTGTGGGCCATGGAACATGCAGTGTTTGCACTGGTAAAGATGAGAGAATGAACTTGTAGTATTTGCACCGTGAAGGTAAGGTTATGAACTATTATGTTATCTTGGCCAATAATAAATTAACATATGACCCATAAAATTCCTTGGGGATACAGCTAAACACTTGTTTTCAGATTGAGTATGTGCCAAATCCATTTTATTCAGCGGAGGTGGGAGGTTTGGGGGTGGGGCCGGTTCCCAGTTTAAAGAATCTAACTGAATGGGCCGGTAATTTGCCTTCAATTTAATGAGCTGTAATTTTAGTTAATGAAGTTTTATGAGGAACCAGATTGAATGTATTATGCAAATTTATACCAACTGCATTCATGGATGAATCCTTGTCTATTAGTTAATTACCTTTTGAAAACATTCAAGTAAGAATTATTTTTTGACACCAAGTGAATCAAGGAGTACGAAAAAAGGGGGTTGGGCACAAGAGCAGTAGTGATCTGGTTGAACGATGGCGGAGGTTTAAAGGGCCATATGATCTACTACTGTCGTGTTTTGCTTTCAGCTCATTTGTTCCACATTGCTATGTGTATTAATGTTAGGCATTAGTTCTCTTCACATATAATTGACAGTTTTATCACATTGTTAGTCCTTTCCTTGGTGCACAGAGCCTACTACTGTAGCCACTTTAATTCCCCATCTCACTCCTCTGATCTATCTGTCTGAGGCCTCCTACACTGTTTCAGCAAGGACTAACAGGCTGGAGGGGAAAAGCCTCATCTTCCACCTGGTCATGGTGCAATCTCCTGGACTCAATAACGAATTCTCCAACATTAGTTCACAAACCCATCCTTTCTATCTATATCAGAACTGGCCTTCTCTGCCTAACATCATTTAGGCTTGATTATTTTCCTTTCTGTTTATTATAGTTTGATCTGTGCTACAGCCATGGTACTAACAACAGTAAAATATAATGTGCTACTAACTGGTACTCTATTACATTAACTCATTTTGTACCATCTATTAAGAGACATTTGCTTAAATGAACCCATCCCGTTCCCACCTTCACTGCTACTGAAAACTTGTGTTCTCGCTTTCCCAATCCTGACAAATGGTGTCTGACCCAAAACATTCACTATTTCTCTTTGCACAAATGTTGCCTGATCTGCCAAGTGTTTCCAGCGTTTTATTTTTAATTTCTTTATCACTATAAGGTAACATAGGCCCCCTAGACTTTAGTCTAGATATTTGTCTGGCTTTAAAATCCTTATTAACAGTCTTCCTAATGTTATTTCAAAGAGCTCTAAATAAGTGAAATTCATTGAGAGCAGTAGGGTTCAGGTTACAAGTTGTTCATAGCAACTTCTCTCAAAATTCTGACTCAGGAAGAGTGCTTAATAAGTTAAGGGCCTGTCCCAGTTGGGCAACCTAATCCGCGAGTTCTGGCAAGTTTGCCCTCGACTCATACGCGAAGCATGGTCGACATGAGGTCGTAGGAGGTCTTAGTAACTCTCCTTCATGCGTGAGAGTGGTCTTCGCGTACTCGAGGCCTCAGCTAGATCGCAGCGTTTTTTTCAATATGTTAAAAAATGCCCGCAAGTAAAAAAAGGTCACCATGGAAAAAATCGATACTTTATTTACTCATAGGTTTAGTCGTAGTAGGTCGGCATGTTAGTCGTAGGTAATCGAGGGTAGTCGAAGATAGTCTTCATCATAGTCGAAGGGAGGTCGAAGGAGGTTGTCTTCACTCTCCACTATTCAGTGTCTAATTTTCCCGAGGTTAGTCGTAGCTAGTCGAAGCTGGTCTTCAACATAGTCGAAGCAGGTCTTCAACATGTCATTTTTTCAAACTCTTCTAAACTCGCCAATTAGGTCGTCCAAGTGGAACAGCCCCTTTACTCCACGATGCAGGCAGCATTCTTTCAGCTGCTGGAGAGTGTTAGCAGGGAGGGAACAATAGTGTGTTTCAATGTTAGAAGGGGAGATGGTAGATGGAGAGACCTCTTGAAGATCCAGGATTCAAGGAACCTGTACAGGCTTCTGACTAATAACGTGTGCGGAAGGCAGTTGTATTGTGCAAAGGGCATTCATGACATGACGTTGCCAGGGTAATTGGTACAAAGGCACGAGTAGCTTCCATGAATGCCAGCACTATTGCAATGCCTGCACTGCTGCCAGATCTAATGTAAAAATCACATTTATCAAAAAAGGTAGGTTCCCCATTTTGTTGGTAGGGCTATATGTGACTTTAGCAATGCGGCAAAGTTTCATAACTCAGCAGAGGCAGTCTGGAAATATCCCAAGGCCAATTTCAGAGAAGAAGAGTCATCTGACTTTTATTTTGAGAGCTGAGCAAGGCATCAGTCACTTAAATAGTGCTTGGTATTCCCCCAGAGTGTACTTGTGGGTTGCTGATGGTGTGAAGGGCTAAGATGAATGTTTGGCGATGCAAATGAGCATGAGTGCTTATTCATTAAATTATTGGAAGGGGGGAGATAAGGGTGGAGTGAATTGAGCAGTGCCTGACGCTAAAAATGGAGTTGGTTCAATATGGCACTGACCTTGTCCTCATAAGGACAACAGCAAACTTATTTTGGCACTTCATACAGGCTCACTTACACCTCATGGCAATCTGTACAAGGGTACTGACCCAAAACATAGCCCACCCATTCACCTCCACAGGTGGTGCCTTCCCCTAGCACTTAGGTTTTTGCTCAGGATTCCAGCATCTGCAGTCTCTTATATCTTCATTATATATGACTCCTGGCATTGTTCACCATGACAATCTGTGTTGATTACTTTCCCAGGATGTGTTTCAAGGACTCCTGCAAATAGAAGCCACTCTGCTAATTGCCACTCAAAGTGTACAGCATTTAGAAACCCAGAACATGAAGAAGTGAGCATCAAGCAAACCTATTTCTTACATCAATAATATTTGCATTGTCCTAATTATGTTGAAGGTAATCATATTATCTCTTGATTAGATAGAAACATATAGTTTTGAAATTAAATGAGACTATTCAGTTAAGTGTGAAATTGGACATGACTCATTGATTTGTTCCTGACTCTAACAAAACATTATTGATCAGATGGGATCTACATTTCAATGTCCTTACAAAATCCATTTTAACCTCAGTTTTCCATACAGATGCATAATTTAATCAAGAAACGTGTAGATAATTTTGATTTGATGTTTGATTAAATCCAGAATCTTTCTTCTTTATCGTTAATATGTTTTATTTTAATTGTTTTGTATGCAGGACAGAATATCCTCCAGGCATCCATCTCACTATTGCAGGGATGTTGATTTCGTTTATTTTTGCAACCACAATGCAATCCATTGCAAATTGATTCATCTCTGCTATAAATGCCCCAGCAAAGGAACAGAGATCAGCACCACTCACAGACATACTTGGCATTACTTAGCACAGCCATCAAAACGTGTCTTTAACTCTGTTCCCATTTTGACAGTGGTTTGCTGAACCTGAGGATTAGATGTGTTTGTAGGTGTTTGGATTCTACAGCCAGGAGCTTCGATGGATTTAACAATCCATTGAAGTTCCTATTATATTCTGAAAATTGCATTCAGTGTAAATCTGAAGAGTGCTCACTGTAATGAGGCAGCCATTTGGAACTTCATTTGAATCATAAATTCTTTTAGGTGTAGCTAATTACAGTGATCATACTCTGAATAAAATGTATTATTATTTTAATTTGACAACAGTGCTTGTGGTACATTGTGTGAAGTTCGAAAAGATTAACAATTTTGTGTTTTGTGTGCCTGACAAGAAAATATTTTTGTGGATTTTCCAATCTTCCAACATGCTTAAATGACAGAATTGTTGAAGGATTCAAAAATGTTGTCAAATTCCTAATGTAATTTTTGAATGAATCTTTCACAGCTACATAGGAATGGCAGACAATTGGGTCTCTTCCAACACAAAGTTGATACTCTGGAAGTAGGTAAGTGATTGAATGTGGAGCACTGACACTGCGCTGATCCCCTCCCCAACTTCATATCCCGACTCGACAGGAGATCCTCTTCCCAATCTTCCTCATGGTGTCAGAGACCACCCAGCCCTTTCCCCTGTGTGGTCTCCCTAACCTTCTTCAGTTTAAATTAAATTGCTGGGTACAGGGATTCTTCACACTATTATGTTAAGATTCAGATAATTGTATGAAACAATTGTTTTGTTAACGTGTTGCTGTTCCACCTGTCTTTTGACCTGTGAAGACTGGTGCGCCATACTGAATTCCATGTGATGGTATTTAAAGGTTTTGTGGAATCTTATTGCAAGGGAAATGACAAAGTGTGGCCAGCATCCCTGGGATTCCAATCAGGCATAATTAATTACTAATCCACTTCCATCTTCACAGAGAAAATCTTATCTCTCTGATCATAAAAGATGCAAGGAACTCAATTTGTGCACAACTCTTTGTAGATAAACTTTCCCTCTCTGTTCCAATCCTGTGAACAGGCCCATTTATATGCAGCCCCATAAAATGCTCCCTTCTCTGGCCCTTCTCGTTTATGACATATATATTTCTAATGGTAAAATTTTCAATCCCATTGTGAGTTAATCTTTTTGAAAGAACTTCACTGATTTTTATTTAGCTTTCACTGAAGGCATTGTGAAGATGAGAAAGATTGATAATAGATATGTACTTTCTTTGGTGGACTATATCCATAGAAAAAGATCACTGTTAGGACAAACAAGGTATATTATGTTACCACATGATGTAAAATATTCATAATCATCCCTCATATGAAATGAAAAGTTAATTAAATGAGCGAGACCGGGTCCGGGCTGACCAGCGATCCCCGCACATTAACACTATCCTACACTCACTAGGGACAATTTTTACATTTACCAAACCAATTAACCTACAAACCCACTCGTCTTTGAGTGTGGGAGGAAACTGAATATCTCGGATTTGTGAGGTTATGATTCAGCACCATCTACAGTACAGATTACAAGTAGCACATGTGTCCCTGTGATATTTAATTAAATAGTTAATTTGAGTATCCATCATGTCTTCTCGAGTATTTGTTGGTAATAGGTACTTTGAATAGGCATTCATTCCCTCATGCCAATTTGCAAATGCTACATGCATCAATACCAACAATTAACCTGCCATTCACCTATGGCACCACGGAGTACTCTTAAGGTTCAGGAATGTTTGAACAAGAGAGCAAGGAATGTGAGAACCATTCACCCATAGAGCCTATTCAATAATTGTAGAAATCACAGCATAACGGATCTGACTCTTAGGTCCCACTACTCTTGACTCAATACCCACAAATACCTTTCCTAACAAGCGTATCAATTTACAACAGAGACACAAGGAACTAAAGATGCTGGGATTTTGAGCAAAGCACGAAGTGCTGGAGTAATTCAGCAGGTCAAGTAGCATATCCGGGAGCATGGATAGACGACGTTTCGGGTCGGGATCCTTCTTCGCGTCCTCCAGAGATGCTGCCCGACCCGTTGAGTTACTCAGCATGCTGTATTTTATAGCAATTCACAAAACATCAAATTGGGCGGCTTATACGGAATTTTTGTTTTTTCCTGTTGTCAGGATTCCATACTGAAATAAGAGCTGAGGATGGGCGACTGGAATTTCCTTGGAGGGATTTTGGAGGAAGTGCACATCCACTCCACCATCGTTGGCAAGATATGGCTGACCATCCTTTTCATATTCCGCATGCTTGTCCTGAACGTGGCCGCTGAGGATGTGTGGAACGACGAGCAGTCCGAGTTCTTCTGCAACACCGAGCAGCCAGGGTGCCGCACCGTCTGCTACGACAAGGCCTGCCCCATCTCCCTCATCCGATATTGGGTCTTGCAGGTGATCTTCGTGTCCTCTCCGTCCCTGGTGTACATGGGCCACGCCCTGTACCGGCTGAGGGCGCTGGAGAAGATGAGGCAGAAGAAGAAAGTCGAGCTGAAGGGTGAACTGGAAGAGCCCGAGACATTGTTGGAAGACCGGCGCAGGCTGGAACGCGAGTTGAGACAGCTGGAGCGCAGAAAGTTAAACAAAGCTCCACTGAGAGGTTCTCTTCTGCGCACCTACGTCTTGCACATCCTCACCAGGTCTGTGTTCGAGGTGGGGTTCATGATGGGGCAGTTTTTGCTCTACGGACTGGGATTGGATCCTCTGTACAAATGTGAGCGGTCCCCCTGCCCCAACGTGGTCGATTGCTTCGTGTCAAGACCCACCGAGAAGACGGTGTTCATGCTGTTCATGCTGAGTATTGCTGCAGTCTCCTTGTTCTTAAACATCCTGGAAATCATTCACTTGGGCTGCAAGAAGATCGAGCTGGGGCTCTTTGGCTGTTATCCCAAACTGAAGGAGGAAGTGGGAGACCTGTACATGAACAAATCGCAGAAAAGCTCGAGTGTTCGCCAAATCTGCGCCGCCGCATCTCGGCCCTCACAGCCCATGATGACCCCCTCCGCTCCCAGCGGCTACGAGCTGCTGCTGGAGCAACACGTGGAATCCACCATATATCCGATCTTCACACCGCCGCCTGCATTCAAATCGCTTCAAGGTGACCAGAAACTAGGTCAGAAAGCCGAGGAGCAAGAACCCGTGGCCAATCAGAAAAACACAAATTATAATGCAGCCCCCAGCGCCAATAAAGGGCAAAGAAAGTCAAATGGGTCAGAGATGCCAAGCCAACGAGGCGAAGAGTTGGATCAATCTAACACTGCCTCCGTTCCCGTTGGCAGTTCCACACCAAGCTCCAATTCAGCCAGTCAGATGGAACTATCGACGGCCGGGGTGTTATACCCGACCCTTCACGCAGGTAGGGCATCATTCACTGCAATTTCAGCCAGCTCCAGTCGCAAGCCACGTCGAGCCAGTGCCTATTTTAACTGCAGCACAGAGGTTGAGGGCAGCGGCTCTGCCACAGAATCCGAGCCAAGTGACAAGGGAAGATGTGGCTTCAATGCTACCCGGGCCAGGGCAGCTTCGAAAACAGACCTCAAACGGACCAGCAGACCTGACTCCCCTGATTCAATCTGTGAATCCAGCTCGGAGTCGAAGCATAGCGGAAACGGCGACAGTCGCCATGCCCTCTCTCACTCACGGAGAATGTCATTGGCAAGTAACGCCAGCGGCAGGCGTGCTCCCACCGACCTCCAGATATGAGCGTCAGTTTAATTAATATCTTATCTCTGTTCAATACAAGAGTATATAATTTGGTTCTTAGAAAACCAAGATTGTTTGGTCTCAAACTCTGAGGTTACCTTTCTGTTAGGGCTATGTGATGCCAGTGGGGTTATAAAAAAAATGACCAAGGAACAGTTACAACGAATAAAGTATCTATTGCCCCAAACAGATCTCTCTTTATTCGGTAGACAAAAATGCTGGAGGAACTCAGCATCTGAAACGCAGCATCTATGGAACGAAGAAATAGGCGACGTTTCGTATCAAGACCCTTCTTCAGACTGATGTGGGGGGGGGGGGGGGGGGAAGAAAGGAAGAGGCGGAGACAGTGGGCTTGAGGGAGAGCTGGGAAGGGGAGGGGAAGGAGGGTGAAAGCAAGGACTACCTGAAATTGGAGAAGTCAATGTTCATACCGCTGGGGTGTAAACGACCCAAGTGAAATATGAGGTGCTGTTCCTCCAATTTGCGCTGGGCCTCACTCTGACCATGGAGGAGGCCCAGGACAGAAAGGTCCGATTTGGAATGGGAGGGGGAGTTGATGTGCTGAGCCACCGGGAAATCAGGTTGGTTATTGCGAATTGAGCGGAGGTGTTGCGCGAAGCGATTGCCAAGCCTGTGCTTGGTCTCACCGATGTAGAGCAGTTGACACCTGGAACAGCGGATGCAGTATATGAGGTTGGAGGAGGTGCGGGTGAACCTCTGCCTCACCGCTTGGGTCCTTGGATGGAGTCGAGGCTGAACATATTTCATGTTCTATTGAGGAAATGTAAATACGTGTGATGAAATGTAGAAACATGTAAAACATTTTTCTCAATTTGACATAGGGCATTTGTGCAACATTTATAAAGCAACAAGTGTAGCATTTCCTGCGGTTGCAAGGGAAAGTACCGGGGAGGGGGTGGTTTGGATGGGAAGGGGCGAATTGACCAGGGAGTTACGGAGGGAACGGTCTCTGCGGAAAGCAGAAAGGCGAGGAAATGGGAAGATGTGGCCAGTGGTGGGATCCCGTTAGAGGAAATGTCGGAGGATTATATGTTGTATGCGATGGCTGGTAGGGTGGAAGGTGAGGACAAGGGGGACTCTGTCCTTGTTACGAGTAGGGGGATGGGGAGTGAGAGCGGAGCTGCGGGATGTGGAGGAGACTCTTGTGAGAGCCTCATCTATAATAGAAGAGGGGAACACCCGTTACCTAAAGATTGAGGACATCTCCGATGCGCTGATCTGGAACACCTCATCCTGGGTGCAGATGCAACGTAGACGGAGGACACCATTTTAAATACATTAAGGTCAATTGACCTACGAAAGTGCTTTTCTTAATGAGAAATAAGTGGAAACCCATGGACATGGTCAAAATTCAAATAAGCAATTTGGGTAATGAAACTTAAAACTGATGATGCTGAAAATCTGAAATAAAACAGAACATGTTGGAAAAATGCAGGCAGTATCTGTTGAAAGGAAAACATAAAGGGAATCCTTCATCGGAACTGATGGAAATATTTAGGGAAATGTGGTCTCTTAATTGTACTAGGAAGGCTAGAATGAGGGAACTAAGGTGTATCATGGTTTTGCCTATGTCCTGAATATCAGACTTCAGTAGATTTAAACACTGCGTATGGCCTTGCTTGTTACAGGCTAGTGTCATCCTCAATGCTGAAAATCCGTTTCAATAGTCCAAAATATGAAGTGTGGAACGGATCAGCATAGCAAAGGTTTGCCAACAAAGTTATTGGAGGTCATCTTTTATTATTGATATTCCTCCACAATCTTTCCAGATGCTTGGTACAGATATTGTGTTCAACGGGGTCTGCAAAAGTACCGGCAATTGATTGATATTATCTAAAGATACATTTCAAAAGGCAATGTATTTTCATGATTATTCAGATTATATTAAGAAAGGGATTTCCAAACTTTTTATTGTTGGGATAGCTATTTGGGTTCACTGGAAACCAGAAATAACTCATAACTTTACACCAGTTTTATAATTCATCACCATTAGAATCTTGTCAGAGGACATTCTCAGCAACCTTACACTAATGTAGGAATAACCAATATGATAAATGAAATATTTTGGTGGATATTATTTTAAGATAGAATGTGAAAGTCCTCTGTCATTTCATTGAATGCTCTATGCCAAGCAAAACAGGCTAATTATAACCAAAACTATTCCTTAGCTTTCATTGAGCTGCAAACTCACGCAGGCAAATTTAACAACTGGCTGAACATATTTCATGTTATATTGAGGAAATGTAAGGACATGTGATGAAATGTAGAAGCCTGATTGTAAAACATTTTTCTCAATTTTACAGAGGGTATTTCTGCAACATTTATATAAAAAAACATTTGACAATCACCCTAGTATATTTGACCTTGGGTAATTTTATTCTTCTTACAAGCAATTCTTCTAATTGTGATTTCATTCTTTTTTCCGCTTAAGATGTTGGTTTTAAGCTGCGAATTGAATACAATGAGCTAGCTGTGGCTTCTTGCTGCAATTAAATCAGCACAAAGCTTTTATCCCATTTAAAGGAAGGTTTCTGATTCACAAATTCAACATTGTGCATGTCGGTGAGGGTGGGTTAGTATTTAAGATGAAATATCATTGACCTGCTTTGTAGCAAGGCATTGTTTACAAACTGCACCATCTATGGGAATAAAATGGGACTGCATGCCTTTAGTTAATGGAGTGTCTACCAAACTTTAATAAATGTGTTAATTGATGCTATTTGGAATTAGTCCAAATGTTAGACTTTTGGTTTATAATAGTTATTTACAGGACACACATTGGGGAACCAAATAACTTGTGTTTAGTGCAGGTTTTTTAAATCCACATATATAAATTTGCCAATAGTTTATGAAGATTTTGCTTTAAAGCGAATAATTAACAAATGTTATTTGATGGACCAATCCAATACCACAATAAAAATATAGTTTTGAGGGAGATTGTGTTATAATGGATGAAATGCTGACATTTTGTAAGTAGTGCAACCGTTTGATTTTGTTAACAATACAACTCGTTGCCACTTTAAGCGTGACCTCCATGTCATTGAAAAGTATCCAAAAAGGATGAAACAAGCAGATATGCCATCTGCTGCATTGCAATCTGTTTCCCAGCATGACCAGAGGGGCTTTAATGAAGCAGACTATGTCTTGGAATGAGAGCATCTGCAAATATTCTCCAAGTCCTTGTGACCACATTTTCCATATAAGTTTGATTGAACATCCAAATACCTTTAATATTTCTCCCTCTCACTTTTACCTTCCTCAGTTTTCATTATATTTATGGAAGAATGAAGGCACATCGACTGTATACTATAATGCGAACATTGTGCATAAGAAACCATGATAGTGTGTGCCATAAATATAGAATGGGAGCTCGTTGAGTGGCGAGTAAACAGACTCGGGAATCGACAGTAGTAAAAGTTGAAGCTTCGGTATGATGGAATCGTAATTTAAATTTTATATTTTACTAACTAATATGGGAAAAGGTTTGGAGGTCTCCCCACTGAAAATCTCACTCTGATCTTTTACCCAATGTCAATAGTACACTTTACTGAAATTTTCTCAAAGTACACACAATTCTGACTGTTCTCTCACTAATTATTTTCTTTCAATAGCAGCTTTTTAGATTTCACTTAATGTACAAATAATAGAGGTCAGAGAATTTAAGCCTTGCCCGCCGTCCGATTTTTAAGCCATAGACTTCTCTGGGCTCTTTAATTGGCTTGGACGATCTGTAATTGAAGAAAGATGTACTTTATCGTCAATTGTATATCTGGAAATACTTTAGGTAAACCATATAGTACAGAATTATGAAGAACCATCTTAATTATAGTAACTAGCAGCCCTTTAATATCCTAAGAAAAAATATTGCTCCAGATTTGATGAGGTGTGTGGGAGGGATGTAGAATAAGGGAGGAGGGAAGAGACAGTGAAGAAACCTTGTGGGGTTTTGGATTTAAAGGATGAAATAACGTAAGGTTCACAATATTTCAGCTGAGTTTCAGACTGGGTGGGTTGTGCTATTGTCATTTATATTTATCCTCCATGAAGTTATCACAATTGTTTACCATCTGAATGTAAATGTACAAATGAAAAAGAAAGTAAATCAAATAACCTCTGAACATTGGTAGGACCCTTGACATGGTTCTTTCAACATGCACTCATTCAGTGTATTCAATGTGACCAAAATAAAAATGATTCATGTATAAATGACAAGACGTTTAACGTACACTAAATAAAATGATCGAATATTTCAGATAAAGTTTGATTGTGATTAGAGAATCATCCGTAAATATTTCTCATCCTTTGGGAAGCAAATGTTAATACGTTGCCCAGTAAATTTTGCAGATGTTCTCATATCTTTGGACTGAGGAATAATATTTAAGAAACTACTTAAGGAGAATGAAATAAACACTTTCCATCATTGAACCATCACCAGTAACATCATAAAGAAAGAGTTATTTTCAGAGCTCAGAGTCTGCAGTGTTATCAATGTGAATATAATAATGTTGATTTATATCAAAGATCACACTTTTAAACATATAATAAATCGATAAATGAATATTTCAGATTAAGTTTGGTCGTGATTTATAGATTGATCTTTAAATCTCTTTTATCCTTTTGATGGACAAAAGGGATGGAAACACATCTGTCTGCATCACATCACTGTACATTTATATACCGTCTTTAATACAATAAAATGTCCCAGGGCAGCAAGGATAAAAAGACAAGTTTGTCTGTAATTAACATGATCTTATTCGGGAAACACTAACATTGATGCAATTAGTGGTCTACAGCTGCAACATGGGAAAATGTGGCAATTTATACCTCGTCATCATTCAACTGTAAGATAATTGTTAATGCAGCCTAATTCCTGTGACATGATCATTTATTTCTCCTTTTCTTCCCTTTCAGATCACAATCCTTCAGCTCTTAACCATTGTGAAAAAACAGAATCAGTGACCAATGGCTTTAGGAGCTGCTGAAATTTTGCATTGAACTGGAAAGAATTATTATATGTTCTCCATTCACTGGAAATACAGCGAGTCCTGTGCTTCGTAGGCTCTCATTTCTCTGCACTGAGGGGCAGTAGAGACATACTTATCACATTATAAGTTGATATTTGTAAGAAACGTAGGTGCTGCAGCAACCACACTTAAATGACACCAGTGTTTCAATGGAGATGCTATCAACTATGCTCCAATTATTCACCTGAATTTTGGAAAGATTTTATATTCATGGTTGTACAATTGGTCTAATATTAGTATTAGAACAAAGAAAGCTCAGAGACTGGTGCAGTGAGCTACAGTGCTGAGAGTAAGTAGTAGCAAGTAGATTTTATTCCACAATATGCTCACCTCACTTATAGGGAAGTTCTAATCTTCTGAGAAGCAACTGCCCCGCAAAGTCAGAATAATAAAATTAATGAACCACCACACTGCACACCCCCTGAAAGTCACTTTAAATGTCTTAATGTCTGAACGTTAACAATTATCATTAGTATTTGTTAAGCACACTTGACTGTTAATCATGAATTCACAGCAATACGATGATAACATACATTTTTATTTTCCCCACACTACTCTAGCATTGAATTCATGCCTTTTTCTAATTTTGCTCATGTTCCCTTTCATGACTTTTCTGACCTTCCTACCTTGCAAACTAGAGTTTTGTTTCTAATCATTCATGCCAAAAATACCTAGAGGTGTTGTGAAGCTTCAATCCCAAGCACATCCACCTACATGTTTGGTTTCCTCCATTCAATTTTCTGTCCTGCAACGAAACTGGAAATGCCCACATCAGAGGCACAAATGACAAGCGATATGATTCTGGGTATGGGTAAAATACCCTTAGTACTCTCCCTAACGAGTTGCAATCTCGGTCACAATTGGCCACACTATCCTTCTCTAGTTTATTCAGGTAGCGGGCTCTTTCATATCTATTTCCATCACTAATTATCCAGATAGTCACCTACAAAAACAACTTATTCTTCTCATATCTCAGGAGTCCCATAAAAATATCTCATCTGATCCTATTTTTCAACTAATTGCTTTTTCGCATTGACATCAGCTGAAAAAATCATCAGTTTTTACAATTTTGTGGAGACTTCGCCACATCCACTTTTTGACACATTTTATTTGTCATAAAGTTTGTCAGACATCCAGTTAATGATCAGCAACAATGTTCTACAAGTAATTTTTGGTAAGAACAAAGTCATTATCCTCGATCCCCACCACAAATTATATTTCATGAGGACTCTCGCCTTCCATTCCCTATCTGAAGCTAAGCCTTAATGTCGCACCTCACTGTCATTTTCAACCTGAAGGTGAACTTCTAACTCACTATCTGTGCAGTCAGCAAAACCACCCGCTTCCACTTCCTTCGCATTGTCCAACATTGCTCTGCTGCCGATGTAAACCTCATCCATGCCCTTGTTACTCCAGATTCCACTTTACTTCTCATTTTAACCAATCCACATCTTTTCAGAAATATCCTAACTTGCCATAAGTTGTGTTCCCATTAATCCTGTGTTTGTAACTGTGTTGCCAATACCTTAGTTTTAAAATTACAATATTTGATTTGAAATTATTTCATAGCCTCAGCTCTACTTATCTCACTTGCTGCATCCACTATTTACTAAGTATTCAATTATGCCCTTTTGTACAGTCATAGTACTCCTTTTGTACAGTCATAATACTCCTTCATCTTCTTGCATATGGCGTGCACAGCCTAAAGTTGTCAGACAACTTGTTCTATTTGATCGTGCATGCCGGGTTGATTGCATTTGTCGAAACAGGGCGGACCACGTGAAGGTTGCAATCTCCCACCCCTACTCCTTCATTAGTGGTTTTAACTTCAGCTGCCTGGGCCAAAGACCTGAAATTCACTAATAAATATATTTGTTTCTCTATCTTCTATATCCTCCTTTGAGACATTACTTAAAACACAACTATTTAACTGACCAATTGGTATTCTGCCCAAATATGTCCTTTTAAAACTCCATATCAAATGTGGATTTAATAATTCTTCTGGGATGTTTTATGCATGCAAGTAGTGTTGCTGTAGAACAAACTAAACATTTCTCAGTTGTCTAATTAACATCATCTCCTTTTCTCAACATAGCCTGTCTTTTCCCAAAAATGCCTAATGCATTGGGCTCTCCCTGTCTCTCTTTAACACCTCCAAATAAATCTGATCTCAAATGATTCCCATATGATCTCAAATGTGTTTGTTCTAACTGACTAATCTGATGCACTCTTTACTATGACAGATTGGGCATTTTCAAGGCGCTTAGAAAAAACATCTGTCATGGTGATGAACATATTTCTGCCTTTTCCTTATTTTAGTTCAATGTAGCAAAATCTTGATGATTATTTAGACAGTACTGAGCCATCATAAAAACAGGATTTATACTGCCCAACAAAATATTTCCATAGACAAAAGGACACAAAGTACTGGAGTAACTCAGCAATCAGGCAGCATCTCTGGAGAACGTGGCTAGGTCATGTTTCGGGTCGGGACCCTTCTTAAGAAGGGTCATTCTATCCCTATAAAGGGACTGTTGGTATAGGTCACTAAAAAGAACATTGCATAGCTGCTAAAGTTGTAATTGGCTTATAATGAAATGTACAATACCCAATAATATCACCCTGAAACATCTAAATTTGGCTTTGAACAATTAACTTTCAATTATTGTAAGTCTTCAAAACAATTCTGAATTTGAAAAGCAGACTGTGATGCTAGTTTTTAATTTAGAAAAACCCATCCTAGTTTCTACAAGACAGGACACTCATCATGGATTGGGTACCTTTCCAGGTGGAATTACCGATGACCTGAGGTACACATTTTATTTCAGGAGCAACTAGTTTTGCAGATTGCTTTGTTCAACTAGCAGTGAAGAATAAATAAGTTACCGTGTCTGATCTTAGTGCCTCCAATCCTCTAGGAAAATTGGAATTTTTTCATAGTAGCAATCAAAGTATTGGCCATTGTACTTGAATCCTTTGCACAATGTATATGTCTATTTAAGTCCAAACATAATTTATTTAATGGAATTGTGGTGAGAATGATTCCAATATACATAAGAGTTAGAGTCATACAGCACAGAAACAGGCACTTCGGTCCAACTTGACCATTCCGACCAAGGTACCACATCTAATCTAACCCCATTTGCCTGCGTTGGCCCATAAGCCCTCTAAACTTCTCCTTTTCTTGCACATGCTCCAATGGATTTTAAATATTGTTATTGTACCTACCTCCACAACGTCCTATTGCAAGGCAGAATTGGAGCACATAAGTTAGAGTGGGATTTGGAGTGCATGCAAATCCTGGAAATGTAGGTATCATGCCAGAACCTCTGCTAAAATTTGTTTGCAGGTGGGGATCTGATTGCACAAATTTTATTGAAGGTGGGAGTTCCAATTGTGAAGATGATGAATCAGTGAATCACAAAGGCAAAAGCATGTAAGTTTGGGAAAGCCCGGCAAGAGAGGGTGAAAGGGCATGTGGATTCGCAGTTAGAGAGGAAACACTCCTGTTGTTCCTTTCTCATCTGTCAGATGTGTCCCTCTCCACCATTCCTTGTTGATCAGATTTCATGTGTCGTGGGAAACATGAAAACAGTGATGAAAAAAAAAGATACAGTATGCAGTCCAATTTAAAACAAAAACAAAAAAAAACTGAAAAATAAACGTGGCTCCTTGGTGCCAGTTTATTGTCCATCTGTCAATCTGCCTCCCTCAAAGGTGAAAATGATTTGGAGGAACATTGGGTTGTCTTCAATCCTTTTTATATTTTCCTTCCACAACCCTTGGTGCATCTCTACTGCCCATCAAGGTGTAATGAGATGGTGGCAATAAGAGAATTCCTCCCGAATGATACAGCTACTGAGTTGCATTTTCCAGTTTATTTACTTACATAATCTGCAGAGCAAGCCTTCAAACACAAAGTGGGGAGCACAGAAAATATCTGTTATGATTCAACTTATTGTTCCTGTTACGCTGCATTTAAAATGGAGAAACATTTGATTAAATCAATAGGATTGATGTTGTTATCCCCTGCATTTGGGCTGTTACTTCAAGTACTGCTGGCAGTATTCTCAGCATAATGCATCACTCTTCTGATTTTTGATCTGGTACATTCACAGTTTGTTTTAAATTCAGACATTTGTAGTAATATAACATTTGATTCCCATTAAATGTCACGGGAAATGTTTCTTTCCAGAAATTGTAACAGTCTAATGAAATAAACACTGATGTGAATTTACAGATTAATTAAATGAAAGTCACTTAACTGAGAAGTATAGCCTGAATGTATTACAACCCTAGGACGTAAAGATTTATGTGTCCACTGCTTTCCCAGTATAAATTAACTATGACCAATGTCAGTTTTAGGGATAGAAACATATAAATTAGGTGCAGGAGTAGGCCATTCGGCCCTTCGAGCCTGCACCGCCATTCAATATGATCAAGGCTGATCATCCAACTCAGTATCCTGTACCTGCCTTCTCTCCATACCCTCTACTCCCCCTAGCCACAAGGGCCACATCTAACTCCCTCTTAAATATAGCCAATGAACTGGCCTCCACTACCCTCTGTGGCAGAGAGTTCCAGAGTCCCACCACTCTCTGTGTGAAAAAAGTCCTTCTCATCTAAAGGATTTCCCCCCTTATCCTTAAGCTGTGACCCCTTGTCCTGGACCTCCCCAACATCGGGAACAACCTTCCTGCATCTAGCCTGTCCAACCCCTTAAGAATTTTGTAAATTTCTATAAGATCCCCTCTCAATCTCCTAAATTCTAGAGAGTATAAACCGAGTCTATCCAGTCTTTCTTCATAAGACAGTCCTGACATCCCAGGAATCAGTCTGGTGAAACTTCTCTGCACTTTCTCTATGGCAATAACGTCCTTCCTCAGATTTAGAGACCAAAACTGTACGCAATACTCCAGGTGTGGTCTCACCAAGACCCTATACAACTGAAGTAGAACCTCCCTGCTCCTATACTCAAATCCTTTTGCTGTGAAAGCTAACATACCATTCGCTGTCTTCACTGCCTGCTGCACCTGCATGCCTACTTTCAATGACTGGTGTACCATGACACCCAGCTAACATTGCCCCCCAGCTTAGTGTCATCCGCAAACTTGGAGATATTGCCTACAATTCCCTCATCCAGATCATTCATGTATATTGTAAATAACTGGGATCCCAGCACGGACCCTTGCAGTACCCCACTAGTCACTGCCAGCCATTGTGAAAAGGACCCGTTTACTCCTACTCTTTGCTTCCTGTTTGCCAGCCAGTTCTCTATCCACATCAATACTGAACCCCCAATGCCGTATGCTTTAAGTTTGTATACTAATCTCTTATGTGGGACCTTGTCGAAAGCCTTCTGGAAGTCCAGGTACACCACATCTACTGGTTCTCCCCTATCCACGCTACTAGTTACATCCTCGAAAAATTCCACAAGATTCGTCAGACATGATTTACCTTTCGTAAATCCATGCTGACTTTGTCCAATGATTTCACCACTTTCCAAATGTGCTGCTATCCCATCTTTAATAACTGACTCCAGCAGTTTCCCCACTACCGATGTTAGACTAACTGGTCTGTAATTCCCCGTTTTCTCCCTCCCTACCTTCTTAAAAAGAGGGATTACGTTTGCTACCCGCCAATCCCCAGGAACTACTCCACAATCTAAAGAGTTTTGAAAGATTATCACTAATGCATCCACTATTTCCAGAGCTATTTCCTTAAGTACTCTGGGATGCAGCCTATCTGGCCCTGGGGATTTATTGGCCTTTAATCCATTCAATTTACCCAACACCACTTCCCGACTAACCTGGATTTCACTCAATTCCTCCTTTGACCCGCGGTCCCCTGCTATTTCCGGCAGATTATTTATGTCCTGCTTTGTGAAGACGGAACCAAAGTAGCTATTCAATTGGTCCGCCATATCCTTGTTCCCCATGATCAACTCACCTGTTTCTGACTGCAAGGGACCTACATTTGTTTTAACTAATCTCTTTCTCTTCACATATCTATAAAAACTTTTGCAGTCAGTTTTTATGTTCCCTGCCAGTTTTCTTTCATAATCTATTTTTCCTTTCCTAATCTATTTTTCCTTTCCTAATTAAGCCCTTTGTCCTCCTCTGCTGGTCTCTGAATTTCTCCCAGTCTTCTGGTATGCTGCTTTTTCTGGCTACTTTGTATGCATCATCCTTTGCTTTGATACTATCCCTGATTTCCCTTGTTATCCATGGATGTACTACCTTCCCTGATTTATTCTTTTGCCAAACTGGGATGAACAATTTTTGTAGTTCATCCATGCAGTCTTTAAATGTCTTCCATTGCGTATCCACCGTCAACCCTTTTAGAATTGATTGCCAGTCAATCTTGGCCAATTCACATCTCATACCCACGAAGTGACCTTTCTTTAAGTTCAGTTTAAGTTTAAGATGAAAACAAAAGTTTCTATAACTTGCAACTGTTATGGCACAGCAAAAGCCATCCATACTGAAATAATTGACTCAACTTTTATACTGTGTTTTATACTCCAGAATAGCCTTTTAGCTAACTTAATCATCAATTCCAGTCCACATGATCATCTATGCTTATGTAAAGAGATACGGATGGACACCTCAGTACAATCTATCCACAACATGTCAAGGTTGTCCTGAGTCTGACACATGCCACATCTATAATCAAATAGATTCTTTGTTTTAGGTATTAGAGTTACCAATTAAAGAACCAGATGGAATACTTTGCTTAAGTAGCTGTGCATTTTATCCTAATTGCAGTCAGTGATAACACTTTTATTAATGATGCTCTAAGTGTTACACAAACTATGAAAGATAGTGTTGGACTTTAGTCAGGCACCTTCATAGGTAGTTACTGTAATTGATCAAATACCATCTGTGTGAAAGCAAATGCATGAAGCAACTATCTTCAACAATTTCCAGAGTCACATCTGGAGTTTCTTTGTAATTGCAATAGAAATTGTTTTGGAGTTTTCTTCACTGACAATTTAAATATCGTGAATATAAATTTCATACAAAAGAATAAAACAGTGCATTATCTAAATAAATTTTCTCATTCTGACAAGAACCTGAAAGTTAACGATCCAAAGTTAAGTGTCGGCATTGATTCAGTTTTTAATAAGGGTCCCAAATTAGAATTATATTATATTTTTACTTTTCAAATATTATTACACAAATAATTTATTCCACCCCTAATGCCTTTTCTGTCATTTAATAAAGTCATGGCTGATCTGTATCTTAATTCCATTTTCTGTATAGCTCCATTACACTTTGACATCAAAGGTCTGTTGATCTTATTCATGAACATTTCAGTTGCTGCTCCAACCCCAACTTTTTGCGGGATAAAGTTTCAGATTTCTACTGACGTTTCATGGTTAGGCAAAGTGAGATGAACATAACATGGTCCAAACTACGGATGGATGTTAAATATAAAAATAACCAAATGCACATCAAATGAGTGTATATTCAGTGATTGTACAATGCTCAGAAATATTTGGAGATTTGATTTCCTTGTTGGTTATGACCTCTAGGAATCCACCCTTAACAAGCTGGTATCCCACAAGTGAAAAAGGTTTGAAAGGATCACACCTATATTTATATCACTCAAACTCCCAAAACAGAGATTTGCTGTAAACAACATATATTGGGATTCATATTTTGAAGGACCATAAGGGGACTGAACTTGTGAATGGAGGCAACACATGGATGTTGGGAGGATGCTCTCCTGTGCAACATGGAGACTTAACATTACTTAATGTACCAGGACAGTGTTGTACCAGTCCTGGGGAGTGTAGAAGAGTGAATGCGTGGTGAACTGATCCTAACACCGATTCTAAATGGATTAAGCATGACTGTACTCTTCGAATTTCTAATACTTATAACCCTATTCTCATGATACCAAGTGCTTCTTATGCAAATTAAATAAAGCATTTTGTAGAAGTTTTACACAGTCAAATAACATGAAATAAAAGTAATATAATTCACTTTAATGTGTGCGGTATGATGTTCTCCAATCTGAACCTCTATGTGAAAGACGAATGTACTAATTGGCTACTTTGTAGGTAATAATTCCTGCATTAGGCACAATACTCACCACTGATCTTTGCTGTCCAATCCAATTTCAAACACATTTATTTGTTATTAAACAAATAAAACACATTTATTTGTTATTTGGCATAAAAACTATTTTATGTAGCGGTACATTTAAAGCTAGAAGCAGTTTCAAAATCGTTCAGGAATTAACTACAAATCAGGTTTTGAATTGCTTCATTTAACAGCAGTGGAATGAGCTGAGGATAGAGGAAAAAGAGGGAAAACTAACATTGAAAGAGAAATTACTTATATTTGGGAACTTTTCACACTTAGTATTGTGACAAAAAAAATCTAGATTCATTGAAAGCTGCAAATTTATAATGCAATTTATTTGGAAAACATTAATTTGCAGACTGAAGATTGAATCTGAGAAACTTTATTCCCCCAATTATTTAAAACACCTGACATATTAAAATATATGTTTCTCTCTTTGCTGTGCGTCACTTCCTGACTGAATGGTAATGAAGGAGCCTTCATCAGGAGCAGCAGTGGTGCACACTGGAGGTCTTTTTCTGCCAATCATCCTTGTGAACTGATTCCTTCTGATGACATCTCGAACACCTGAACTCTGAAAGGGAGAGTCATTAAGCTGAACTTCCTACCTACCACATTGCAAAACAAAGTGAAACAGAAAAGAAACATAATCTATATGCAACGCAATACCCTTAAGTTCTATGGTGCCTCTAATGTAGTCAAATATCCAAAGGCAATCCAGAGGAGCGCTATCAACATTCGACACCAAGCCACTTACGAAGATATGGGTGGACCAACACTTGGTTGAAGAGTTAAGAGGAACTGAAAGAATGAAAGAGAAGAAAAGGAGCAGGAGGCTTGATGGAAAGAATGTAAGAACTTAGGTTCTTGGGAGCTGAAGAAACATTTAGCTGAAGAAAAAATAAATCAAGTACATTCAAGTAGAATCAATGGGCGGATTCAGAGGAGTACAGGTATCTCAGAGGTTGTTAGGCTGAGGCAGCATGTGGCGGCAGAGAGCATTCAGAGATTTGAAAATAAGGACACTGTTTAACAAGGATACATTGTCAACAAGAATTGCAGTGATGGATGAATGAGATATAGTGTTGAGCAATATTTGAATAAAAAAAGGACAAGGTAAAGACCTTGGTGTAATGAAGCAGGGATAAGAAGGGGTCCCATGGCTAGTGATTCTCTATTAATGACTGTATAGAAACAAATGGAATCAAGGGATTATAGATTTACTTTCCTGTAATTACATGGGGTGTTTATTAGTGACTGATCTCAGCTAACTGTAATCTTTAAACAAGGGGTTCATGGTAAAATATTCAGAAATGTGGAGGGGCTGGAGCTAATGGCATTAAAGAATAGTGGTACCTCTCATGACTCAAAACACTCCAATGCAGAACTTTTGATTTCAAGTCACTATTGTTCCAAATATCAATATGTTATATATCAATATATATTGTCATATTAATGGCTTGCAATGATCTTCAAACTTGAAAACTTTGCAGAATTATGTAAAGTTAATCTCATGAGTGTTTGGACTGTGATGTTTAATGAGGTTGATATTTAACCAAATTTGTAAAGGATCAGCGGAAAATATATCATTAACAGTCTGGGGAGGGATGTGTGGATGTCCATGGAATCACTGATATTCATAAGCAGTAACAAGTTGCAGTTTCCTTACCTTGCCACCTTAAACCTTGGGAACTCCACAAGCTGAATGGTCATGGTCTACAACTTAGTTTATAAAAGAGAGAAAATATCTGTTCTAATGAAACAACTAAATTACTTTGTAAAAGACAATAATTATTTTGCTGGCATTTTGGTAAGGTTTTTTTGTGGTAATGGATCTTGCAATATCGCACCCCACAAATCAAAATGGTATATTTAGGATTCATTGCTGCACAATAGTTATATGTCCTGACAATAATCTTAAACCCCTGTCTCACTGTGCGAGTTGGCCCACGAGTGACCCCGAGTTTTCACTCGTGGTGATCACGTAGCGGGAACGTCGGAACTCGCACGAGCAATTTATCGACTCGTGGCGCTAACGGCAGGTACTCGGGAAACTTGTTAACTCGTGAAAAAAATCAAACATGTTTGATTTTTTCCACGAGTCAAATTAACTGTTCAAGTTAAAAATGGAAACATTTAAACTCGTTGTAATAACGTAGTGGCCCCGTGCGTTTATCTTAGTGTCTCGTGAGTCTACCGTGGGAACTTTAATAATCTGTTCTTTTGCTCGAGTAAAGACTGAACCAAAGATAGACACAAAATGCTGGAGTAACTCAGCGGACCAGGCAGCATCTCTGGAGAGAAGGAATAGAGTCGAGACCCTTCTTCAGACTTACCCGAAATGCCACCCATTCCTTCGCTCCAGAGATGCAGCCTGTCCCGCCGAGTTACTCCAGCATTTTGTGTCTATCTTCGGCCTTTCTGCCACTTGTCCTTTATTACTGAGGCGCCTGCCCCGTGGCTTCACTCTGTCTCAATGAACGGCTTAGGACACGGTTAAAGACCTGCCGAAGGGGCAAGTCTGGGGTGGTGGGTGGGATGTGTCCACGTGTGATGCTCCATCCACCCCCCGGGGCCGAGAGTGTGGGATTGGGAAGGAACTGCAGATGCTGGTTCACACCGGAGATAGACACACACAATGCTGGAGTAACTCCGAGGGACAGGCAGCATCTCTGGAGAGATGGGATGGGTGAGATTTCGGGTCGAGACCTTACTTCAGACTTCTCCAGAGATCCCGCTGAGCTTAGTCCAGTAGTTGGTGTCTATCCCGGTGGCGGGGAGCCCGGCTTGGCCGACCCGCCGCCTCTACTTGCCGGTCAGTCCGGTGATCATCGCCCTCCGCCCGGGATGCAGCGGAGGTTTCCATCCGGTGAGTTGTCCAGCGCTCACGGTGGACGAGGGAGGACAGCAATAGGCCAGGTGAATGAATACAGCACATAAATGAGTCGACCTTTAATATTTTTTGATTTTATGTTTTAATTTACAAGCTGCTTCAAGCGAGGCAAGTTTTATTTTCAGTCCGAAGAAGGGTCTCGACCCGAAACGTCACCCATTCAACGAAAAAGCTGGAGTAACTCAGCGGGTCAGGCAGCAACTCTGGAGAGAAGGAATAGGTGACTTTTCGGGTCGAGATCCTTCTTCAGAAGACGAGCCCTTATCCAAAACGTCACCTTCTCCAGAGATGTTACCTGGCCCGCGTTACGCCAGCTTGTTGCGTCTGCCTTCCGTTTTTCTGCCCCTAA